>CM038669.1:683775393-684510393 GCA_021605145.1 Aegilops bicornis | reverse complement strand
GATGTCTCTTTTTCCTGAAAGAACTATGTGGCGCTTTGGCTCATCATATGATGTATCCGCTTCCTTATCTTTTCTTTTTCTCGGTTTGGTAGACATGTCCTTCACATAGAAAACCTGCGCCACATCATTGGCTAGGACGAATGGCTCGTCTGTGTACCCCAGATTGTTCAGATCGACTGATGTCATTTCAGACATTGTGGGTCTACATGTACCCCCTCCCCGGCAGATCAATTCCATTTGCACTTAAACAAAGGAACCTTAATATCATTTCCATAGTCAAGTTCCCATATTCCACTATGTAACCATAATATGTGTCATTTCCCCTCTTGGTTGCTGCATCAAAGCGGACACCACTGTTTTGGTTGGTGCTCTTTTGATATTGGGCGATCGTGTAAAATGTATTCCCATTTATCTCATACCCTTTGTAGGTCATTACAGTCGAAGACGGTTCCCTTGCCAACGAGTACAGGTCATCAGAAACAGTGTTGTCACACCTGAGACGTGTTTGGAACCAACTGCCAAAACTCTTGATGTGTTCACATGTAATCCAGTCCTCACACTGGTCCGGGTGTTTGGAGCGCAGAATGTTCTTGTGTTCATCGACATACGGGTCACCAAGGTAAAATTTCAGAGAACCGTAGTGTGCATGAGACCAAGAATGCCCGTCCCTACATACTATTGAGTCCCTCCTAGCGTGTTTTTCCACACGCCTCCCCTCATACCGCTGATTGAGGGAGACCTATCTTCTTAAGGTCAGGAATGAAGTCAACACAAAACCCAATGACATCCTCTGTTTGATGGCCCATGGAGATGCTTCCTTCTGGCCTAGCGGGGTTACTGACATATTTCTTTAGGACTCCCATGAACCTCTCAAAGGGGAACATATTGTGTAGAAATACCGGGCCTAGAACGACAATCTCGTCGACTAGACGAACTAGGACGTGTGTCATGATATTGAAGAAGGATGGTGGGAACACCAGCTCGAAACTGACAAGACATTGCGCCACATCACTCCTTAACCTTGGTAGGATTTCCGGATCGATCACCTTCTGAGAGATTTCATTGAGGAATGAACATAGCTTCACAATGGCTAATCGAACGCTTTTCCAGAAGCCCTCAATGCAACCGGAAGCAGCTTGCGCCATAATCACGCGGCGCCATGAGACTTTAGGTTCTCGAACTTTTTCTCCGCATATTTATTATTCCATTTATATTCGACAAGAAGCCGACGGGACCTTCATATCGAAAGGTGCATTCAAAGAAGATTTCCTTCTTCTTTGGTAAGAGCGTAGTCGGGGACCTTCATATCGCTTTTGGAGGCAAGCCGCCTTTTTCGTGCAAACGCTGCAGGTCCTCCTGCCTCCGGCGTATCTTTTGTCTTCCCATACACGCCCAAGAAGCCTAGCAGGTTCACGCAAAGGTTCTTCGCCACGCGCATCACGCCGATTGAAGAGCGGACCTCTAGGTCTTTCCAGAGGGTAGGTCCCAAAATATAGATTTCTTCTTCCACATGGGTGCGTGTCCCTCAAATTATTCGAACATGTATAGTCCCCTCGACCCTTTCAGAACATTACTTTTACATCATTGACCATAGCAAGTACGTGATCACCGGTACGCATGGCGGGCTTCTTCCGGTGATCTGCCTCGCCTTTGAAGTGCTTGCCTTTCTTTCGACATTGATGGTTGGTCGGAAGGAATCGACGATGCCCTAGGTAAACATTCTTCCTGAATTTGTCCAGGTATATACTTTTGGTGTCATCTAAACAGTGCGTGCATGCATGGTATCTCTTATTTGTCTGTCCTGAAAGGTTACTGAGAGCAGGCCAATCATTGATGGTGACAAACAAAGAACGCATGCGTGTCAAATTCTCCTGTTTGTGCTCATCCCATGCACGTACACCTTTTCCAATCCACAGCTGTAAAAGTTCTTAAACTAATGGCCTTAGGTACACATCAATGTCGTTACCGGGTTGCTTAGGGCCTTGGATGGGAACTGGCATCATAATGAACTTCCGCTTCATGCACAGCCAAGGAGGAAGGTTATAGATACATAGAGTCACGGGCCAGGTGCAATGATTGCTACCTGCTTCTCGAAGGATTAATGCCATCCGCGCTTAAACCAAACCATACGCTCTTTGCGCCACCGCAAACCGCTCACAAGATTTCTCTCGATTTTTCTCCACTGTGACTCGTCAGCGGGTGCTCTCAACTTCCCGTCTTTCTTACGACCATCTCGGTGCCATCGCATCAACTTGGCATGCTCTTTGTTTCTGAACAGGCGTTTCAACCGTGGTATTATAGGAGCATACCACATCACCTTGGCAGGAATCCTTTTCCTGGGGCGCTCGCCGTCAACATCACCAGGGTCATCTCGTCTGACCTTATACCGCAATGCACCGCATACCAGGCATGCGTACAAATCCTTGTACGCACCACGGTACATGATGCAGTCATTAGGGCATGCATGTATCTTCTGCACCTCCAATCCTAGAGGGCAAACAACCTTGTTTGTTGCATACGTACTGTTGGGAAATTCGTTATCCTTTGGAAGCTTCTTCTTCAATATTTTCAGTAGCTTCTCAAATCCTTTGTCAGGCACAACATTCTCTGCCTTCCACTGCAGCAATTCCAGTACGGTACCGAGCTTTGTGTTGCCATCTTCGCAATTGGGGTACAAACCTTTTTTGTGATCCTCTAGCATGCGATCGAACTTCACCTTCTCCTTTTGACATTCACACTAACTCCTTGCATCAACAATGACCCGGCAGAGATCATCATCGGGCACATCGTTTGATTCCTCTTGATCTTCAACAGCTTCCCCCGTTGCAGCATCACCATATTCGGGGGGCACATAGTTCTCATCGTCCTCTCCTTCTTCGTTGTCTTCCATCATAACCCCTATTTCTCCGTGCTTGTTCCAAACATTATAGTGTGGCATGTGAATGATTTTTGAGTCAGAGTAAGACTTCATATTCCCACATATAGGGCATGGACAACACATAAAACCATTCTGCTTGTTTGCCTCAGCCACTTCGAGAATATCATGCACGCCCTTAATGTACTCGGAGGTGTGTTTGTCACCATACATCCATTGCCGGTTCATCTGCGTGCATTATATATAATTAAGTGTGTCAAAAACCATTACAGAACATCATGAATAGATAATTAAATGATCAAATTAATAGAACTTCATCATCACATTAAAACCAAAGTATATACATAGTTCTCATCTAACAACATATAGCTCTCCAGAGCATCTAATTAATTAAACCATACATTGATACTATGTAAAACATTTCAATGCGAAAACAAATGTGATCATAATCGCAACCAAGGTAACAATTGATCCAACGGCATAATGATACCAAGCCTCGGTATTAATGGCATATTTTCTAATCTTTCTAATCTTCAAGCGCATTGCATCCATCTTGATCTTGTGATCATCGACGACATCCGCAACATGCAACTCCAATATCATCTTCTCCTCCTTCATTTTTTTTGTTTTTCCTTCAAGAAATTGTTTTCTTCTTCAACTAAATTTAACCTCTCGGCAATAGGATCGGTTGGAATTTTCGTATTCACATACCTCCTAGATAAATAAAATCTATGTCACGTTGGTCGGCAGAATTTTCATAAACAATAAATGAACCAAATAGTTATAAAGATAATATATAACACATCTGAATCATAGACAGGACGAGGGCTGACGGGGGTGGATACCAAAACCATCGCACTAAATAATAAGAAGCAATAATAAAAGTAAGAAAATTATACAAGTATCTATATAAACATACAAGTGAGAATTTTTTCCTTTCAGAAAGAAGATAAGAACAAGAGGCTCACCACGGTGGTGCCGACGACGAGATCGGCGCGGGCGATCGACGGCGGTGAAGATGGGGACGGGACGTGACGGACCACTAAACCTAGATGAATATTGAGAAAAATGGAGCGTTGAGGTCGAGCTTGGAGAGGAGAAAGCTTAAGTAGTGTGGCTCGGGCATTCCATCGAACACCTCGTGTGCATAGGAGGTGAGCTAGAGCACCACAAAGCTCTCCCCTCGCCGGCCAGGAAAAACAGAGCAGTGGAGTGCTCTACTCACGGGCGAGGGGTATATATAGGCAACTCATTGGTCATGGTTCATGTCATGAACCGGGACTAAAGGTCACCCTTTCGTACCGGTTCATGCCACGAACTGGGACCAATGGTGGTGGGCCAAGAGCGAGGCCCATTGGTCCCGGTTCATCCCACCAAACGGGACCAAAGGGGCCAGACGAACCGGAACCAATGCCCCCACGAGGCCCGGCAGGCCCCTGGCCTCACGAACCGGGACCAATGGGCCCGTGGGTCCCGGTTCGTGACTGAACCAAGACTAATGGGCTTATATGGCCCGAACGTATGCCCTATTTTCTACTAGTGTGTGCATGATTTAAATATTTTGTGTGACGAAGATAGAGCATAGCCAGACTATATGATTTTGTAGGGATAGCTTTCTTTGGGCATGTTATTTTGAGAAGACATGATTGCTTTGTTAGTATGCTTGAAGTATTATTATTTTTATGTCAATATTAAACTTTTGTTTTGAATCTTTTGGATCTAAATATTCATGCCACAATAAAGAAAATTATATTGATAAATATGTTAGGTAGCATTCCATAATAAAGAAAATTACATTGATAAATATGTTAGGTAGTTTGGCCTACTGGATTGATCTTTCTTGCAACGGGAGAAGTGCTTATCTTTGGGTTCAATCTTGTGGTGTCCTTTTCTAGTGACAGTAGGGGCAACAAGGCACGTATTGTATTGTTGCCATCGAGGATAAAAAGATGGGGTTTTCATCATATTGCTTGAGTTAATTCCTCTACATCATGTCATCTTACTTAATGCATTACTTCGTTCTTTATGAACTTAATACTCTAGATGCATGTTGGATAGCGGTCGATGTGTGGAGTAATAGTAGTAGATGCAGAATTATTTTGGTCTACTTGACACGGACGTGATGCCTATATTCATGATCATTGCCTTAGATATCATCATAACTATGTGCTTTTCTATCAATTACTCGGCAGTAATTTGTTCACCCACCATAATATTTGCTATCTTGAGAGAAGCCACTAGTGAAACCTATGGCCCCGGGTCTTTTTTTCATTATATTGAATCTATTAGTTTCCCGTCAACTTGCCAATTTCTATCGCCGTTCCTTTAATTTGCAATCTTTACTTTCCAATCTATAAACCAAAAATACCAAAAATATTTAATTTACCGTTTATCTATCTTTATCTGATCTCACTTTTGCAAGTGACCGTGAAGGGATGGACAGCCCCTTTATCGCGTTGGGTGCAAGTTGTTGATTGTTTGTGCAGTATTCAAAGGATTCTTGTGCGTTGTCTCCTACTGGATTGATACCTTGGTTCTCAAAATTGAGGGAAATACTTACGCTACTTTGCTGCATCACCCATTCCTCTTCAAGGGAAAACCAACGCAAGCTCAAGAGGTAGCACTTCTTCCTTTCGGCGACGCTCCCGGCGGCTTACCCCTCTTCCATCGGTCTCCTTCGGCGTCTGCGGTGCAGCCGGCGAGTGTGTGCTCCGGCGTGATGTTGGTTGTGATCCATTGCTGGCCCGGACTCGAGCCCAACCTATGTTTTAGCTCTCGGGTGAGCGTCTCTACACTTCCACGGTGCGGCGCCTTCGAGCCTAGGCGAGGGGAAGGGATCCCCTCAAATGTTAGAGAAGGCATGTGTTGTGTCATCTCCAGCTCCGAGTTTCAGCCATGTGCCCGACCTCTTCTGGCGGTTGCAAATCCTCGTGGCTTCTTCTGTAGTCGTTTCAGGGCATCTGCGTAGTGGGCTTATCCTCAATTAGCTGCTCTTCAATGTATTTCTCTGTTCGCTGGTTGTAGGTGTAGTGTAGTAAGCTGCTCTTCTTTCTCCTTGTATCCTTTAGCCGTTGCTTTGTTGTTAGTATGCTCTTGTACTCCTGGCCGGTTGATAGCTTTGTTAATTCAAAGTCGGGCTTCTCTGGAGCCTCCATTTTTTCAAAAAAAAACTTCATAATTTCCTAAACTCGCACAATAAACACTACAATTGTTCTGTTCACGTGATGAACCAACTTCATCTTGTATTGAGGTTCTCCTTTTTTAGAAACCTTTCCAAAAAACAAAGGTTCACCTGATATTTGTTAATTTATCCGATGTTCAATCTAGATAATTAAAATTTGCGCAAAGAATAAAAAACTATAAAGCATAATACTTGCACTACACGGTAATTAAACTTACTGACATTGATATGTGTCAAGTCGGCAGGCAGCCAAGAGTATTGCAGTACGTTCTCCAGTCTCTGCATAACATATCCAGATAATCCAATACCAAGTACTGCAAAAATCAACAAGCCAATCCAGGAGCCATAGTGCCTAGTGTCATACTGTTAAAGAATAAACCAAAAATTAGACGGTTATGTTTCCTCCTCCTCTAGTCGGCGTCGCTGTCCATCCGCCTCGTATTTGATGACCTTTTGACCGTGGAGGTGCAAATGGTACCTCTTAATTAGTGATCTCGATTTTTAGCTGCTATATCTGGGGCGCTAGTGTGTGCGTCGCTCACGTGCCAGCGCGACATGGCCATGGCCAGCACAAGTAGAGGTAGCGATAAAATCAAACGCCTGGTTTTTTATTAGATTTATTTTATCTACAAAATAAAAAAGGAATAATGAAAATTTTCTAGAATTCGAAAAAATCATGAACTCAAAAAGTATTAGTTAATTCAAAAATGGTAATGTTTTTTGTTATTATTTTTAGCTAAATTCCAAAATGTTGACAAATTCACAAATTTCAAAAATTGTTCAAAAATTCACAAATGTTTATTACCTCTGGTGTATTCTATACAACCTTTTTCTTTTGCTAAATTCACAATCTTTTTCTGAATTCACAAATTTTTACTACCTCTGGTATACTCTATACAACCCTAATTGATTGTGAATATATTGAAAGTTTCTCAAAAAGGAAAAAAAGAATGAGAGTTTTGAATTTAGAATTTGTAATAGAGGCACACCGGGTTGGAGGTCTCCAACAACTTTGTAATAGAGGAACATCGGTTATGAGCAGAGAAGAGGCAGGCATTGCGCGAATGCTATGTATCGCTTGCTGGGAGTGTTATCGCATCTATCGCTCACAGCGGGCATGTGAGGGCCGGCCTTAGACAGGTGCGCGAGTTTCGGCCGCCCGTTTTGAGTACTGTAGCGAACTGCTGGGGTCCAGTTTTAGATAGTTTGTAGAACCTTCCGCCCGTTTTTTGGGCACCTTACAAAAGTTTATTTTTCCTTTTTTTTTCAGTCTTCTGCATTTTTTCCCTACCTTTTCTGCTTTTTCTGCATTAGCTTTTCCCTACCTTTTCTGTTTTTCCGCATATGATAACAATCAAAAACAGCATTTGTTTTTCTTCAGTTTTCAGCATTTGTTTTTCTGAACTCAAAAACAGCATATTGTACATGGTGTTTGTGAATTATGTTTTTCTGTTTTTCCTAACTTTTCTGTTCTTCTTCAAATTCGAAAACATCATTCAAATACATGAACTTCTCAAAACTCATGAACATTTTCAGATTTGAACAACTGAATCACTATGTTTGTGAATACAAGGTTTTTTGCAATTCATGGACGTTTCTTTTAATTCAGAAAAATGTATTTTGAATTTTGAACATTTTTTCAATTCCTGAACAGCTTTTGGAATTCCCCTATAATTTTAATTTTGTGAATTTTTTATTTTGAACAATTTTTAATTTTATCATTTTTTTAATTTATCTACATTTTGAATTCAGTAAAAAAAATAATAAAAAATGATGATCTTTTTTTGAGTTCACGATATTTTAGAATTCTAAATATTTTTCTGTATTCCATATTTTAGTTTTTTAAAATAATCTGGTCAAAAGAAAAAAGCAAAATATTAAGACAAAATAAAATAGGCGTTTGATTCTCTCGCTACCCCTGCTTGCGCTGGCACATGAGCGACGCGCGCAATAGTGCCCCAGACATAGCAGCTGAAAACTTGAAATCACTAATTAAGTGGTATCATTTGCAAAGTCCACTCCAATCATCTATGTTGCGACACGTGGCGCACAACATGTGGGATACTTGTCGTAACCGGGAAGTTTTTCCTTTTTCGTAGATTCCTTTATTGAAAACCTTTTATCACTTAAACCGTGCCTCCAAATCACGAACCATTTTAACTGTGCGTCAAGATCCCATGTTAATAGATTTCATTTTTTTAATGAAAAACCAAAAGAAAAAAATCCGAATCGGAAGCAAATATGTGCCTCTCATGGAAGATAAAAGCACGTACCTCTTGACGAAGAAAAAAACACATTTTCTTTACATTTTCAAGACTGTGCCTCCACGTGAGCAAATCTGCTCCTCTCACGGAAGGAAAAATGTGTTTTATTCTCTTTTTGAGAGGCACACAATTGTGACTGTCGTGAAACAAATCTGTGCATACACAAGAAGTAAATTTGCGCATCTCATAGAAGAAAAAAATGTTTGTTTTTACTTTGTCGAGAGGCATAGTTGTGCCTCTCGCAGAAGCAAACCTATGCCTCCAGGAGAAGCAAATATGTGTCTCCCACAGAATAAACAAAGATGATTTTTACGCAATTCTTTTTAAAAAAAATTGTTGCCAAAATTATAGGAAAAATGAAGCAAAAACCGAAAAAATCATCTAAACCCTGAAAACAAGTAAAAAAACGAACTACAATCCCAAGGGAGCGCCTAGCACGCGACACGTGGTGGCACCCTTCAGGGGCTCCCGCAAGGGACACCCCTCAATTAGTTGCTCTCCCAAAAACGAGAACCCACATGTCATTCCTATTTATGGCGTAATGAACATAGGGGTAGCGAGTGTAGGAGCTCCTATTCGTCGAGGTGGGCGCTGGGGGAAAGATGCAGACCACTGACTCCCACACGCTCGAACTTGGGCCAGCACTGGTGCGGGGTGGGGCTCCCCTGTCTTTTTTGTTTTTTGCATTGGTTTATATATTTATTTTTTACTTAAAAAATTTCGGGATTACAAAAGAATTTTAGAACTTCAAGAAAAGTTCATGAATTCCAAAAATATTGACAGATTCAGAAATTTGAACATTTTTTATTTTGGTGAACATTGTTTGACATTAAATGAACATTCTTTGTATTTTATTAACAAAATTTAAATCCAATGAACATCGTTATGTATTTGATGAGTGTTTTTTGAATTATTTGAACAATTTTTTTAACTCAGTGTCAAAATTCATTTCAGAAAAATCTTCACCCTGATTTTTAAATGGAATTTCAAAAAATATTCACTAATTTGAAAAAATGTTACCAGATTTCAGGAAAAGTTCGTGAAATTTGGAAAGAAAAAACGAGAAACAAAAACAAAAAAGAAAAATTGAAAATGAAAAAAGAAAGAGGAAACAAAAATAAAAAAGATAAAGGAAAAAAGGGAAAATAAACAAAAGGAAATAAACCGGTCTAGAAAGGTTCTAGAACCTTCCCAAAATCCGGCCACATGTACGCAGCGGGGGAGGGGGGAGGGCAGGGGTATGCGCGCGGTCGCTACCGGACGACCCACGCACGGAATGGGATCCCCAAGAGTGTGTTTGAAACAAATGAATACCCCCAGCACACCGCAGGTTACATGGTCTGCCTTTTCATGTGTTTTTCCCATGGTTTTGGGAAGGTTCCCAAAACAGGTTTTTCTCTTTTTTCTTTTTTAGTTTTCTTTTGATTTTCTTCTAATTTTGTCTTTTTGATTTTCTTTATTAGTCCACGAATATTTGTATACGATTTTCTAATTCTAGAATATTTTTCAAATTTGTGAGCATTGTCATGTTTTGCTAATATCCTTTGAATTTGTGAATTTGTTCGCAAATTCGCAAACATTAGTTGAAACTTGAATGTTTTTTTTTAGTTTGCAAACATTTTCTAAACTTTTAAATTCCTTTTCGACATGATAATATATATTTTAAAATTCACAAAGAATTTTTGAATTCTAAAACATGCTTCGAAACCACAAACATTTTTCAAAGATTTGATTATTTCATTTGAATCTGTGAATATTATTTTAATCAGCAAACATTATTTCAAATTTCGGAACATTTTTTGAAATTCATGAACATTTTTTATGAATTAGTTAATATTTTTTGTTTTTTTAATAAAAGGGGTTTCCCCCACTTCAATCAATTTAGTAAAACAAGGCAACAGAACAAACCAGCAACTATTCACAGCGCTCGAGCAAGTAAGACCCAAAACGCCCTACCTGTACAAGCATACATATGAGTATAGGGAATCTCCGGTGGTACACAAAGGAAAGAAAAAGAAGGCTCTATGTTACAGTTTCCCTAACATCGGCATCAATGGGAATGAGCTCTCCAAGCAAAACCTCTTTGTGCCTTCCTCACCATCATCCGCTATTTTAACGAGACCATTCCCGGCATAATCCGCACCCAACATGTCCGCTTCATGTCTCCACCTATGCACCACATCCGTCATGATAGTGAGCGGATGGTGGCGAAGAACCCAAACTTCGTTGCCGTTCAATGGGTGCTCTATGCGGCCGCACGTGCTAACACCGTCATAGTGCAACAAAACACGGTTTTGATGTAGCCGGACGTGGAAGTGGCGCTGGCAGCACATGCAATCGCCAACAAGAACGTCAGCTACTGCGTGTCCTATGCGCCGCGATGACATTTCGTAGGCGCTAGTGGCATGACGAGAGTGCGTCCGTCAATGTCCAGCGTGACCTCACGTCCACCGGTGACGGACGGGTCAAGGACTCCGACGAGGAGTAGTGCATGGGACGCGGCGGGGGATCGAGTTCCAAGTGGGCTGGTCCATGTCCAATGCCCTACTCTTCCTTGCCGGAGACCCTACCTTTACTTCACAGGTCTCATCCCCGCCTGACATGGACACGGTCAGGGCCGCAAGGGAACAATAAGGACTTGGAGGATGGGCGCCGTTGTAGGTTATGTTAAGGTCCGGTCATACTTCTTTACTAAAAAATGTCAAGAATCTAATGAATGTGCTCCGATTTACATGAAAGTCATCCGGTTTGCATGTAATTCGTTCGATTTATTGAAATTCGGTTTAAAATGTAAACAGTCATGGTTGGATGGCCGGCTCCCGCAACATTGTCCAGACGGATACGGTGTCCAATTTACGTTGGAGATGCCCTTATGAGCAATATGCAGAGTACAAGTTCGTAGTTGACAATCAGTACCGTGTCAAACCCCTAACAAAGAGAAGAAACATCGCATGCATGGGCATGCGGCCTTTCTCGAGAGGAAAAAGGAGTCTCGTGATATTTTTTATCAACATACACTTTGGGAAAGCAAAAGCAACATATATAAAAGTGGCTTCTTTCTCCACGGCACAACGCCGCAAAGGCAAACAGAGTAGAAGATCAAGAGAACCATGGATACGGATGTTAAATCTGCGATAATTGTGAAGTGTCCAGTGCATGTACCACCACGAGGTTCATGAAACGAGAGCCGTGATAAGTGAACACACAATACTCTAAGAGAAAAAAAAAAAGAAATGAGCACACAATCTCCTTTGGATTTCCTTCCCGGGGCATGCGCCTGTGTCGTGTGTCCGCGACCGTACGTAGAAGCAATTCCGGACGGAGGAATTATTAGCTGAACAAACCTACGGTGGACAGAACCAGCACGGTACCAATGTCTCACGAGAAGAAAGGAAACAGGCCATGCATGCATGCTCGTCGAAATTTAGCGACCCTGCGCTTTGGGAAAGCAAAAGCAGCATGAAAAATGCCCTCTTTTCTTGGCACAACGCCGCAAAGGCAAGAGAGTAAAAGACAAGTAGAACTGGATGTGGAAGAGAATTGCCATGGACTTGGTTACTGAATCTATGAGGTATCCGGTGCATATACGTTGTACCACGACGTGATTCACGCAACACAGCCGCGAGAGCGGAGCAGAATCTCTCGGCTTCGGGGAGATTAGATCTCTTGTCACCACCTTCGTTCCCGGGTGTATGTGACCGGTGACACGTGTAAAATCCTTACCATATACGAAGCGTTTTATGCAGACCGACGCCAAAAAAAACTTACCCTGCACAGGCCTCCGGGCGGCATTATGTTATGTGTTCGTTCGTTCATGCATCTCTAGATCCACAGAACTGGAAGTGAAAACAAAGGGTGGACCTCCGAGGCAGGTGTGCCCAAGGGCGCGTGGGCGTCTGCTCTTATTTGCCCCGCAGGTCTCGCAAGTTGCAGCCGCCGTGTCCTCCGGCCGCTGCCAGGGATCAACGGAGCACCGGCGAGGCCAAACGGCAAATGGCTCGAAACTATTGCCGTTTCGGTCGCCTGCCGCGCGCTGTGATGCATATATATAACTCTATGCAAATACTGTATGTGACTTGCCCTTTCCTTTATTTTACTGGGTTGGCACATCTCTCTTGAGGTCGAGTCCTTGATGTAAATATATCTTTATTGTACTATCTCTGTCTTTCCTATAAGAAAAAAAAATCTCATATACTACTATTTTGAGATAGTTTTCTCCTGACTTAGGACACCTCTAAAGTCATTTGTTTCTAGATTTCATTACATAATTATATGTACCTTGATCCAGGATTTTTTTAGTGCAAAATTCTCAGTTTGAATCCAATGTGTATTTCTTATCCAGGATAAAAGTGTTGCATGTTCTAATACTAATATATTTGATAGCTGGAATTTTAAATTTTCTTACAGTTTCAATGGAAAACATTCGCCAACAATGTAAAAAAATAGAATAAATGGTAATAACGTTTGGAAATTAAATATATAATATAAGTAAGTGTCCTTTATGAATGCATGGGTTCGTCGACTAATTTTTTAAATAATAAAAGGTAAACGCTTCCACCGGGCGCGCCGGCCGAGTCTTCGACAGGTCGCTCGCGACACGCGACCTGATTCATGGCCCCGCACCGTTTCAGCCCATGTGACATTGGACCCACACACCGCCTATGACTTCACGATCCTATCCACACGCAAGTCTTCCTGGCCACACAATCCACTCGCTGCGTCTTCTTTGTCCACGGCTCCACGCTGAGAGCATCGCCTCCATCACCCTTCTCTCTCTTGCAAGCTTCCTCCTTCAACCTGCCTAGCCATGGCGAGACCTTGCCTCTCTCCTGTGGGATCGCTGTAGGGTCTTGGGTTGCCTTCATGTACACCACCCCTAGGAGAAAAGAAACCAGGCGAGGACGAGAGGGGGAGGTGGAGAGCGCCTCCCATGTCTGCTCTGAAATCAATAGAAGGGGGGAAGAAGAAGGGGTGCTGCAACCTGCAACTCGCGGTGCTGGAGGTGGCGCCGTGGCATGCTGGAACCGACGACCGGAGTTGTTGCAAGGGGCGACAGTGAATTGCGCCGGCGACAATAGTGCTGGGATTTGCTTCATCCGGCACCCGGAAAGCTACCACCGGCGACCAAATTTGCTGCAACTAGGCGACGGTGGGCGTGGCTAGCAACGACAGCGCCATGTTTTTGCTGCAACGGGCAGTGGGGAAAGCTACCATGTCATTTGTTTTTGGTACAACCAGTGTACAATTTTGCTACAACCATCTTCGATGTTTTGCTGGAACCAATCAAAAATTTTGGTACCATGTTTTTTGGGTGGAACCAGTGTATCACTTTTTTGCTACCATCGTTTGAGTTTTTGCTACAACCAATGTTGTCAATTGCTACATCCATTACATGGCACACATCATGGCTTCAAGCAATTTACTGAATTTGCTAGTTGCTCAAGTCGTTTTGCTGGAAACCTTTTGTTTTTTTGTTGGAACCAATTTTTGGTTTTGCTGCAATCCCCAAGTCAACGGTGGCAGTGGCGAGGCTTTCTTTTGCTGCTATCGGCGGCGAGGCGTTTTTGCTGGAACCAGCACCTCGAATGCACCTCGGTATTTTTGCTACATCCGGCATCGATATTTTCTACATCAGGCATCGACTTTTGCTGGAACCAGCAACAGCGTCCGACGGCCACACGCCGCTGCCAGACTTGTTGGAACGGCCGTCGGGAAACTGCGACGGGGTGAAGGTGAGGTCCAGGTGACCCGAGAGATGCTACAACCATTCGTCGAATAACTGCAACCGGTCGTTGGAAAGCTGCAAACGGCGGCGAACACCGGATCCAGGGGCATCGAGCCGTGCTGGAATCGGGGGCAACACCTGTGCTTCAAGCAGCCGGCGAGCATCGCGAGGGCAGCGGCGAGGTGGACGAGCCAACGGTGCCTCAAGGTCGACCGGTGCGCGTCCTTGGCGGGGCGGCTGCGCTCGCTGTTGGTTTCCCCCCACACCCACGCCGCGGCATGCGCGTTGACGCGATTTTGTTTTCCTGAAGCGGGGTATGAAACGAGGACAAGGTGGGGCTCATCTGACAGCTCGGGAATGATGTGTCCAAGGGCTGGGCAGCGACCGACCCAAATTTGGGCGGGCGCGCCGGCGCCTATCATCGCCCTAATCATATAGGACTGAATGTGTGCTCGCTCGATGTGACATTTTGAATCAATAAAAGTGCTCGTTATTTGAAACAATATTAAATCAAATAAGGTTGGCCTCGCTACGCATGCATGCTACTGAACCATGGAACGCGTGACTCAACCACCATGCACCAAACACAGGTCCACGCCCATTGCCATCACGCACAAAACACCAGGAACCGCACGGTACAAATCCCTGAGCGCGCCACCCCCTCATTTCGCGCGCGACACCACACATCGTCGTAGTAGTCAAGAGTTGAACACAACACACGCATCCGCACGCACAAATCCTTACACGAACCAGCCGATCCATGGCGTCATGCCGAGCAGCCGTCGTGAAGACGAGAGCGACGTGCGGGCTGCTGCTACTGCTGCTCCTGCTGGCCGATGTGCGGCCGCGGTCCGTGGCTGGGCAGGCGCCACCCGAGCCCGAGGCGGTCGCGACGATCGAGGCGGATGCCGACGGCCACGGCAATGGCACCCGCGGCGGCGGCGGCGGCGGGAACGCCGCGAGGAAGGTGCTGAGCACCATCGACTGCCAGATCTGCGAGGCGACGTGCCGGGTCAAGTGCCTCATCAACAACCTCTTCCAGTGGGGCACTTGCTACCAGCGCTGCAAGGCTGACAACTGCAACGACTGGTGTAGGTAGCCCTTGGTCGAGCTAATGTGCCGGTGGATGCAAGGCTGACACGCGCATGAAGCCATGAATGGATCCCACTTGCAGCTGGGACTACATACTTATATACTTTTTTGTGTGAAAATGATTCAGATATATAATCAAAATTCACCGGAAGTAGAAAGTACATCAAACATAATAAAAATTCAGTTTTGCTAGAACTCATCTAGATGAGATATAATTTGATCTCATTCACCTTTTATAGCCATTGGATGTGATGCTATAAGATGTGTGTGTGCTGATCTGGGTTGTATTTGTTCTTGTTTTATCTGTTCTTGTAACAAGTGAATGAGACCAAATTATATCTCATCTAGATGAGTTCTAGGTACTCCCATAAAAATTACATCAAGATACCAAGACTACCCAACGATCCAATTGTATATACTTGTCTCTAAGGCTCATTAGATTTAGAGGATTCAGACGAAACTTTCACCAACGGTGTTTTTCTCAATATTTAGCATTCGCTTTCATAGGAATGGAGACACTAGGTTCCTAAAGACTGCATTCATATTGGATTTTTTGTTTAAAAAGACCACCTGACGAATTGAATTGCTAGAAAAGACCCCCTCTAAAATAAATTAACAAAAAAGACCAGCTGCACCGTGGCGGCAGGTGCGGCAACCAACACGTGGCACCTGCCGCCACAGGCGCTGGTGGCAGCCCCTGCCGCCACGGGAGCTGGCGGCTACTCGGGCTTAACAGGTTTATTCGTCCTGAAAGTAGCTGCAACGGAACGGACTGGAGGGATGGGCCGTGCCGCCACGCAGCCAGACGGCACCAACTCGCGCGCGCAGGCCGGGTGGGCCCTGCCGCCACGGTCCGAGGCGGCAGCTGCTGCGTGGCTGCGGCACCCTGTACGCGGAGGCCATGCTGCTTTGTTTAATCCACGCGGCTAGCGCAGGGCAGAGATACCGTCAGCATCGGCTGGGGTATTGTTTAGTGTGGCCGCGTATGCACGGCGAGCTGACGAGTACTGATCAATTTTTTGGCCGTTTCGGAGAAGCAAGCTCGTGATTAGCGCTGAAATCAGTTGGTCTATTAACCCAAGTACTAGTACTAGCAAGTTTCTTTCAAGTTGATATGCTTTTGAAAGGGTTCGAGCTGCCGTGTGGCCGTACGCAGCGGTTGCCGCCTCGGACCGTGGCGGCAGGGCCCACCTGGCCTATCGCAACACGCGCAGCAGCAGCAGCTGCCGCCTCGCTGCATCGCAGCTGCTACACCACTGCATCGTTCCGTTGCAGCTTGCACGCCGACGAAAAAACCTGTTGGCTGCCGCTGCGCCGTGGCGGCAGAAGGCCGCCGGCGCTGTGGCGGCGGGTGCCGCAGGTCGGCTGCCGCACCTGCCGCCACGGTGCAGCTGGTCTTTTTGTCAATTTGTTTTAGAGGGGGTCTTTTCTAGCAATTCGATTCGTCAAGTGGTCTTTTTAGACAAAAAATCTTCATATTGACCTGATTTCTAAGGGTTCTTAGCATCAGGTAAGACCTCATGAAGATATATCAACGACTGAAGTGAACATGGCATTCCTTTTTTCTTTTCTTATTCTACCATGTAAACCAAACAAGCACCTATTAGGTAAGGGTGTGGCTAGGTTTTAGACGACTGAGATTTTAACTAAGTCTCAGTTAAGTGACATAACATACAAGAGAGAGAGAAAAGAAACTAAAAAGAAAATTTTACACGGATCTCAATGTAATATCTCGCGGATATAGCATTGACTGAGACTTAACGAAGTCTCAATCGACTGAGACATAGCAAGCCCGGTTGGGTAAAACCATAAAAAAATGCAGACGTTCTTGCTGTGGTTTGAGTTGCTATTTATTCGGGGAATGTATGATTGTAACTTGTAATTGGGACGTGGGAGGTGATTGTATAATTGTTTGTTCTTCACTAGAATCAATCATGCCATGAAACGTGTGACTTAACCACCTTCCACCAACAAAGGTCCACGGCCGTTGCCATCACGCAGAAAACACCAGGAATCACACGTACAAATCCCCCGCGCACTACACCCTCACTTCGCGCGCGCCACCACACATCGTCGTCGTAGTCGACATTACACAGACCACACGTACGTTTCCACACACAAACCCTCGCACGAACCAACCAATCCATGGCCGCCGCCGTGAAGACGACGAGAGCGACGTGCGTGGTGCTGATCCTGCTCCTGCTGGCCGACGGGCGGTCAAGGCCCGTGGCTGGGCAGGCTCCAGCGGGGCCCGAGGAGGCCGCAACAATCGAGGCGGATGCGGACGGCCGTGGCAACGGCACCCGCGGCGGCAGCAGGAGCGACACGACGGCGAAGGTGTTGAGCACCATCGACTGCCAGGTCTGCGAGTCGACGTGCCGGGTCAAGTGCCTCATCAACAACCTCTTGCAGTGGGGCAGCTGCTACCAGCACTGCAAGGCCGACAACTGCAACGAGTGGTGTAGGTAGCCCTCCGTCGAGCTAGCGAGCCGGCGGAGTCGACACGCACATGGATCCATGGATGTATCACGAGGATGTTCGTTTTTTCTTTTCGCGATTCAAGGTGTTGCTTTTTTTGAGATGGATTCAAGATGTTGCTTTGAATACAACCAATCAGCTTCTCTATGTTCTTTTTCATTTTTATCACATTCACCAAATATATATACTCAACACAAAAGTCATTTGTATACACTTTTTTTTCGAAACGGAGGCAAAAGAATTGCCTCGTCGATTAATTAAGAATAAAAGAATTGCCCGATTAATGTACGGAAAACCGGGCTAAAACCGATACAATCAGACCATAATTGGGTTACTCATCAATTGTGACCCCACAAGCACTCGTGCAACCCGCCAAACCCTCCTAACACGCAATAACTCCTCACACTGTGCACCACAATTTTGAACCCGACAAGAACATCCCAATAAAAGATAGTGGACCACACCGAAACCACATATGACAACCCAAACTATGAGGATGAGCCGAGGGACCGGGAATCATCCATTAAGCAGCTACGGGCGCGGCGCCACTCTTTTTGCCTTTGCACCTTGGTGGCTTCTCCTTCACTATACCAGACCTAGGGCAATCACTCGCCTTCTTGTATTTGCCCTTGAATGTCAAGCTTCCGCCGAAGGCAAGCAATCGCCTTCCAGCCTGTGGCTAACAGTCTCCATGCTAGCGAGCAAGTCACAAAGCTTTTTTGCAAAGAGAGCATTGGAATTACCCTTCGGCGGGGGTGGAATGGGTGCAGAAGCCACATGTGAGTGCGCAGCCGAGTCAGGGCCGGCCCTGGAGGGGGGGCAGGGGGGCGGCCGCCCCGGGCCCCCAGGTCCAGGGGGCCCCCACGCCAAACATAGCCCATGCCCCATGGGCCTGTGAAACTGGGACACTAAACACTCCTATTAGACTCGATAGATAGCCACAAGGGCCTAGCAGCCAGATGCAGCAAGTCGACGATGATGGCGACAAATTTGCTGTAATTGCCAATTTCCTTACGAGGCAGAGCCGTAACGATCCCGATCCGATCCAGGCTCCAGGCCGCGAGACGAGTTGCTGGCTCAGGACGAGGCGCCACTAGGGTTCAGTAGTCCAACGAACTCCGCTCCGCTCTCTGGTTTCTACTAGGCGCTGGACAAGCACGCCCGTTGCCGATCGCCTCCGGCCGAAGCTAGATGCAAATTCACATCGTGTTATCATTGAGATGAGAACTGACCGATCCAAGGTACTCCTATATTATATCTTTAAATTTATCACTTCCTATGTTCTATCCGCATACATGCATATATATAGCTTGGATTATTCAAGTTTTGAGGCAATCTTTTTAGGGTTTTGTGTTATCATGACAATTAAAAAGTATACGTGGAGATTCCAGCAGTGACACACTATTTGTTAAAAAAAATCTCCCTCTTATTATATAGATTGCTCAGCTGCCATTCCCTAAAAAAGTGTATTGAAAAAAAGTTTTACCATAAATTAGACCAGCCAAATGTGGGTTCTATGTAATAAAAAACAAACCGTTGTATTCATGTTGAGAAGAAGTTTTTGATGATAAAAAATTTCAGTGATAAAAGTTCATTGCAATGTAAGGAGTATATTTGAAAGGGCCTTGAGATAAAAAAATTCAGTGCTAAAAATTCAATGCAATTGAGGGAGTATATGAATGGGCCCTGAGTTTTAGGTTCGCCCCAGGCCCCCAAAATCTCAGGACCGGCCCTGAGCCGAGTTCACCTCACTCGACTCATTTGTATACACTTATTCTCTATGGGTTGAACACATTGAAAATGCACACTGTTCTTAGTGTAGTTTGAGTTATTGTTCTTTTCCATGAGAACATATGCGCAAATTATACTTCACACTTCAATACAAGGTTTGCCACACACGGCCCCGACGATACAAGGTGTTAAAAAATTTCTCTTACAAAACAGATCAAAGAAAAGAAGCAAACAACAAAGAAAGCAGCGGGAAGCAGTGCCCAGGGAGAGGACAAATGTGCATCACTCACTTGCCGCCGAGCAGAGGCGCAGGAGTGGCATCCGCAAATACCAACACGAGCGACTCCGTGCCCCCTGGGGAAGCCACCGCACCTTGTCGCAACGTCCTTGCCACATAGTCGCAAGAAAGGGCCACCTGCCCTCTCGCCACGGGGCATGGAGCGCCGATCCTGCTAACATATAACGCAAACCGATGATGTTAATTGTGAGATCGCATGTAAAATATAGGAGACCGGCGAAACCGCTCCACCTGGGTCGAAGAAACTTCGTCATGATCCAAGCCTACATGAAGATGTTTCCTCGCCGAGACCAAAAGGGACATGAGCTCCACAATTGGACCTGAGCCTGAACGGGAGGCACCAGCGAGGGAGCCTAGCTCTGGAGCAGAGACGAGATGGCCGCAGCCTCCCTGGCCGTAGTCACCTACCTCGGATCTGACAGGGTCAGTGTCGGTGTCAAAACCGGCGGATATCGGATAGGGGGTCCTGAACTGTGCGTTTAGGCGGATGGTAACAGGAGACAAGAGATACGATGTTTTTACCCAGTTTCGGACCCTCTCGATGGAGGTAATACCCTATTTCTGCTTGATTAATATTAATGATATGGGTAATACAATAGTAGATCTACCACAAGATCGAGGAGGCTAAACCCTAGAAGCTAGTCTATGGTATTATTGTTGTTCGTCCTATGGACTAAAACCCTCCGGTTTATATAGACACCGGATAGGTTAGGGTTACACAGAGTCGGTTACAATGGTAGGAGATCTACATATCCGTATCGCCAAGCTTGCCTTTCACGCCAAGGAAAGTCCCATCCAGACACGGGACGAAGTCTTCAATCTTGTATCTTCATAGTCTTGGAGTCCGCCTTGATGATAGTCCGCTATCCGGACACCCCTAGTCCAGACTCCTCAAGAGTCTCTGAACCAGGCTTCAACGACGACGAGTCCGGCGTGCATATTGTCTTCGGCATTGCAAGGCGGGTTCCTCCTCCGAATACTTCATAAAATGTTTTGAACACCAGGATAGTGTCCGGCTCTGCAAAACAAGTTCCACAAACCACCGTAGAGAGAATAATTTTTGCACAGATCTGCTGACGTATTCGGCAGCGTGACATCACACCACGACCAGGCCTTTATATGAATCGTTTTTTACCGTTCCACCTTAGCGCGTTTAGCGAGGCGGTTTCCCTGGCATGTCTTATCAAAGCATAGATCGTGCCCCCTTATTCCGGGATTCTCATCAATACGGACGTGGGTAACCCATCCGCGCCATTGATTACGGCGCTTGGGAGATAAGCGAGTTTTACCAGGCTGGCGGGGAGCGCATAGCTTCGTCCGTCCATATAAGGGGGGATCCACCTTTTCACCTACGCCTTTTTCCTCCTTTGCTCACCCATTTCCGCGCACTCGAGCTCCAGCGCCCAAGTCCGCACATCCCACCTCAACCTTTCTCCAACCATGTCAGGAGCGGGAGGCAGGTGGATGGCCTCCTCCGTCACGGAGGGGCACATCACAAGACTGCGGAGGTCAGATACTTGTCCCGGCGACATCGCCAGACAAGGCTTCCCGACGAGGGGCAGCTCATTACAACCCCCAGGCCCCATGAGTGGGTGGTGTTTCTCCCCCACTTCCTCCGCGGACTAGGTTTTCCACTTCACCCATTTGTCCGGGGGCTGATGTTCTACTATGGCCTGGACTTCCACGACCTGGCCCCGAATTTCATCCTCAACATCTCGGCGTTTATCGTCGTGTGCGAGGCCTTCCTCTGCATCCAGCCCCACTTCGGCTTATGGCTGAAGATCTTCAACGTTAGGCCGAAGGTTGTGGGCGGCCGTCAAGCAGAGTGTGGAGGCGCCATGGTTGGCAAGATAGCCAAAGTCCTATGGCTCGATGGCTCCTTTGTGGAGACAATAAAGGGGTGGCAATCGGGGTGGTTCTACATCACCGAGCCACGCGACCCCAAATGGGTGGCGGCCCCCGAATTCAGATCTGGCTTCCCCACACGGCTCTCGTCATGGAAAGAGACGGGCGGACTTGGGGAGTTCGACGAGACATCCGGACTCCAAACATGCGTCCGAAACCTGGTGGACAAGAATCTCAGGCTTGTCAACGTAATCCAGGTGATGCTCATCCGCCGGATCCTCCCATGCCAACAACGGGCCTTCAAATTATGGGAGTTCGATCCGGCACAACACTCGACTCTAAAAAGGCTCTTCGACACTACGTACGAAGACGCCTGGGAGGGGCTGTTCAAGGGCGCCGAGGCTCCCTCATCCGCTACTGAAGATCGCGGATACAACTCGCAACGCCAAGCCGGCGAGGTAAGTTATTTTGCCCTTTACGGGACTCTTTTTTCATAGATTGACTCTATGTGGGATCTAAAACTCCCTAATCTTTGACAGACTGGTCAAGACGTCCAGACAGATTAACTGTCCGGCTCCTTTGCCAGAAGACCCAGCGGACGCCCGATTGATGGGGCTGCTGGCTCCGGCACCCCATGTGGTGCCGGAGAAGAAGGCCAAGAAGGAGGCCACGAGAACTCGAAGGAGCTCCCGACGCCAGGTGCTGTCAGATTCTGAAGCAGAATCTTCTCCTGAGGACGAGGAGGAGGAAAAAGAAGCTTCTCCCCCAGCGGGGAGGAGAGGAAAAGGAAGGCCGCCTAACCGGGAGGCCGGAGGGTCCAAGAAAGGAAGAACCCTTCCTCCGGACTTCTCCACCAACGTCGACAGCGACGAGGAGGATTGGCCAACAAGGGCCAAGCCCCTGGCGAGATCGTAAGTGTCCGGATGCCCATGGCTTTTTCATTATTGCATAGTGTTTTCTAATGTCGAACAATCATGCAGCCCTCTCAAGAGCGATCTAGCCGCTTCGACGAGCGGGTCCCTGGGTTCGTCGAAAATGGAGAGTACTTCGCTTCCGACCGCCTCCTCGCCTCACGCTGCGGACGACGCCGAGGTGGCGCCCCAAGGGGGGCCTGGTCAAGAGGAGGTGGCGCAGGAGGCGCCACAAGGCGACCTCCCGGACTCCAGGCGCGTGGGGGGCAAGACCCCCAGGCGATCTAAGCCCGACCCTTGTCCAGACTCCATGCCGGAACCTTCAGTGGTTCCGGAGTCCGGCAAGCGGTCCCTTTGTAAGAAGGGTAAGACGCCGGTGTCCTCCGGCCCAACCGAGGCACCAGAGATAGCATCGGAGGCGCTTAACAGCCTCCATCGAGGAGGAGCACCGCACTGCTATGAGTGCGGTGATCCCACAGTTTAGTCCACCAAGAGCAGGCTGACCAAGCTCGTACCAGCCTTCTAACAAAGCTTTGAGGTAAGTTTAGAATATGTAAAAATATTGCCGCATAGACAGTAGCCCCGATGCTTAGTTCGGTGTTCGGAAAGAAAAGCCGGAATAAGGATCTAAAAGATATACGCAGGAGTCTAACATAAGTATGTCAATATAGGAATGCAAAGGCGCGCTTGCCGACCTCTGCCAGACCGATCATGGAGGTCAATGCATTGAAGCAGAGCCTCGAGCGGTCCGAGAACGAGCTCGGCCAAGCCAAGAAGCAGCTCGAGGACAAGGAAGGTAAATAGTACCTTATTAAAGAAATACGTTATAGAAAGGTTTTGGTTGCAAAAAAATAACAGAAATAACATGGGTACTGCAGGGACCACGAACGAGGTGGCGACCCTGAAGGAAGCGGTGTCCGTGGCCGAAAACAAAGCGGCTGCGGAACGCACCGAGCGAGAGAAAGGGGAGGCGCAGCTGGCGGAGGTGCGGCAAGAGCTCCAGACTCGTGGAAAAACACGAGGGTTTGGAGCGTGACTCAAGACCCGAGAGTCCGAGCTTGCCTCGGCTCTTGAGAGTGCCAAAGCTGCTAAGGCCGAGGCCCAAAAAGCCCTCCAAGAAATTGAATCATTAAAGAAGATAGCGGCGGGTAAGGCATTCTTTATGCAAAGCAAGCATGTGAAAGTGAATTACCTATTACTTACCCGGATTCGGAGCTCTCCAGGAGCATTCGCAGATTTGCCCCGCAGTGTGTCTGATGCTGCCGCATTCTACCGCGCCAAGGAGGGGAGCTCGATGGAAAAGGTGTTCTGGTCCCAGTATACCGAGACCGGACATCCGGTGCCCCTGAGCGACCAGCTGAAGCAGCTGGTCGAGGTTCACAAGGTCGCCGAACAGGCCATGAAGGGCCTTATAGCGCGGCTGTGGCCATTGGAGGCCATGCCTGGGAGCTACTTCGGCTTGGTGCAGCGGCCGGTGGACGCCTGTCCACGGATTGAAGTCATCAAGCGCTCCGTCTGCATTGAAGGTGTCCGTCGGGCCCTTGCCCGTGCTAAAGTGCACCGGGGCAAGCTAGATGCGGAGAAGCTTGTGACGGACGGGCCACGAAGGGCAAGGAGCATCGCACGCCCGAAATGTACTATGAGGGCCTCTGAAGGGTGCCCGCCGAATAGCGGATGAGTGCTCCAAAGATGTAATTTTTGAATAGACTCGCATTTGTTATCCTGTCACGCTGAAAACTTGTTCATATGCGCTTAAGCAACGCTTGTTAATTTAACATATTACCTTCAGGCGGCCGTTTATCAAATTTGAGAGATGGCAAGTCGTTGGCTTCAGCCCCATGCCACGAGTGTCGGGGTGTTCGGGATGAACTTGAGCACTCTTTTTCCCTTTATTGGGTCCATATAGTGAGGCGCTCATTGAAACGAAAGAGGAAACCGGACTTATAATGCTTGAACACTCTCACTTAGCCATAGAATTCTATAATTTTAAATTTCGGAGAAGCCCCTAGTATTCGGAAGACCGAGTTCGGGGCGCTATCCACGCCTTGGCCGGACAACTCCGGTTCCTCGCTCTAAGCGGCATAAGTCTTTAGGGACCCGAAAAAACCTCTCGAACATCGACCGGCTCTCGCCTTATCATGACGGTCAGTTTTAGCTTTCCACCGAGGTGCTCGACCTAGCTCAAGCTGGGCACGATCGCGGTGGTTCTCCGGTGCTACCTTAGCCGATATAACGAACGTAAGGTACCAAAACACGGAGCCGCAAACCCAACTATTGACCCAAGACATGATTCAGAGCCGATTCATATAATGCTATAAGTTCGGGGTGCCACACTTGTGAAAGTGTTCGGACTTATCACACCATAATTGTGGGGTACTTAAGCCCCTGGTGTATTGACCGTACCAAAGTGTACGGGTGCAATATGTCATGAAATGAACATATATATAGATAAAAAAGAGTGCAATAATAGGCAAAAGCTATGCATTGTTTATTCAAAAAGGTATTGCGATGAAAGCAGAACGATACAAATAGTGCGATAAGCAAGGAATGGGACTATCTAACATGTCCCCCTCCAGGGGTAATGTAACGCCCCGGATTCGATGCGCCAGGTGTCCTTCAGTTATTCGGCGGTGTTGCCATGTCATGTGCTTGCGTGTTGCACTTTGCAATGTCATCATCTGCATTTCTTATCATGTCGTCATGTGCATCGCATTTGCATACGTTTTCGTCTCATGCATCCGAGCATTTTCCCCGTTGTCCGTTTTGCAATCCGGCACTCCTATGTCCCCCGGCGCCCCCTTTTACCTCTTTTTTGTGTGCGGGTGTTAAACGGTCTCGGAATGGACCGAGGTTTGCCAAGCGGCCTTGGTATAGCACCGGTAGACCGCCTATCAAGTTTCGTGCCATTTGGAGGTCGTTTGGTATTCCAACGGTTAACCGGGTAACCGTAAAAGCCTCTTTTGTCTTGCAGCCCAACACCCCTTCAAACTGGGCCAAAACCCATCCAAACCCCCTCCATGCTCTCGGTCGTTCGATCACGATCGTGTGGGCGAAAACCGCACTCCATTTGGAGTCTCCTAGCTCCCTCTACCTATATATATGTGCCCCTCCCGGATTTTTCGCAGTCCAAACCCTAGCTTCTTCCTCCTCGCGCCGCCGGATATGTCCGCCCGGCGGCCGGACACGTCCACCGCGCCTCCACGTCGCCTCAACCAACCACATACCGCCACGTCAGCGCCGCTGCCTCCCTCCTCCAATCTCCGTCCCGCCACCTCACCAGCGCCCCGCGCCCACTTCGCCGCAGCCCGCTAGGGCTCAATCATGCCCGCCGGGCCGGATCTGGCCCACCGCCCGCGCCTCGCCAGCGCCTCCAGCCCGCCGCCCGTCGTCACCGAGTCGCCTCCGCACCGGCCACTGCCTCCCGCCGGCGAGCCCTCGCCGGAGAGCCGCGCCTCGCCTGCCCGATCCGCCAGAGATCCCAGCGGCTGCCTCGGTCGTCGCCGGAGCGGGAGCTCTCTTCCCCGTGCGACCTCGCCGGAGATCCCCCTCACCGGTGAGCCGCGTGCTGCCCCCGTCCGCTTCCTCCTCCCCTATCCGTTCCCTCTCTGACCCCGCTCTCTCACGCAGATCGGCGCCGTCGTCAGCCAGGCCTCGCCGCCGGCCGTCCTCCTCGCCGCGTTCGCCTCCCCTCGCCGCCTGCTGCCTTCACCGGCCGCCAGCGCCGCCATGGCCTCGTCCCGATCAGGATCGAGGAGGACGCGCCTCTGTGCCCCTCATGGGCCACGACCCCGCGTCCGGCCCAGCCCTAGCCGGCCCGCCACGTCCTTCCCCCTCTTGGGCCAAGCCCTGTGGTGAGCAGCTGTCAGGACCCCGATTCCAAATCACATCGACCTAGCCGGTAACACCTCATATCACTTTGCGGCCTCACGCACGGTATTCCCACGGGTGTCGCCTTACCATGGCCCGGGACCGCTTATGCGTCTTTTGGCTCACGTATATGACAGTGTCGCTAGCATCCACATGATAAAGAACCCGTGCCGACATGGCTAGTCGTGAACCCAAAGCGGCGCTAACCTATGGGGACAGGCATACATGAATCACATCGAGCATGTCGGTCATCAACGTATAAATTCGGGCTGTAGCACTGGGCTAACAGGACTCCAATATACCGGGCTGTAGCAGGCTAGGCAGGACTCCGAATAACACCGCGTGACATTTCCCCGAAGGGACAGACATAGGAATGAAGTGAAACACATGTCGGCCAGTCATGTGTCCAAGCAGTAGTGCTGGGCTAGCAGGACTCCGGTGAACCGGGCTGTAGCGGACTACTATCGCTCGGAAGGACTAGACTACATTTCCCCATATGAGAGGCTGCCATGGATAAACAACTAGTTTGTCGGATCCCACTCATACCAAGCATTTCAATCATACACGTAATATGCCCGATATGAGTAAATACAACAAGGCATCACAACAAAACTCTACAACTCAAAGTACTTTATTTAAAAGGCTCCGAGGAGCCATACATAACATATCCATACAGGTAGGGGTCACATGACCCAACACTCAAGTCATACAAACATACAAGCACATGCGGAAGCAAACTAGTCTGAGTACAGACTTTAAAAAGAAAGAAAGCTTGTTGAAGCCTTTCTATCTACAGTGGCCCTTCACAAGCCTTGGATCACCACCTGGGTGGCTAGTTCACTCGTCGATGTCAAGGTCTACATAGAACCCATCGGAGGGGGCAGTGTTGTCGTCTGAAAAAACATTAATTAAGCAAACATGAGTACGGAGGTACTCAAAGAAGTCTTACCACGTAATCCTATCATACATGCACATTCTCAAGAAGGTGGTGGAGTTATTTGCAGCAAGCCAGCTTTGACTCTTGGCTAAGCTTATCCCACGTGACACCACTTGAAAAGCATTTGTCGCACACGAGTCCACTAATCACCATCACAATACTCCACCGTGGATCCTCTCTCGTCACCCACGACAGGCCATCCGCTGTACTCACACTTATCTTGAGGCTTTTAGTAGTATCCATTTACTTGTCTATGAACTGATATAGGTAACCCAGAAGTCCTTCTCTGTGGACACGGCTATTCGAATAGATCATATTAACCCTGCAGGGGTGTACTTCTTCACCCACGCTCTCACCACTTACCGCCGTTTACACGACATGTACTCGGCAACCTTCAAGCGGAAGCCCAACGTGGGTGTCGGCCACAGCCTGCCTAAACACACAAGTCCCAAGTCCAGGTTTATCGCCTATTCGGGTTCCATCCGCAGGGAGTCCGGCCGAGGTTTCCCATACAGCCCCGAACGATGTGTGCAGGGTTCCCGAGATACCAAACGGGCACTCGGTACACCGGGCCACGTGCCTACCGCAACACAACCCACCCCTACGGTCAGCTATGCGGCCCCCAAAGATGCTACAAACACCGAAACTACTTGCAACTCCGGACCGAGGACAAGAGTGGTTAAGAAGCCGAGAGGGTCCATTGGTTTCGGGCCCAATGCGTGGTAGTAACTATTTCATGGATCACAAACACGTAACTCAGTTCTTAGGGACGGCTTCAATGAAACAACCCACCATGTACTCCTACATGGCCTCTCATCGATACCTTTACGAAAACGTGTTCAACACTTTCACTCTCGAACCCACACAACCTTTCACTCCAGTTCATCATCCCGATGAGCCGGACTGACACAACTCTAAGCATAGCAAGCATAGCATGGTAGGAATCACAAACATGGCTCAATCAACTCCTACACATACTAGTGGGTTTCATCTAGTTACTTGTGGCAATGACAGTCATGCAAAGGAAGTGGGTTCAACTACCGCAGCACTCAACAGTTTGAATCGCGTTGCCTTAATGCAGTAAACAAGAGCGAAGCGAGAACATGGGTTTGTACCGAATGATCAATGGGTTGCTTGCACGATGGAGTGGTGGTAGGATCTTGCCCTTCGCAGACGGATAGTCGGGATTATCCTCGGAGGCAGAACCTATCACGAAAGACATACCGGAAATAAACACACATCAAAATATGCAACAATATGATGCATGCTATGACATGGCAATATGGATGTGTATTGGCCTAATGCAAGCTGAAACAAAAAGGGATGAACTCATTTGAATCAAAGATTCAAATGCTAGCTCATTTAAAATAGCCCTAAAGGTGTAATATCTTATTCTGCTTAAACAGCAAAGTTAACTTGTTTTATCATGCATGAAACCTGTACCAATGGATAGAATGGATTTTTCTGATCATCTTTCATATATAGATCTTTGCATTTGGAGTTACAGATTAAAAGTTATGAATATTTGAAGTTTGAACTATATTCTGGAATTTCCTGTAATAGAATAAATCCAGTAATTAATTAATTGCGTCAGCCATGCGTCAGGATGACGTCAGGGTCAACGGAGACGTCCAGGTCAAACCTGACTGTGGGTCCAGGTTGTCAGGGTAATTAGTTTAACTAAAAATTAATTAAAACTAACCCTAATTAGTTAATGTGGCTGGGCCCCACCGTCATTGACTCATCGGAGTCAACCAGGCCCACCGTGGTCAAAGTCCACGTCGGCTGCACCGGCGTCTAGTCAGCCGGGCGAGCCGACGCCAAGCGGAAGTGAGTTTGGCCATTCCGGCAACCAAACGAGCCGCGGAGGGTGCCTATGGGTAGCTGGGGACAAGCCGCAACTTCTGGTGGAGTCGGTTGGGGTCGGGGCGGCCGGAATCGGCGCCGGCGATGACCTAGGCGGCCGCCGGAGTTCGGCCGAAGACGAACTCGAGGCTAGGGTGGTCGGTGAGGTGAGGGGAGTGCTTGGTTAGATGCTACGGAGTGTGGTGAGTGCGATGGACACCAAGAGGTGGCCGGAGGGTGACCGGGAGCACGTCGGCGACGAGCTCCGCGGCGGCGGGTGCGGTTGATCTCCGTTCGGTCGCTACACGGCTCGAGAGCGAGAGAGAAAGGGAGGGGAAGGTAGCTAGGCTCACAGGCAACTCGGAGGAGCACTCGGTGCGGTCGGGGACGGGCCGGAGCGACGACGGCGTTGAAGGGATCTCCGGCGACGCGGAATCAGGCGAGGTCGGTCAAGGTGGCCTCGGGCTACTCGAGCACGCGGGGCTCGGCTAGCTCGACGAAGACGAGGACGGCGGAGCTCCTAGACACGGCGAGACGGAGCACGATCGGCGGGGAGCGCGTCTACGGTGACGGCGTGGCTGCGGTGGCGTCGGCCATGGCTGGGGAGCGCGAGGGGGAGGAGCCGGGGAGGAGAGGAGGTGTCCGAGGGATTCGGGGGAGAGAGGGGGAGCGATCCGCGTCGGTTGCTCGGTGAGGGAAGCGAGGCGGCGACTAGGTGCGTGGCACCCATGCGGTGCTCGCCGCCGAGCACCTGGCTGCCTGCCTGGCCGAGCCAAGCAGCTCGCTGGCGCGGCTGCTGGGCTGGGCCGGCAGGTGGGCCGGGTAGGTGGCGCCAGGTAAGATTTTCTTCCTGTTTTTCTTTTTCTAATTTTCTGTAACTTTGTGGAGTTATTAAAAATACTTAAACAGCTTCAAAAATCACCAAACTGCTCCTGGTCCATTGTTGGAATATTTCCAACATGAAACATTTTGGTTTGGCAATATTTGGGCATTTGAAATATTTTATATAATTTGAGATGCTCAAACTCAAATACTTATGATTTAATTCAAAGACCTTTGGATGACCTAGAAAATGGTGCACCACTTTTGGCAGAGGCTCAACCAAAGCAAAGATGATGAGCATTTTTGAAGGGCATTTCAGGTTCATTGAAATAACTTTTAGTAAACCCTAGTTGAATTAAGAGGGGTTCTGGGGGTTTTCTGTCTTCCCCATTTCAAATTCAAAAGAAATTTAAACATGATGAACACACTAATGCATGGTCTAACTGGGATGTGACAACTCACCCCCACTGAAAAGAATCTCGTCCCGAGATTTAGGATCTGTTAAAAAAAGGTGGGATACTCAAGTCGAAGACGAACCTCCCTTTCCCAAGTTGCTTCTTGCTCGGAATGGTTTGACCATTGAACCTTTAGAAACTTGATATTCTAGCGTCGAGTGGTACGCTCGGCTTGATCAAGAATACGAACGGGATATTCTCGATAGGTGAGGTTATCTTGGAGATCAAGCGTTTCGTGGTCCACTCCACGGATAGGATCCGAGAAGCAACGCTCGAGTTCGGAAACGTGGAAGACATCATGGACTCGAAAGATGCGGAGGTAGTTCCAATTGGTAGGCAACTTCTCCTCGCTTGGCAAGAATGCGAAAGGGTCCAATGTAACGAGGAGCCAACTTGCCTTTGATACCGAATCGATGGGTTCCCTTCAAAGGAGTAACCCGAAGGTAAGCCTTCGCCAATTTCATAAGCCATAGGCTTATGCTTGCGGTCATATTGGCTCTTTTGACGAGATTGGGCTGTTTTCAATTTCTCACGAATAACTCGAAACTGCTCATCTGCATCATGAATCATGTCCGGGCAAAAGAGTTGTCTCTCCCGGTTTCGACCAGTTAAGAGGCGTTCGCATTTCCGCCCATAAAGAACTTGAAAGGAGCTTTGCCTAAGCTGGCTTGATAACTATTGTTATAAGCGAACTCGGCGAATGGAAGGCATTTCTCCCAATTCATGCCGAAAGAGATGATGTAAGCTCAAGCATATCCTCTAGGATTTGATTGACTCGTTCTACTTGACCACTTGATTGAGGATGGAATGCGGTGCTAAAAGAGAGACGAGTTCCCATAGCATTTTGGAAACTTTCCCAAAATCGAGAGGTGAAGAGACTTCCACGGTCTGAAAGTTAATCTCCAATGGAACACCATGAAGAGACACTATTCGAGAGATGTACAAATCAGCTAGCTGGCTAGCGGTTATACTCTCACGAACGGGTAGGAAGTGGGCTGCTTTGGAAAGACGATCGACGACAACGAAGATAGCATTATTCCCTCTCTTGGTCCTGGGAAACCCGGTAATGAAATCCATACCGATTTTATCCCATTTCCATTCAGGAATTTCCAAAGGTTGAAGGGTACCAGTAGGCCGTTGATTCTCTGCTTTAACTCGACGACGTATCGTCGCAATTAGCAATGTATTGAGCGATTTCTCTCTTCATCCTAGTCCACCAAAACCTCTGGCGTAGGTCTTGATACATTTTAGTACTACCGGGATGAATGGTGAGAGGAGAGTCATGAGCTTCCTTAAGGATCAATCGCCTCAGGTTACGCACCTTGGGAACCACTAGACGGTCTCCAAAGAACACGACACCTTGTTCATCAATGGAGAAACAATCATGCGACTCCTTTCCCGATGTTTCTCTTGATGCGGGAAATTCCGGATCTACCTTCCGTGCCTTGATGATCTGATCCGTAAGGGTAGGTTTCGCCACCGAGGGTGGAAAGGAATCCTCGAGGAACAATGTGAAGATTAAGCTTACGAAATTCCTCGTGGAGAAATGGTTGACTTTGTTGTAACATCAGATTGTTACAATAAGATTTGCGACTTAGTGCGTCGGCCATGACATTGGCTTTGCCTGGGGTGTAAGATATTCCTAAGTCGTAATCTGTAATCAACTCGACCCAACGTCTTTGCCTGAGATTCAAATCCGGTTGGGTGAAGATATATTTCAGACTTTGGTGATCGGTGTAAATTTCACAACGATTACCAAGAAGGTAATGTCGCCAGGTTTTGAGTGCATGAACCATTGCTGCAAGCTCTAGATCGTGTGTGGGATAATTATCCTCATGTGGACGCAATTGTCGAGAAGCGTAGGCAATCACATGACGATCTTGCATGAGTATGCAACCTAGTCCTTGTCGCGAGGCGTCGCAATAGATAATAAAGTCCTTAGAAAAATCTGGTGGAATAAGTACGGGAGCAGATGTCAGGTGTCTTTTTCGCCTCGAAAGCTGAACTCAAGCCTGTGGCGCCCATTCGAACTTCTTATCTTTCTTGAGGAGTTCGGTTAGAGGTTTAGCAACTTTAGAGAAATTCTCGGCAAGCGGCGGCAATAGCTCGCTAAACCGAGGAAACTCCGAACTTGCTTGACCGATTCAGGTGGAGTCCAGTCAAGGACGGCTTGAACTCGCTCAGGATTGACAGCAATGCCCTTGCCAGAGATTACATGGCCTAGGTAGGTCACTTCTGGTAACCAGAATTCACACTTAGAGAATTTGGCGTAAAGACGGTGCTCTCGAAGTTTCATCAATACTAGCCTTAGATGTTCGGCATGTTCCTCCTCATTCTTGGAGTAGATGAGTACATCATCGAGGTATACCACGACGAATTTATCCAAATACTCCATGAAGATTGAGTTCATTAACCGAGAGAAAGTGGCTGGAGCATTGGTTAATCCGAAGGACATGACGGTGTACTCGTATTGGCCATAACGAGTAACAAAGGCCGCTTTTAGGAATGTCCTCGTTCTTGATTTTGATTTGATGGTAACCCAACCTCAAATCCATCTTGAAAAGATCGAGGATCCAGCGAGCTGATCATACAGATCGTTGATCCCGGGAGCGGATACTTGTTCTTGATAGTGACCAAATTGACAGGTCGGTAATCCACAACCATTCGATCCATACCATCCTTCTTCTTGACGAAGAGGACGGGGCAAGCCCATGGAGATGAACTAGGACGGATGAAACCCTTTTGCAAGGACTCATCGAGTTGCTTCTTAAGTTCGGCTATTTCTAGGGGTGCCATCTTATAAGGTCTTCTAGAAATTGGGACGGTTCCGGGAACAAGATCTATCACGAACTCGACATCCCTGTCAGGTGGAACACCTGGCAGTTCTTCTGGAAAGACATCCGAAAAATCACGGACTACCGGAATATCTTCAAGGTCTGGAAGGGGGTTGGCATTTAAGGAGTAAAGCTGGCGCTTGGACACTCGGGTTAAAACATTAACTGTCTTGCCCGAAGGATGGGTGAGTTGAACAGTTCTAGTAGAGCAATCAATCTTAGCATAATGGGCTGACATCCAGTCCATACCCAAGATGATGTTTATGTCCGAGGACTTGAGAGCTATTAGAGAAGCAAGAAAGACTAATCTGTCGACAAGAATTTCATTCCCATGACTTATTCTAGAGGTTTGCCATCTAGAACCAGGGGTCTGAATTTCCATGGAGGTGTGCATGTCACAGAATCTGGTGTTGTGCAAGCGAGCATAGTTCTCAGAAATAAATGAATGAGATGCTCCAGTATCAAAAAGAACAGTTGCCGGATGACAATTAACAAGGAGCATACCGAGAACGACGTTGGGATCCTCATAGGTTTCCTCAGCTGAAACATAGTTGACGTGGCCACGAACAGTGGCTGCTGGTTTAGCATAGAGCACCTTTCCTGCTGGCTTACCACGGCCAACAGATTTTCCGATCTGACTGGGGTTGTTCTGGGGACACTCACGGATGTAGTGGCCCGTCTCTCCACACTTGAAGCAAGTTATCATATTAAGACGTGGAGCAGCATTAGCAGTGGGGCCTCCATAAGTCTTGGGCGGAGCATACTGCTGGTTGGGGCGAGGCGCCTCAAAGGATGGCCTCGGGGTGAACCTGGGTGGCAGAGCAGTATTTGGAATCCAAACCCGGCGCTTCTGAGATCCAGAGCCGGATGAAGATCCAGAGTCACGGATGTGCTTGCGCGAAGCCTCAAAGTCAGACTGCCCAGTTTCGGCACTGATAGCCTTGTTGACTAGCTTCGGAAAGGAGGTGCACTCATGCAGACGGAGATCACGACGAAGCTCGGGGCTAAGTCCCTTGCGGAACCTTGCCTGCTTCTTGGCATCGGTAGAAACTTCTTCGGAGCATAACGTGCTAATTTCCCAAACTCACGGTATAAGCATCCACAACAGCCTACCACAGGTGAAATTGCAGAATTCCTCCCTTTACGATCCATGAGACCTTCCGGGATGTGATGCTCACGGAAGCGACCGAATTCAGCCCAAGTAGTAATTTGTCCAACCGGACGCATAGCCTCATAATTCTCCCACCAAAGGCTAGCAGGGCCTTCAAGATGATAAGCGGCAAACATAACCTTATCAGCTTCAGCCACGTTAGCAGAACGCAGCTTGTGGTTGATGCTGCGAAGCCAATCATCCGCGTCGAGAGGCTCAACGGAATATTTGAACTTCGGTGGATACAGCTTGACGAAGTCATTGAGTGACACCAAATCATTTCTTGGCTGGCGTGCGGTGTTTTGCTCAATCCGCTCCAAAGAGGGCGATTGGTCTCACGCTTATTATGCGTTACGCTTCCAAAGATAACTTCGCCAAAGATGGCGGTTGAGGCAGATTTACATTCCTGGCTGCATCTGGCTTCGCTGTTCGGAGCAGCAGGATTGTTATGGTGTTGACCATCCTAGGAAAACAAAACAACGGTTTAAACCAGGATGGCAGAATTTAGCAAGGAAGTGCGGAATGTAATGGATAACACGGAATGCAGAGATGTTCATCAGTATGACATGGTAATATAAAACTGCCATATATATACCAACGGTCATACACACCATTCATAGTTTAGTACAAGCTCGACGGAGTACAACTATAGTGAAAGGCGTTACATCTCATCGGAAGCATTCCAAACCCCTATACATTATTTTTCTACACTTCCGGAATGATACACACCAAATCATATCCCACAAGTCACGCAGGACGGTGGAAATACAACTATTACAATACTAGGGATACTACTACTACTCAGACAACTCCGTAGTAGTCCTCATAGAAGTCACCACCCAAGCCTGGAAGTGGAACATGATCATCCGGAAATGCAGGCGATCCTGTGGAGCTTGCGGACCAAAGGGGCTCGGATGTGGACGTGGTCCAACAAACGGCGGCAGCATTTAGGCCCACAAGGAGGAGTGATGCCTCCTACCTCACGCCACTCCATAAATTCAGCAGACCAGCCCGCACCGGGTACAAGTCCCTCATGTCCATGTATCCGCTTGCACGGCAGTGCAAACCGAGTCGAGTAGCTTGATCAAGCCACGGGCATTAAAGAGCTCCATACGCAAGGCCCGGTTTTCATGGTCCTTGTCTTCCGGATCTCCGTAGTGGTGCGAAGAAGTGAGTCCTCATGGGATGCATCGCTGTACATACCCTGAAGGTAGCCATGCGCCCCAGGGAGGGATGCTGGCATGTAGCGGAAATCGGTGTTGCACAGCAAGGCAGTTCTGGCTCGAATAATCGTCATCATGGAATAGGCTGCATCTTGCACGGACATCCCAATAGTGATCCCAAGTCCATAAGAACAATGGAGCGGTTCAAGAGCTCGTGGATAAGATGGATAAATCCTGACCGTGCACGATATTGGCTTTGATTAAAATCCTAAACTGCTCCTCGACGGTATATTCAGATACCATCGGTAACCAGTCTCGACCATCACTCGAACCAACATTGCCGTGTGACCACACACATCAATGCAACGGGTCAGACGAACCACTTGGTTACGGGGACGGTGGCCATCCGAAAGCACAGCCACAATGCAAAGACATTAGAATTTTTAGGAAAATCGGGCAGCATAACATCTGTAAATGCTCAAAAACAGATTTGAGACATTCATAATCAGATTGCAAAGCCACACAACAACATCATATCAAGGTTCTGGTTCAACTGATAGCATACCAAAATAATAGAAACTGAATCGAGGATGTAACCAACAATCCTATAAGTTACTACGGATTAGTAACACGTGAACTCGATAGAGAGAAGAGAGCCTAGTCCTATACCCACGTGGAATGAGAAGAGGATGACTCAGATCGAGGTCATAAGGTAAAGGAGTAAAAGAGCCTTACGTTCCTCCCACAATCAATTCCCGACATATAACTAAAGCATTTCTAGACTCAACATCGACCGGTTTGGCTTAGCAAACCTACAGCAGCCCTCGCTCGATGCCAACGCTGCCAGACCCCGATTCCAAATCACATCGACCTAGCCGGTAACACCTCATATCACTTTATGCCTCACGCACGGTATTCCCACGGGTGTCGCCTTACCATGGCCCGGGACCGTTTGCGTCTTTTGGCTCACGTATATGACAAATTGTCGCTAGCATCCATATGATAAAGAACCCGGGCCGACATGGCTAGTCGTGAACCCAAAGCGGCGCTTAACCTATGGGGACAGGCATACATGAATCACATCGAGCATGTCGGTCATCAACGTATAAATTCGGGCTGTAGCACTGGGCTATGAGGCTCCAGTATTCGGCTGTAGCAGGCTAGGCAGGACTCCGAATAACACCGCGTGACATTTCCCGAAGGGACAGACATAAGGAACGAAGTGAAACACATGTCGGCCGATCATGTGTCCAAGCGTAGTGTCTTTGGGCTAGCAGACTCCGGTGAACCGGGCTGTAGCGGACTACTATCGCTCGGAAGGACTAGACTACATTTCCCCATATGAGAGGCTGCCATGGATAAACAACTAGTTTGTCGGATCCCACTCATACCAAGCATTTCAATCATACACGTAATATGCCCGATATGAGTAAATACAACAAGGCATCACAACAAAACTCTACAACTCAAAGTACTTTATTTAAAAGGCTCCAAGGAGCCATACATAACATATCCATACAGGTAGGGGTCACATGACCCAACACTCAAGTCATACAAACATACATGCACATGCGGAAGCAAACTAGTCTGAGTACAGACTTTAAAAAGAAAGAAAGCTTGTTGAAGCCTTTCTATCTACAAAGGGCCCTTCACAAGCCTTGGATCACCACCTGGGTGGCTAGTTCACTCGTCGATGTCAAGGTCTACATAGAACCCATCGGAGGGGCAGTGTTGTCGTCTGAAAAACATTAATTAAGCAAACATGAGTACGGAGGTACTCAGCAAGTCTTACCACAGAATCCTATCATACATGCACATTCTCAAGAAGGTGGTGGAGTTATTTGCAGCAAGCCAACTTTGACTCTTGGCTAAGCTATCCTACGTGACACCACTTGAAAAGCATTTGTCGCACACGAGTCCACTAATCACCATCTCAATACTCCACCGTGGATCCTCTCTCGTCACCCATGAGAGGGCCATCCGCGGTACTCACACTTATCTTGAGGCTTTTAGTAGTATCCATTTACTTGTCTATGAACTGATATAGGTAACCCAGAAGTCCTTCTCCGTGGACACGGCTATTCGAATAGATCATATTAACCCTGCAGGGTGTACTTCTTCACACACGCTCTCACCACTTACCGCTGCCGTTTACGAAATGTACTCGGCAACCTTCAAGCGGAACCCCAACGTGGGTGTCGGCCACAGCCTACCTAAACACACAAGTCCCAAGTCCAGGTTTATCGCCTATTCGGGTTCCATCCGCAAGGAGTCCGGCCGAGGTTTCCCATACAGCCCCGAACGATGTGTGCAGGGTTCCCGAGATACCAAACGGGCACTCGGTACACCGGGCCACGTGCCTACCGCAACACAACCCACTTTCACGGCCAAGATTATGCGGCCCCCAGCATGCTACAAACACCAGAAACTACTTGCAACTCCCGGACTGAGGACAAGAGTGGTTAAGAAGCCGAGAGGGTCCATTGGTTTCGGGCCCAATGCGTGGTAGTAACTGTTTCATGGATCACAAACATAGAACTCAGTTCTTAGGGACGGCTTCAATGAAACAACCCACCATGTACTCCTACATGGCCTCTCATCGATACCTTTACCAAAACGTGTTCAACACTTTCACTCTCGAACCCACACAACCTTTCACTCCGATCATCATCCCGATGAGCCAGACTGACACAACTCTAAGCATAGCAAGCATAGCATGGTAGGAATCACAAACATGGCTCAATCAACTCCTACACATACTAGTGGGTTTCATCTAGTTATCGTGGCAATGACAGGTCATGCAAAGGAAGTGGGTTCAACTACCGCAGCACTCAACAGTTTGAATCGCGTTGCCTTAATGCAAGAAACAAGAGCGTAAGCGAGAACATGGGTTTGTACCGGAATGATCAATGGGTTGCTTGCACGATGGAGTGGTGGTAGGATATCGCCTTGAGACGGATAGTCGGGATTATCCTCGAGGCGTAACCTATCACGAAAGACATACCGGAAATAAACACACATGGAAATATGCAACAATATGATGCATGCTATGACATGGCAATATGGATGTGTATTGGCCTAATGCAAGCTGAAACAAAAAGGGATGAACTCATTTGAATCAAAGATTCAAATGCTAGCTCATTTAAAATAGCCCTAAAGGTGTAATATCTTATTCTGCTTAAACAGCAAAGTTAACTTGTTTTATCATGCATGAAACCTGTACCAATGGATAGAATGGATTTTTCTGATCATCTTTCATATATAGATCTTTGCATTTGGAGTTACAGATTAAAAGTTATGAATATTTGAAGTTTGAACTATATTCGAATTTCCTGTAATAGAATAAATCCAGTAATTAATTAATTGCGTCGACCATGCGTCGAGGATGACGTCGAAGTCAACGGGACGTCCAGTCAAACCTGACTGTGGGTCCAGGTTGTCGTGGTAATTAGTTTAACTAAAATTAATTAAAACTAACCCTAATTAGTTAATGTGGCTGGGCCTCACATGCCGCTGACTCATCGGAGTCAACCAGGCCCACCGTGGTCAAAGTCCACGTCGGCTGCACCGGCGTCTAGTCAGCCGGGCGAGCGACGCGGGCGGCGGAAGTGAGTTTGGCCATTCCGCAACCAAACGAGCAGCGGAGGGTGGCTATGGGTAGTCGGGGACAAGCCGCAGCTTCTCGGTGGAGTCGGGGGGGGTCAGGGTGGCCGGAATCGGCGCCGGCGACGACCTAGGCGGCCGCCGGAGTTCGGCCGAAGACGAACTCGAGGCTAGGGTGGTCGGTGAGATGAGGGGAGTGCTTGGTTAGATGCTACGGAGTGTGGTGAGTGCGATGGACACCAAGAGGTGGCGGAGGGTGACCGAGCACGTCGGCGACGAAGCTCCAGCGGGCGGGTGCGGTTGATCTCCGTTCGGTCGCTACACGGCTCGAGAGCGAGAGAGAAAGGGAGGGGAAGGTAGCTAGGCTCACAGGCAACTCGGAGGAGCACTCGGTGCGGTCGGGGACGGCCCGGAGCGACGACGGCGTTGAAGGGGATCTCCGGCGACGGCGGAATCGGGCGAGGTCGGTGTAGTGGCCTCGGGCTACTCGAGCACGCGGGGCTCGGCTAGCTCGACGAAGACGAGGACGGCGGAGCTCCTAGACACGGCGAGACGGAGCACGGTCGGCGGGGAGCGCGTCTACGGCGACGGCGTGGCTGCGGTGGCGTCGGCCATGGCCGGGAGCGCGAGGGGGAGGAGCCGGGGAGGAGAGGAGGTGTCCGAGGGATTCGGGGGAGAGAGGGGGAGCGATCTGCGTCGGTTGCTCGGTGAGGGAAGCGGCGAGGCGGCGACCAGGTGCGTGGCACCCATGCGGTGCTCGCCGCCGAGCACCTGCCTGCCTGCCTGGCCAAGCCAAGCAACTTCATTGGCCGCAGTGGGCTGGGCAGGTGGGCCGGTAGGTGGCGCCAGTAAGTTTTTCTTCCTGTTTTCTTTTTCTAATTTTCTGTAACTTTGTGGAGTTATTAAAATACTTAAACAGCTTAAAAATCACCAAACTGCTCTGGTCCATTGTTGGAATATTTCCAACATGAAACATTTTAGTTTGGCAATATTTGGGCATTTGAAATATTTTATATAATTTGAAATGCTCAAACTCAAATACTTATGATTTAATTCAAAGACCTTTGGATGACCTAGAAAATGGTGCACCACTTTTGGCAGAGGCTGAACCAAAGCAAAGATGATGAGCATTTTTGAAGGGCATTTCAGGTTCATTGAAATAATTTTTAGTAAACCCTAGTTGAATTAAGAGGGGTTCTGGGGGTTTTCTGTCTTCCCCATTTCAAATTCAAAAGAAATTTAAACATGTTGCACACACTAATGCATGGTCTAACTGGGATATGACAGCAGCCCGCCTGTCCCTCGCACCGCGCGATATTTAGTAATCTTGCGCTCACTCGTTTTTTTCCAGAAAACGACCAAGTCCCGAAGTTTTCTGCATTATGTTCCCTTGTTCATCGCATCATAACTTGCTGCATACTGCTCTATTTTGTGCGCGTAATATGTCAAATTGTTCGTCTCAATGAGTACTTCATTTGGTTCCATTGCGCCATGTTCATTTGAGCTCATCTTGATGCCTGAATCTTTATTGCAAGAGTGCTATTGCAAGGTGCATCTTATGAGCATGAGCTCTACATGTGTTTTATTCTATGTCATGCCATCTTTACAGGGGTGCTATCGATGTATTTTTGTGATTCCTGTAGTGAGTGCATCAAGCTTGTTAAGTAGAGTACTTGCTGTTGCTGTTTTCCTGACAGATTCTGTTATATTTTGTTGCTATGTAAACCAGCTGCTACAAGTCATTCTATGCATAATCTGGAGATGTTCACTAAGGATGTTTTGTTATACATGTTATTCTCTATACATCCATGCCCCTGGTTGCATTTATAGCTTGCTGTAGCGTGTTGTAATCTTGCTCTCAAATTACTAAATAATGTTGCTGTCAGCCTGTTAACATTAAGTTCAATGTTGCCATGATTGTTGTTAGTGATCCATGCACTCTATGAACTTGCTCTTGCCATTATTAGCTTAATAAACATGCCTTCTTACTGTTGGTTACGTTGTAATGCCATGTATTGCTTTGTTGTGAGTGGTTCAAGCTCACCAACATGCCTACTTATTGTTGTTCCTGCCATGTATGAATCTGTCATATCATTTGCCATGTTTACATGGGTGCCATCATATCTTATGGTACTTTTTGGCTCATGGTTAGTAAAGGACTTTTGTTCTATGCAATTAGTAGATTCATGCCATGTCTTTGTTTGTCATGATAAGTTCCTTTAGCATGTTGTTTGATAGCTCTAAACATTGCAACCTGATGTTATTTCCGCAAAGTCTGAAACTATTATTATATGCAATCTTGCCATGTGTGTTTGAGCATGTTATAGTGATTTCTGGAGATAGCTCAATGTTCATGTTTTGTCATGCTTTACCAGTACATCATGCCCATACCTTTTGTTTTCACGTTGAGGTGCTGTAGCATGTTGTTTTGATGCTTGCAATATGCCTAGTTGCTGTTTTGGACAGATTGTTGTCATGACTTGTATAGTGTGTATGTGTTGAACCGTTGCTCCGTTTTGAGTGTGCTCTATATGAAACTTGCTTGATTTTGCATGTAGTTTCATATTATCATGTTGCATACTTGTTTTGAGGTGTTTGCTTGATGCTTGTATGCATTTTGTATCAATGCCATGTTTAACTTGTTTTGCTCATATCTTCTAGGCCGTAGCTTCGAATTAAATGAACTTTATATGTAACTTGACTAGAATTTCGTGTAGATCGTCGTGATGCATCTTAACTTTCTGTTTAAGACCTTGAACATAATGTTTATTCATATCTGGACCAATTTCGAAATTTGCATATGATGACTTACCGGAATTGTTATATGTTGTTCCCGGCCTCATTTAAACTTGCTTTGATGTGTTGTTCTTGTTTGCATCATCTCTTGGCATGAGTAGCTTCATGTAGCTTTGTCATGCATCATGCTTGGTTGTGCATCATGTCTTTTCTATGTGTGGTGTGTTTACTATGTTGTGTGCTTCTTCTTGTTAGTTCCCGTTTCGTTGCGATCGTGAGGATTCGTTCGTCTACGCTTGGTCCGTCTTCGTGGCTTCTTCCGTTCGTCTTCTTCATGGACTCGTTCTTCTTCCTTGCGGCATTTCAGGCAAGATGACCGCTACCCTGGATCTCACTACTATCATTGCTATGCTAGTTGCTTCGTTCTATCGCTATGCTGCGTTACCTATCTTTTGCTCATCAAGCCTCCCAGATTGCCATGAACCTCTAACCTTTGACACCTTCCTAGCAAACCGTTGTTTGGCTATGTTACCGCTTTTGCTCAGCCCCTCTTATAGCGTTGCTAGTTGCAGGTGAAGTTGAAGATTGCCCCATGGTGGACATGATTTTGTTGGGATATCACAATATCTCTTATATTATTAATGCATCTATATACTTGGTAAAGGGTGGAAGGCTCGGCCTTATGCCTGGTGTTTTGTTCCACTCTTGCCGCCCTAGTTTCCGTCATATCGGTATTATGTTCCCGGATTTTGCGTCCCTAACGCGGTTGGGTGATTTATGGGACCCCTTGACAGTTCGCTTTGAATAAGACTCCTCCAAAGAAGGCCCAAGATTGGTTTTACCATTTGCCTCACCACCACCTACTTTCCCTTGGGAGTAATTAACCCAAGGGTCATCTTTATTTAGCCCCGGGCCAATGCTTGTCTAAGTGTTGGTCCAAACTAGAGCACCGTCTTGGGACCATCCCTTGGCAACTTGGGTTACGTCGGTACCCAGACGCTTCGCTTATCCGGTGTTGCCACGAGAACGAGATATGTGCAGCTCCTATCGGGATTGTCGGCGCGATCGGGCGGCTTTGCTGGTCTTGTTTTATTACTGTCAAAATGTCTTGTAGCCGGATTCCGAGACTGATCGGGTCTTCCCGGGAGAAGGAATATCCTTCGTTGATCACGAGAGCTTATCATGGGCTAAGTTGGGACACCCTGCAGGGTATAAACTTTCGAGAGCCGTGCTGCCGGTTATGTGACGGATGGGAATTTGTTGATATCCGGTTGTAGTAAACTTGAAGTAAACTCTTCTAAAATACACCAACCGTATGCGTAATCGCGGAGTGTCTCTTTTCGGGTGGCTCGAGAGGAGAACACGGTTTCTGGGTTATGTCTGACGTAAGTAGGAGTTCATGATCACTTCTTGATCATTACTAGTTGGCGACCGTTCCTTTGTTTCTCTTCTCGCTCTCATTTGCGTAAGTTAGCCACCATATCATGCTTAGTCGCTGCTGCAACCTCACCACTTTACCCCTTCCTTTCCCATTTGAGCTTTGCTAGTCTTGATACCCATGGTAATGGGATTGTTGAGTCCTCGTGGCTCACAGACATTACACCATCGATTCAGGTGTACAGGTTGTGCGATGATCATGACGCGAGAGCGATGCTTGCTTGTCTTGAGTTCTTCTTCTGCTTCTTCGATCAGGGGATAGGTTCCAGGTCGGCAGCCTGGGCTAGCAGGGTGGATATTGCTTGAGTTTCTATTTATGATTCATCCGTAGTCGGATGTTGATCTTGTATGTTGTATTGTTGTATTCATGTGACATTGTATGTCTTGAATGTATCCCCATCTATTATGTAATGTTGATGTAATGATATCCACCTTGCAAAAGCGTTTCAATATGCGGTTCTATCCTTGGTGGGACCTTCGAGTTACTTTAGGATAGTATCGCACATTGGGCGTGACAGGTAAGCTGCGGGATGGTATGTAAAACAGGTATAATGCTCGTAATAGGGACCACCTGAACACTCGACGTAGCTTTCTGCTTCCCTGGCTATTGCATCGTGAGTTCGGCGATTCTAGTGCCGGACAGACTTCGGAAAACGGAGTCCTGAAAAAAGGAAAGAAAGAAGAAAAAGAATGACACAATCGGGAGCCCCTGGTGCGGTTGAGCCGCATTCTTGGCGTGCCGTGGTCATGCCCCTCCCCTTATGCCCATGGTGTCTCCAGAGCGTAATTATGTAAGCGTAGTACCGTTTTCGCAACTTCGCGAGGGCTGGGGTTGGGGCCGGATTGCTACGCGTGCTTGAATCGTGTCAGGCGGTCTTGTTGTAGGTTACTCCGGGCGCGCTTGGCAGTGTCCGGAAATTTAGTGGCCGGACTCCCTGCGCTGAATCCTGCTGGAGGAGGTTGTCTTCGGCACTGTCCAGGGTGTTATTATCTCCCGTGCCGGAATCGCCGTTTTTGCTGTGGCGGGATTTAGAGCGGCGCCGCTGACGTCGGTGCTATGGTTGCTTCTTGGAGGGGTCATCCTCCGTTGTTCCATCGTCGTTCCCATCTTTTGGGATGTCCACCATGTATATGTCGTATGACGAGGTGGCCTTCCAGTGCCTTGTAGGCGCTGGGTCTTGGTCGTCTCCGGCATCGTCGTCCATGCCATCGATGTCTTCGGAGTCGAAGTCGAACATGTCGGTTAAATCGTCGACAGTGGCTACAAAGTGGGTGGTGGGTGGGCGTTGAATTTCTTCGTCGTCCATATCCCAACCTTCCTGTCCGTAGTCCGGTCAGGGCTCTCCGAATAAAGAGAGAGACTTTAGTGAATTCAGGATATCGCCAAAGGGCGAGTGCTGAAAGATGTCCGTGGCAGTGAACTCCATAACCGGCGCCCAATCGGATTCGATTGGCAGGGGCGCGGAGGGTTCGGAGTCCGGAGAGGAGTCCGGCACCCTGGAGTCGAGGTCTTCGCAAAGGACAGGGATGGAGTTCGGCTCAATTGTCGTAGAAATTGTAGCCCCGAGGCGGTGTCCAACCACTCGTCCTCGATCAGGGAATCTGGCACCGGATCAAGGGTTGGAAGCGGATCTTTGGTGCGGCCTCGAGGACGCTGTTCGGCTGCAGAGCTAGATCATGCCCATCGAGACAGTGTGGCACGCTAGGCTGCGGCTCGAATCCGTCGAAGATCAAGTCTCCGCGGATATCGGCCGTATAGTTCAAACTTCCAAATCTGACCTGATGGCCAGGGGCGTAGCTTTCGATCTGCTTCCAGCAAGCCGCCGAATACGAAGATCTGTCCGGGGAGAAAGGTCTCACCCTGGACTGCGTCGTTGTTGATGATCGAAGGAGCCATCGGGCCTATCGGTGATGACACAGAGGAACTCCCAATGAAAGCACCAATGTCGGTGTCAAAACCGACGGATCTCGGGTAGGGGGTCCCAAACTGTGCGTCTAGGCGGATGGTAACAGGAGACAAGGGACACAATGTTTTTACCCAGGTTTGGGCCCTCTCGATGGAGGTAATACCCTACTCCTGCTTGATTAATATTGATGATATGGGTAGTACAAGAGTAGATCTACCACGAGATCGAGGAGGCTAAACCCTAGAAGCTAGCCTATGGTATGATTGTTGTTCGTCCTATGGACTAAAACCCTCCGGTTTATATAGACACCGGATAGGTTAGGGTTACACAGAGTCGGTTACAATGGTGGGAGATCTACATATCCGTATCGCCAAGCTTGCCTTCCACGCCAAGGAAAGTCCCATCCGGACACGGGACGAAGTCTTCAATCTTGTATCTTCATATTCTTGGAGTTCGGCCGTGATGATAGTCCGGCTATCCGGACACCCCCTAGTCCAGGACTCCCTCAGTCAGGCTCCTGGGTTGGCGGTCCTACACCAAAGGCGGAGTAAGACTGACGCGAGACCTCCTAGCCATGTTCATTGATCTCTAGGCTGGCGACCACCTGGGCGGGTCAGAGGAGAGGAGGGGTGCCCAGTGGCGGTGCATCGGAGATGAGGGTTAGGGTTTTGGATGCACCCAAAAGCCACATGAGAGAAATAGATGAGGAGATTGCAGCCTACCTAAGGCTTCGCCCGAGCCGCCCCGGGAAGCCTTAGGTGGATCTGATATGTTAGCATGGTGGCCGTGATGAATCTAGCCCGACGGCATGTTACGACTCACCCTGTGATCAGTGGTGTAGCTAGGCTAGCTCCATGCCCAAGGCCAAATTCAAGGCTAGAGTGCAAAACAGTACCAAATAGTAACATCCAAAACAATAAGGTGTGCATCAAGGGCTCTCATTGGACGTGTCCACGTCGGACGGACAAAAACGCTGCCGACAAAACAAAGCACGATCGATCCCTAAAAAAACACGATCGAGAGCCGGACTGGACAGCGAGCCAGCGGCCTTTCCTCCTCTTCGTGGACAACGCTGCTCCTCCCGCGGCTAGGGTTACCGCCACCGCCGCCGTTGCCCTGCGCTCGTGTCCTCTCCACCTCCCGCCTGTCGGATGTCCGCCCCGAGCTCCACCTCCTCAAACCCCTGCCAGTGCTCTGCCCCTCCGTCGCTGCTCAACCACCTCTCCTAGCCTGGTCGCCTTCCTACCCCCTCCAGCCCATCTGCACCGGTGGACAAGGAGGCGCGACAGTAGCGCCGCCAGGAGGTCGGCGGCGAGGGCGTATCCGAGGAAAAGAGGTACAAGAACGCGAACACCAACAAGCGCCTCATCGTAGAAGGCCGTCGAAATGGAGCTCTGCCCTGTGCTGGATCCCAGGAAGCACGCCTTCGCCCCCAAGAAGGGCAAGCCCAGTATCGCCGTGTTCGTCGGATTGCAAGGTCAGTCTGATTTACCAACCTCGATTTGCCTCTTCAATTTTTGTGTTCTACACCTATTTCTGAATTTTAGTGGCCATATATGCTTGCTGATTTGAATTGCAAATTTACAGTATTAACACTGATGTTCAATCGTCGAATACTGAACATACAACATTATATATCTGTAGGTTTTGGAAAACCCACTACATGTTCCAAATACACATATTATTATCAGCACAAGGATTTAAACCGTCACTGATTTGTGCGGATACATTCTGAGCCGGTGGTTTTGATCAGTTGAAGTAGAACGCAACCAAGGCCAACATACCTTTTCAAGGAAGGTACCCTACATTGACAGATTTACTCATATGGATTAAAAACTTCTTTCCAAGATCTGTGCTAAATAAAATCGTCGCCTTTGTAGTATGGAATCAGATACTGTGAAGAAGATTGCTGTTGAGGGCCTGGAAAGGTTCAGGGAAGTGAAATAATATCTCATTCTCATCATTGTCGACACGAGTGGGCGCCATAAGCGGGAGGCTGCACTTTTCAAGGAAATGCGTCAAGTTGCTGAAGCAACGATACATACACTATCATTGTCTTGTACTGTTATTGTTATCCTCTTTTATTGAGATTTTCTCTAACCTTTTTTTATGGTTTTTCTACAGAAAAGAGACCTGGTGATATCTGTGATGGATGGCAGCATTGATCAGGCTGCTTTTGATTAGGCACAAGCATTCAAGCAAAGTGTTTCCGTTGGTGTTGTGATTGTCATGAAATAGTATGGTCATGCGAAGGGAGGCGGTGAACTGAGTGTGTTAGTATTACTCTGTACTTTCTTGCTCCTCCTATATCTTCAGGGAACTGCTAATCACAAGGATTCAGTTGGAACCTATGTAATCATCTCATGTTTTTTAACTCCTCCATGTACATGAACTTATCCCTGCAGCTTATGATAGGAGTAGACCCTTAAATTCAGAAGTATGATGACAACACTTTGAGTTAAAACAAAGATGTTGGAGGTGAGGTTGTTATAAATTCTTGTTTTGATTCTCTTTTACTTCAGCGCATGAAAATTGGGAAGTTATTTGTTGTTTAAAGCTTAAGAAGTTGCAGCCCTTTTAAATTATATTTATTGGTCTTATTGACTAAAAACATTCATTGCGTACATGCTTCAAGTTATTTAGCCATCTCTGTGTTGCTTTGGATCTGATCGTAGAGGCTTCTTTTTTTTACGGTGAGTCTATCATGTTGGGTTAGGCTAGGGTCACGTTGCACCAGTGCCGATTGTCCTGTGCAACTAGGGACGAAATTACAAAATACAGTTAAGTACTCCCTCCGTTTGTTTTTATAAGACGTTCAGACAACTTACTTTGTGCTGTTTTTGAGCAGTGTCTGAAAGTCTAAAACGTCTTATAAAATAAACAGAGGTAGTACCAATTAAGGAGCATCGATAAAGGTTCGTTTTGTTAGCTCCAAGAAAAGATGTTAAAGTATAATTAAGTTCTCATCTTTGGCAGAGAACTACAGGGTGGTACAAAAAGATGGGTGAGAGGAATATGAGTTTGTTGGTTCGTTAAACTTGTCCCTCATGTGGATAGTTCAGCATCTACACAGTCTTTCAAGGAAAGGGCTCCGTATCTCTCACAGGGCTGCACATGTGAACTATGCAAGATGTGTTGGACCATATTCTGTCAAACGGGAATAATTTCGGCTCCACTGTATAACAACTGCAACCTCTAAAGAAGCTAAACTGGTATGATTTCTTTTTTGCTACAATTATTCTAGAAGGTTTGTTAGGAAATTTAATGAGCTTGCTTTTGTGCTCAAGTCTATGCAACTAGGAAACAATGGTATACTAAAAAAATTGTATTTAGTGCAGACAATGTACAGCTTGTAGATTCTCAGAAAGGTATCCTGGATTCTTTGAGTACAGGTTGAGAAAGACAATGGTGCATAGTTTTAACATATATTCTGTCTTAAGTGCACATAATCAGATAAGAATAAGATCATCTATCATATTTATTTTTGACACCGCCATGCTTCAGAATATATACTATTTTACATGTTAGATACATTCAGGACATTACTGGTATATGACTGATATATTTTGCTTTGTTTCGTATATTGACAGCCCCAAATTTCTCAGTTGTGAGTTCATTACCATGAAAAGCTCAGTGAATTGTCGGTACATCAGGATTTAGATGGCTGGCCCAATCTTCTCCTCTCGGACCCATGCTCCTGATACATGAGTTTTGATGTTTGGACCTCCCATTAAAGATTGAGGTGATGTGTTAAGATATGATTTGTCCTCACACCATAAAATTGAGGATGTCACCGAAAATCTCAAGGTTACTGGTATTAGAGCCTCGGATCCAGTTGAATGAATAAGTCAAGCTTTCTAATTACTTGATGGAGTAATAGTGCTCAACACATCAAATCGTATATTTCATATTAGTGGCATGTCTTAGTGATACCATTATTATTTTTGAATCATTGACCCGTCTTTCTTATCTTTCCACCTAGAGTATGGTGATGTACAAAGCTCTTGAGATATGTAGTGTAGTTGATTAAGAAATATACCAAAAAGTGAGTTCAGCTTATGTTAAGTTATACTCCCGACTCTTGATGTTGATTGAATTGAAAATTTCAAATGATTATAACTGAAATTTGTAGTTACTTAAATCTCTGAGGGTATTTGCATCCTGATGTTTTACATCCTCTAGATGTTTTTTTCACATCCTGTGGGTGAACTTTTTATACTGAACTTTAATCTTTGTTGGTAGCGGATGTTTTGAAGTTGAGGCAGCTGATGTTATATGTACCCCCTATACCAAAGAAGTGGGAATTCCAATGGATAGATTGGGTCAAATGTAATACATATATACTACTTTTGAGGTCAGTTGTGTTTTCTCAGGTTTATGTACGAATGATGACTGTTTTCAGAAGAAAAAACTTGAATTAACCTCTGATGGATTGACATGTGAATCTTATTCTCTAGAATCTAGAATTCTAGATCATAGGATGTGACTGAATATGCAACATCACACCTCATTCTGCTATGATGTTAGCTTTCTACTTTAGTTATCAGGAAAATTTTCTTGCGGTTCGTGGCTTCATGTTCTCTCGTTCACATTTAAATGATGGTTGGGAAATTCCTGTTAAATGAATTTTAACAATAAGGATACAATCGTCTACATTTAATTTTCTTTTCTATTGCTGGGTAATCTTCTTGTGCCATCATTTTCTGAGTACTTCTATGGTGCCGGTATCTGTTCCAGATCCGATGGAGACAAGAAAAATCGTGTTGCTGCTTCTGCTTTCAATTGTAAGTGAATCCTTTGATGACAGTGCTATTTTTTGTTCTCTTAATACTGCATCTGATTCACATACTTCATCTATCCTTGTTTGAGAAGTTGTGCATGTTTGTGCTTCACTAGTCCAGGAAAATCCGGGTGAAACCTTTCAGGAACTCAGGACAACAAGCACTGATTATATTTCATTGTGATGGCCGCTGCTGACACAGCTACTATGGGCACGTGCAACTTCTATTTTTCTCGCCACCAGAGACCACCACCTAGATCCATCTCTTCTCAACCATGCTGACACGGTGGTCAAGGGCGCTTACAACCTGTGAGGACATGCGTTCTCCTTCTCTCGAGCCTTCATCGCGATGAAGCCGTGGGAGGAGAGCGGCACGCGCATGATGGATCTGCTCAAGCACCTCAAGCAGCGCATCTTCAAGGTGATCACTTCATCCACATTCAGTCTCAGTTCCCGCGTTCACTCCTTTTTTGGGGGTAGAGGCATGATACTCTGATAGTAGTATGCTGCTGTAGTACATAGTGCACATTGGCACACTGAAAGTAGCCCGCCGATATCTCAGAAATTTTTATGTGACATGCCAGTGGAGTGGATTATAACATTTCAATGGATTAAATTGTAGTTATTTCTTGTTTGCTTCTCAAAGTAAAGAATGTTATATTAATTTGATGTTCCTGTTCTTGGTAGGATGAACAAATGGCACCTTGTAGGCTCTTAATTTTTCTATGATTCCCTCTGAAAAGATATACTTTTGCAGTTTTTATCAATTCTTCCAAAACAAACAATATGTGATGGATAGCTAAAATTATAACTTATTTTATATTATTGTCCCGATTGAGGTGCTTCTAAGGTTAGATATGCCTTGCCTTATATAGGTTAGCTACATCGTGCCCTTTCATGTCCATCGTTAGACATTTGCTATTTATATTTGCTTATTAATATTGTACACATGGGATGAATGGATCAGCCTCATTCTTTGCTTAGAATAATTAGTCTATGGTTGTTCGTTTAGAAGCATCATTGTTCTGCAACCTACCTGTTTTTGGATAATAATCATCTTTCACACATCATCCACTTTGTCAGTTATTTATTTTGGTTGGCTTGTATTCCTAAAGGTATATCTTCCTGAACGTATGCCAACTGTGCGCTTTTATATACTTAGATTTTCTTGTGGGCTTTCACATCCAGGTACAGCTGCCATCAACATAAATGTGGCTATGTTGGAAGATGGTACAGAAATGTTCATGCCGCTCAAAGCTATTTGCATGAAGCACTATTATTGGTAGTTACAGAAGATGGCACTTACAAGGGTATCCACCTCCTATGATGGATATTTTCGCTGTAGAACTTATGCTAACTGGATATCATAATATATATTATCCATGTAAGAATCTATTCATTCTCATTTTGTGAGTTCTCCTTAATCGTTATTTGATTTTTAGAATTTCACATGATGATCTTTCAGGACCATGTCAGTGTCTCCTATAGATTAGGTTCGTGTTTACCTAATGCTCGTGTTGCTGCTTAGATGGCGAAACATTCAATCCTTTAGTGTCCACAACATTGCTTTGCAAACCCCCGCAAAGGAAAACATTGCTTTGCAAACCCCCGCAAAGGAAAACATTGCTCTGCAAACCTCTGGGACACTAGGGATTGATTGTATTGCTTGGTTCTGGTATCTGAGGATCATTTATGCTGAAACATTGTGGTGCTTTGCTAACTGATGGTTGTTCTTTGTACTTGTCAAGAAAACTTGAGGCTAACGACCATTAGTTCAATGTTACTAGAGAACAAATGTGCGTGTGTGTGTGTAAAAATGGTTGTATGGGGGCGTAATAAGGCGCTTCAACAAGGCAAGTGCGCCACAAGAACGCTCTCGGGAGGCCCGCCATTGGCGGGCCCCAGCCCCTAGTTCTATCTATACTGAACGAAAAAATCTACTTCCACGCCCCGGGCCATTGCCCCTGTTGCCCGTGATGGCGGAGGTGACTCAAGTCTGGCGAAGTTGGGAGCGACAAGGTGGTGGAAGGAGAGGAAGGTACGTATTACTCCAGTTTATCAAAACATACACATGTGGGGTGTACTTTTAAAGCTCTCACTGACGAAGCATATAATGCACATGAACTGGGAACCATGCAGACATTTTAGTCTACAAAAATATTTGGGAAATTGTCTTTTTGAGGTGTAGTGATATCATTTTTCTTACTCCTTCTCAGTGTGCATTTAGCAATTCCATTTTTCTCTATGTGAACCTAGCAGTTTTTTTTATATGCACACGGACAAAATAAAATAGATTCTAGCATGCTCCTCACGCATTGGGGCGGGGGGGGGGGGGGGGGATAAAACCAAATGGAAGACCAAATTTAGAACGCGTTTGGGCTTTGTATTTCCTGCATTTAAGTGAAGAACAACGGGAAGCATGCATGCATGGAGTAAGTGTGAAGTGTCCGGCCGACGTATGTACATTGTATCAGCACTACCAAGATTTATGCATAATCTCTTGGCTTGGGGAAACTATATTCTCCGGTCTCTCATTAGATCGTTCCCGGCCGTGGAAGCATGGAATAAAATTCAGTTTTCTTAGGAAGAAAACTTTTCGGACCAAGGCCCCAGGAGAGTGTTCATTCATGCACCTCTGGATCCCCCAATACTAATACTACTTAATACTTCATGAAACTGACAGGAGAATGCCTCCGATGGAGAGCAGGGCCAACAAGTTAACCGTGTCCCCCGGCCCTTGCCAAGAATCAAAGGCACAACGGTGAGGCCAAACGGCAAATGAGTCGATATCGCTGGAGTTTCGGTCGCTTTGCATGCCTGCGGTGGTGATATCTATAGTCTGCATCTGCACATGGCAGTGTTGGATTGATTATCCCGGCAGCATGCACTCTTCAAGTTCGAGTAAATTACAAAAAACCGCTACAATTGAGAACCCTAATTAAAAAACCATCATCATTCTTTTTTTTTTCAAAAAACACCACCATTGTGCTGACAGTTTTCATAAAATGCAAATGCGCACTTCAAGTGCAGTGCCACATGACCGCACTGAATGGGAGCAGAGTTCACCATCGCTGCACTCGCGAGGTTGTCTTTGGTAAACGGGAACGAAGAAACTACTACTGTCACAAGGCGGGCAAACCCTGCAATGATCTTGGCCGCAGCTTATCGTTACCAAGCCTGCCTCAATCATGATTATCGGAACCGAAATACTGCCTTCATTTCTTTTCAGTCTGCACATAAGATTTAGTCAAAATCAAACTTTGTAAAGTTTGACCAACTTTATACAAAGAAAATATCAACATCTAAGACACTAATGCTATATGGTATGAAAATTAATTTCATGATGCATCTAACAATATTAATTTCATATTGTGAATCTTGATAACTTTTTTTTTATAAACTTAGTCAAAGTTAACAAGGTTTGACTTTGATCAAATCTTATATATATGCAGACTAAAAGTAAACGGAGGAAGTACTGCAACAGCTTCTCGGAGTCTGGGAGTAGAGTAGAATGCACAGAAGCATCGGTCCATCCCGCAATCGCCGCACCGTGTTGTAAGAATATCAAAGCCGAGGACGAACCTGCTCTAGTGTTAAACTAAAGCTTTCATTAACAACTTTGTTAATTAGGATGCGGCTTTCCGGTAGAATTGGGCCTGTCAGGTAAGGAGAAGGGCAGGCACGAGTGTGATGCGACGTGACACTGGCCATAGTGAGAGTAACTTTAAGAGTAACATAAGTTTCAACTCAGCAAAATTGCCTATGTGACATTGAGTTAATTAGGAGAGAGCCAAATTGAGTAACTTAGCTAGTTACCGTAACATCAAATATCCTAATATAATATGAGTCTATAATCTAATAAATGAAGGTTTGCATGATATCGCACTTATGTTACTACCCATTACGAAGGTAGTAACATTTAAAAAAAAAAGGATAACCCCCGGCCTCTGCATCAATCGATGCATGCAGCCATGTTGTTAAATAAAAACATAACAAAGCCTCAAGGTCCTTGAAAGCTCATAGTTCGAGCTTAAGAAATGTAACACAAAGGGAAAAGTTCCTCATCCGACGATAAAGAATACACTACGATGCCTACACACCTAGTCTATTATTAGCTCGTCATCCAAATCGGATGAAGATAGCCCGTGCTACCATCTCCCAACGGTTGCACCCAATAACCAAAAGCTCCCTGAAGTCCGCATGAGTTAGTAACAACCACATACGGATACAAATTGTAGCTTTGTAAATAACCTGCAAAAAGTTGGTGAAATTTGTTCCATTAAAAATCAAATCATTCCTATTATTCCAAATAGCCCAAAATAAACCACATATCCCTATCTGAATATTTTTGGCTATGAGCCATGTCCCAAATAACGTGTTTATGCTCGTAGGAGGATTTACGTTAAAGGAAATATGTATTGATCGCAATAATAATTTCGCAAGAGGACACTCAAGAAAGAGGTGTTTAATCGATTCATTCCGATCACAAAAGCAGCATCTAGTATTACCAACCCAGTTCCTTTTTGCCAGATTATCTTTGGTGAGAATAACTCTTTTGTAAACGAACCACATAAAGATTTTAATCCGAAGTGGAATTTTAATCTTCCAAAAGTGCAATCACCTCGACAATGGCCCGGTGTCAATTAAGTCCAGATACATAGACTTCACTGAGAAGACTCCCGTTGTTAGTTAACTTCCAACGAATTGTATCAGCCTGATCTGATAGTTGAACGTCCATCAACCTGCGGACCAGTTGCAACCAAGCCTCCCAACGTTCTCCTACTAGGGGTCTCCACTATGGCTAATGTGTATGTTACTTTTGAAGTTACTTACTCTCCACTATGGCTAGTCTGAGCGAAGCGGTGGTGAGAAGAAGCAGAAGCTTTCCGTCGTCCTTGTCAAAGCTTTGGTCGTCTCGTTGCATTGCATGACCCAAACCCTTTGATGGCGGAGATGACTCGAATCCGGCAAAGTTAGGAGCGACAAGGTGGTGGAAGGAGGGGAAGGCTTGTGTAACTCCACTTTATCGAAACATAGACATGTGTCTAGTTCGAAGCTCTCACTGATACTGACACGAAGCCTATAATGAACATGAATTGGGAACCATGCGGACATTTTAGTCTCAACAATATTTGGGAAATTGTCTTTTCAAGGTGAGCTTCTTTTCTTTTTACCCATTTTTAGTGTGCATTTAGGAATTCCATGTTTGTCAATGTGAACCCAGCAGTTATTTTTTTTATTCAAACGGATAAAATAAAATAGTAGATGGCATGCTTGCATGCTCATCACGCATTGAGTGTGCATTGAAGCATGCACGCATGGAGTAATTGTGAAGTGTCCGGCCGGTGCATGTATATTGTGCCAGCACTACTACAAGATTTATGCACAATCTCTTGGCTCGGGGAAACTAGATTCTCCGGTCTCTAATTAGATCGTTCCCGGCCGTGGAAGCACGGTATAAAATTCAGTTCTTAGCAAGAAAACTTTTCGGATCAAGGCCCCAGGAGAGTGTTCATTCATGGACCTCTGGATGCCCCAATACTAGTACTACTACTTACAAGTGCTTGTAAGTGAAACGAGACACTGGTGGAAAAAAGGCCTTTGGTCGCGGTTCGCAACTGCCATTAGTCGCGGTTGCGCAACCGCGACCAAATAAGCGCGACTAAAGCCCCCCATCTTTAGTCGTGGCTGCTTAAGAACCGCGACTAATGGCCCGGCCACGTGGGCGCCAGTGTTGTCAAGGCGGAGGACCTTTAGTCATGTTCTTCCGCCAATCATGACTAAAGGCCGCCACAGGTTTAGGGTTTTAGCCCCCCTCCCCTAAACCTGTTTTCTGTTTAATTTGTATTGTTTTATTTCTTTTGTGCTTTATTTTAATTTTGAAGGAGTTTCATATATTCTACGGTACTACATACATGCATATGAATGTACAATTTCAAATAAATTTGAAATTAGAACAAAAAGAATTCAAGAGGAATATACAATATATATTCAATATCATCGGATCACCATATACAATTTTGAACAAGTTTCCATACATGATTTAATGCATATAAAGTTCTACGTCCTCGTAATAGTGTTCTCCTTTAGGATGGAGGACTTCCCTGTTGAACCATCCAGCTAGTTCCTCTTGAAGTGGTCGGAAGCGAGCTTGGACTAAGCATCATCCGGAGGTTATTCCTCTGAGCATTGGTATCACTCGGAACCCGCTCAGAGGTGTATCTCGGATCATCTCACGAACATAGTATCCACATAAATTGGTCTCCGGTGGCTGAATATCCCCAGCATTCTTAGGCTTTGACCTTTTGAATTCTAGCTCTTTTTGAATTCACCGACCTTTGTATCTACGAACCGTCTCCAAACCCTACGAGGCAAAGAAAATTAAATGAACAAGAGAGTTATTAGTTACTTGATATTAGGAAATGAACGAAATAGGCCGATCGATATAGAGCGCAAATGAATGAAAATAATTACTTCTGCAGCATTCTTCTCATGTCGCCCCAAAGCTTTGGATCCATATTCAGAGAGTCGTGGACGAGACATTCTGAGGTGTTAACTTTAATTACTAGCAGAATCCAGTGGAACCTGCGGACACGATACATGCACAGGACGTCATGCATAACTCATCGATTAGCCGCCACATACCATGCATGGAGTAAACAAAAGAGAATGTGCTCAAGACAGAAACACTCACCCAAAATGGTAAGGAAATAGAATATCACTTTTAAGTTCCTGCTTTGTAAGAAACTGCCACAGGTCTGCCTCCACGTCGGCGGGGTGACGGCTCCAACACATGTCCATTAACGATGTGTGGGTCAATGAACCCAACATCATGGATGTTCCTTACTCTGCATTCCTTAATCTTCATTCTGCATGTATAATAGCGGACACAACAATATAGTTAGGACATATATATAGTGCAGGCAATATGAACGAGATGGGGTAGAAATTAATAAATCACTTACGTAACGTAGCAATCGATGATAGATTTGTCGAGCTCAAGGCAGATTGAAAAGCTGGAACAATTCACTCAGTTCAATTTGTACATAGTAATGTTTGAAGTGATGCTCATGTCTAACTTCCGCATAAATATATTCTTTGGCGTTTTTATTTTTTATGTAACCCTTGTACCATTTCAGCAGACCTTTCATTTGTGGAGGTAGATCATTTTCCTGCGCAGGCTCGACGAGAGGCCCATTCTTGACATATGTAATTACTACCTCCTTCATCGGGCGCCTCATCAAGGCCTAACAGTTCCACGAAGAGTAATACCTAAGTTGGCCGCTTGTTCTCTGGCACTCACATATCAATCCATGTGCTGTCATAGCTTGTATGATCTCGGGGCATCCGGACGATAGGCTTCCACTATAAGCGGGGCAATCGATTGTTTACTTTGTTCCCCGAGCTGGGCAACTTGTTTCCGCTTATTTTACTTTCGCCTTCTCCCGCTCTTTGTTCTCCTTGAACATGAGTGCCTGCCTGTGAAGTTCACGTGCATAGTCGTTAGGCAGATTCTTCGCGGCTTGGGACGGTGTGCTCAAAATGACTTAGCCCACTTCTTTTGCTCATCGTAAAATACGGCTTGGGCTCAGGCTCTCTTTTCTTCTTGCAGTCCGCCTTCCATTTCTCCAAATCAGCAGCGGCAGCGTCGACTTCCTCGGCACCTCGTTCCCAAGGCCTTGTGGGGAGAGGCTTGATGATGGCTCTGGTACCTTTGTGGTCTTAGGTACATAAGGGTCCGGGTTAATAATCCAGACTGCTTCGCTTTTGTCGGAGGTGGATTGGGGCGGCGTCGATCACCCGCCGGACGAGGATCGGGGCGGCTGATCACCGCCGGGACGTTGTGGATCGGGGCGGCGTCGGTGGCGTGGCGGAGGTGTAGGTGAACCGCCACCACCACCACCACCACCACCGCCACCGCCACCACCACCACCGTGAGGGGTGGACTTGTTGTCCTTGGCGCCTCGCTCGAAACTTGATAAACTTCTTTTGCCATAGAATGAAATGGCGCTTGACATCTCCAAGTCTTTTCTCCCCTTCGTGTAGCAATGTCAATCTCAGTCCTCAAACCCTTGGACTATGTCCTCCACCGTGAAACGAGCATAGCCATCTTGAATGGGGTTGTTGTGGTGGAGTGCTCCGTAAACATGGTAAAGCACTGCCGATGGCTACCTTCATGGACATGTTCCCGATAGGATAATACAGATGACATTCTTTCATCTCCTTTATATCGCCCACGGGTAGCGAGGAGGCTCCGGTGCAGTAATTTCGACCACCGGAGGCTCCGGTGCAGTAATTTCGACCACCGTGAGGCTCCGGTGCAGTAATTTCGATCGTCGGTGCATCTGCACCAGCCGGTGGGCCTCCGTGGAAGCCACGCTGCTTCTCCGTTCTTGGCTTCGAGATCCGCTGGATGATCTTCATGCTGCACCCGAGCTGCATCTCTTTCGCTACTAGTACACTCATGGTTTTCTTCATCACATCCATTTCCGATGCCAACCGCGCCACAACATCTGATTCGATCCATCTTTCTCTTACGGCTTCAGTAACCGTCACGGGTCATCGCTCGGGGAACCCTATTTTCCACGGAATGTGCCCCATGCCTCGTCACGTCCTCCGTGTTCAGGATTCCCGAGGGCTTTTGTCAGCTGCGTCGTTCTCTGTTGAACTTGATCTTCCCTGTTGAGCATCCTTCATTGCGTCAATAAGGGCTTGGGTGGGTTTAATTAATTTGCCCCGTAAACACACTCCCCTGTCTCCGGGTTCAGCGTTCCCCATGCCCGTACCACCAGCTTTTGGCCCTTTGGTCCCATCCCTCCGCACTGGACGGATTCCTCGCGCCTCAGCTCGTTCTCCATCTTCTCCAACCTAGGCACCCAAATGCGATACCCTCCTGGCCCCATAACATGATTGTACTCCTTCTTAGCCGCATTTTCCTTATTTTTTCGATATTTGAATGAACTGCTCCGATTTCTTTTGCTTCACAAATTCTGGCCAATCATGTTTCAGTTTCTCATATTGTCCTTTGAAATCCGGAGTCTTGTTCTGCTTGACAAAGTCATGGGCTAGATTTTGCTTGAATTCCCGGAATGCGTCGGCCATCTTATGAAGAGCGAACTGTTTGACTAGCCTCCTCCTCTCCTTGTTTTCCTCAATCTTGTTACCCTCCTCATCGAATTTGTTGTATTCCGGAGGTAGAACGAAATGCTCCATAAGCTTCTTGAAGCAATCTTTTTTTGTTCTCTTATCGACAAAAGTGAAACCATCAATTCGTGCCTTCTTTGGCTCATTCCACTCACGGGCGGTGATCGAGGCGTTGTCTCTAACAATGGCTCCGCATTGGGTGACAAACTTGGTGGCGTTCTTGCGGGGCTCCAGCGGCCTGCGGTTACCTTGTCGACAACCTCGATGGTGCATGTTTCTCCTTGTTTCATCGTCTTGGTTGCGCCACGCTTTGACGACGTACTCGATTGTTTCGACGGTCCGCCGAGGCTAAAATAAGAAAGAGAGTCGCTGCGTTAGTACACACATATTTATTCAAATCAGTTAGTTTGTATCACCAGAGGCTCAATGTATATATATACCTCGGCCGGAGGTGGTTGCTACTTCCATTTGAAGATCGCTGCGTTTATCGACGTTTGTTCGCATCATCTTCTTGTCGACGGCGCCCTTCATCTTCACCGTCAAGGTTCAGATAAGAAGAGATATCATCTTCTTCTTCTCCGGTCGGCACATATAGAATATCGCCATTTATGATGCCGAACATATGTGCTTCACCGTCCGGATCATAGTTGTCCATAATCGGGTCAGCTCTATCGTCCGCCATTATGTCACCCCTGAAAACATGTAGTAAAAACAAATTAATTAAGTGAAGAAGGGGCGGGGCGGTGGCGGTGGCGAAAGGGCGGTGGCAAAAGGAGGGGCGAGGAAGGGGTGGGAGAGTTGGAAGTTTCACGCAACTCAAGGACCCTCGAGAGAGTTGGAAGTTTCATTATTTTCATATTTGGGATTTCTCAAATTTTGGAAATAGGATCATTGGATTTATTTAAAATTATCTTCATAAAGTTTTCCTATAAAAATCTCAAGAGAGGGAATAATATGACTTTCCCAACATTTAGGAAAAACAAAGATATTATAAATAAATCAAATTTGGTTTTGGAAGATTTATTTTGCTTAGGCAAAAATGAGCATTTAAGATTTTTATGCATGTTGCAGTTTTTAAAAGTTCATTTTGTTCGACTCATTTTTAAATTCGCGACTTATGGGGCTTCGCGACATTTTCTAAATTATTATCCATTTAATTCTAACATTATTCAGAATAGTGTATGCTAACGTCAGCATGACGTCAGTAGTCAACAGGGTGTTGATCGGGTCAAACCGACGTCTTGGGACCGGTCTGTCATAGATGCATCAACCTAACTAATGATTAGTTAGTTAACTAGGAGTTTAATTAATGTTAAGCTAATTAAGCAAGTTTAATTAAGTTAATTAATTTTAATTACTTCTTTTGTTTTTATTCTTCTTTTCGTTACGCAAAAGAGGGACACGGGTCCCAGTGGCACCGCCCAAGGGGCTAAACGGGCGCAGCTAACGAAGCGCGGATGCCCGCCGCTATCAGCGGCGGCCGCAGCCCGTGCGGCAGGCACGCAGGCCTAACGAGCGGCGCCGACAAGCGGTCGAGGCGACATCGGCGATGAGGTGGTGGCGGCACGATGGAGCAGGAGGTCGGGATCGTGGAGGACGCTGGCGACGCGAGCCCGTCCGGAGCTCGGGCGCTGGGTGCACAGGGAAAAGGGGGGCCGGTCGGCGGCGTTGAGGGCGGGCGAGCGAGGCGGCAAGATTGAAGGCCGCCGGCGGCGGGCGCTGTAGGCGAGGGCGACGGCGGGCGGCGTCAAGGGCGAGGGCGACGGCGGCGCCGAGGGCGAGGGCGCATTTAACAAAGTAGAATCGGAGAAGACGAGAATCGGAATCGGAGCCTTGTATTTATAGCCCCCTTTAGTCGCGGTTGGCGACGAGACCCGCGACTAAAGGTACCCTTTAGTCGCGGGTCGCCTGCCCAACCGCGACTAAAGGGTTTTTGGCGGGTTTTTTATGCTCGCGCCCCCTTTAGTCGCGGTTGGCGGCGAGACCCATGATTAAAGGTACCCTTTAGTCGCTGGTCGCCTGCCCAACCGCGACTAAAGGCCTTGTGCTGCCCCGCGCATAAACGTTTAGTCCCACCTCGCTAGTTGAGAGAGCTCGAGAGTGGTTTATAAGCGCTGCTGCGCCCACCCTCTCGAGCTCCTCTCAACTGCAGGCTTTCGGGCCTAATCTGTCACTAGCTATGTGCCCGTGGGCCTACTTGGCCTCCTGCGGGCCTGAATCACAGCCCATGTAGGGTTTCTAGTCGTATTCAGGCCGTGGGGGTCCAGAGGGCGGCACTATTTTTTTCCAGTTTTTTGTTTTGTTTTCTGCATTATTATTTATTTTTGTTGTTTTTTCTTTATTTTTTAATTCTTTTTGCTTTTAGTTTTAGAAAAATTATAAACTTTCTGTTAGTGCCATTAGTTTTCAAATTTGAAAACACTTTTTTGTTTTCTTTGTTGCTTTATTTATTTTATTTTGTTTCTACTTACAACAAAATACTTATTGTTGCTATTTTAGTCATGGTCGCCTGCCCAACCGCGACTAAAAGGCCGCCGCAGTTTAGGGTTTTAGCCCCCCCCCAAACCTGTTTTCTGTTTAATTTGTATTGTTTTCTTTTTAATTTGTATTGTTTTCTGTTTAATTTGTATTGTTTTATTTCTTTTGTGCTTTATTTTAATTTTTAAGGAGTTTCACATATTCTACGGTACTACATACATGCATATGAATGTACAATTTCAAACAAATTTGAAATTAGAACCAAAAGAATTCAAGAGGAATATACAATATATATTCAATATCATCGGATGACCATATACAATTTTGAACAAGTTTCCATACATAATTTAATGCATATAAAGTTCTACGTCCTTTGTATCTACGAACCGTCTCCAAACCCTTGTCCACCGGGCTACCGCGTCCCCACCGGCTGGAGCCTAAGCGCCGGCGGCGTGCCGGTCCCTCCCGTCCCTCAGGGTACTGCGCACCGGGCGGCCATCACGAACCACTACTACCTCGACCTCACGCCGGAGCAGCGGATGAATCACCTGGCATCCCGATAACCAGCATACTTGGGACGCCTTCTTCATCAATCGGCGTGAGAGGGCGCCGCCGGTATGAGGAGGACGGTCTGCCTCCGGGAACTTCCACGAGGCCGGCCGTCGGCTATGGTGGTATGGCGGACTCTGCAGAGCGTCATGGACTACATCACGGTCGGCGATATCCCCGCCGCGCTACCCTCGCTTCGAGCCACGAAGCCGCCCGACGACATGACGACAAAGAAATGACGACAAAGAACTTAGAAGGCGCATTTACTACCAAGACAACGACGACGGCGGCTATGAAGACTACGAGAATGCATATTATACGCCTAGGCAGGAGTATGACTAAATCACTCCAAATTTCAAGTATCATCAGTGGAATCTCGAATCAATCGAAAATTGACACCAAACACATCACGGGTAATATAATTCACATGATCCATTCAACAAAGTTTGGTACAATAAATTATTACACATCATTTTTCTTCCCTTGTGTCCCTGCTTGCTTACGATTGTGCCGTATCCATGGAGCATCCTCATCATTTAACTTAATGCTTGGGTCGGTGTTCACTTTGAAGGGCGGAATTTCAGCAAACATATTATAATCTTGACATGTCTGTCTTGTCCTCCACTCCCACGATGTTTCTTTTCCCGAAAGAACAATGTGGCGCTTTGAATCATCGCATGATGTACGATCGCTTTCTTATCTTTCCGCTTCCTCGGTTTGCTACTCATGTCCTTCACATAGAAAACCTGAGCGACATCTTTCGCTAGGGACGAATGGTTCGTCAAGGTAACCAAGATTGTTGAAATCCACCATTGTCATTCCGTATTGCTGGTCCACCTTTACCCCACCTCCTGTTAGCTTGAACCATTTGCACCGAACAAAGGGACCTTAAAGGAGGGTCCATAGTCAAGTTCCCATATCTCCTCTATGTAACCATAATATGTGACCTCTTGCCCATTCTCGGTTGCTGCATCAAAGCGGACACCACTGTTTTGGTTGGTGCTCTTTTTATCTTGGGCGATCGTGTAAAATGTATTCCCATTTATCTCGTACCCTTGGAAAGTCGTTATAGTCGAAGATGGTGTCTTGGCCAACATGTACAGCTGATCTACAACATCATTGTCATTCATTAAATGTTTTCTCAACCAACTGCCGAAAGTCTCCATGTGGGCCTTCCTAATCCAGGATTCAGCTTCCCCGGGTTGTCGAACGTAAAATATTCTTGTGTTTCTCAAAGCACGGAGCCACCAAGCTGGAATTGGTCAAGATAAAGTGTGGTGTGCTTCAGGAGAATGGCCGTCCATACATATCGTTGATTTCATTCCGATCGTGCCTTTTCCACTTAGTCTCCCCTCGTGCCGCGATCGAGGAAGACCAATCGGCTTAAGGTCAGGAACAAAGTCAACACAAAACTCAATTACCTCCTCATTTCCATAGCCCTTGGCGATGCTTCCTTCCGCCTAGCACGGTTACGAACATATTTCTTTAATACTCCCATGAACCTCTCAAGGGGAACATATTGTGTAGAAATACAGGACCGAGAACGAAAATCTCTTCGACTAGGTGAACCAGGAGGTGCGTCATAATATTGAAGAAGGATGGCGGGAACACCAACTCGAAACCGACAAGACATTGGATCACATCGCTCAGAACCGTGGTAGAACTTCTGGATTGATTACCTTCGAGAGATTGCATTGAGGAATGCACATAGCTTCACAATGGCTACTCGAACATTTTCCGGCAGGAGCCCCTCAAAGCAATCGGAAGCAATTGCGTCATAATCACGTGGCAGTCGTGAGACTTCAGGTTTTGGAACTTTTTCTCCGCCATGTTTATTATTCCCTTTATATTGGACGAGAATCCAGACGGAACCTTCATACTGCTCGGGCATTCAAAAAGATGACCTTCTCTTCTTTGGTCGAGCGTAGCCGCACGACCTTGAAACCATTCCGGATGCCGGTCATCACGGTCTTTCAAACGTTGCTGGTCCTGCCGTGCTTCCTTTGTATCATTTGTCTTCCCATACACGCCCAAGAAGCTTAGGAGGTTCACGCAAATATTCTTCGTAACGTGCATCACGTCGATTGCAGAGCGGACATCTAGGACTTTCCAATATTCTAGCTCCCGAATATAGATTTCTTCTTCCACATGGCTGCGTCTGCCAGCTCCCTTCGAACTGATTGTCCGCCAGACCCTTTCCAAAGATGACTTTCAAATCCTTGACCATATCAAATACCTCGGCACCGGTCGTTCGCAGCTTCGCCGGTGATCTGCCTTGCCGTTGTAATGCTTGCCTTTCTTTCTTCTTGGATGAATTTTCGGAAGAAATCGACGATGCCCAAGGTACACGTTCTTCTTACAATTTGGCAAATGTACACTTTCAGTCTCATGTAAGCAGTGCGTGCATGCATTGTATCCCTTATTTGACAGTCCCGAAAGGTTACTAAGAGCAGGCCAATCGTTGATGGTTACGAAAAGCAACGTCAGAGGTCAAATTCCTCTTGTTTGTGCTCATCCCACACACGGACACCACCCCACAGCTGTAAAGTTCATCAACTAATGGCCTTAGGTACACATCGATGTCGCTGCCGGGTTGCTTCGGACCTTGGATGAGCACCGGCATCATAATGAACTTCCGCTTCATGCACAACCAAGGAGGAAGGTTGTAGATGCATAGAGTCACGGGCCAGGTGCTATGGCTGGAGCTCGCTCGCCAAAAGGATTCATGCCATCCGCATTTAGAGCAAATCTTATGTTCCTTGCGTCAGCTGCAAAATCTTTGAACCATCTGTCGATCTTTCTCCATTGCGTTCCATCTGCGGTGTGTCTCAACTCCCCGTCCGACTTACGGTCCTCTTTGTGCCATCGCAACAACTTGGCATGCTCTTTGTTCCTGAACAGATGTTTCAACCGTGGTATTATAGGAGCATACCACATCACCTTGGCGGGAACCCTCTTCCTGGGTTTCGGCCCTCAACATCGCTACCGTGGTCATCGCCTCTCGATCTTATAACGCAATGCGTGCATACCGGACATTCATTCAAATTCTCGTATTCATCGCGGTAGAGGATGCGATCGTTGATGCATGCATGTATCTTCGTAACCTCTAAACCTAGAGGGCGTACAACCTTCTTTGCTTCAGACGCATCAAGGGCAACTCGATATCATTTGTAAACATAAACTTCAACAATTTCAGCAAGTTTACAAATGCCGAGTCAGCAACACCAGCCTCTACCATCAATTTCAGCAAATCCAGATGTGCAGCCCAGCTTTTTCAGACCATCATCGCATCCGGGTACAGCGCCTTTCTGTGATCCTCTAACATGCGATCCAAATTCTCCCTCTCCTTTTCAGTTTCGCAGCGTCTCCGTGCATCAGCAATGGTCCGACCAAGATCATCAACGGGATCATCACGTGCCTCTTCTTCACCTTCCCTTCACCTTCAAAGATCCTCCATGAAAGTATCACCGAAATGAGCAAGATAGCATTCATCGATTAAATCATCCCCTTCTTCATCTTCATCCATTATAACCCCTCTTTCTCCATGCTTGGTCCAACAATTATAGCTTGGCATGAAACCGTGTCAAGCAGATGCATGTGAACATCTCTTGAGGAAGAGTAACCCTTCCGATTCTTACAGATAACACATGGACAGATAACAAAACCCCCCGCTTGTTCGCATTAGCCACTACGAGGAAATCTTTCAAACCCGTAGTGAACTCGCCGGAGAGTCGGTTACCGTACATCCATTGCCGATTCATCTGCATTATTATAATATAAAATATATAATTAACCATCATGCATTTATTAAACTAACTAGCTAGCTACAAACAATATAAATTAAACAATGAACTACACACATGCATATTTTATCAATGACACATCAAAGGTTCATCAAGTTGCTAATCATGATCGAGGAGTGTGGCTCAAACACTTCATGTCATGTTTGTTTCATGCTCTTGGGGCATTTCATCAAACACCTTATGTGCATAAGAGGAACCAAAAGCAAACCTACACCCACTTGTGAAGAGAATGACTCCAAATGGCTAAGTGTTGGCTGCTGAATGGGTATATATAGGGGAGGGGCTTTAGTTGCGGTTGGCCTGGCAAACCGTGACTAAAAGGTGCCCGAAAACCTTTAATCGCGGTTGTCTGCAAACCGCGACTAAAAGACCTCACGTCTTGCCACTGGCCACCGCCACAGGCCCAGGCCTTTGGTCGCGGTTCACCTCCAGAACCGCGACTAAAGGTCCCATTAGTCGCGGTTCCTACAGATTCGCGACTTATGGGGCTGGACGGAAGCCTGTTTTTCCACCAGTGAGATGCCTCCGATGAAGACCAGGACCAACAAGTTAACCGTGTCCCACGGCCGTTGCCAAGAATCAAAGGCACAGCGGTGAGGCCAAACGGCAAATGAGTCGAGATCACTGGAGTTTCGGTCGCTTTGCATGCCTGCGGTGGTGATAACTATAGTCTGCATCTGCACACGGCAGTGTTGGATCGATTATCCCTGCAGCATGCACTCTTCAAGTTCGAGTAACATCTACGCAAATGAAACAGAAGACTTGCTTTGGCCGTCTCGTCGCATTGCATGGCACAACACCTATGCAACATCTTTTTTGGTGTTTTGCCAGTTAAGAGATGAGACCATAGGGAGAGGTAAATGGGACGAAAGGGACCTCACACCCGTTCGGTTCGAGAAAATGCATGCATGGATACAGCGCAAGCAAAAAGCAATGGCTGGGCGCGCGGTGGTTTCACACACCGGAATAATATTTATTTATTTGAGTTGTTTGGCTTGACTCACCGGAATATTTACAAGCGCAGTATAAAAGTTTGGTATAAAAGTTTATAGAAAAAAATATCAATATTCACAATATGAAATCAATATTATTGGATGCATCTTTATATCATATAGCTTTAGTATTATACTCCTAGATGTTAATATCTTTTCCTACAAATTTTTATACTAAATTTTATATGCAAACTAAAAAGAAAGGGAGGGAGTACATTGTCATCCTATAGAAATTGCAAAGTACACAGAAGTCATTGAGAAATCGACGTTGTCTATCTTGTGCATAAACATGTTCATACCCCGGGCCGGGCTTGCCAAAGACCAAAGTGAAAATCTCAAGCCCGAGCCCGATCCAAAATACATGAATAGTAATATTTTCCAATAAAAATATTCATTTTCAAGGCACATAAATAATATATTATACCTATTTTTGGATAAAATAAAGTTTTTTTTGTCATTTCATGTTTTTTCTAGCCTTCGAATAGAAAAGTCGAGGCCAAGCTTGGATCAGATGTCGGGCTTTTGGGTTGGGCTCATTGAGTTGGGTTGCACATGAACATGTCTACTCCCGCACTCGTTGATAGTGCGCCATGAGCAAAGATCAATGTCGCCTCTGGACCTCCGAAATACAATCAGAGCTACAGAAACATTGTTAATGCAAGATCTGGGACATCATCAATCGAAGCCAGAAGACACTGGCGGTAACGATCTGGAAAGCAAGATGTTGCCTCGAAGATGAAGATGGTGAAGAGGGATGGACGAGCACCACAAATCATCGGAAAGAACCAAGGAGACCTAACCATACATGGTCCCCGACAGCGCCGAAGTTGGCCAATGGTCGTTGGTCAAGAAAAGAGCAAACTGACAAGGAGACGAAATGGCACTGTCCACTCCACGGAAGACTCCTTCGAACATTACCTACATAACACGAACACAACCAGATCTACTATTCTAGAAGAGTGGCAATCAGGTGATTCCCCGTCCTCCTTTACACCCCCAATGAGACTGCTGCCTACAAGGTGGACTAGGAGTCGGGGAAGTATTATTCTTGATCCTCACAAATATAACTAAAACGTTAGGTCTCCACCCACTCCCAATGCTAGAGCGGTGGGTAGAGGATGCATGGGCATGTGCCTTGCCGATGAGGAGTGAGTGAAGCTGTGGTGGCTAGGTTTCTGAAGAGGGAGACGCAAAGGCCTTCCATGTACTACATGTCTACATCTATGCGGTGTTAGATCATGCAGGAAACCACAAAAGCAGAAGCACACATTATCTTCTATATCTAAATAGCTACCCTCAACTTATTTTAGAGCATATGCAGTTATGCCATCTGACCACAATTTTCAAACCATGCCAATTAGCTTTGCAATTAATTGCATGCATGCAAGCCACCTCCGGTCCATACCCTTTTCATTTCGCTCGCACTACTACGGGATTTTTGTTTTCTAAGTCCCTTTCGACTGTTGATATGCATGGTGTCGGTGCCAAAACCGGCGGATCTTGAGTAGGGGGTCCCGAACTGTGCGTCTAGGCGGATGGTAACAGGAGACAACGGACACGATGTTTTACCCAGGTTTGGGCCTTCTTGATGGAGGTAAAACCCTACGTCCTGCTTGATTAATATTGATGATGTGTGTTACAAGAGTGGATCTACCACGAGATCAAAGAGGCTAAACCCTAGAAATTAGCCTATGGTATGATTGTTGTTCGTCCTATGGACTAAAGCCATCCGGTTTATATAGACAACGGAGATGGCTAGGGTTACACAGAGTCGGTTACAATGGTAGGAGATCTACATATCCGTATCGCCAAGCTTGCCTTCCACGCCAAGGAAAGTCCCATCCGGACACGGGACGAAGTCTTCAGTCTTGTATCTTCATAGTCTTGGAGTCCGGCCAATGATGATAGTTCGGCTATCCGGACACCCCCTAGTCCGGAACTCCCTCAGTAGCCCCTGAACCAGGCTTCAATGACGATGAGTCCGGCGCGTTGATTGTCTTCGGCATTGCGAGGCGGGTTCCTCCTCCGAATACTTCATAGAAGGTTTTGAACACAAGGATAGTGTCCGGCTCTGCAAAACAAGTTCCACATAACACCGTAGAGAGAATAATTTTTGCACAGATCTGCCGACGTATTCCGCGGCGTGACATCACACCACGGCCAGGCCTTTATATGAATCGCTTTTTATTGTTCCACCCCAGCGTGTTTAGCGAGGCGGTTTCCCGCACGCCTTATCAAAGCATAGATCGTGCCCCTTATTCCGGGATTCTCATCAATACGGACGCAGTAACCCAACCGTGCCCGCTGGCCTGCCTTCTCTATCAAAGGCGAAGTCCTAATCGACCACGGGGTGGGCTCTTGGTATTCAACCTCTTTATAATGAGACCAAGGCCCTCTTCTTTTTTACACCCTCCATCGAGTTCGCCTCGCGCTTCGAGTTCCAACACCCAAAGCTTCAGATTTAGGCGCTTCGGACTTTCGACGATGTCCGGCTCCGACCAGCACGACCGATGGATGTCTTCCTCCGTCATAGAACAGGACGTGCTAAAGCTGCGAGACGCCAGGTACCTAACCGGCGAGATCTTGCATAGGCTGCCTGCTCCAGGGCAGGTCACTCCCACTCCTGAGCCTGGCGAGAACGTGGTGTTCGTGTCCCACTTCCTTCGGGGTTTAGGCTTCCCGACGGATACCTTTGTGCGGGGGCTCATGTTTTATTATGTGCTTGATTTCCATGACTTGAATCCGGAGTCCATCCTCCATATCTCGTCATTCATTGTCGAATGTGAGGACTTCATCAATATTACCCCACACTTAGGATTGTGGCTCAAGAACTTCAAGGTCGAGCCAAAGATGATCAAGGGCAACAAGCAGAGTGCGGAGGGGCGGTCATAAGCAAATGTGCTGATGCTCAGGGCCCGAGGGCTCTTTTCAAGAGGAGCTTGGTTTGTGGCAACGAGAGTGGTTTTATATCACCGCCTCGGGGGCACCAAATGGGCGGCGCTCCCTGCCTTCCGCTCAGGTCCACCATAGCGGCTGGCATCATGGGTCAACAAGGGGCTCGACTGGGGGTCGCCCAAGGACGTTCCCCTGCTGCAGGGCCGTATTCGAGACCTCCGAGAAAGAGGGATCAATCTGGTTGCAGTGGCGCAGGTTATGGTGATCCGGCGCCTTCAGCCCTGCAAACGTCGCCCCCTCCGCTTGTGGGAACTCAATCCGGAGGGACCACGAGCTCTCCAAAATTTTATGGGCACGACGCCAGGAGATGTATAAACTTTTCTTCGAATCACAAGAGAAGTGTCCGGACTTGACCGAGGACGCAGGACTAAGCTGCAATCGCTCAGATACTCAAGTAAGTAGTCCTGTAACCGGACAAGTTGTTCATCCATTTATTTTATATATATGCCCTTTAAAGGAGCCATTTCTTGAACAGGAGTGGATAGCCAAGGCAAAGTTAATAAGGTGTCCGGCTCCCCTCCCAGAGACCACGCCGGATCCCATGCTGACCAAGATGTTGAAGGTCGCGCCCTTTGAAGAAGGCGAAGGGGGGAGCGGGGAAGCGACTGCCCCCATGAAGGAGGCTATCAAGGAAGGAGGGATTAAAAGTCCCGTCTTTCGAGGAGGGAAGAGGATTGCTTCGAAAGATCCGGAGGTCAAGGCCTCAAAGAGGGGAAGGGAATCTTCGTCGGAGAGTCCGGCGCTGGGAAGTAACCCAGCCGCACTATTTTCCCAAGGGGATCAGCACTCTAGCAAGCCGTAAGTAAAAAAGAAGGGGTCTTGTAAATAAGGAACAACCCTGTATTTATTTATGAAGATAACCGAAATTGTATCTTGTAGTTCGGACCTCAGTCCTTCTCAACAGAGCTCGTCTTCGGGGGATCTTCTTCCGGAGATGATGGAGAGCGAAACGCCTCCACCTGTCGCACCCTCATGTGAAGCGGACAACCCGAAGGTGTCGTCGCGGAGGGTTCCCCCAAGTCCGGCGGGGCCGGAAGGTCCGGCGCCAAGTGGTGTGCGGTCGGAGGAGCTGAAGGATCTGCTCGGGCGAGCGGCTATCTCAGAATATCACCGTGCTCTAATGGGTACGGTGATTGAAAGAATTGCATCCGCAGAGAGAGGATTACGCAAGCCGTCGAAGCTTCTTGTGACGGGGTTTGAGGTGCGCAAAAAATAATGTACCTTCTGACAGTTATGCATATAAAATGCGCCATGTATAGATAGTAGCCCCTGAGACTCGGTATGTTGTCAAATTTGACAATGTGCCGAGGATCAAATTCTCAGTTATAACATATCGCCGCTCCTGAACAGGTGGCGGGGCGTCCGGAGGCCAGCCGGACTGCTGAATATGCCGAACTAAAGCGGCAACTTGACGAGGCGGATGCGGACATCGCGCTGGTCAATAAACGGTTTGGCGAGTCACAAGGTATGCGACCTCTATGCGGACACCTTGTAAGGGAGCTTGACGCCCATGTCTTACTGTTTGTATGTTTAATGCAGATGGTGCCGCTGCCGTGGAGGAGCTGCGGGCAGAACTCGCCCGAGCGAAAGAGCAAGCCAGAATTAGTAATGCGATCGCTGTAACGGCGGCCGAAGAGCTAGAAGCTGAACGGGCTGCTCACTGCCGAAGCAAAGAGGAGATGGCCGATATGGCCAGAAAGTTAAGGAATACTACAGATCGCTGTGCGGTTCTTGAAAAGGAACGTCAAGCGGAACAAGAGGACCTAAAGAAGGCCGCCGCCGAATCCAAGAAGGCCCAATCGGCTTTGAGAGCTGCCAAGGAGGAGCTGAGTCAGGCCGGGGCAATTGCGGCTGGAAAACCGCTTTCGCTGCGGAGGAAATATACAGATCCAAAGTATGCTCGCTTGGATAAATTGTGGAGTTCAGAGGATGCTTATCTCGACTTGGCGGCGAAGCGCCGTGGACGCTGCGTTGAGCACTTCCCCGGCGGAAGGGGCACGAAGGGAAGAGCTATATTGGTCGCAATTCCATAGTCCGAGCGCCTTCCGCCACGACCGATCGGTTGGCGAATGGGCCGAGCTGAATCGACTATCCGGATTTGCCATGAAGCATGTCTTGACTCACTTGTGGCCGGACGGACCCCAGCCGAAGAGCTATTTTGGTTTAGTGCAGCAGTTTCTTGGTGCGGTGCCGCGTATCGACGCAATGAAGTGATCGGCGTGTATTGAGGGGGCGCGGATGGCTCTGGCCCGTGTCAAGACATACTGGACAGAGATGAAGGCCACCGACGTTGCATCCCAAGATTCGGACAGAGGCTGAGTACCTGCCGAGCACTACTTTGAAGAAGTCCTGCCGGGCGCTCATTTAATAGAGACGCAGTGCTCGAAGGATATTATGTTTAAATGACATGTATGATTTGTGAAAACAATGTTTCAATGTAATATAAGTGCTTTTTATACTTGCGCGTTCAAGTAGTAAACTACTCCCTGTGCGGCCGTTTATGTATATGTATATATAACCTGAAAGATTGCAGTCCTTGCCTTCAGCCCCCACGCACATAGTGCGGGGGTGTTTGCAAAAAAGCGCTTTTTCACACTTAATCCAACGTCTTGGTCCTGTTAAGGAGGTGATAGCGTAGCAAACCAGGCAACCGGACTATAATGCTTTATCATTTTCACTTAGCCATAGGAGTTCGAGGGTGGGGCTACTATATAGCCCCTGGGGGCACCGCACTCTCCCGAATTTGGGGTGCGTTATGTGCCTGACCGAAAACCGGTCCTTCGTTAATGCGGAGGAATTCTAAACATTCATGTGAGTCATCGAGTGGTTGACCAGTCTCTCGCTATATCATGACAGTCAGTTTTTGGCTTTCTCTACTGAGGTGCTCGCCCGGCCGAACCGGGGCACAATCGCAGTAGTTCTCCTGGTGCCGCGTTAGCCGTGAAAATGGAACGTAAGGCAGCAAAACACAGGAGCCGGGCAACCCAACATTTGACCAAAGACATGATTCGGAGCTGATGCATATAAGGCCTAACTCGAGACGTCGAATACTCCCTAAGGTATTCGGTCTTTATGAAAATGGGCAGAATAATGCCCTAAGCCCCTGGTGTCTAGGTACGCGCAAGAATTCTGGTGCGGCCAATGCCAAAGCACCAGCCTCCTCCTCGGTTATATTGAGGAACCGGGGGGATGTATATCAACAAGAGACAGTGAAAAAAGGTTTACGCAGGGTCTTAATCTGAAAAGAATCCTTGCAACGGGTCCCTACTACACGTCTGCGCTGTGTCTCCGCGCAGCCGTATCCTCGACGGGTGTAGCACATTGTTCATCTGTAAAAGAGAGGAACTTAGTTTGAAAGAAAAAGGGTCGTGCGAAAGGTGTACTTAACATTAAATAAACAGAGTACGATTCGAAGAATAAAATTGAGCTCTATTGTCTCTTGTTATACATGCATGTAGCCCTCGTATGGGGGTATGCCGCTAGTAGGCGCCGGACTCGTCTAGCCGTGTCCGGGTTTGAATGACCAATTTCAGGTTCTTTGCCTAGTGGAGCCGGATAGCCGTGGAGCTGTCGATGCAGTCTCCCCTTCTTCCGCGTGCTCGAGTAACACTTAATACTTCCTTTTAACGAGATGATGCCGTGGACCGGGCATTTTAAGTGTTAGAGATGCATAATGCGGTATTGCGTTAAAGCGGGCGAAAGCTTCGCGTCCCAATAGTGCTTGATGGCTACTTTTAAACGGGGCGACATGGAAGAGTAACCTTTCGCGATGGAAGTTGTCGGATGAACCAAACACAACTTCTAGCAGTATGGAGCCCATGCAGAGGGCGTATGGGCCGGGCAGTACTCCTTTAAAGGAGGTGTTGCTACGGCGAATTTTGGTTGGGTTTATCCCCATCCTGCGGATAGTGTCCTGATATATCAGGTTTATGTCACTACCGCCATCCATGAGGACATGTGTAAATTGGAATCCGTCGATTATAGGATCCAATATCAAGGCAGTCCATCCTGCGTTCCGGATATTTTCGGAATAGTCCTGATGGTCGAAAGTGATTGGTTTTGACAACCAGTGTGCGGCGCGCCTTTTAGTGGGCGCCGCTCTGTTTTTCCCTTGGATCACGTGAAGTGAGTTTACTGTTTTAACCTCCTGTGGGAAAGATTTTTGTTTTCCGGAGTGCTGCTTTTGGGTTTCGTCACTTTCACTTGGTGTGTCGAGCCCCTTGTGTTCGGCGTTAAGTCGGCCGGACTGCTTGAAGACCCAACAATCTCTGTGGGTATGGTTTGCAGGCTTCCCGGAGGTACCATGTATTTGACACAGTCTATCCAAAATCTTGTTTAGGTTGGATAGCTCGTCACTGTTATCCTTTAGGGGCAGTGTTTTGTTGTTTGGCCGAGAGCTTTTGAATCCGGCGTTGACCGCCGTACTATTTGGGCCATTTTCCTTATTCCGGCGCTAATCTTTTCTGCGTCGTGATTTCCCATTTCCATCCCTGATTTTGGATGTACTCGGGTCGCTGGTGCTGCATCTAGCCAGCCAGCTGTCTTCCCCTGCGCAAAAGCGTGTCATGAGGCTTGTTAATGCAGCCATTGTTCTTGGCTTTTCTTGGCCGAGGTGTCTGGCGAGCCATTCGTCTCGGACGTTGTGTTTGAAAGCTGCTAAGGCTTCAGCGTCCGGACAGTCGACTATTTGGTTCTTTTTAGTAAGGAACCTGTTCCGCATTTCCGGCTGACTCTCCGGATGTTGAGTTATGTGACTTAGATCGTCTGCGTCCGGAGGGCGCACGTAGGTCCCCCAAAATTTGCCCGAAATGCATCCTCGAGCTCTTCCCAGCTTCCAATGGTATTTTCGGGAGGCTCTTAAGCCAATGCCGAGCTGGCCCTCCGAGTTTAAGGGGTAAGTATTTTATGGCGTGGAGATCATCTCCTCTAGCCATGTGTATGTGGAGGATGTAATCCTCAATCCGCAGACTGTGGTCTGTTGTTCCGTCAGATGCCTCTATGTTTACGGGTTTGAACTCACTGGAAATTCATGATCCAAAGACCTCATCGGTGAAACATAGGGGTGTGCGGCGCCCCTATATTTGGGTGTGCCGTGGTTTTCAGCATTTTGGCGTGTTGCATTGCTTTGACGAGCGTGCTTTCTTGGCCCATAGATGGACCTAACTGGGCCATCCTTTTGATGTGAATCCTTAGGCGGATCGCATATTGGCTTGTGTGCGGCACCATTCGCCGCTCTCTTTTTGCCGTGAGGTCGTCCATCCGACCGGGTAGCCTTCTTACTTTTTAATTGTGGGGGCTCTAAGGCCTCCTCGTCGAATTCGGGCAGTAGCTTTCCTTTCGGGTAGCTCTTTGTTCGGCGACTGTCGCCGTATTTATCTGCGGTGCTGAATACTTTGCTCCATCTAATCCTGAGTGCATCTTCCGCTGTTTTGAGCTTCCGCTTCTGCTTTTTCAAGCTACGCGTAGTGGCGACGAGCCTTTTCTGGAGGTCATTTTGCTCCAATAGTTTGTCGGGCGTGAGATCGTCCGGACTGTTGTCTTTGCCGGGGACAGATTGTTTATACAAGTTGTCTTGTTCGGACGATTGCTCGATAGCTTGTTCATTGTCCACTGGTTCGCCCTGCTCTATGGCTGGGTATTTGTTGAGGCGGGACTTTGTTCGGCGTTTACGTTGCCATTTTGACTGCTTTTCGAGGGATTTATCCTTCGTAGCGTCCCGTTGCTCCTCGTCTTCATTTCCTTTAGGTGTATCCACCATGTATACATCATGGGATGAGGTTGTCCAGCGTCCTATAGGTGCTGGTTCATTGTTGTCTCCTACATCGTCGTCCATACCGTCGATGTCTTCGGAGTCGAAATCGAGCACGTCGTGTAAGCTTTCGACAATAGCTATGACGTGGGTAGTGGGTGGGCATTGAGTTTCTTCATCGTCTGCATCCCAACCTTCCTGTTCGTAGTCCGGCCAGCGCTCTCCGGATAAAGAGAGAGACTTTAGTGAATTCATGATATCGCCAAAGGGCGAGTGCTGAAAGATGTCCGCGGCCGTGAACTCCATAACGGGTGCCCAATCGGATTCGATTGGCAAGGGCGCGGAGGGTTCGGAGTCCGGAGACGAGTCCGCACCGGAGTCGAGGTCTTCGCAGCGACAGGGATGGAGTTCGCTCGATCGCCGTAGAGATTAAAGCCCCGAGGCGGTGTCCAACCACTCGTCCTCGATCGGGAATCCGCTCGGATTAAGGGTTGAGCGGATTCTCGTGCGGCCTGTGGCACCGCTCGCTGCGCAGAGCTAGATCATGCCCATCGAGACAAGGCGGCGCTGTTATTGCGGCTCGAATCCGTCGAAGATCAAGTCTCCGCGGATATCGGCCGTATAGTTTAAACTTCCAAATCTGACCTGACGGCCAGGGGCGTAGCTTTCGATCTGCTCCAGATGGCCAAGCGAATTGGCCCGCAGCGCAAAGCCGCCGAACACGAAGATCTGTCCGGGGAGAAAAGTCTCACCCTGGACCGCGTCGTTGTTGATGATCGAAGGAGCCATCGGGCCTATCGGTGACGACACAGAGGAACTCTCAATGAAAGCACCAATGTCGGTGTCAAAACCGGCGGATCTCGGTAGGGGTCCCAATCTGTGCGTCTAGGCGGATGGTAACAGGAGACAAGGGACACGATGTTTTACCCAGGTTCGGGCCCTCTTGATGGAGGTAAAACCCTATGTCCTGCTTGATTAATATTGATGATGTGTGTTACAAGAGTGCATCTACCATGAGATCAAAGAGGCTAAACCCTAGAAGCTAGCCTATGGTATGATTGTTGTTCGTCCTATGGACTAAAGCCATCCGGTTTATATAGACACCGGAGAGGGCTAGGGTTACACAGTCGGTTACAATGGTAGGAGATCTACATATCCAGACGCCAAGCTTTCCTTCCACGCTAAGGAAAGTCCCATCCGGACACGGGATGAAGTCTTCAATCTTGTATCTTCATAGTCTTGGAGTCCGGCCGATGATGATAGTTCGGCTATCCGGACACCCCCTAGTCCGGAACTCCCTCACATGGTATGATGAATGTAGATAGTTTCTATTTAAAAATATCACGGTTGTTTGGTCCACCTGAAAAATAACAAATAGAATTGTACTCCATCATCTGGGATAAAGAATATTGCATCTTTGTACATTAAATTTTCTAAACATCTACGACAAAGGATTGAATGCATGTCAAGCAATTGTTTATTCATGTGGCTTGAAGCTTTTAGTTTCTGTAAATATCTGCCGCAATGAGCGGGGTGTCCTCTTGTACTATGCAAAATACGACCACGTAACAAGCAATCCAAACCACATGTAAATGTACTATAGCTTCTAGAAGTCTAGGACTTTCTATTTGCATACACGTAAGATAGACAATCATAACTCTTGAAACTCATAACAAGATATTTTGAATATATGTACGATCTTGATCTCTCTGTAAGGTATACAATAGTAAATGGAGACAAACACCCAACTAATATAATATAATAGTCTCTTTGTATCTTCAAAAATAATTGAACCAAAAGGATTCAATCAACCTAATGCTTTCATGAAGGAGAAGTTTCTCAAAATAAACTATACATTGACATAAATTGATTTCACTTTACCATAAGCACATTTGAAATGATTGAAGTTTGAATTGTGATGAAAACAACATAACATAATATTTTGACAACACTCTTGTAGTGTTAATTTGCTAAGTATCACACAATGTACATTAACAAATATCTTGTTTATACAAACTAGTCATAAAGTATAAAAACCTAGTATAAACAATTATACTACATCCGGATAATAATGTTAGGCAAGATGACCAAGACACTGTGACCAAAGAAAAAATTGATAAAGTTGATTTCTCATATATTTCCTCATAAAATAGCTCAAATAAACCACAAAAATTAGGCCATGCAGCTATCACCAGACCGGACTACTAAGCAGTGTTAAACTGAAGGTTTTGTTAATGACCTTTTCTTACTTATTATGTTGTATATTTTCGGCAGAATCATGCATGTCCACGTAAGCAGGAGGGCCTGTGGGAGTGCGATGAAACATAATTTTTTTGCCGTCCTCGTCAAATAGTTGGTCCTCTCATTGCATGACACACAACTACACAACATATTTTTGGTGGAAGAGACAAGACAATAGCGAGAGTTAAACAACATGAAAAAGGGGCCTCACCCTCGTCCGGTTTCCCCAGTGGAGCAGCAAGCCAGAAACAAATCATGAAAATAAAAAAGCCGTGCATTAGTTATAGAACACAAAGACATTGTTGGCTGCAAAGTAATGTCCTACTTACAATAGTAATAGCACACTATATATGGTGACTCGATTACCAAAAGGTAAATCATTAATTGTGTCATGAGTTCATTTCCAACTTCCAGTACGAAGTTTTGTAGTAGTACTGCAGTAGCTGATTGCGCCCAAGTTTTAAATATGCATATGCTTTAAACTTCTCCTATAGATGAATTTAGGCCATGTTGTCTTAAATGGACTATGGACAAACTGAGAGCATGAGAGCATGTAGTAAATGGTAGGCATGATTTTTATTGGAAGTTCTGTGCAGATTGTCCCAGCAATTACTCATAGTAGACATCTAGTAATATATGTATTACTCAATATAGCTGCTAGATGCCTAACTAGAGTGCATCTGTTAACGAGGAAAACGACATGCATGTGCATGTGCACTTCCTGCTACTACATATATGATCGCTAGTACATGTATATTTACAAGTGCATATCTGATTATTTGCCGGTCGAGGAACTTCGAATGCAAATATCTAAAACTACAATAAGAACATTATTTCTGATGCCTTAGAACAAATTTGGTTGCGTTGTCAATGAGTGCATAATTTTTTATAGCAAGTCATATGATATGCTAGGTGCTAGCCTAACTCCGGTCGATATCTGTTGTAATAAGGTTATCTTTTGTAACTTGTTTGCGGTACATCTGCTTTTTACATCTTTGGGACCATGGCCACTCTCAAATTCTCATTTTCTAAGATTGCTCAAACATATGAGTTCTTTTGCAAGGACAAATGGAAGAAAGTAGCAAGTCCACAAGTTGATCCAAGATGTTCCGATGACCACTTGTGTCCATAACATGGTTGACACATTTGTTCATATGGAAGTTGATCTCAGCCTGGGGATCGAAGACTTGGTCTCTTGCATAATGTTTTGTGGTAGTGATCGAACAATTGGTCTCTTAGGAACTTGGCCACCATATTTTGTAACAGGCCATGGCTTGAATGTTGACATCTGTATTTTCTTATTTGTTGTAGCTAACTTGAGTGAAGAAAACAAACATGCGTCTATATATGTCAAATGAAAGAGTGCAAATGTTTGTATATGTACTGGGTACTGAACATGGAATGAATGCATTGGTCAATAGTATCTTGTGATGGATAGAAGACTGCAAATGGTTGTATATGTACTGGGTACTGAACATGAAATGATTATTATGAATGATTTCATGTTAATATATGGTACATTTACAATTATACTGAAATGTATTTCCTGATAGCAAGTCTATGGGCATAAGTATTAGATGACGCATAATGCATCGGCATAGCACATTGTCACATGAGCTATCGGTGTACAAATGTTTGTCGGCGTAGATCTCACCAACGGTGTTATACTGTCTGTCGGTAGAGATTTATCTGCCGGGGACCTTTCCCGGCAGGACTATAGGCGATAGCTCCTTTCTATCAGGAAAGGTCTTTCCCGACACTAAATGTTCCTCTGTGCATATGAAACCATACCGAAAATTAACCGAACCGAACCAATTTTACGGTTTTTATGGTTTTTGGTTTCGGTATGGTATGAAATTTTCATACCGATTTGAACTTTGGTTTTTATGGTATATACCGAAAAACCGAACGATTAACCGAATAAACCAAAGTAAAAAATAAATTTATATTTCTTGAGATGAACAACCATACAAGTTGTCATTTTTCTTATACATGAGTCAAATTCCCTACTAAGCACATAAATTTTTCTTGTAACATAGTCATTTTTTCTCTTTTTAAAATGCTAAGCACGTCCATAACCATCAATAAAATAGTCATTTTTCTCTTTTTAAAATGCTAAGCACGTCCATAACCATCAATAGATGAATCAATGCATGGATATATACTTACATATATAGTTATATAATATTTGTGTAAAATAGTATGTGTTTTGAGTCATAAATTTACAAAATTATTATAATGTCATTTATAAATTCGCATCAACTTTGGTTATTATGGTATATACCGAAACCATACCGAAATAATTTGGTATATACCGAAACCAAACCATATTTTAATTTCATACCGTATTTATTGAAGTATTAATACTGTACAAACTAAAAACCATATAAACCGAATAAACCGAACACACAGAGTGACTAAATGTGTCGCCTTAGGTGACCTATGCTGGCAGATTGTTTGACGTTGCTTTGAGTGTTGTGGTGTAGTGCACGAATACAACACATGCAAAAGGAATGCAAAGTGCATGTGGGTGACCCACCGAAATATTTATATGAAATAGCGGCAGTATATTTCCATATCTGCCCAGGGTTTTTTATGCGAAAAGTTCTATAGAAATTGAAAACTAAATAGTATATGTCCTTGGGAAATCGATACCATCTTTCTTCCACACTAGCATTGTGAGTGAAGGTCGATGCTGCCTCTGGACCTCCGAAATACCATGAGAGGTAGAGAACCATTGTTAATGCAAGAACTGGGACATCAGCAATCGGAGTAGAAGACGCCAGCACTAGCGATCTGGGAGACAAAATGTAGTCTGGAGAAAATGGCGATAAAGAGGGCTTGACCACAATCCCAAATCATTCCAGATATATCCATGGAGACCTAACCTCACAAGCTCCTTCATGATGTGTCGCAGGGAGAGAATGGGCTAGAGGGCAACGACATTAAATGGTGTCGTCCAATCCACCAGAGGACACCTTTGTTGACCACCTATGTAACACCAAGGCACAACTAAATCAACCATTCCGGAAGAGCAATTACCAGATGATACCCCCACCCTCCTCTTAGTCCTCTATGCCGCCATCGAGGTGGACCGGAGTTGGATACCACATTCCTTTATTGATTATCCATACTCAATGAAAGAGCAAACGACTCATTTTGAGTGTTACCGCTACATGCCGGTAAGGCATTTTCCGTTCGCTTGTGCACCAAGATCCGTGCGGCCGCCACCTTTTTATCCTCATTTTATGCTATACAAATATATCTGACCAAATACATCTAATGGATCCCATTCAAGCATCAAGAGTACTACTTTTTATCAGTCCAATGGGACAGGAGTACTACCTTTTTGTCAAGCAACGATATGCATGCATCTGTCACTTATCTCTCCCATGCAAACAAATTCATGAACTTTATTCCGTCTTAGCCAATTTAAAACATTGGGTATATTTTAAATTGTCAGTTCATTTTGTTGAAATAATTTATATATTTGAACTCCTAGCGCCAAGACCTTTGGAACTATACTGATCTTGGATACATTTTCAAACACATTTAAATTTCAATATTTCACATTTCCTATCTGGGACAAACCTATTTCACTTGAAAAATGTGAACCAAACCTTCAATAGAAATATATGAAACCAACCTATTTCACTAAACCAATATTAACCCAAATATGAAACTGAAATGATAACTTATGAAACTGGTTATTTGGAAATGTGTAATAATTTATTGAAAAAGGGTGAAATATGTTCTTTCAAAAATGTGCAATTTAAATTGATGTGATTTTTTTGAAACAAGCCTGTGGACAGTGAAGTTAAGTCCTGAAAGTGAGAAACAATATGAAACTGAAATGTTAACTTGCAATTTTTAGGAAATGTGTAACAGTTTATTTCAACAGAGTGAAATATGTTCTTTCAAAAATGCACAATTGAAATAGATGTGATTTTTGTGAAACAAACTAATGGGAAGTGGTATTGTTTCTGAAACTGAAAAAAACTGAAACATCAACTTGTGAAACTGATTGAAACCGTGTTATTGAAAAGATTTCAAGCTAGTGAAACTACAGAATATGGATTTTCACAAATGTGAAAGAGTGACTACTTAAAGTGAGATTCTAATGTATCATTGTGAAACTGGTTATTTTGAAATATTTAACCGTCTATTTCAAAATAGTGAAAAGGTTATTTTAATAATATGCAATTGAAATAGATGTGATTTTTGTGAAACAAACCAGTAGAATGTGGAACGTAGGTTCTGAATTGTGGAAGATTAACTACATAAAGTGAAATAGATGTGATTTTTGTGAAACAAGCCAGCGAGAAGTGCAATGTAGGTTCTGTATTTTGAAAGAGTTACTACAGAAAGTGAAATTGTAATGTATCATTGTGAAACTGATTATTTGGAAATTAATATCTTATTTCAAAAGAGTGAAATATGTTTTTTGAAAAATATCAATTGGAATAGTTGAATTTATTGTTTAAAAGTTTCAAAAATGAATGCATGGTTTAAGAGATATGGATGTTTTAAATTAGGCAAGGCGGAAAAATGGTTTGATTTATTGTGTGGAAGAAGAGAGAGTGTGGTTCGGCTACATTACTGTCATGCATGCATGTGAAGTTCAATAATGGGGCCTGCTGCTGGATGGAGAGAGAGAGAGAGAGAGAGAGACAGAGACAGAGAGAGAGAGACAGAGAGAGAGAGAGAGAGAGAGAAATCAAGGAAAGAATATTGAAGCACACCTTGTTGGTACCTAGCGTCACAGCTCAATTTTCCAACATAACCTCACAAGCTCCATGACGATGTGTCCCCGAGTTAGAGGGCAAAAGCAGAGTGGTGTCATCCACTCTGCCGGAAGACACCTTCGAGGACCACCTGTGTAACACTGAAGGCACAACTAATCCTCCACTCCGGAAGCGCGGTGACCAAACAAAACCCCCGCCCTTCTCTTAGTCCTCTACGCCGACGATGAGGTGGACTAGGAGTTGGGAAAAGGGCGTGTTTGGTTCCTTGGGTCAAGTCAGGCTGCATCGTATCTACTATGCTGGCTGGTCTCGCCTGGAGGACTAAGACGTGTGTTTGGTTGACCGTAAGCCGTGGGACAGGTTGACCTGAGATTGTATTTGGTAGGTTGTACTAGAAATCCGTGAGCTGCCATGCATATACCATGCCAGGCTTCGGCGAGGAAGCAGCAGCAGCCGTGCCTCACCGTCCTGCAGCTGTATTGGTGGAGAATGGAGGATCACTAGTAGAAAAAGGGTCAAACGTGAAGCACATTAGTGCCGGTTTGTATTAGAGCCGGCACAAATGTATACATTAGTGTCGGTTCCAACGGCTAGCCTTTAGCACCGGTTCGTGGCTAACCTTTAGCACCGGTTCGTGCCACGAACCGGTACTAATGAGGGTGGTGGCAGGATGTTGTCAGTCTGGGCCCCCTCCAGCACCTTTAGTACTGGTTCGTGCCACGAACCGGTACTATAGGTCCTCCTGCATATAAACCCTTCGTCCAGCTCGCCTCTGTTCTTCCCCTTTCCCTCTCCTCTCCTCTTTGTTCTTCCTCTTCTCCCCTCGAGCTCATCACACATTTTGCCCAAAATTTGTCAAGATTTGAAGGCCCCCATCCATTCAAGTGATCACAAAGGTTAGCAACTTTGTCCTTTCATCTCTCATTGCTAGATTAGCTCTTGCATTGGTTTATATAGTTATTAATTTGTGAGTTTAGTAATTTGGGAGGAAATATATATATGTGCTACTATTTGATTTATATGCAATTTGAGGTCAAAAAAACACTTAGTTTGCATATGTAGGTGTGGTTTACTTAGTGCCTTCTAAATCTCTGTCGTAACCATCGTTGATCGCACGCACCGTCCCGTCGCCGGCACCACCTTGTGGTGAGCCTCTTGTTCATGAAATTTTATATAAAAAATTGATGTTTGTGTGATTTGGATATATAGTTACTCGTATAATAATTATCTTACCCGTACGTTGTTTGTTATACATAGTGGCATGGTTTTGATATCCGTCCCCTCGGCCCTCGTCCTTGTTATGATTCGGATGTGGTATATTCTCTTTTAAAACTATTTGTTGCATTTCGTGTTTATGACAAATTATGCCCATCAAGTTGACATAGATATTTTTATCTAGGAGGTATGTGAACCGGAAATTCCAACCGACCCTATTGTCGAGAGGTTAAATTTAGTTGAAAGAGAAAACGAGTACTTGAAAGAAAAATTGAAAAGAATTGAGGGGGAGAAGATGGAATTGGAGTTGCATGTTGCCGATGTCGTTGATGATCACAAGATCAAGATGGAGAAAATGCGCTTGAAGATTAGAAAGATTAGAAAATATGCCATCGATAGTGAGGCTTGGTATCATTATGTTGTTGGATCAATTGTTACCTTAGTTGCGATCTTGATCACATTTGTTGTTGCATTTAAATGCTTTAGCTAGAGAGTTATTTGTTTGTTGCATTTAAGTGTTGTATGAACTTTATGTATGAACTTGTATTAATTTGGTCTATTCGGTGTTGTGTAATGAAGATGAGCCGGCAATGGATGTACGATGACCGATGCTCTCCCCAGTTCGTTGAGGGCGCATACTTTTCTGCTATGGCTGAGGCAAACAAGCGGGCGGATGGTTTTATGTCAGGTCCATGTGCTGGCTGTAAGAATGGTCGCAATTACTCTCGTCAAGAACCATTCACATCCACCTGTTTGAGTCCGGTTTCATGCCCCACTATAATGTTTGGACCAAGCACGGAGAAAGAGGGGTTATGATGGAAGACAATGAAGAAGAAGAGGACGACGACAGCTATCCTGGCCATGGGTTCCCTGAATACGATGATACAACAATGGGGGAAGAAGCTGAGCCGGTAATGCGGGAAGAAGCTGGGCCGGCAATGCGGGAAGAAGCTGAAGAAGAGGTATCAGATGAGCCCGTTGATGATCTAGGTCGGGCCATTGCCAATGCAAAGAGAAACCGCGCAAGTGATTTGGAGAAGAAGAAGTTGCAGCGCATGTTAGAGGATCACAAAAATTGTTGTACCCAATTGCGTAGGTGACAAGAAAAAGCTGGGCACCACTGGAATTACTGCAATGGAAGGCGTAGAATGGTGTATCCGACAAGGGATTTGGAAAGTTCTTTGGTAATGATAAAGGATATGCTTCCAAAGGACAACGAATTGCCCGAGAGTACGTCTGAAGCAAAGAAGGTTGTCTGCCCTCTAGGGTTAGAGGTGCAGAAGATACATGCATGCCCTAATGATTGCATCCTCTACCGCGGTGAGTACGAGGATTTGAACGCTTGCCCGGTATGTGGTGCATTGCGCTATAAGATCAGCCGTGATGAGCATGGTGATGTCGAGGGCGGCGCCCAGAAGAAGATTCCTGCCAAGGTGATGTGGTATTCTCCTATAATACCACGGTTGAAACGTCTGTTCCAAAACAAAGAGCATGCCAAGGCGATGCGATGGGACAGAGAAGACCGTAAGAAAGACGGAAAGTTGAGAGTACTAGCTGACGGGTCGCAGTGGAGAAAAATCAAAAGAAAGTACGGGAAGGAGTTTGTAGATGACGCAAGGAGCGTATGGTTTGGTCTAAGCGCAGATGGAATTAATCCTTTTGGGGAGCAGAGCAGCAACCATAGCACCTGGCCTGTGACTCTATGTTTGTATAACCTTCCTCCTTGGTTGTGCATGAAGCGGAAGTTCATTATGATGTCGATTGCTCATCCAAGGCCCTAAGCAACCCGGCAACGACATTGATGTGTACCTAAGGCCATTAGTTGAAGAACTCTTACAACTGTGGAATGGAACAGGTGTACGTGCGTGGGATGAGCACATGGGGAAGAATTTGACCTAAAGGCGTTGTTGTTCGTGACCATCAACGATTGGCCTGCTCTCGGTAACCTTTCGTGACAGACAAACAAGGGATACCGCGGATGCACGCACTGTTTGGATGATACCGACAAGATATATTTGAATAGTTGTATGAAGAATGTGTACAGGACATCATCGATTTCTTCCGAGCAGGCATCCCGTAAGAAAGAAAGGCAAGCATTTCAAAGGTGAGGCGGATCACCGGACGAAGCCTCCCCACCGCATCGGTGCTGATGTACATGATATGGTCAAGGATTTGAAGGTGATATTTGGAAAGGTCCTGGCGGACAACCTGTTCCAAAGGACGCCGACGGACGCGCACTCCATGTGGAAGAAGAAATCTATATTTTGGGACCTGCCATATTGGAAAGACCTAGAGGTCCGGTCCGCAATCGACGTGATGCACGTGACGAAGAATCTTTGCGTGACCCTGCCTGGCTTCTTGGGCGTGTATGGGAAGACAAAAGATACACCTGAGGCACGGGAGGACCAGCAACGTATGCACGGAGAAGACGGCATATACCAGGGTCATGCAAGCTACGCTCTTACCAAAGAAGAGAAGGAAATCTTCTTTGAATGCCTGCTCAGTATTAAGGTACCGTCTGACTTCTCGTCGAATATAAAGGGAATAATAAACATGGCAGAGAAAAGTTCCGTAACCTAAAGTCTCATGATCGCCACGTGATTATGACGCAATCGCTTCCGGTTGCATTGAGGGGCTTCTACCGAAAACGCTCGATTAGCCATTGTGAAGCTATGTGCATTTCTCAATGCAATCTCTCGTAAGGTAATCGCCCAGAAATCATACCAAGGTTACGTAATGATTTGGTGCAATGTCTTGTCGGGCTTTCGAGTTGGTGTTCCCACCATCCTTCTTCAACATCATGACGCAGGTCCTAGTTCACCTATGCGAAGAGATTAACGTTTTGGGTCCTGTATTTCTACACAATATGTTCCCCTTTGAGAGGTTCATGGGAGTCTTAAAGAAATATGTTCATAACCGTGCTAGGCCAGAAGGAAGCATCTCCAAGGGCCATCAAAATGAGGAGGTCATTATGCTTTGTATTGACTTTATTCCTGACCTTAAGCCGATTGGTGTTCCTGAATCATGCATATGGGCAGACTGGATGGAAAAGGCACGCTAGGAGGGAACAAATAATATGTATGGACGGACATTCTCTCACTGAAGCACACTACACAGTTCTACAGAATTCCGCCTTGGTGGCTCCGTATATGGATGAACATAAGAATTTGCTACGCTCCAAACACCCGGAGCAGTCTGATGACTGGATTACACGTGAACAAACCAGGAGTTTCGCCAGCTGGTTGCGCATATCGTACCATGCATGACACCTCTATTGAAGATGACATGTACTTGCTGTCCCAGTTACCATCTTGAATATAATGACTTTCAAAGGGTACGAGATAAATGGTAATACATTTTACACGATCGCCCAAGATAAGAAGAGCACCAACCAAAACTGTGGTGTCTGCTTTGATGCGTAAACCAAGACGGAAAGGAAACATATTATGGTTATATACAGGACATATGGGAACTTGACTATCGACGTGGTTTAAAGGTCCCTTAGTTTCGTGCAAATGGGTCAATATGACACGAGGCGGGTAACGGAAGACCCGGAGTACGAATGACAACAGTGGATCTCAACAATCTTGCGTATGCGAAGCGAACCATTCGTCCTAGACAATGATGTGGCACAGGTTTTCTATGTGAAGGACATGTCTACCAAGCCAAGAAAAAGAAAAGATAAGGAACCGAATGCATCATACGATGAGCCAAAGCGGCACATAGTTCTTTATGGGAAGAGAAACATCGTGGGAGTGGATGACAAGATAGACAAGTCAAGATTATGAAAAGTTTGATGAAATTTCTCCATTCACAGTGAATATTGACCCGAGCATCCCGTTAAATGATGAAGATTTTCCATGGTTACAAGCAAAGGGACACACGCTGAAGAAAAAGTTTCACACCCAAAGATCTGGGATGTGATCGGCTTCACTATCATCACTTTCTTCATGTTTCACACCCAGGGGAATCTCTGTAATAGTTAGGGTAGTTATGTGTTTTGGCATTTGAAACGCGAAGAAATTTTATGTGCAAACAAATTCTTTCATGCCTTTACTGATTTTTAAAGTTAAATTATTCACAAACTAGTGATTCACACTAATTTCAAATAATTCAAAATTTAAACTATTCAAATTTGAAAACTACGGGCACTAACAGAAAGTTTGTAATTTTTTGTACCTAAAGCAAAAATATTCACAAAGAAACTCTAAATACACAAAAAAACAACACAAAAATAAAAGAAGCAAAAAAAAGCCTGCCTACTAGGCCGTAGCGGCCTGCATACGACTAGAAACCCAACTTGTTGTTGGGCCAGGATGCAGGCCCGCAAAGGCCAAGTGGCCCACAGGCAGCAAAGAACACGTAGGCCCAGAGGGCCTGCTTTGGAGAGGAGCTCGAGAGAGCGACCGCACGGGGTTTATAAACCGGTGCAGCCCCTCGGCTAGCGACGTGGGACTAAACTTGCCGCACCAAGACCTGCTTCAATAAGACCCCTTTAGTACCGGGTGGTGGCACAAACCCGGTACTAAAGGGGGGCCTTAATACCGGTTTGTGCCACCACCCGGTACTAAAGGGGTCGCTTCCGCTGCTTGGGCTGGCCAAAACAGACCTTTAGTACGGTTGGTGGCTCCAACAGTACTAAAGGTGCCTTCTATATATACAACACTTGAAAAATTCCATTCTCCTCTGTTTCTTCCTCTGTTTCCCCATTGAACCGCTTCGCCCGATCGATCGACGCCGTCACCGACCCGTCGCCGTCGCCGCTTCGTCCCGTCGCCGCCCGTCGCCGTCGCCGCCCAATCCCGTCGCCACCCGTCGCCGTCGCCGCCCCGTCCCTCGCCGCCTGGCCCGTCCCGTCACGCCGACCCTGCGTCGCCGCCCAGCGTCACGCCCGACCCGTCGCTGCCCAGACGTCGCCTCGCCGTCGCCGTCGCCCACTGTGAGCTCTCCCCTCTAACCCCTCTCCCTCCCGGCGGCCACCATGGCGCCGCCCTCCCGAGCCCATACACACACACACAAGCATGATGAACACACACACACATACACGTATATATGTATGAATGCATGTATATATTAGTATATACGTATTTTGTATGTTTAATTAGTTTAGATTTTTTAGATTATTGTTTTTTCACTAGTATATATGTATGAATGCATGTTAGATGGATATAATTAGTGTTTAATTAGTATGGAATTTTTTTATATAATGTTGTTTTTCTGTTTTTTAATGGATGTATAGAAATTGTTTTTCTGTTTTTAGTGTTAGATGCTTAATTAGTATGAAATAGTATATAGATTTTTGAAATAGTAGAAATGTTAGAAATTTTAGTTATCAAAATCCAATCATTAAAAAAATATTATTTTTGCGGGCATATAGATAGTATTTGTTCTCGACGATGCCGGCCCGCATCCTCGCCGTCGACCCGTCATGACGACGACGTCCAGCCGCCCATGTCCGGGACTGGGCTCCGCCCGGGCTAACCTTTGGGAGGTGCTGCTCGAGGGGCGCGCTTGATGAGGAACCCGCCCCGGGTCCCGTCGACCCCGATCTCGTTTGGTGGCGTTCGCATGGGCCAGTTTCGGTGCGGAGGGACCGGCCCGCCGGAGGAGGTACGTCGCCGTGTCGGAGGAGGACGAGCACGCCCATCGCTACATGGTTGCGTTAGAGGGCGGCAGGTTCTCCAATACCGGCAAGATCTTGAGGATCTCACTTCAGCTATGATCCTGTGAGGGTTCCTTCTCTTTGGGTGTCCACCGCCATGACGCAGGAACCGCGAGTGTCCTAGATTCTTCAGTAGTATTCGATCTTTAATTAGCTAGCCTTGATGTAATATTCAATATTATATATTATTCGAGACGATGTATTCGAGATTGTATCTATTATTCTAGACGAAGTATTCGAGATTATATCTATTATTCGAGATGATGTAATTTGAATACTAAATTGTTTTTATATTTATTTTGAATTAGTTAAATAAAAGCTATGGCAGACAATACCGACAGAGAGGGAGAACAGACCATGTTCGATATGGTACGCGGGCCAGATGATAATCAGAATGAAGAAGATTATGACGGCTCCGAATTTCTAAACAACACCGGAGAGGGTGATATGATATTCGATCGCGACGACCGAATTGATGAAGTCATGAACTACGATTATGACGATGACGAAGAACATGTTGATCCTGAAACAACAAAGACCGGCGAGGTATATATATTTATATAAGCAGGTTTCTGGTGATCATCACATGTTTTAAATGACTTGAAGATATATTAACGAATCGATCTTTGTTCTTTCAGCCATCCGGATCGAGCAAATCTTCAGGCAAAAGGACTAAACGAGGCCCGAACAAAAAGTTGAAGGAGGCGTAAAGTACAATATCGAGGCAGTCAGACCTAAGGGCGAACCCTTAGCGCCTAAGAAGATTGCGGACAAGTTCATTCGTCAGTGCGGAGTTCTTGTGAAGGACCAACTCCCGATCTCCCTTCAAGAATGGAGAGAGCCAGCAAAAGACAAAGGACAAAAAGGCAAAGAGGACGCTTCTCCACGTCCAGATGTTACTTTTGTCGACAAGAATCAAAAAGATCTGCTTTGGGATACTCTCATGGAACATTTCACCCTACCAGATCATTTCACGTAAGCTGATGTGCGAGAAAGTCAAGGACGCTGCTCTTAGGAAGATGGCGGTTGCATTCAAGAACCACAAGAATCGTGAATGGGACAAGTACGTCAAGGGAGGAAGGAAGACTCCAGTATTCGAGGGAACACTAGAGAACCAACGTGCTCATTGGGACGATTTCCTGAAATTCAAGGATTCGGAATTAGCTAAGGAACGGTCGAGAATAAACAAGAAGAATGCCGAAAAAAAAGGATAAGTTCCATAAGCTGGGGCCAGGTGGCTATGCGGTGGCAATGCCTAAGTGGGATAAGTCTGAGAAAGAGATGGAGGATGCAGGTGTCACTCCGGATACTAAGAGCTGCCCCCCAGGTGCAGGACTTGGTTCTATGCGCATGGGGGGGAGTTGGACCCGAAGACAGGCAAAGTTTCACGAAGGCATGTCTGAACGGAGTCGACGATACGATACTTGTTGCAATAGAAGAGGCACGATCGGGGGTGTTCCAGCCCAACAGAGAGAACGACGAGCTTACGCGCGTTCTGGAAATCCTGAACACCCGGGAAGAACACGAGGCAATGGCGCTATTCCGTGGTATGAGGGGTTTTCAGACTGGAACAATGACTACGTAACCCGTATGAGAAAGAAGATTGCGGAGGAGAAGAAGAGGAAGATGGAGGAGGAGCAGAGGAAGCGGGACTATGAACGCCTTCAAGGCCTAGAAGCAAGTCAAGCGGAATTGGCAGTCAAATTCTAGCGGCAACAGGAGCAGATCGACTCACTTAGCCAGCAAAGGGGGTCTCAAGAATGCAGCAGCCTAGCGGATGATCCGGCATTGGATAGCACCGCCCCATCCATGCAGAGAAGCAGCGCTGAGTTCCGCCGGACGACGCAATGCTTGGTAGATACCCGTGGATGACATCACGGAGAACACTAGCTGCGAGCTACACGTCAAAATGAAGAACATATCCATGAAGGTGGCGGACGGCGTTGCTTTTCAAGTTACCCCCAAAGCAACCTACCATTGCATCCCGATTCAAGAGGGCTATGCTCGTGTCATGGTTGACGAGGTGGTGCAGCCATATTCGGGGCTAGAGCTTGACATTCCTGGAGGTGAGGATGAGCGCTTTCTGAGACGCCAACCATCGTATCATCCTATGGAAAAAGGATTGCATCATCTTTCAAGGCCACCGACACGCGTCATCCGACTCCTCGTCGAAGTCCGCCACCGAGTCAGCAGTCTCCCGCCTCCTGCCAAGTCCACCAAGTCCGGCAAAGTGTCAGCCACTCCTCCTCCAAGTCCGCAAAGTGTCAGCCACCTCCTCCTCCAAGTCCGCCACAGTGTCAGGCTTCCACTCCTCCTGGAAGTCCGGCACAACCTCAGGCCACTCCTCCTCCAAGTCCGGCACAGCTTCAGGCCACTCCTCCTCGTCCAACTCAGCACCGTCAGCCGTCTCCGCCGCCACAGCAATCGCAGAAGAGACACCCCGCAGCTATGGTGCGTAGCGGTACGAATCGAGGTAGTACAGGAAGTACAGGCGGAGGCAAGCGATATAAATATGGTCCAAGCCTCACGCCTCTTCCGCAGAGGTCTTATGACAGGTCCGAGGAGGAAATCGCAGCCATATCGAAGTCCGAGGTGGAAGCCCATTTTGCACCGAAACCGCCACCGCCGCCAAGGAAGAAAGTGCCTGAGGAAACGATTGACCACTTCATTCGTATGACTCAACCACCAGCTCCCAAGCCTGTTGACACAAACTATGAGCGCCACATCAGGAAGTTAAATCGAGCACGTCTACGTAAGGAGGCGAGCTCGGGATCGAGCAAACAAGAAGCAGCTGTCAAAAAATGCGGGAAAACCATTCCCCAGCTAGGAGAACAGGCGGCGCAATCGATCCCCTCGCTTGTTGTGCCAACAACACGTGACAGTACGCGCGCCCAATATTATTGTGGGCAAACAGTTTACGTTCCTGAGGTGGGCAATGTGGTAATAACGGAGGACCATATAATGGAGGCTGAAGTTCTCAAAATCAATGTTGGACAACTCCTCGAGATCGAGCCCATGCCTGTGCTTAGAGAGGAAATAAAACGGAAATATGTCTCAAGCTAGTTGTACTGATCCTTTTGATCAATCATTACCTGTAATTATCCTCACTATATTCTTTTTTGTGGTATTATATGCAGGATGAAGATATATGAAATGAGAAAAGGTGGACGCTTTGGCATTGGGTTCATTGACCCAAACACCGTTAATGAATACACATGGAAAATAAATCCACGTCATCAAAAGGACGTAGAGGACAACATGCTAGAGTTCTTGAAGCGCCTCAAATACAATGAAGATGTACTACTTCCTTACAACTTCCAGTGAGTCATACTGTCTTGTACTACAAATTCTCTGTTTTTGCCTACTAGCTAGCTACATGTTTTTGCTTACATATGCCCGCTTAATTAAGACATGCAAACGTGTGTGCATGCAGATATCACTAGGTCTTGTGTATCATTAAAGTTGACGCCGGAACAGTTGAAATATCGGACTCACTACTCACGTAAAAACTGACTATAACATCTTGTTTGGGATAGTCAACAGGTAATTTCAATCATTATTAAATATATATCTCGGCTTATTTAGTTCGTCATTTTTCATGATATGAACTATTTAATAACCCCTTTATTCCTTTTCTTTGTCGGCGGGCAGGGCTTGGGCAAGGTTCATCAGCGTCACGGAAGGCGAATGAAAACAAAAGCTTAAATGGTTTCGACCCAAGGTAAGTAATTAAGTAGTACTAGCTAGCTAGCTAGCTGCCATCTCTTTAATTATCATGCTTGATTAATTATTATCTGATCAAATTCCATTCTCGTAAAGGCCCTGAAGCAGGCGCAGGGGTCTGATCTGTGTGCATTCTGCGTTTGCGAGAATATTCGCATGATGGCGTCCGAAAGGATTAGATCTCAAAGACAGGAATGGGTACGCTTGTCAAAACACTATTCACAATTTTTACACCATTATCGATATCTAGTCACACAACTAATACACATGCATATTGATCTCCTTCTTAACAGTTCACAGAGGTGCGGGAGAAGCTCCTAGAAACGGAGCGCCAGAGAAGCACTTCAAGAGGAAATAAGCGGGATTTTTGCTCGACCAGGTCATAAATCCAAGGGAGAATACTATTACCCGCCATCGCCCCCATCGTGCTCAAGACACCAATTAGGCTAATGCCACTGGCTCCAAGGCAACATGCATATGTAGGACAAATTGTATATAGCTATACATGTGTGTATGTGTGAATTAATTAATATGATGGTTTGTGAGACATTGATGATATATATATATATATATATATATATATATATATATATATATATATATATGCATAACGTGTACAATGTGTAGTATCGTAAAATACCAGCAAGCGAAAAAGAATTAAATTGATAACACAAATTTAATTGAAAAATAAAAATAAAACAAAACTCACAAACATTTAGTACCGGTTGGTGTTACCAACCGGTACTAAAACTCCTGCCCCGGAGCTGGCTCGTGCCACGTGGTTGGCCTTTAGCACCGATTCGTGCTGAACCGGTACTAAAGAGGGGGGGCCTTTAGTGACCACACTTTAGTGCCGGTTGGGGAACCGGCACTAAAGGGCCTTACGAACCGGTGCTATTGCCCGGTTCTGCACTAGTGGATGGAAGGTGACCATGTGAGGCACTAGGCAGCGTCACGGTGTTCGGGTGGTGGTGGCCGTGAGGCCATTGACGAGGCCGAGCATTGTGGTGGTGCTCTCATGTATGGAAGTTCGTCGGCCTCCCGTGCCCGACGGTCGTGCGTGTCGACGCCTTCCCTTATAACAGGCTGCGCGCCTCGATGCATCCCTCCCGTGCGCCTCGACGCCTCCCTAGCCCGGCGACCGTGCGCCTCGACGCTTCTTCATCCGGTGTCCGTGCCGTCTCAAAGCTTCCCCCTGTTGGGCAGCCGTGCACCACGAGGGAGTTTCAACCAGCTGTGGACGAGGGAGCTCGGACCGACGGCGCAAGAGCGAGCTCGGCCGGCGGCGGCGACGGGCTGGTGTGCTCGATCCGATCTGAAATCTGATGCGTGGTGAGAGAGAGAAGGAGGAAAGAGAGACAGGGAAGGTTGCGGTGGCAATTTCAACGTAATTTCGTAAAACATCAGGAGCGATCTCATATACCGTTTCGTTTAAGTCGAAGGCGTGGGTGCAAGCGCGGGCCTGGTTTCGGGAAACGCCTGATTCTTGCGTTCCTCTCAGCCTGGCTGAGAGGGCTGCTTTTGCATCGGCCTGGCCGGTCTTAGCAGGCCATCCAAGCTACCAAACACACTGAAATTTGCATGCCAGGTGCGAGCCAGGTGCTACGCAGCTAACCAAACACCCCCTTATTGTTTGTTCATACTCAATGGCACAACTTAGTGCATACAAAATAGCTTTTCATTCAAGGAATCATCTTTTTCCGTCTGCATCTAGCAATTCCATTTTCCCTCTCTAGCAATTCTTGTTTTACTATGCAAATGGGCTAAAATATGTTCTAGCAGACTGCCCGGGAGACCAAATTTAGAACTTTTTTTTTCTGAGAGACCAAATTTAGAACGCTGACGCCCTGAATAAGAAAAGATCAATGAGAAGCATGCATGCATGCATGTGGTCGCTGATTATATCTATTTGTGATAATTGTGAAGTGTCCCTCCGTTTCAAAATAGATGATCCAACTTTCTACTACCACGCACGCGATTCATTCATGCAGCGGAACAGCGGGAGCCGGGAGGTGAATGAAATCTCTTGGATCGGGCGAAACTGGATCCTCCGGTCTGTCATCCCCGGCCGTGGATGCATGTACTCCCTCTGTCTCAAAATATAAGAACATTTTTAACACTACACTAGTGTTAAAAATGTTTTTATATTCTGGAACGGAGGGAGTAATAAAATTCCATTCAGACAAGGCCCCATGCGAGTGTTCATTCATACATGCACCTCTGGATCCCAAAAAATAAACTAGTTGAGCCTCCGACGAAGTGCATGGGCCAACGGGTTGCAGCCAGCCACCGTGTCCCCCGGCCGCTGCCAAGGATCAAAGGTGCACCACCAGTGAGTCCGAATGTCAAATGGCTCGATATCCATGGCTCGGTACCCGGCAGGGCAACACCCTTCAAGTTCAGTGCCGCAGATTATTATTACCTAGCCTGCCTGAATGATGATCACTGGAGTACAGCTGCTGCTACTGGGAGCCTGGGAGCAGAGTAGAATGCACAGAAGCATTGGTCCATTCCACAATCACGGCGCATTATGCTGTAAAAAGAATTGCAGCCACAATTTAGAGCCATGACCGTTTTCGCAAAAGAAAAAGAAAAATTAGAGCCGTGACAGGACGGACACTTGTATGCGGGCCCAGTGAGAAGTGTCTTTTGTTAACGATTTGCTTAATTATGTCGTGGCTTTTTGGCAGAATTAGGCCAACCGAGATAAAGCAGGAATGCAGGCGTGAGTGCGATGTGATGCGAGGGCAAAGTGCAACGGAGCCGACCCAGCAAGCAATGGTCAGACGAAGCACAAGCTTTCCATCGTTCATCGTTGTCAAAACTTTGGTCGTTGCATTGCATGGCGCGCGTCTACCCAACATTCCCGTCAAAACTTTGGTCGTTGCATTGCATGGGATGGCATGGCGCGCGTCTACCCAACATTCCCTGGCTGAGAACCCAGGGCCGAGAGACGAGACGGTTGAGACAGGTAAACGGGACGAGTGGGCATATATACATGCAAAAAAAAGCAAAGGCTGTAGCAGCGGCCGGACAGCCGAAAGAAATGGTGGGGCACGTGGTGCCTGAGGATGCATCGTCTGAATAAGTGGTGTAGAACAATGGAAGTTCTAATTTTAACAATGAACATTTTCAGTCAATCGATATATTCAGGTGATATAAATGCACTGAGCAAACGTCTTATCTCTACATAGCTAGATACAAAGAGCGTGTTTGGTAGCGCGCATACACCTCAACGAGGCCGACTTGGCCAAGAAAAGCGCATTTGGTTGCAATACAGGGTGTGCTGGCTCGCATCGGCACAAACCTTAAAGCAGCTCAGAGCCTGACTCACCGCAAACTCTCAAATCAGCCGTTTCCAGCGAGTCAGGGCGAGTGGAGCGCAAAAGGGATGCAGCTCGCATGCGAGGGAGCAAGGCCCTCACCCCCCCCAATTTTCTTGGTCACCAACAAGCACTTTCTCTGTTCTTAGCACCAGCAGCGGCGGCGGCGGCGACATCAGAAGATGCGGCTTTCCTTCCTCTTGGCCACCCTCTCGTCGTCCTCGACTCAGCCATGGCCCACCCTCCGTCGTCGTCGTCTCCGAAGCCGGTAAGCAACACCCACTCCCCCCTATGTTTGGCCGTTAGACGAGGTGTAGGATTGATTTCTCCATTGCTCAACCCACCCTCGATATTGACTAGGTTATGGACGCACGGATGTAGCTCATAGTTCAGGCTGTAGCACTGACAGCTGCGATTCAAGCATGGCTCATGTTGATGCACAGAAGAGTTGTTCGTTGTGGTGAGAGGCCTATCATCCGTTATGGTCCAGTGTCTATTCGGGATCTGGAGAGGATGACAAATCTGAAGTACATCGACAATTGCAAAGAGCAAGTAGCCCACCTCCGAGGTCGTTGTTGTCTAACGGGCTCTTTGGATGCTTTGAATGAAAACAACGTCATTTGCCAGGCTTGTGCATGCCTTCAGGAGCAAGGGGCTGTTAGAAGATAGCATCCACACTAGTGTGGAAGAGCAAGCAGCCATGTTTCTTCATGTTGTTCATTACCAGTGGTTCAGGGTTATGCACAACACCTTCAGAAGATCAATGGAGACCATCTTCATGTACTTCAGACAAGTGTTGTATGTTGTTGGGGAACTCAGAGGAGGGATGATCGTGTCACCAATCGGCCGGACTCCTACCAAGACTCACACTAGCCCAAGATGGTATCTGATGGGGTGACCTACTAAGGGTAGGGTCAAGCACCTGACTTTCTAGGCCCACCTAGGGCCCCACACCATCATTGTAAGGTTTCTGGATCATAGGTGCATTCGTATGCCCACCTCTGAATATCCAATCGTACATAACTCAACCACTCGGATGGAGATAGCTCACTCGAACGCTTCACCGCCAGTCAGCCACGATCACCAACATTCAGACAACAGAAGATGAAAAGGCTACGCGGGACCTGCAACGTTCAAGGAGCATAACGCCAGGCTTCAAGTGTAGTTATAGCGGTAGTTATCAGTAACGCGTGTATTGATACCTCCCTTTATCACCCTTGTAACGTAACCTTAATGGGGTTGGCGTACTCTATATAAGCCATCCCTAGCGCTAGGACAAGGGTACGCAACCTTCCTATAATACATACACCGCAGAGAAAACATAACCTCGGGGCTCGAGATGTAGGGCTTTTACCTCTCCGGAATAGGCCTGAACTCGTAAAATCCGAGTGTCACACCTGTGCCGTAGCTAGAATCGGCCTTATTTGTATCCCTAGTACTCACTGTCAGATTTGTTGCCTCGACAGTTGACGCACACCATGAGGCTGTGCGTCTAGCGAATTCCGGCGCAGGTGGAATCTTTCTTCATCAACATTGTTTCGGCGGTGAGATGAGGTTCGGCGGTGAGATCCGTTTCAGCGCACTCAGCTCCATGGCAACGACTCAGTGTGGCTTCGGTAAGCCCCGCTGGACACGAAGACGTTGCCCGTCCGCGGCGCCATGCACTTCTGCGCCAGTATGTATGGAGTCCTTCTGTGGCAGTCATTGGTCAATTTGATCCAGTACCGAGTGGCGCACCTTCTCCACGCTGGACGCCGTCACAAGCGTTCCGGCTGTTCGCGCCTCCAGCGTTGGGTCAAGCATTCCGTGGCTCTTCAAGCCGCGGCCGAGCAGGTAGCGGTGCTCGAATTCTAGATTTGTTCGCTTCTCTCTATGAGAGTTCCAAGGACGACTCCGGTCACGAGAGCATCGAGTCATCCACGGAAGGTTTGATGGCACGTACGGATAATGGTCCTTCCGGATTCACATGTGCTCGCCATGGCCTCGAGGGTGCATCGCGCGGGCATGCCAATGATGGCCATGGGGATGACCTCCACCACGCCAATTCTAGTTTTTTTTATAGTTGACTAAAATAGCTAGCATGCATACCCGTCATCCAAACCGCATGCGAGACCAAATTTAGAGTGGTCGCGTCCGAATAAGAAAAGAAGAATGAGAAGCATGCATGCATGCATGGATTTGGTCGCTGATTATATTTGTAATACTCCTCTGAGATTTTGTGAAGTATCCGGCGGATGCATGTATGCATTGTACCACCACGGACGAGATGCAGGCATGCAAAGGAACCGCAGGAGCCGAGTGCAATATCTTGAATCAGGGGAAACTAGATTCTCCGGTCTCTCATTGCCATGGACCACCGTTCCCGGACATGGACGCATGTAATAAAATTCAATTCTTTTAAGCCCCCAGGCGAATGTTCATTCATGCATGCACCTCTGGATCTCAAAAAACTAGTTGTGGCTAAAACGAGGAGCCTCCGACGCAGTGCAGGGCCAACAGGTTGCAGCCAGCCGCCGTGTCGTCCGGCCGCTGCCAGGAATCGAAGGCGCACCGGTGAGGCCAAACGGCAAGTGGCTCGATGTCCCTGGCGTTTCGGTCGCTCGGCATGACTGCCGCGGCGATAACTACTCCAACACTACGTTGAGTACCAAGCCTGCATCACTGCAGAGTGCAGACACGGCAGTGTTGGATCGATTGGGCAGCACCCTTCAAGTTCAGTGCCGCATCACTGCACTGAACGGGGGCAGGGTTCATCATCACTGCACTCGCAAGCTTGCCGTCAGGAAGTGGGACTGAAGAAACTCGAGCAGAGTTCATCTCGGTGGCACCTTATCATTACCTATCCTGCCTGAATGATGATCACTGGCTGGAGCACTACTGCTGCTACCGAGAGTCTGGGAGCAGAGTACAATGCAAAAAAAAGCATCGGTCCATCCCATAGTCACCGCACCGCACTGTAAAAAAAAGAAAATTCAGAGCCGAGTGAGAACCTGCGCCAAGGACCGGTCCACTGCACAGCGTTAAACAAAAGCTTTCGTTAATGACTGTGCTTAATTATTAGGTTGCTGCTTTCCAGCAGCGTTAGCCAGGTCGAGGTAAAGCCGGAGGAGGCTGTCATCCATCGATATTTTATATATGTCCGCCAGCAAATGGTAATTTAAAATTCAAATTTATTTCGATCCGCATGGTGTGCCGGATCACACCAGCGCTGGATCACATATGCCCGATTACAGTCAAAAAGAGGCAAGTATGTTAAGTTTTTACATGCTGAATCCAAAAGAACATCAATTCGACAGTCCATGTAATTTTTTTGCCCTGCCAGACCGGCACCCAGCGATCTGTTCCTGATCAAGGTGTCTTTGCCGCCGTGTAGGCAGCCTCCGCATCCTCACTCTCCGCCGCAACCAACCGATCTTTCTGCCGCTGCAGCATTTGATAGCGAACGGATTGCACGATCATTCTTTCGTCGACATCCAAGGAGTCCAGATTCAAGGTTAACATCTTAACGTCCTCCGCGTCGGCGGCGATCTTCAGCTTATTTTTCTCGCGCGCGGCCTTCATCTCTTTGATCATTGTCCTCCTCTCTTCAAGTTTGATCTTCTTGTTTGTTACCTCCATCAATAATTTGAACCTCTCCGCCTTTTTCTCCTCCTTGAGGTCCAAGCGCTTCACGCATGCCTCCTCCTTCGACAAGATGTCCTTGAACCTATCCGTCAGCTTGGCTGCCGCACCTTCTCGCTTCGCCCTCTCCTCCTCCCACGTCTTCCCCCATAAAAAAATTCTAAACTTCTTCGGCTGTTCTTTGGTTGGGTTGGTAGGGTCACCGGTTTCTTCCTCAATGCCTTGGGCGGCTGTCATGGAACTGAAAAGGTTCCACTTCGGTTGTCCAGTCAACTTCAACCAACAATGCATGATGCTGAAGTGTCTCCAACTTTTTGTACAGTAAACAAGCACGAGAAGGCTACAAAGTCTAACAATGTCAACAATGCATATACGGCTAGTGAGCAACAAAACTAAGCTTGTACGCTTAGTGAGCAAAAAAACTAACCATATCCGGCTAGTGAGCAATAAAACTAAGCATGTTCGGCTAGTGAGCAACAAAACTAAGCATGTCCTGCTAGTGATCAACTTACTTGCTTGGTGGTTTATGCACCGCTAGGCCACCGTGCGATGAGATGCTTCAAGTACCCGCAATACTTGGACACGGCCTCTTGGATGGTGTACCATCGATGGTTGTGGGATTTTGATTCACGGTTGCGGATGACCGCATCGGAGTATGGGGGTGTTTCTGTTCGTGGAACCAAATGAGGTTGTTGTTCCAAAATTTGTGCCATTTTGGTTCGTGCCATGGGTCAGATCAAGGCTAGTGGCAAACCATGCATCGCACAACACCTCGTCCTCCCGCATGTTGAAGCTTTCTTCTCTACCCTTCTTCTTTGGATCACCGGCTATATCATCCGGATCATCGTCCTCGTCGTCCTCCCCCTCCTGTTGCTGCTGTCCGCCGGCCCAATGTTGCTCTTGTTATGTGCCCATGCTGGTCTGGGTGTAGGATTGTTGCGTGTTCATCTGGGTGTAGGACTGCTGTTGCTGGTAGTTACTGGACTAGGTGGAATCTGAATCTTCCACCTGCCCGTCCTCATAGCCACATCCTCCTCCTTCGCCTCCATCGTGGTTGATGTCGAGCATCTCCCTGTCCAGGTCGTCGTATGTCGGATCCCCCGCTTTATGCATTGCCGCGAACAGTGTGAGGGCACATCTGCTCTATGCCCGCCGTCCGCGCTCGAGTGAGCTATGGCGAAGAATACTCGGAGAAGAGCGGCGCCACAATCAGAGGAGCCGTAGAGTCGGAGTTGCAGCTGCTGCCCATGTACCCGGAGCCGGGCACGGAGATAGTGGACATCTCCGAAGAAGATTAGGGTAGTATAGGTTGATCTACGTAGGATTTTCTCGTTTGCATGTTTTGTATGGATTTAAGGTTTCAAATATGAGGTGTCCGGATGCAGAGGATTAAATTTGAGGTGTGACAAGTCACTGCCTAGGCGCGTCCGCGGGTGTTTGAGAGCCCAGATTTGGTGTCCATGGTTTTTAGACTAAAAATATATCTTTTTGTTTGCGAAATCATCCCTTTTTATGTTGTAATAATGTTTTTAGTCTTCTTCAGCATGCATTTAGCAATTCTTGTTTTCGTATGCAAATAGACTAAAATTGCTTCTATTTTTTAGTTGACTAAAATAGCTTCTACTAGCGTACATACCCATCAGGCAAACCGCATGGGAGACCAAATTTAGAGCGGGACCAAATTTAGAGCGGTCGCGCCAGAATAAGAAAAGATCAATGAGAAGTGCATGGATGTGGTCGCTGATTATATTTGTGATAATTGTGAAGCATCCGGCCGATGCATGTACCACCACGCACGAGATGCAGGCATGCAACGGAACCGCGGGAGGTGAGTGCAATATCTCATTCCCGGCCGTGGACGAATGTAATAAACTTCAATTATTTAGGCCCCCAGGCGAATGTTCATTCATGCATGCACCTCTGGATCTCAAAAAACTAGTTGCGGGTAAAACGAGGAGCCTCCGACGCAGTGCAGGGCAAACAGGTTGCAGCCAGCCACCGTGTCCTCCGGAAGCTGCCAGGAATCGAAGGCGCACCGGTGATAAACCTGGCGTTTCGGTCGCTTGGCATGCCTGCCGCGGCGATAACTACTCCAACACTGCCTTGAGTACCGAAAAAAAAATTATGAGATCAGGTCCCACGATTAGCAGGTAAGACCCATTCTGATGGATGACACGTGACAGATACTTTATGATTTGTGAATGTCACGTGTCATCCATCAGGACGGGTCTCGCGTGAGACCTGGTCTCATAGAATTTTTTTCCCTTGAGTACCAAGTCTGCATCAGTGCAGGCACGGTAGTGTTGGATCGATTGTCAACTGTTATTTCGGTACCTGGTAGGATAGCACTCTTCAAGTTCAATGTCAGCATCAGTGCACTGAACAGGGATAGAGTTGAGCAAGCACAATAAGGTGACATAAACAGATTATAATGACTTAAATATCATATCTTCAATTAATTGAAGGAGAGAGAGGGAAGGAAATCAAGTTGTAGCGCGACCCCAAGAAACTTTGTGATATTGTAAGGTTCTTGGGGTCTGCTATAGTGAGCCATTAATAAATTAATACATGTTTAAAACGTTTTTTTTCTTAATTAGGCTGCTGCTGCTGAATAGATCTTGTCTCCCTCAACTGACCCAAGTGCCGCTCCCCCTCCCACGTCGCTCCAGTGAAGCGATCGGGAGGAAAAACCCTAGTATCACCGGCCTCGTCCTCCTCTTTCCCTACCCCCATCCTCGCCGCTGTCGGGACACGCCTTAGGGCAAAAGCCCGGTCGGCGTCGGCGTCGATGGAGCATCTTTTCCCCAAGCACGTTGGCAGGGGTGTGGATATCTGGCGATGGCGGCACGCTGGCGGCAGTGGCTAGCAGCCAGGTCCACGCTGGTCTTTGCCGCTAGACAGGCGTGGAGGGCTGCTGGCGTGTTGCTCCCTTGCTGCCCGACTAGGACATGGTGGGTTGCGTGTATGGCGCCTCATGGTCGTTTATCGGTTCGCCTGGTTTGGCGATCCGCCACTGTGGCTGCACGCGCTGGGCTCCTGCCGGCGGTGGTCTAGTGCTGTTGTCCATGACTTCTGCACAAGGTCGGGGCTAGCCTATGCTCCGCTTCTTCCAGCATGGATTCCGGAGCTCCTGGTGGTTTCACGGGTCTTTGGCGTGTTCGCGGCTATGGTGGCGGTGGGGTGGGTGGTGGTAGCGGCCTTCCTTATCTTGGTTTCAGGCCGGTGGCGCGCGGATTGTTTGTGCGGCGGAGGTGGTAATGGCCAAGGGCTCGCGCTCAGGAGGATCAAATCTGGTCCTGAGGCTTGTCGGCTCTCGCTCAGGGTAGGCATGGCTGGGCGCGGTCCGTGAACGGTGAGTTTTCTCTCCTCATGGGCACGGTGGTTGATGGTGGTGGTCGGGACACCGCCTTTTGTCGGGCAAATCATCTTTGATGGCCATAGGCTTGGCGTGGTGGGAGCTTGCTCGGCGACGACTCACGATAGGTGTGGGTTTATTGGTGGAATCATCTTTTTAGACGTTATATATTTTTAATCTTTTTCAGTGTGGATCTAGCAATTACATTTTCCCTCTCTATGCACACCTAGCAATTCTTGTTTTAGTATGCAAATGAGCAAAAAAAAACTAAAATTTGTTCTAGTATAGCATGCATATTCATCACGCAAACCGCATTGTTGATCGAATTTAGAACGTTGACGCCCCAAATAAGAAAAGATCAATGAGAAGCATGCATGCATGGATTTGGTTGCTGAATATATTTGTGACAATTGTGAAGTGTCCGGCCGATACATGTACAGTAGTACATTGTACCACCACGCACCAGATTCATGCATGCAACGGAACCGCTCGAGATGAATGCAATCTCTTGGATCGGGGGAAACTTAGATTGTCCGGTCTCTCATTGGCATGGACTACCGTTCCCGGCCGTGGATGCATGTAAAAAAATTTCAATTCTTAGTAGTATAACAAAACTTTTCCGGCCTAGGCCCCAGGCGAGTGTTCATGCATGCACCTCTGGATCCCCAAAACTAGTTATAAGGCCCTGTTTGGTTCCAATAAGTCACCTGACTTATAAGTTAGGTGACTTAAAATCAGTGACTTATAAGTCATGCCTGTTTGGTTGCCATCTGACTTATAAATCACCTGAGCATATCTTTCCACCTTGTTTTTTATGTAAAGATGATGGGACCCATGTAAAAGGGGGTGACTTATAAGTTTTAAGTTGGGGTGAAGCAACTTATGACTTATAAGTTGAGGTGACTTATAAGTTAGGTCCGTTTGGTAAAATAAGTCACTTTTTATACTTTTAAACTTATAAGTTGATGACTTATTTGGAACCAAACAGGGCCTAAGTTACACGAGGGAGCCTCCATGGAGGGCAGCGCCAACAGGTTCACCGTGTCCTCGGGCCGCTGCCAAGAATCAAAGGCGCAACGGGGAGGCCGAAGGGCAAATGGCTCGAGATCCCCGGCGTTCCCGGCCGGTCTGCATCTGGCCATTTGGGCACGGCAGGTGTTGGATCGATTGTCAGCTACTCCTACTTCGCTTCAAGTATCTTTTTGCTGGCCGGCTCAGTGCTCTGTATCCTGACCAAACGGGAGCAGAGCTCATCATCGGTGCACTCGCGAGCTTGTCGTCGGTAAATGGGAACGAAGAAACAACTCGCAATGATCTCGCCTGCCTGAATGATGATCACTGGAGCATTGCTGCTGCTACTGGGAGTCTGGGAGCAGAGTAGAATGCACAGATGCATCGGTCCATTCCACAATCACTGCGCGCTGCACTGCTAAAAAAACTGAAAAATCTGCAGCCGCAATCAGAGCCGTGCAAGACAGGCGCAAGGTATGTGGGCCCAATGCCCATTGCCTTTTCTTAACGAGTTGCTTAATTATGCCGTGGCTTTCCGACAGAATTAGGCCGGAGGTAAAGCAGAAGGGCCCGGGTGAGTGCGATGCGATGCGATGAGAGGGCAAAGTGTAATGGAACCAACCCAGCAAGTAATGGTCAGACGAAGCACAAGCTTTTCATCGTTCGTTCGTACTAGTTGTCAAAACTTTGGTAGACGCATTGCATGGCAATTGGCATGGCACGCACCTGCCCGGCATCCTTTTCCCATCTTTTGGCTGAGAACTTCTATTAGAATGTCGGTAGGAGAGCTGTCAAATTCGTTGATTAGAATGGAGTATTACAAATAACACCCACAAAGAGGGAATGCGCCAGATAAGGCGGGTGCCAAAAAGAAGAAAATAAAAAAGCTCCTTGGTTTGTCGAAAAAAACTGGGCGAAAACCTAAACTAGGACTAGACTTAAAGCACCACAAAACATACAACACACCAGAAGGTCAACACCCCACAACATACCCGGGCATTCGAGTGCCCACGCCGCTACCAGAGTGCATAACGAAAACCGTTGTATCAATCCATGCTGCCACAAGCATATTTACGAAACTCCGCTACATTAGAGGGACGCTATGTCCAATAGAACAAATATATGTCGTTTCAATCCGGCGAGGTTGGCGAACATAGCTCGCGAGACGCAACTTGCATGTGTACGGTGATTCTGCTGTTCCCACCGAGATGTCATGCAAGCCATCGCCGACCACCTCCACAAGCCCTAAGTCCCTTTGACCGAGTACAACTCCATGATGATGACCTAGGAGGAAACACAACGCCAAGCAAAGCCAGAATCGTCTGCATCGTCCGATTCGGGAGGTCATATCTAGGGTTTCCATGTAGTATGTTGGGAGAGGGGGGATGACTGCAACATCGATGCCTCCAACAAGGAAACTCGGGGACGAGAGACGAAATGATTGAGAGAGGTAAACAAGACGAGAGCGCATGCATGCATGCATGCAGGGTAGAAAAAAAATCAAATGTTGTAGTAGCCGACGACGAGCCGAAAGAAACGGTGTAGCGCGTGGTGCCCGAAGATATATCGTCCGAATATGTATGGTGGAACAATGGGAGTTTTTTCCTCAATGACATTTTCATTCAATTGATATATCCAGATGATATAACTGCACCGGGCAAATGTCTGCCCCTGCATATCATGACACACACGCGCAACCCGTCCAATATAGACAAAAGAAAATATTGTTTTACATTAATAATTAAAAAGTCCATCCTATGGTGGGGTGTATCATATCCGAAGATCTACACCACCATCCATGATGGTAGAAAAACCTCTCTATCTGTATTCTTTAATCGGATAGACGCCAATATAAAAAGATCTATCCTGGTCTCTTCAAGGTAGACCAAGTACAGAGTATGCGTACATACATCAATAACCTAGACAGTGGATGAAATATATATTTTTGTTAAAAAAACACATCATTCCTAGTAAGCCATGGAGCCCAACATAAGGTTGTCTCCCCCACAAGAATATGCGACCAATTTTCGAACATATGACATGTACTACGTGGGTGAGGCGGGGGGGGGGGGGGGGGGGTAAAGTTTTGAAGTTACTTGGACTATGGCTTACATAGCACGAGGAAACTTACACTCAAAATTTGATTGTTTAATATGTACTCGTCGGGTTGGAAAATGACACGGATGTTGCTACGTTGACAATTGTAGTAGGACAGATTATCTCTAGACAAAATCATACCTTTGTTTAGAAACTAGATGAACATCTTCACTCAAAGAGTTATTTTGAGGTTCAATATATTTTTATTATCAGCAAGAACATCACTGTGGGCAATCGCCACATATAAGAACTTCACAGAAAACCTATCATTTTGATGCAAGTTGCATGGAAACTCATCTGGTTCATTTGACAGCAGAATGATCTCCAGATGTGCGAGAAATTTATTCCACACAACGAGGCGAGGCCCTAACTGGTCCCTACTGAAATATAACGGGGTTTGCTTGACCCTAGACCTATGCAATTGTGTGATTCCGATGAAATTATGTTTAACAATCCAATACATACTTGGCTGTTGCACCTAATTGACATCTTGCCCAGCCAGGTATCCTTCCAAAATATAACCAGCGAACCATCCTAACTGAGAAAAATCCAATTTAGAAAAGGAATTCCTTGGCCATCATCACACCATACCTAAAATATGAATCACCAGGTTTTCAATCGAGTTGAGGAATGACTTTACTACCGACGTACTTGTTATGAATGATTTCCTACCACACTTTCTTCTTAGTAAGTAGTTTATATACCATTTATAAAAAAGAGCAATGTTTTTAATCTCAAGATATTGGGTTCCAAGACCCCTTGACTTTTAGGCCGGCATAACACATTCCACCTAGCTAACCGATATTTCTTGGATCCGTTATCACTTGCTAGAAAATCTAGATTTAAAGTATTCCAATATTTGTAGAACATTTTCGATAATTAGAAGAATGACAACATGTATAAAACCATATTGCCTAGGATAAAACTGATCAAAACCCGTCGACCCCCAAAATTGATCATGGAAATAATATTAACCTCGGAATGCTCCTCAAAAGCACATAATAGGAGTTTTGGGTTTCTTGCTTTCAATATACCATGATCCATAAAAAGTATGGTGTCATCCACATACTATAGAATGGACAAGTCATCTTCTACTATGTAAGGAATTACACTGCTAATTTGACCGAATACATTAGCCTGTTCAACCAGAATAACTAACATGTCTACCACGATGTTGAGAAAATAGGGGACGGAGGGTCCCCTTCGCGAAGACCATTCCATGTCGGGAAATGGTTACCAATATCATCATCAACTTTGATGGCTACCCTGCCGCCAGGAAACTCTCTACCCATTGATACGTAATGTATCTTTAATTTTTGATTGTTCCATGCTATTATATTATCTATTTTGGATGTTTATATTATTTTTAGGACTAACCTATTAACATAAGGCCTAGTGCCAGTTTCTTTTTTTGTGTGCCTATTTTAGAGTTTTGTAGAAAAGGAATACCAAACGGAGTCCAAACGGAATGAAACCTTCGCGATGATCTTTCTTGGACCGAAAGCAAACCAGAACACTTAGAGATGAAGTCGAAGAGACAACGAGGCGACCACGAGGCAGGAGGGCGCGCACCCACCCTTGTGGGCCCCTCGTAGCTCCCCTGACCTAGTTCTTTCGCCTATATATACTCTTATACCCTAAAAACATCAGGGGGAGCCACGGAACCACTTTTCCACCGCCGCAACCTTCTGAACCCGTGAGATCCCATCTTGTGGCCTTTTCCGGCGATCTGCCGGAGGGGGATTCGATCACGGAGGGCTTCTACATCAACACCATTAACTCTCCGATGAAGCGTGAGTAGTTTACCACAGACCTTCGGGACCATAGTTATTAGCTAGATGGCTTCTTCTATCTCTTTGATTCTCAATACAAAGTTCTCCTCGATGTTCTTGGAGATCTATTCGATGTAATATTCTTTTGCGGTGTTGAAAGGACATGCGGTGCCCCCATGTGTGGTTTTGGTAATTGATGACATTCTCTATGGACTAATGGTTGCATTGGGTTATATTTGAAGGATTTATCCATAGGCATTTCTTGAAGTCCATGTGTTGGTTTCAAGGAGTTTATGTGTTGACCACGGTGCTATTAAGGAATTATCCAAAGATTGGTCATGTGAGTGTTGAGCTTATTGCAATCATGTCTTGAAGAAGAAGATTGTGTGATCATTCATGTTTACCTTCAAGACATCATCCAAACGAAGAGAGTTGGAAAGATTCAAGGTTGATCAAGACTAAGTCAAGAGTGAATCAAGTTGATCAACTCACAAAGCGTAGAAGGTGTACCGAGAGGGATCAAGTGATCCCATGGTATGGTAAGCATTATCCATTGCACTTTGTGTACTAACCCATGGTCTATGTGAGAGTCTATGTGGGGTTAGGTGCATGTCCATGGGCTTGCGTCAAGAGGAAGATATCATACAACCCATGGAAAGGATGACATCAAGTGGTGATCGTCATCAAGATTGCCGTGTGCAAGTTCAAGTGGAGCATCACGAAGAGATCAAGTGCTTGAAGCTTGCCATCCATTGTGGTGTCAATGGACTTGTGAAGATGTGTCAAGAGTGGCTCACCCATAGTGGAGTATGGGGAGCAATCATCTAGTCTCCATCGACCCAACGCAATCAAGAAAGGTGGTCCATCTTGAGGAGGACAAGATCGCCATCATCTAGCTCAAGTGGATCATGTGCAAGGCAAAGGTTTGCCCTTGATAGATTTTCTATTTTACCGGTCTCATGGTGGTAGTTGGGAGACCGGGTTATAGGATCGATAGCCGTACTATCAAGGGGGGCTCTCAAGTGAGTAGCTTGATCGTATCGTTCGTCGAGAGCTCAAACCATTGCATCCTTGCATCATCTTTCTTGGTTCTTGTTTGGTTATCTTTGTGAGTCTTAGAGCTTATGGTCATCTTTATGACAAGCTTGAGTTCATCGAAAACGGAGTTTGCATGCGTCTTCTATGATGTTTTCGGTGTTGGAGGTTTTACCGGTCTTTTCCGAGGAAGGGTTCTCACCATTTTCTTTTGGGCCTTTTCTCATTTGCTTATTATTGGTATTTCTCTCAAGATTGTGTTAGCCCTTGTCTCTAGCTTTCCAACAAACTTGGTTTCGTCGAATTCGGAGTTCGAATGCAGAAGTTATGGTAGTTTTGGTGTTCTGAAAAGGCTGCAGCGGTACTACCGCGAATTGGAGCAGATGTAATTTTTTACTACCGCTCCAGAGCGGTACTACCGCGGCTCCTACAACGGTAGTACCGCTCCGGACCAAAAAAATCGTCCCAAGTCCTGCGGAGGTAGGTACGGAAGTATTTTTTTTGTACCGCAAGAAGTAGTACCGCGATCCCTAGCGGTAGTACCGTGAGGATGAGCGGTAGTACCGCTCTGTGCGGGTTGTGAGCATAACGGTTGGGTTTTCCCCCACCTATAAAAGGGGGTCTTCTTCCCCATTGAACCTTATCCTTTGAGCTCGTGTTCTTCCCACATTGTTGACCTTCTTCGAGCTTGCTAACTCTCAATCCCTCCATGGATTCTTGCTAGTTTTTGAGGGAAAAGAGAGAGGAGATCTAGATCCACATTTCCACCAATCACTTTCTCCTCTAAGTGAGGGGAACCCCTTGGATCTAGATCTTGGAGTTCTTTGTGTTCTTCTTTCGTCCTTCCTTTCATTTTCCTCCCAAGCATTAGTTGCTTTGGTGGGATTTGGGAGAGAAGGACTTGGGCACTCCGTGTTCCCTTGCCATTGCATTTGGTGCATCGGTTTGAGTTCTCCACGGTGATACGTGGAAGTGAAGTTTGAGAAGCTTATTACTCTTGGGTGTTTGGGCACCCTAGAGCTTGTTCCTCTTGGGTGCCTTGGCGCCCTAGACGGTTGGTGGTGATCGAGCTCAATCATTGTGGTGTAAAGCTCCGGGCAAGCGTCGGGGTCTCCAATTAGGTTGTGGAGATCGCCCCGAGCAATTTGACGGGTACCGGTGACCGCCCCCAAGGGTTGCCAAAGTGTACGGGTTCGGTGACCGCCCTCAAGGGTCCCTTAGTGGAATCACGGCATCTTGCATTGTGCGAGGGCGTGAGGAGATTACGGTGGCCCTAGTGGCTTCTTGGGGAGCATTGTGCCTCCACACCGCTCCAAACGGAGATTAGCATCCGCAAGGGTGTGAACTTCGGGATACATCGTCGTCTCCGCGTGCCTCGGTTATCTCTTACCCGAGCCCTTTACTTATGCACTTTACTTTGTGATAGCCATATTGTTCTTTGTCATATATCTTGCTATCACATAGTTGATTATCTTGCTTAGCATAAGTTGTTGGTGTGCATAGGTGAGCCTAGTTGTTTTAAGTTTTGTCCTTGACAAATTAACCGCTAGGTTTTTTCCGCATTTGTTCAAGCCTAAACCGTAATTATTTTAAAGCGCCTATTCACCCCCCCCCTCTAGGCGACATCCACGATCTTTCAATTGGTATCAGAGCCTCGTCTCTCTTTGTTAGGCTTAACCGCCTAGAGAGTAAAGATGTCGACTAGGGGATTAGGATTGTCTGACACTCTTAGTTTCGATGGCACAAATTTTGATGTTTGAGTAATTCGCATGCTTAATCTCTTTAGGGTCATGGACCCAAATTTAGAGCGAATTGTAGATATGGGTTTTTCTCCTCCAAAGGATCCCCAAAGATTATCTTTTAGAGGATGAGAAAAACTCTTATCTCAATGCTCAAGCTTCTAATGTGCTTTTTTATGTTTTGAGCAATGTAGTTATATTTCAACTCATGCCGTTCCGGGATGCTCATGAGTTGTGGACAAAGCTTCAAGATAAATATGGCGTGTCCAAGATTTGTAGGGATGATTGTCCTCCCTCCACCTCCGGTCGTATAGTCTTATCAACTTCTTATACTTCACCTACATGTGGTTTGCCACAAGGTAATGATATGGTGAGTAGTGTCGGTCATTGCAATGATGATAGTGTGCTTTTTGTGGATGATTCTTCATCACTATATTATTGCAATGCTCTGCCTTTGGGCCTTAGCACTTGAGCACTCTAAATGTTTCACTTGCTTGTGTTGATAGTCCTTGCATATCATGTAGAAATTGCTTGACTAAATCTCATGATGATATGCTTGCTATATCTTGTTGCCATGATAAAAATGCATGTATTTCCTCGAGTTGTTGTGCTAACAATGTAGATGAAACCCAACACTCCATGGAACAAGATGTGGTCTTGAATGGTGCTTCAAGGGATCCTATATCATCATCTACTGCATTTTGCCTTATGGCCAAGGCTTCAAAGGTATCTCCCACTTTGAATCCCAATATATCTTGTGATGATATTGATGATGACAAGAGTGATGATGATGTTGATTATGATGAAGAGAGTGATGATGTTGCCTCCTTAAAAATTAAGGGGAAATGATTTTAAAGCTCTTCTTAAAAATAAAATTGCTCGCTCCAACTTCATGGAAATCATGTCTATAGCTATTGAGGGCAAGAAATATATTAATGAGTTGGAATCTCGTCTTGAGGAGCATGAGGTCACCATTGGTCAAATGGAAGGTCATGAGCGTGATTACGCTAATGAGATTGCGGACCTCTCTCAAGCTCTTGAACTTGAACAAACCACCAAGGAATCTCTTGAGGAGACTTTTGCTCTAGAATTATCTAGAGTGAGGGAATCTCGTGATAGAGCTCTTGACGTGGCCAATGATTTTGAAACTAAAATGAGGAGCTTGAAGTTGTGCATGCTAAACTCCTTGAGGACTTTGAGCACCTCGAAAATGGCTCAAGGGTCATTAAGAGTGAGCTCATCAAACTCACCGAGTCTCATGCTCAACTTAAAGCTTCATATTCAAAAGAGCTTGCCAAGTTGTCTTCTCCTCTTGTTGCTAATGATGATGCTTGTGCTACTAACTCTATCTCTTGTGAAGCATCCATATTGAAGGAGAATGTTGAGCTAAGGGCTCAACTTGAGTTGCTATCTAGCAATTATGGGATGTTGGAAGAAAATCATGTAAGTCTCACAAGCTCTCATGATGATCTTCTAGTATCCCATAATGTGCTAAAGATAGCTCATGAGGCCATGCTTGCTAAGGTAACATCTAGTGAGCCTCATGTGGATACTAGCACTACTTCTAGTCAAAATGCTATATTGATATGTGCTAGTCCTTGTAATTCATCTACTCACAATGTTGGTACATCTTGTGATGAATTGATTTCCTTGCCTTGTTGCTCTAACAATGAAGCTTATACTTCCTCTAGTACTTGTATTGAGACTAACCATGTAGAGGAAATCAAAGAGCTCAAGGCCCAAGTCACTTCTTTGAAGAAAGACTTGGAAAAGAGTCATGAAGGAAATCCACACTCAACAATATCTTGAGTGTGCAAAAATCCCCAATGACAAAGGTGGACTTGGATTCAACTCCAATAAGAAGAAGAAGTCCAAGATGAACAAAAAGAAGGGCCAAGAACAAGTCAAGAAATCGGCCAAGATTGTTTGCTTCAAGTGCAAAGTAGAAGGGCATCATGTTAGATCTTGCCCATTGAAGAAGAAGGCCATTAGTGTCAAGCAACAAGGGAAGAGGGCACAAGTTCAATCTCATGCTCAACCTCAAGTTGAAGAGAGGCCACTTCCCAAGAAGACTCAAGTTAATGCTTCTCTTGTTGAGAAATCAATTGAGAAGAAAGTGAAGAGTAGACGTTGCTACTTATGTCGTGAGAAAGGCCACGCCGCTTCTTCATGCACTAGTGGTAACTTATCCAACCCAATTATTATTGATGATGTCTATTCTCTTGGGAAGGATAAGGTTGGCAATGTGTTTGCCAAGTTTGTTGGTACTCAAAGTGGTGTCAAGAAAAGAACCATTTGGGTGGCCAAGCCTATTGTGACTAACCTCTTAGGACCCAACTTGGTTGGGGACCAACTAGCTCAAACTTGATCAATAGGTGTTGTTGGAGGTCATTGGAGACTTGGCTACATTATGAAGATTTAAGGGGTTCTCATCATTCATATTGTGTCAAGCCAAGTCATTCGGATTGTCTTTCTATCATATATCCAATGTTCCTCCTTATGTAACTCGTGCTTAAATTGCTTACATTAAAAGTTACTTGTCCCTTAGCATGTTGTGGTTTTGTATCTTGCATGTGCTTGTATATGTTGTGCTTCAAAATTGCTTATCTTGAGAAATCAAGTATGTGCATGTTGGTTTGCACATCATGTACATGTGTGTTGTGTGTTGAGCCTTTTGCATCTTGTTTATTTCTTAGTTGGCTCTTGTGAGAGATTAATGGAATATCCCATTATGGGGGAGTGATGTGCTTTCTGCACCTCACAATCCTATAAATGTGTGTACATGAGTAATACCATCTAGTATTGATACTTCAAGATTATCTAGTCTCTAGGTGGTATATCTCTCATGAGAAATTCAAATTCTAAATTTTCCATTAATTATCTCTTGTTGGATCCTTTTAATTGCCTCTTGTCTATCTTTTATTTGGTATCACATTATGGGGGAGTAATATGCTATGTGTGTATTACTAGCCTAGAAAATGTGTACATTTGAGATATTGTCACCTAGAATTGATATTGTAAATTATCTTGTTCCTAGGTGGCATGATAGCTCTACAAGTTGCAATTTTCTTGTGTTTGTTGTGAAGATGATGTTGGATATCCTTGTTATCTACCACCGGGAATTATTTCCAAATACTATTTGTCTTTTGACAATTGGTAGTCACTTATGTGTGGTAGAATTTATTGATCATCTTTACATTGGCTTTTGTTTTTATATGCCTTTCCTCTTGCCAAGTTTGTGTCAACTCCCTTTGTCTTACCTACCACTTGTGGATCTTGTTTATTTCTTGTTCTTGTCTAGTGTTTTCTAGATATAGTGAAAGTGGTGATCCCACCTTGTGCATTTTGTATTCAAATGCAAATCCTATGTAATGCACAACTCGTCGGGAGCTATCCTATTTTCTCTAAAATGCTCATCTTGTGATCCTTATCAAGTGTGTGTTTGTGGAAGGCAAGCCGTTTCTTTTTGGTACTTTGTGCCATCATGAAACTTTGTAGAGGGCTTGGTTTGTTTGGAACCATTCTCTCTTTTGGGAGTTTGACATCCTTCATTTCGTGTGTATCAATGGATATCTCATTCCTTGATGTATCTTTAATGATATCTTCCAAGTGATAATTTATCTATTTGGTATCTTTTTTCTTTGCATTTCGTTTTCATTTGGTTTCGGTTCTTGAAAGTTTTGAGCATGCATGTTTACTTCATGTATTTTATTTGGCATGCTTTCTTTCTTTGACCCAATATATAGGGGAAACTCCACCAAGTCTCAAATTGGATGAGAGGTGCATGAAATTCATTTTCATATCTATATGCACCTATTTATGTGGAGTTTGTCCTATGTATATTGGTGTTTCTAACTCTTGGTCCCAATGAGTTTGGGTACCATTTAGTTTGTCTTGTTCTCCTAGGAACATTTGGAGGTGCATTGGATGCTGGACTCACTCACAAGGAAGGTGTTTCCACCATGTGCTTATTGGAGTCAAGCTAGGATCATCAATGAACCACCATCTACCTTCAATTGGTATCTACTAGATCCTTCCAATGGTATCTCGGTAACAAGTATCATCATCTACTTCATGCACACATTTCTTGCATCAACCTTGTGTAGGTTGTATCATGGCATGTAATTCAATCTTTCTTGTGATACTTGTTTCCTTCCTCAAAGCATCCCAACAATGATCTCATGTTGCTAGTTGTGATGCCTTTGATAGTTGTGTGGTAGGAGTTCATCTATATACAATAAGACCAAATCTAGCCATGTGCTATGCTTCCAAGCAAATATCTTATTGGTATATGTATGACTTCCTTTTGGATATCTTATTCCTTCGTGTTGTAATGTCGGGTGTACATCCTTCTTTGTAGACATATATCATCATGATTTCGTCTACCTAGAACCTTATACATCTGAGAGAAATTACATCTCTAGATGATATCCTTTCTTTCACGTTCACCTTGTCTTTCTTATGTTATTTCTTTGGTGGCTCCGTGAAAGCTTTTGTCTTGAGTGCGGGTCTTATCTCGTTGCATCTTGATGCACTCTTGTGTGGTGAAGATTATTTTCCTCTTGCTTATCTTTACGAGGCTTGCCATCTTAATTGGTATCCCTCGTCTTGATGAGGCTTTCATCTTCTATCTTCACCACGGGTTGTCACAAGCATAGGTTCTTTATATGCTTATTAGTAAGCTTGTGAACCCATTTGCTAGTTGTGTGTGTGGGAATGATAGGCCTTGCACCGTGTACCTCATTCTTTCAAGACTTTATTGATGCTTTATGCTCATCCGTACATTAGTCTTCTCAAGTGCATTGCCTTGACTCACACCCATCTTTTTGGTTGAGCCCATTCTCAAGTTTCCTCTTTTACTTGTTGCTCAACCATGTGCTTGTTGCAAGCGCTAGGCTTAGTTTCCTATATGCTCTCATGCACTTGTTGTTAGTTTCTGTTGACTTTGGGGGAGCTATGATCCTATTTTGCGCACTTTGTATCCAAATACAAAAATTCTTGATGTGCACAAATCATGGGGAGCTTCTCTAGTTTCTTTAGAACAATCCTCTGCTCATATCATAATATCTTTTTCATGTGGCTCGTAGGATCTTTGATCTAGTTGGTTCAGTTGATATCTTTTGATAGCTTGCTTCAATTGGTATCTTTTGATTGCCTGATTGTTTGTTTCTCTATTTGTTATGTCTTTGTGGCATATCATTCTTTTGCAATCTTGGTGCCTCAATATAGTTGGTCTTCCTCCAAGTATTACCTTTGGATATGTGTATGGCATTCCACTCTCTTGTTGAGAAATACACAACTTTTGGAGGAACACCTTTTATATTGGTCTTCTTAGCTTTTCGCCCATTTTGGCAATCTATGCCAATGGGGGAGAAGTTTCAGAGAGTTTTGTGGAGAAGTCTTCAGAGTTTTCTCCTTGCTTTGGTTTTGTTCCTAAGCATTTGCATCTCATACGCATGCATTATTGGTTGTTGCATTGCATGGTGATGCATAATTCATATATAAACTCTCTTGAAACTGATTGTCATCAATTACCAAAATGGGGGAGATTGAAAGGACATGCGGTGCCCCCATGTGTGGTTTTGGTAATTGATGACATTCTCTATGGACTAATGGTTGCATTGGGTTATATTTGAAGGATTTATCCATAGGCATTTCTTGAAGTCCATGTGTTGGTTTCAAGGAGTTTATGTGTTGACCACGGTGCTATTAAGGAATTATCCAAAGATTGGTCATGTGAGTGTTGAGCTTATTGCAATCATGTCTTGAAGAAGAAGATTGTGTGATCATTCATGTTTACCTTCAAGACATCATCCAAACGAAGAGAGTTGGAAAGATTCAAGGTTGATCAAGACTAAGTCAAGAGTGAATCAAGTTGATCAACTCACAAAGCGTAGAAGGTTTACCGAGAGGGATCAAGTGATCCCATGGTATGGTAAGCATTATCCATTGCACTTTGTGTACTAACCCATGGTCTATGTGAGAGTCTATGTGGGGTTAGGTGCGTGTCCATGGGCTTGCGTCAAGAGGAAGATATCATACAACCCATGGAAAGGATGACATCAAGTGGTGATCGTCATCAAGATTGCCGTGTGCAAGTTCAAGTGGAGCATCACGAAGAGATCAAGTGCTTGAAGCTTGCCATCCATTGTGGTGTCAATGGACTTGTGAAGATGTGTCAAGAGTGGCTCACCCATAGTGGAGTATGGGGAGCAATCATCTAGTCTCCATCGACCCAACGCAATCAAGAAAGGTGGTCCATCTTGAGGAGGACAAGATCGTCATCATCTAGCTCAAGTGGATCATGTGCAAGGCAAAGGTTTGCCCTTGATAGATTTTCTATTTTACCGGTCTCATGGTGGTAGTTGGGAGACCGGGTTATAGGATCGATAGCCGTACTATCAAGGGGGGCTCTCAAGTGAGTAGCTTGATCGTATCGTTCGTCGAGAGCTCAAACCATTGCATACTTGCATCATCTTTCTTGGTTCTTGTTTGGTTCTCTTTGTAAGTCTTAGAGCTTATGGTCATCTTTATGACAAGCTTGAGTTCATCGAAAACGGAGTTTGCATGCGTCTTCTATGATGTTTTCGGTGTTGGAGGTTTTACCGGTCTTTTCCGAGGAAGGGTTCTCACCATTTTCTTTTGGGCCTTTTCTCATTTGCTTATTATTGGTATTTCTCTCAAGATTGTGTTAGCCCTTGTCTCTAGCTTTCCAACAAACTTGGTTTCATCGAATTCGGAGTCCGAATGCAGAAGTTATGGTAGTTTTGGTGTTCTGAAAAGGCTGCAGCGGTACTACCGCGAATTGGAGCAGATGTAATTTTTACTACCGCTCCAGAGCGGTACTACCGCGACTCCTACAGCGGTAGTACCGCTCCGGACCAAAAACTCGTCCCAAGTCCCTGCGGAGGTAGGTACGGAAGTATTTTTTGTACCGCAAGAAGTAGTACCGCGATCCCTAGCGGTAGTACCGTGAGGACGAAGCGGTAGTACCGCTCTGTGGGTTGTGAGCATAACGGTTGGGTTTTCCCCACCTATAAAAGGGGTCTTCTTCCCATTGAACCTTATCCTTTGAGCTCGTGTTCTTCCCACATTGTTGACCTTCTTCGAAGCTTGCTAACTCTCAATCCCTCCATGGATTCTTGCTAGTTTTTGAGGGAAAGAGAGAGGAGATCTAGATCCACATTTCCACCAATCACTTTCTCCTCTAAGTGAGGGGAACCCCTTGGATCTAGATCTTGGAGTTCTTTGTGTTCTTCTTTCGTCCTTCCTCTCATTTTCCTCCCAAGCATTAGTTGCTTTGGTGGGATTTGGGAGAGAAGGACTTGGGCACTCCGTGTTCCCTTGGCATTGCATTTGGTGCATCGGTTTGAGTTCTCCACGGTGATACGTGGAAGTGAAGTTTGAGAAGCTTATTACTCTTGGGTGTTTGGGCACCCTAGAGCTTGTTCCTCTTGGGTGCCTTGGCGCCCTAGGCAGTTGGTGGTGTTCGAGCTCAATCATTGTGGTGTAAAGCTCCGGCAAGCGTCGAGGTCTCCAATTAGGTTGTGGAGATCGCCCCGAGAAATTTGACGGGTACCGGTGACCGCCCCCAAGGGTTGCCAAAGTGTACGGGTTCGGTGACCGCCCTCAAGGGTCCCTTAGTGGAATCACGGCATCTTGCATTGTGCGAGGGCGTGAGGAGATTACGGTGGCCCTAGTGGCTTCTTGGGGAGCATTGTGCCTCCACACCGCTCCAAACGGAGATTAGCATCCGCAAGGGTGTGAACTTCGATACATCGTCGTCTCCAGCGTGCCTCGGTTATCTCTTACCCGAGCCCTTTACTTATGCACTTTACTTTGTGATAGCCATATTGTTCTTTGTCATATATCTTGCTATCACATAGTTGATTATCTTGCTTAGCATAAGTTGTTGGTGTGCATAGGTGAGCCTAGTTGTTTTAGGTTTTGTGCTTGACAAATTAACCGCTAGGTTTTTTCCGCATTTGTTCAAGCCTAAACCGTAATTATTTTAAAGCGCCTATTCACCCCCCCCCCTCTAGGCGACATCCACAATCTTTCAGGTGTGTTTGCCGAGATCCGGTGAATTGTGGATTTATGAACAAGATTATCTATGAATATTATTTGGTTCTTCTCTGAATTCTTATATGCATGATTTGATATCTTTGCAAGTCTCTTCGAATTATCGGTTTATTTTGGCCTACTAGATTGTTCTTTCTTGCAATAGGAGAAGTGCTTTGCTTTGGGTTCAATCTTGCGGTGTCCTTTCCCAGTGACAATAGGGGCAGCAAGGCACGTATTGTATTGTTGCCATCGAGGATAAAAAGATGGGGTTTTCATCATATTGCTTGAGTTAATTCATCTATATCATGTCATCTTGTTTAATGCGTTACTCCGTTCTTTATGAACTTAATACTCTAGATGCATGCTGGATAGCGGTCGATGTGTGGAGTAATAGTAGTAGATGCAGGCAGGAGTCGGTCTACTTGACACGGACGTGATGCCTATGTTCATGATCATTGCCGTAGATGTCATCATAATTATGCGCTCTTCTATCAATTGTTCGGCACTAATTTGTTCACCCAGCGTAATATATGCTATCTCGAGAGAAGCCACTAGTGAAACCTATGTTTCCCGGGTCTCTTTTCCATATTATTGAACCTCTTTTACATCTTGCTAGTTTCCTATCTACTATTTTGCAATCTTTACTTTCCAATCTATACACCTAAAAATACCAAAAATATTTACTTTACCGCTTATCTATCTCTATCAGATATCACTTTTGCGAGTTACCGTGAAGGGATTGACAACCCTTTATCGCGTTGGTTGCAAGTTCTTGATTGTTTGTGTAGGTATTCGGTAACTTGTGCGTCGTATCCTACTGGATTGATACACTGGTTCTCAAAACTGAGGGAAATACTTATGCTACTTTGCTGCATCACTCTTTCCTCTTCAAGGGAAAACCAACACAAGCTCAAGAGGTAGCAAGAAGGATTTCTGGCGCCATTGCCGGGAGATCTACGTCAAGTCAAGCCATACCAACTACCCATCATAAATTATTATCCCTTGCATTACATTATTTGCCATTCGCCTCTCGTTTTCCTCTCCCCCACTTCTAAAACTATTTTCAAAAAGCTTTGCCTTTTCTCGCCCTTCTTCCGTTCAATCTTTTGTTTGCTTGTGTTACCATGTGCCTTCCTTTTGCTTGCATCTTCGCTTGCTAAAGGTTTATGGATCCTCATCCACTTGCTAATCTTTTTAAGAGATCCAATTATGATGAACCAATTTCTAGTGATTTGAGTGCAGTAGATTATCTTTATGAGGTTTTGCTTGAAATTCGTGAATCTGAAAATTGTGATGAAGTGATTTATGAAGTGAGTCACAATTGATCTTTGAATAAAAAGCATGATTGCAATGATTTTACTATAAATTCTATTGATGTCAATTATGCTAAAAATATGCAAAACCCTAAGCATGGGGATGCTAGTTTTGCTATGTCTGCTACTTGTTGCAATGATCATGATTGAGGTGATTTTTCTTATGACCTTGAAAATTTCTTTAAACCTCATGATAGATATGAGATTGATAATAGTGTTTGCAATAATATTGAAAGTGGGTTTGGGAGAGTCAACTTTAGATCCCACATGTTTGGAGAATATTCAAACTTATGAAATTTTTGATAAAAGTGGGTTTGGAGAGGTCATGACTTTAGTTAATGTTAATCCCACTATTATGGAAGAGTGTCAACTTCGCATGCATGTGGATCATGTTGAAAATATTTTATGTGATTGCTATTTCTTTGAATTTGCTTATGATCCCACATGTGATTATTATGAGAGAGGAAAATATGGTTGTAAAAAATTTCATGTTACTAAATTACCTCTCGTTATGGTGAGATTGCTATTGTTTCTTTCCGCTTCCTTGCATATGCTAGTTTTTGCTTGCTATGATAATTTGTTTGACTATAAGATGCCTATTCATAGGAAGTATGTTAGACTTAGATGTGTTTGTCACGTGTTTCATTATGCTCTCTTTGCGCTTTAATTCTTGTCTTTCATGTGGGCATCATCGAAATCTCAATGCCTAGCTAGGGGTGTTAAACGATAGCGCTTGTTGGGAGGCAACCCAATTTTATTTTTGGTTTTTTTACTTTTTTCTCCAGTTTAGTAATAAATAATTCTTCTAGCCTCTGGTTAGATGTGGTTTTATGTTTTAGTTAGTGTTTGTGCCAAGTAGAACCTTTGGGAAGACTTGGGTGAAGTCTTTGCGATCTTGCTGTAAAAAACAGAAACTTTTGCACTCACGAGAATAGCTGTCATTTTTTAGAGAAGTGTGATTTTAGGTTGATTCTTTTTGTATCAGATTAATAGACAAATTCCTCACGTCCACCAATTTATTTCAGAATTTTTGGAGTTACAGAAGTATTTGAAAGTTAGAGATTACTACAGACTGTTCTGTTTTTGACAGATTCTATTTTTCATGTGTTGTTTGCTTATTTTGATGAATCTATGAGTAGTATCGGGGGGTATGAACCATAGAGAAGTTGGAATACAGTAAGGTTAACACCAATATTTATAAAGAATTAGTTCATTATAGTACCTTAAAGTGGTGATTTATTTTCTTATACTAACGGAGCTCAAGAGATTTTCTGTTGAAGTTTTGTGTTGTGAAGTTTTCAAGTTTTGGGTAAGGATTTGATGGACTTTGGAATAAGGAGTGGCAAGAGCCTAAGCTTGGGGATGCCCAAGGCACCCCAAGGTAAAATTCAAGGACAACCAAAAGCCTAAGCTTGGGGATGCCCCGGAAGGCATCCCCTCTTTCGTCTTCATCTATCGGTAACTTTACTTGAGGCTATATTTTTATTCACCACATGATATGTGTTTTGCTTGGAGCGTCTTGTATGATATGAGTCTTTACTTTTTTATTTTCCACAATTATCCTTGCTGTACACACCTTTTGAGAGGGACACGCATGAATCGTGATTTATTAGAATACTCTATGTGCTTCACTTATATCTTTTGAGCTAGACAATATTGCTCTAGTGCTTCACTTATATCTTTTTAGAGCACGGCGGTGATTTTATTTTATAAAAATTGTTGAACTCTCATGCTTCACTTATATTATTTTGAGAGTCTTTTAGAACAGCATGGTAATTTGCATAGGTTATAAAATTAGTCCTAATATGATGGGCATCGAAGATGGTATAATAAAAACTTTCATATAAAGTGTGTTGAATACTATGAGAAGTTTGATTCTTTATGATTGTTTTGAGATATGAAGATGGTGATATTATAGTCATGCTAGTAGAGTAGTTGTGAATTTGAGGGATACTTGTGTTAAAGTTTGTGATTCCCGTAGCATGCACATATGGTGAACCGTTATGTGGTGAAGTTGGAGCATGATTTATTTATTGATTATCTTCCTTATGAGTGGCGGTCGGGGACGAGTGGTCTTTTCCTACCAATCTACCCCCTAGGAGCATGCACATAGTACTTCGTTTTGATAACTAATAGATTTTTGCAATAAGTATGTGAGTTCTTTATGACTAATGTTGACTCCATGAATTATACGCACTCTCACCCTTCCACCATTGCTAGCCTCTCTAGTACCGCACAACTTTCACCGGTACCATACACCCACCTTATACCTTCCTCAAAACAGCCACCATACCTACCTATTATGGAATTTTCATAGCCATTCCGAGATATATTGCCATGCAACTTTCCACCGTTCCGTTTATTATGACACGCTTCATCATTGTCATATTGCTTTGCATGATCATGTAGTTGACATCGTATTTGTGGCAAGGCCACCATTCATAATTTTTCATACATGTCACTCTTGAATCATTGCACATCCGGTACACTGCCGGAGGCATTCACATAGAGTCATATTTTGTTCTAAGTATAAAGTTATAAGTAAATAAAAGTGTGATGATCTTCATTATTAGAGCATTGTCCCATGTGAGGAAAGGATGATGGATACTATGATTCCCCCACAAGTCAGGATGAGACTCTGGACGAAAAAAAAAGAGGCCATAAAAAAGTCCCAAATAAAAAATGAGAGAAAAAGAGAGAAGGGGCAATGCTACTATCCTTTTTCCACACTTGTGCTTCAAAGTAGCACCATGATCTTCATGATAGAGAGTCTATTAATTATGTTGTCACTTTCATATACTAGTGGGATTTTTTTAATATAGAACTTGGCTTGTATATTCCAATGATGGGCTTCCTCAAAGTGCCCTAGGTCTTCGTGAGCAAGCACGTTGGATGCACACCCACTTAGTTTCTTTTGTTGAGCTTTCATACACTTATAGCTCTAGTGCATCCGTTGCATGTCAATCCCTACTCACTCACATTGACATCTATTGATGGGCATCTCCATATCCCGTTGATACGCCTAGTTGATGTGAGAACATCTTCTCCTTTTTGTCTTCTCCACAACCACCCTTCTATTCCACCTATAGTGCTATGTCCACGGCTCACGCTCATGTATTGCGTGAATATTGAAAAAGTTTGAGAACATCAAAAGTATGAAACAATTTCTTGGCTTTTCATCGGGGTTGTGCATGATTAAATATTTTGTGTGATGAAGATAGAGCATAGCCAGACTATATGATTTTGTAGGATAGCTTTCTTTGGCCATATTATTTTGAGAAGACATGATTGCTTTGTTTGTATGCTTGAAGTATTATTGTTTTTATGTCAATATTAAACTTTTATCTTGAATCTTTCGGATCTGAACATCCATGCCACAATAAAGAAAATTACATTGATAACTATGTTCGGTAGCATTCCATATCAAAAATTCTGTTTTTATCATTTACCTACTCGAGGACGAGCAGGAATTAAGCTTGGGGATGCTTGATACGTCTCCAATCTATCTATAATTTTTTATTGTTCCATGCTATTATATTATCTATTTTGGATGTTACCTGGGCTTTAATATGCTCTTTTATATTATTTTTGGGACTAACCTATTAACCGAAGGCCCGAGTGCAAGTTTCTGTTTTTTTTGCCTATTTTAGAGTTTTGCAGAAAAGGAATACCAAACGGAATGAAACCTTCGCGATGATCTTTCTTGGACCGAAAGCAAACTAGAAGACTTGGAGATGAAGTCGGAGAGGCAACAAGGCTGCCACGAGGCAGGAGGGCGCGCACCCCACCCTCGTGGGCCCCTCGTAGCTCCCCTGACCTAGTTCCTTCGCCTATATATACTCGTATACCCTAAAAACATCAGGGGGAGCCACGAAACCACTTCTCCACCGCCGCAACCTTTTGTACCCGTGAGATCCCATCTTCGGGCCTTTTCCGGTGATCTGCCGGAGGGGGATTCAATCACGGAGGGCTTCTACATCAACACCATTACCTCTTCGATGAAGCGTGAGTAGCTTACAACAGACCTTCGGGTCCATAGTTATTAGCTAGATGGCTTCTTCTCTCTCTTTGATTCTTAATACAAAGTTCTCCTCGATGTTCTTGGAGATCTATTCGATGTAATATTCTTTTGCGATGTGTTTCCCGAGATCCAATGAATTGTGGATTTATGAACAAGATTATCTATGAATATTATCTGGTTCTTCTCTGAATTCTCATATGCATGATTTGATATCTTTGCAAGTCTCTTCGAATTATCGGTTTAGTTTGGCCTACTAGATTGATCTTTCTTGCAATAGGAGAAGTGCTCAGCTTTGGGTTCAATCTTGCGGTGTTCTTTCCCAGTGACAGTAGGGGCAGCAAGGCACGTATTGTATTGTTCCCATCAAGGATAAAAAGATGGGGTTTTGATCATATTGCTTGAGTTAATTCCTCTACATCATGTCATCTTGCTTAATGCATTACTCCGTTCTTTATGAACTTAATACTCTAGATGCATGCTGGATAGCGGTCGATGTGTGGAGTAATAGTAGTAGATGCAGGCAGGAGTCGGTCTACTTGACACGGACGTGATGCCTATGTTCATGATCATTGCCTTAGATGTCATCATAATTATGCGCTCTTCTATCAATTGCTCGACAGTAATTTGTTCACCCACCGTAATATATGCTATCTCGAGAGAAGCCACTAATGAAACATATGGCCCCCGGGTCTCTTTTCCATATTATTGAATCTCGTTTACATCTTGCTAGTTTCCGATCTACTAATTTGCAATCTTTACTTTCCAATCTATACACCAAAAAATACCAAAAATATTTACTTTACCGTTTATCTATCTCTATCATATCTCACTTCTGCGAGTGACCGTGAAGGGATTGACAACCCCTTTATCGCGTTGGTTGCAAGTTCTTGATTGTTTGTGCAGGTATTCGATGACTTGTGCGCCGTCTCCTACTGGATTGATACCTTGGTTCTCAAAACTGAGGGAAATACTTACGCTACTTTGCTGCATCACCCTTTCCTCTTCTAGGGAAAACGAACGCAAGCTCAAGAGGTAGCACCCATCGACACCATTTCGGCCAAAACCCCTACATGCAAAGAGTTTGCACAAGAAAACTTGACTATATTGTAGGTATTTTTAAGACAATTTTTAAGATGACCCCAGTCAACTTTTCTCGATAAAGCTCATGTACAATTTAATGGAACACAAAAACTTTTGAATAGGAGTTCAAGTGATTGTTTGAATTCCGTGGTTTTTTCATTTGAAACTTAGGTCAAAGAAAAAAAACATAATGAGCAATCCAAGCCACATGTAATGTACTATAGCTTCTAGAACTTTCTATTTGTGTGGATGCAAAATACTAAAATGATAAATCTTGAAATTCATATCAAGATATTTTTCATATATGAATGCCCCCTATAAGTCCTTTCAAGGGTACGCAAAGGGAGTAATAGAAACAAACACATAAAAATATATTATAGTAATCTCATGAGTGCAATATATTTTTATTACTTTTCCCTAGAACCAAGATGATTCGATTGAACTAATGCTTTTAATAATGATTAATGTATCAACATAAATTTATTTCACATTTAGCGCAAGCACATTTAAAATGATTGAAGTTTGGACTATGATGAAAATCAACATAACTTAAAAAATTTCAACGCTTTTGGTGGTATTAATTTGCTAAGCATCACACTAATTCTTGTTTTTTACTAGACTAGTCATCAAGTAAAAATATTAGTATAAAAGATTATACTCCATATGAAGGTGAATACTAGGCGAGAGGGCCCGGACATTGTAACCAAGTTTAACAAGCAGTATGCAATATAGCAATGCCAGAGAAGCTCTTCCTACATATATGCACAAGGAAATTAGATTTTAGGCTTTGTGTGATGGAAGATAGCAATAACATGCTTGGTTCTTTGCTATACTGGATAGGAGGCACGGCTTGCCGCGCATTGCCCGCCGAATGGCGGGGTAAGGGACAGGAAATTGAGATGTTAATGGAGATGACCTTAGTGTCTTGTAAACATACATCATAACGTTAATTGTTTAGAGCTAATAAAGTTCTAATGTAAAATGCATGTAGTTACATATAGGAATTACTCTATCTGGAATACATAGAGAGATGATATGATCACAATACATCCATTGTGTGGCAACAAGTCTGGTGGAGCTACAAAAGTGTGGGAACCTCAGTTCATGAAGGTTCGATGTAAAGTAGCATAGCAAAGGGGTTTCATGTAGACATACACAGTAGTTAATTTATTTCACGTTCATAGGGAGTTGATATGATCACAGTACATACACGGGGCAAGAACAGGTCATGTGGTGTTATAAAAGTGGCAGAGCTGTTATGATCACAATACATACACCGGGCAAGAACAAGTTATGTGGCGGTACAAATATGTCTGATCCTAAATCCATGAAAGTTCAAGGCAGTGCTTTCCTCCTTTCCGTTGTAACGATGGTGGGAAGCTGGAAAAACAACCGACCGTATGAACATCATTATGTAAAACTAAATAAGATGGTTGATCAAGCAAATCATGCCTACCTGCAAGGCCGTGTGTTTATTTTTTATTTGCCAGGGAATGCCACTCTGTGCGGTTCTCCTCTTCTTTCTGTCTTTAGTAGGCACATGGTGGATACTCGCAATGTGTGTGATAGTATGGTTAGCACATATACGTGGTAAAAGCATTGTATGCAAGCATAATGCTTAAAATGAAAAGGAGACCACAGGAGTTGGTGTGGTTCCTCCCTTGGTGTTATCCTGTGGGCAAGCAATCTATAAAAGAAATTGGAATCAATTGAAATGTGTGTTGATGAGATACACTATGTACATATGCTATTAAATGGAAGTTTGGTTTTCCCTCAGAGGACACTATCTGGTTCATTTGTGTGGTTTTCTGATGCTTAGGAGTGAATACAGCAACCCGTTCTTTAGCCTTATACTGGGGACCCTGGTTGATTGCGTCAGTGAAGAGAGCTGGTCAGGCAGAGTCTCAGCTCGATCGTAGAGGGCCGAGGACCAGAACTTCTCGGCCTGAAGTATTCTTTTGCATGTTTTGAGCTCGGCAAAGTTTGCATCACATGACTATACATGTGTTCTGTAGGTATATGAGGGCCGCAACACACATAGATTCAACGCATTGTCCGTGAAATTTCTTTTTTGTGGCTGATATGCTTTGGCTGTGCGTGGGGACAGAGACATCCAGGTCGTCGTTGCCTATGTTGGTGAAGGTGAACTGATGGAATGTGCCACCAGTTATTTCTATGGTTTGCTCAAGTATGAACTGTTTCTTAATGCTGACATAGATGGGAGATAGCTCTGATTCAAGGAGAGATAAAATATCCATATCGGTACGCTATGGGTCATGAAACTGAGTACCTAATAGGACCATGAAATGAGAAAGAGCTGGAAACTAACTGGAGGAAGGCCCTTCACCAGCAGGTCATCATGTGTTGGTACCTTGAGAAACGAGGCTGCCATTGCAGAGGATTTTTCATCCATGGCGGCGCCTGACCTGGGATGGTAGCTTCATGGAAGCAAGAGGGGAACCTATCCGGAAACATTGTATGCAAGGGGAGGGTTCTTTAGCCCATGCACTTCTTGTGACTTCTGGTCCGCTTCCGCATAGGCTGGGAATATCTTGTTTTGTACAATAAGTGGTCTGTAAAATAACTGAGTTGTTGCGGAGTCAGCTCATGAAAATAATAGCGTTGATAAGTTAAATGCGATGGGAAATGCAAGCGGTGAATGCCAACGATGTTTCTGATTCAATACAAACAGTTCATGGTAGTCAAGACAAGGGATGTCATATTTTAGTATCAATGCAACTATATACATAATTAACCGAGCTAGGAGTGACTTTCTATAAGACACAAGTATAGGGAAGAAATTCAGATTATGGAGAAAAAAATAATTTATGACCAAACCATCCTACTTCCTCCGTCCCTAAATATTTGTTTTTCTAGAGATTTCAACAAGTTACTACATACGGAGCAAAATGAGTGAATCTACACCCTAAAATATGTCAACATACATCCGTATGTAGTAGTCCATTTGAAATGTCTAGAAAGACAAATATTTAGGATAGGAGGGAGTAGATGCTAGATGAACCTGGAGCGTCATATGACAGAAGATAGTGAAGCATCAAACAAAGGCACGTAGAATGAACGAAAAGAAAACATGCTTATTATAATTTAAGGAATGATCAGGAAAAGGCCAATGAGCATACGACACATAAAACGATGAGTACAAAGTACAAACTATAAAGCAACATTTAACTCCAAGAGAAAGACATCATCTCCAAGCAGGTAAGCATTCACTAAAGCATAAGAAAGGGTAGACATCTCATGTTCTCCACTATAGCAGAACAAGTGCTAAGAACTAACAAGCCAACAGGAGCAATTTATTTAGCGACAAAACATATATGTTCCTACACCATTAGCAAACATGAAAAAAGAACACAAATTCTGAGAGGGCAATACCCTGGAAGTGTAACCAATATTTTTTATGGAGCCCACTGCTAATCATACCAGGTGTTCGAGAAAGTGCACAAGGTCCAAGATCGTTAATGAATAACGCTCAAAGGGGAAAACTGCAATGTGAGAAAACCTTCAATGTCGTTCCGGTAAAGGAACTGCAAATGAAGCAAAATATCATATTTCTTTAAAAGTGCATAGGTCTCACAAAAGTTTTTCTTCAACACTACAAATAAGAACATTCGCTCAAAAGCAACACAATGGACAAGCAGACATAATATCCAGTAGATCTATCTAGAAATTTTCTTATAAGAAAACTAAATTTTCTTCTCATGCCAAAGATTGAAGTGTGGGTCTTCTTCTGAAGGGTGACTGAACATTTATAATATTTGCATATGGTTGACTGAGAGAAGTTTTGTCAAGAAAGTACCCTGCTTGAAGTTAAATAGGTTCTGAACTATAGCTGTCCTTGATCTTTTGGCTAGTCCATCCAATAAGCATCTTTTAGTACATGCTAGCTGGAATGGTTAAACCTATAGAACATAATCTCAAATAAATCACACAGTTCATAAAATCAAGTTAAAGTTTGACCCAAAAACACATACCAGCAGAGAAATAAATAGGAATCTTCAAGTTCATCCTTTCCCAAATTAGAAGGATATTAGGCCTCTAGGGATCAACATCACCTCCACCGTCTCATGCCAAATATTAATTCAATCTCTGAATAGAAGGAAAAAAACATAAGTTTTCAGTGGTTATGAACACCCTATAATTGCTGTATAATTTACATCATGTGTTCTGCAGTAGAGGAAAAGAACATCCAAACTAAAGCGTCATACTATTTTATATGAGGGAAGGCTAAAAATTCTCATTGTGTATTTTCCCTAAACTTCTTAACCGGGTAATTATATTTTTTTAACTGGGCTCATATAGTGGATAAGTTCGAATTGAATCTTTGTACTACATCATACTGGCTCAAAATAGTGACCGTCATTTGTAGATTTGCTTTTTATTAATCTGGAATGACAGTTGTGCCTATAGCTGACTCAGATCTTAGTTGACTCATTAATTTGAGGATACTGAATCCACTTTTCGAGCACATGGTACTGTATTACACGATGGATGAAGTTTTCTGCTTGCAGTACAACAGAAACAGAGTAAGGCAACGAAGCAAAAAATATATACAAAAGGCAAATGAGTATGAAATTAATTTCGTAGTACTAATCATCATTGTTTAAATATCTAAATTATGTCAGAATTGAAAATACCAACCGAGATTACCTCCAGCACAAGGAGCCCAACGCCAATCACTTTGATTGCGGTGTAAATCTACATTAGTAAAACCATTTTCCTACCAACCTAATTTAGCTAGAAACTAAATCACTAGCTAGAAGCCAGGGTAAAAATTACTGAAGCAGCAAATATGAACCAAGCAATAAACAGATGACGAAACCGCTCCGCAAACGAAAGATGTTGCGAGACAAGGACAGATGCTCATAGTAGATATGCAGGAAGGCGAAACCAAAATAGGATCAAGATGGCCCACGAGAGGGAAAAACAAAGTCATGACAAAATAGCTACACACCCGCAAAGAGTATGATAACCTTTCAAGGAGCACCAGTTTGAACAAATGCATAAAACAAAGGATGACAATGATTCACAAAGTGCAGAAAATGAAATGGAAAATATACGAAAACTACAAAGGCAAAAGGAATCATGTCAAATTTATATTTACTATAAGATCTATGAATATTGAGTTGATGATGTCACCTCGTTAAAGGACATAGATTGGTCCTCATAGAATCCTGGGTTGAGGCGTGGCGTGGAAGACCAAAGTCTAGTGCACCAACTCTAGGGCACCATGGGTTGCATCTGGAAGGGCCAGGGGCATGAATCAGGAGCATGCCATTAAATCTGAGCATAAAAAGTCCAGATGTCAAAACAGAACTTACTTTTCCAATCTGCTATACATTTGTAAACTCAAGTATGTTCCAAAAGAATTATGGTTCGAACACAAGAAAAGGAGTAGGCCTTATTGTGTTTTCAGATAAATCAAAGCAATACATAATTTCTTAGATAATAAAGTGGAACTCCACCAAGACATGAAGCGGGCATAAATCAGAATTGCAGATGATAAAATACAGAATGTGCCTGTGTATTTCATTTATAGAGAAAACAATGCTAGGAAAGCAATTTGCTAATGCTAAAAAAACATTGATAGCATAAGAAGCTACATATCAAAATAGCTGGACGAATTTTAGCCATGGCAGAGATGCAAAAATTAGTGAGCACTGGCAGCTAACCAAGCAATGGAAGGGAGAACCTTATATCACCTTCAGTAGGGCTACTTTCAAGAAGAATGTTGGTTATTATGAACTAAGCAAGGTTAACCCTTACATGAATCAAGAACTAAGATGACCACAAGAAACCTGGCAGGCCTAAACCTCTCCTTCACAACAAAGCCATACCAAAAGCACATCGATCTACCCGGTCAAGAGCACCAATTAAATGGTCCACACTAACTATCAAGAACGCAAAAGCATGCAGCAGTGTGCCATATCATTTACTACTACAGAACAATATCAACATGAACTTGAAAAATCAAATCAACTATATCTATTTTGGCTTTCATCTCTCACCGGATCCATTTATTCATCTAAGAATAGTAATCAAAAGGGGCACACTAAAATAGCAAAGCATCTCGTGGGGTACTCTTAATTATCATATGACCTCAAGAAACCTGGCAGGACTAACCCCCTCCTCAACAACAAAGCCATGCATTATAAAAAAACCTAGCTAGATCCAATGCTTCCTGGCAACAAGGTACCAACACAAGAAGACAACTCCAAAATTCTCCTTCCTTGGAACCTATCTAGAGCACTAAACGAAGAAGAAACCACACCCTCTTTACATAAACCTAGCCATCCTACATGCAAAAAGGAACAAAATCACCAACATTCAATCCACAGAGGAACATCAATTGCAGGACCTACCAAGATGCAGAAAAAGAACAAAAGGCATAGATTTACACTACACACAAACAAATAAAAAGTACTTTTTGGCCTTTACCAGAAACAAGACAAACAACAAAAGGCCTCACTGGCCAACCTACACATTGACACGCACGACACAATATGATACATGTAGTGCTAGAACAAAAGAGAAGTGAAAAGTGAAAAGGAGGAGGACAAGGGTTGACCCGCAGATCCATGAATGGAGGAGCGCGGGGGGGGGGGGGGGGCCCCCAGGTCGATGGAGGCACCGGTGGCAATGAACGGGTCTGCAAGGAAAACAAGGCACAAATCAAAGATGAGCAGTAGCCAGTGGCCAAGAACAGGGCAGAATAGGCACATACGTACAGATCGACGACCAGAGCAGCAGATCCGGCGGAGCGGCTGGATTTTGATGGGACCTGCAAGCAAATGAGGAAAGGCACATCAACAGGCGTCACGCCGCAGTGAGACCATCACAACACCCAGCCCACGACTCCAGGCGCAGGCAGCCCCAATGCTCGCCTAGCAAGCACCACAGTAGCGAGATGAAGAACAAGGAAGAGCAGGAGCAGCAAAGAGCGGACGAAAGGAGAATAACAAAAGGCAGGGGCTGATGCAAGGATAAGGATCGAGCGAGAAGAGCAGCTCACAGTGTACCCTTGCTTGGCAGTGACGTGGAAGGCGCCGAGGTCGAGTCAGGAGCGGAGCGTGGCGGCATCGACGTCGTCGAGCGGGAGGAGGAGGCGCACGACCTTGAGCGCGTCAGCCTCCGCCGCTAGAGCTCGGACTCCCCCATATCCGTCTGCGCAGCCGCGAGCGCGGCGGTGGAGCCGGACTCCTCAGTGCGGGCTAGGAAGCCGCGGACGGCGTCCACGGATTGGACGGCCGCATAGAGCACCGTTGCAGCTGCTTTGACACGTCTCGAGCAGAAGGGAGGGTCGATGGTGATCTCGTGGGGAGGAGGGAGGCACATAGCAGCGGAAGTGGCTGGGGCCGGAGAGAGCGATGACATAGGAGCCGAAGCTGCGGCGGCGGCGGCGCGAGAAAGGTGCGAGGGAGAGAGAGAAGTGAGAGGATACAAGCCCAAACCCTAGTGTCTCTTCCTATTGGGGACAGAGCAACGAATCGGGGCGATCCAAGTGGCATCCGTCCATCCAAAATTCCATCATTGCCCCTGGTGGGCGGCTAAAATTACAGGCGGTGGCATGCATTTTCTACCGCGTAAGAAGCCCACCGGTCACTCTTCTAACCATGGCCGCTGACGGGCACGGCCCACAGGTGACCAGACCCCACAAATCAGTGACATATGGCTAATACCCACAAGTGAGAAAAAAATTACCAAACCAAACAAAGTCACGTGCGAACGGATGGCACAGATTAGGACACGTGAGCGTGGCTGATCGGATCGGATGGCCAGAATTCCAAATGCCCCGAGAAGCCTCATGTTCCGGCACAAATTAAGAATTGAGATGGTTTGAACAACGATGAACCGATGGTTGAATCTCTTTTCCATGGCCAGGTTGGTAAATATGTCTCCATCAAAGAGTGTGGGCACACATTAGTTATCTTTGAGGACCTTGACCTCAGTCTATCAATACCACCAAAGAAGTATGCGTCAATTGATGACTACTTGGATTTATATGCGACTAGGGTGATCGATGATTGACACTGTATGAACTATTCTTTTGCTACTACTACTGGAAATGCTTCTTCGAACCAAGAAGATAGAACAATCAACTATTGCCAACCTAAACCGTTGGACAATAAAACATATGTGCATGAGGAATTTAGGTTCTTGATGACAATGCAAACCTAATGGAACAGAGGCATAAAAAACAGAACGATGAAAATAAGATATGCAGAGCTACAATAGTACAATATCGCATTAACAAGGCGGCACCTTTAATAAACATACAACTGAAAAGATTCAACTATTCCCAAGCTGAAAAGCCAAAGAAGTTGGAAGAAGATGTGATCTTTCAGGATACACTTGATATAACAAAGTTCATGCGCCCTGGGTATTGACATTTAACACTTCTACTTAGCTTAATATTGCTAATATATTAGCCTCCTTAAATATCAAATCTTAGATTATCTAATCTTTGATGGTTCTGATTCAAGAAAAAAATCTAACCACTATTTCTACCACTAATTTGTAGGCATATGGGGGGTGATGAGTACAAGCATCGTCAAGTGTTGTCATTGTACATAGTGGACCAACCCTACGCAAATGACACAATTTTTCTTATGTGAGAGCAAGTAGAATTGGAGGCCAGTGGCACTCCCACATGGTTCCGCGCAAGCGACGAGAGCATCACACAAGTAGAAGAGGTACTCGAGTGTCAGGCCTACATTCTTTTTTATGAAAGGGTCGAATAGCCAAAGGCCAAGTCAGTTCCAGAAGAACGCTAATCGGTCAATGATTAAGAGAATGATGGACAGGGTGGAAGATGGAAGAAAAGGGGAAATGTATGTATATTGTTGTTGTTTCATTCAGCAATCAACATGGTTTGGTTAATTTTGTGGAGTGGAGTGATCCCATCATAGGAAGGGCTTCAAGTTTGGATGGCGAGATATCTCGAACCATTGCTTTGACTTTGATTTTTGCTATTCAATTTGGTTGTAATAAAATAATCATATCATTTGCAAACTGTGTTTGGATTTATCTTTCACTGTTGCCCTCACTCGAAGTTGTAGTCATCCAAATTTTAGCTTTCTCTTGTCTCATTTGAGAAGCACAATTCAGAATTTTGAACTGACCTGGCCTTTATGGGCTTCGTGCGAAGAAGCATAATTCAGAATTTTGAACTATTTTTTTTACACTTCAATGGCGGGCTTACGCCGGCCTCAACCTTATATTACACAAAATTGAAGCAAAGTACATGGATCAGCATAGAGTTACAAGATATTTTGTGGAAAAAGAAAAGGTAGAAAATTACAGTATGGCTATAATCTCTCGGCTAGATGTGACAACGTGCCCCCCCCCCCCAATCCCGCGGCAGGGGTTGTTTGTCGGGGTTTTTGCATCTACGTGACATAGCAGCTGGTCATCCGCTACTGCCTTTGCACTGAGGTGAACGCCAAGACTCTCATTCCCAAACACCTTGGCGTTGCGACGCTTCCAAGTATTCCACAGTATAGCAATGCACAATACCAATTTGCTTTGGGCTCCTTAACTTTATCCATCTGCAATTAATACCATTCTCATATTAGCATTTATCAGGAACATTCATCAATGTAACAACATCATTCATACAGTAGCAAATATTGACAGTACCAACATCTATGCAATAGCACCAATACACCGTAGCATCGAGAATAGCATAAAATATTTCTAGCACCATCCATCCATCTAACAAAATCAACAATCAATCCATGCAACCATCTAACAAATTCAGACATCATTTCATCCAGTTATGCAACATAAAATTGTCCATATATCCAATTTAGCTTAAAAAAAGAAGGACACCATGTAGGCTAAGAAACAGGAGGGCTTACCATGGCTGCTCGAGAGACAACATGCACCTGCCGGCTCGAAGTGGACTTGTAGTCTCCTTGTGTTGATGATGGGAGGAAGGGAGGCGTCATCAACAGTTGGTGCAGAAGGGCGCGGGCAGCTTCGGGTGCCCTAAAGTAGAGGGGCAAAAGAGGAGGAGGGGCTGCAACGGGAGACGGGGCCGGCGGGGGTGAGGACAATGCCAGCGGCTGTGCTCGAACCCTAGCGCTCGATGCATGCCCCTGGTCGAGTTTCCCTCGATGCGAAACGGCTAGGAATTTAGTGTGGGTGCTCGTTTTTTCTGTAGGAGGCTTGGATGGGTAGGTGTCATTCTGCCCATAATAAGATGCTATAATAGGGGTACTCTTTAATTTGAACCGTTTTCTTTTGAGGACTCTCCAAAATCCTGAGATTCTGGGAAGATCCAAGTAATTTTTTTTGAGATTTTGGATTGCACTAGGATTCTACATAATTCTTGCAAGAATTTGGAGAGGCAGTCGAGTTCTTTTCGCTTAGAATATTCCAAATCAAAATTCTGCAGAATCTGCTCAAAAGAACTGGGCCTAAGAGTGCTCCTCGGGCCACACGAGGACGAGAAGTCACTCTTCTGCCTAGACGAGGATGACGGGTTACATAATTAAAATTTCGTAAATCAGAACCATAATTTGAGATTTCGTAAAGAAAAACTGGTTAAGAGGCTTCTAGGATTGATGATTTTGGGTCAAACTTTGACGGTTTATATATATAGGACTAACAAAATATGATGGAGTATACGATAAAAGGCACCCCCTCCGTCCAAAAATAGGTGTTTCAAATTTATACTAAGCTTGAGACACTTATTTTGAAACGAATGAAGTAGTATATTATTTGATTATTAAAGAAAATATTCACAGTGATTTTTGTGACATTAGTAGATTCATTGTCAGAGTTGGACCCGAAATACTAGGGGACAGTAAATCCGGAATAAGGGACTACTCCTACTCCTACTTCATCATCGATCATCATCGCCACTCGGTCACAAGGGTCTGCGGAGGGCTGCGGTCTTCTCATCGGTAAATGTGAAGGCAAAATGACTGCCTAGCCCGACTGACCGCACACTGGAGTACCGGCACCGGGAGCAGAGTGGCATGATGTGCACAAGCATCGGTCCATTCCACAATCACTGCGCTGCACTGTAAAAAAAACAATCTACAGCCGCAATCAAGGGGAGCCAGGACATGACATGCACTTAACATGCTTTAGTTAACGACTCTGCCTAATTACGCCGTGGCTTTTTTCCGGCAGAGTTAGGCAATCGAGGCAAAGCGACGGGGGAATCCAGCAAAGAACGGCATGTCCGTCAGTCAGACGAAACGAAAGCTTTTGCTAGGTCTTTCCGTCGTCGTCGGCGTCGTCAAAGCTTTGGTCGCCGCATGGCATGGCATGGCGCTGCAACTTTTTGGTCTTTTGCGTGGGACGAGACGAGACGACAGGGGAAGGTAAACGGCACGAAAGGGACCTCACCTCACACGCCGCCGTCCCCGTGAGAGAGAGAGAGAGGAGAGACGCAAGTCACGGAGAGCATGCATGCATGCACGCAGGCGGAAAGCAAAGGCTGCCGGCGAGCCGAAAGAAATGGCGGGGCGCGCGGCGCCCGAGGCCGTGCCGCTGGCTCGCGTAATCCGGCGTGGATCTCCCTGTCTTCTGCTCTCGCCTCGCCGGCGGGCGGACGGACCCGCGTCGTACGAGCACGGGCTTTTTTTCTCAGTTCGTCCCTGTCGTCGCCATCATGGCGTCGTTGCGCTTCGACGCCATGAACGGCCCCCCACGCAGGCCACCCCGAGCTTTTCCCCACCATCCATAACGTACGGCCCGTCACCTTTGCATTGCCGAGGGAGAAACACAAATAACAAAGCCGTGAGATGTGGCTAATTAACGTCTACCCTATGCTAGTCGTTCAAGAGAAGAACAAATGACACACGATGAGCGAGTTTTGGCAGAATGCACATAGGACATGAGCGGCTAAAATAGTTTGTGAAAGCCAATCAAATGTTAATAAGTAATGCACGACGTGTTACAACTTACATTTCACATGTACACACGAGCAGTACAAAGCGAGCACACAAAGTTGAGAGGAAATGAGGAGGAAAAGAGACAGCAAAGGAGGGACGCAACAGCTACAATCCACGTTCATCTACATGCATGAATGAGACCATGAGATGGGCTGTGATTGGGGGTTAAAGGAGCCTAAAAAGAGCTCTTTTCCCACGCTTACACCTAACCAAAATCCTTATAGTAAACTAAAAACTCTACTAGGACGGATCTTGAAGCACACACGACACACATAAACAAACACGCAAAGATCTTCTTGCCACTTTGACGCTCTGCTTCTACTCTGCTTCTTCTTCACCGAATGAAGTTCAGCGAGAAGCTTCCACGCTCGGCGAGGGGGACGGTGGCCATCAGCTGTAGCTTGGACGAGCTACGCGGCGTCGCATTTCCCCGGGTCGCTCCGTGACCGTAGCAGCGGCGAGTCGCAGTCGGACATGGAAGCCCGATGGATCGACTCCTTGCAGTGCGCGATGGCGCCGGCGATGCCGTCCTGCTTCTCGACCGCCGAGTCGTCGTCGCGGCGCGGCGCGGAGCTGGCCACAGCCGAGGACGCTGACCGGCACTTGCGCAGGCGACGGAGTCCTCTGCCCTCGGCGCGGGGACTCGCGGCCGTGCGGAGCCGCCGCGAGATCTTGGCCAGGTACCTCCTGATCAAGTCCCGGGACGGCGCGCGCCTGCTGCCGGCGGGCTCCGCGGCGTGTTCGTCCTCGTCGGGGTGGGGCGTCGCCATGAAGAGCCGGAGCGACCGCGCGCTGGCGGAGCTGCTCCGGGCGAAGCTGCGGCGGCCGACGCCGTAGAGAGGCGCGGCCTTCCTGGCGCCGAAGCTGAGCGTGCGCAGGCCGCCGATGCCGCGCTTGCGGCCGGCGGCCTTCGCCTTGGACGGCGGCTCCGAGGCGCAGAACTTGAGAGGCTCGGAGGCGGAGCGGCTCCTTTGAAGTGAGATGACGAAGTCGAGCTCCTCGTCGGAGTCGGAGTCGGAGCCGGAGAGCGCGCCGGAGCTGGAGCTGAAGGAGGAGTCGCGTAGGGAGCAGGAGGCGAAGTCGAGGTCGAAGAATGGCCCCTCGTCCTCCCCCTCGCCGTCCCGGCGCTCGGACGTAGCCACGGCCGAGGCGGCACTGCGGCGCGCCGCCAGGAGCCGGAGGATCTGCATGGTGTGTCGAGCTGAGAGCTGCGAGAGCGTGAGCTGAGGGGCGTGCGTGCGTGCGTGCCGTGCTCTGTGCGGCGACGGGGAGGGTGGTGTGGTCTGGTGCGTGGGCGGGTGGCTTTTAAACTGGCTCGGAAGGAGGCCGGGCGGGGCGCGAAAAGGGAGGGCGCGTGGAAAACCGAAAGGGGGTTGGGAAAACAAAGGAGTTTTTCCGGTGGAGCTTGTGGTGGCCGGACGGTGGCGTCGCCCGGAGGCGGAGGCGCGAGGGAGGGAACAGGGACGTCGTCGGGGTGGGCGGGGCCGCGTGCGGTGCGAGGGAGTTGCCGGGGCGGCTCGGCGAGGAGTTCGTGGGCGTTTTGTGGGGTGCGTGGCGTGGCCGGCAGGGTGCATCCGGCCATGTGGTTGCTTTGGGATCGGATCATGTGAGTGAGTGACAGTAGTACTAGCAGCGGTAGATTTCTGAAATCTACCGTTACTGTGGCGGTCAGTCGTGCATCTGAATGTCCGTGCGACTGCGGGTGTTAAGTGTCAGCCATTTTTAATCCAGTAATGAGGCTCTGAGCTAATACCAGGCCGTTCGTGTGCATGGTGCTTGCACTACGCGCGCTGACAGAGAACACACGTACACGCCGTACACGTCGATGTCCACTAACCAGATTAGTTGTTGCTGCAGTCCGTTGGAGGTGCAATATGCAAACAAAGAACGGATGCTTGATAGAAGAACGGGGTGTGAAGTTTCTGATACTGAAAAAGAGTTTTCTACTATCACCTCAACAATTACCACACAAAAAATTGGTCTTCAAAGGCAAGGGCGCCTTCCGAACGGGAACAGTCCAAACAATAATCAGTTTTGCTCGAAACTCATCTAGATGAGATTTAGTTTGGTCTCATTCACCTTTTATAGCCATTGGATGTGATGCTATAAGATGCGTGTGTGCTAACGTGGGTTGTATCCGTTCTTGTTTTTCAGGTGAATGAGACCAAATTGCGTCTCATCTAGATGAGTTCTAGGTACTCCCAACAATAATCAACCTACGGCACGGAGCATAATAGGCCGAGCTGATGGAGAAGACCCCCGAGGGGTTGAGACTCCACAAAACAGTGTCCGGATAATCCCGAGAGCACCCGTAGGAGGGCAACCCGCACATTATCCCACTCTACAGTCTCCGCCTACCCAAATGAGCGACGAAACAAGATGTTCCATTGGCCATTTTGAGCAGGCACGGAGACCAACGCCAATGGCAAACAGGTTTGGAAACCCATGCATAACGGAACTCCACCGCCCCAGCTGTCAAGCCAAAACAGGTTCCCTCTCCATTGTCGATGGAGAAGGAAAGCCCTAGACGGATCTCCTGCTTGATCCTCTGGACGGACGTCCAAAACTGGGATCCCTCCAAACACGACCACGCAAGGAGCAACATCCCCCTTAGGTAGTTAGCCTGAAGAAGGTGTAACCACATACCCCCTCCCCTCAAATGATCTTCTAGACCCACCAAAGCATGAGGTCCACGTTCATACGGCGGGAGGCAAGGATGACTAACCGTCCTAGGTCCTTTGTCAAACAAATGCCAACCCACTTCACCATATGATATTTTTGTCGGTCGTTCATCGCTTGAAAAAAGAAGCATGAGAGGTCTTTTATCGAGCAAGCCATGCACCCCCTCCGGTAGGATATATAACCCTATCATATGCATGGGAAGGCTAGAGAGATTGGAGTCAATCATGACCATCTTAATTATTTTGGAAGTAAACCCTCCGCACCAAGGTTCTGGCCAAGCCGCGACCCTCCCCATAAGTGGGTTGAATTCGCTCAGCATAACCCTTGGGTCAGATAACGACATCTCCAAGTACTCTATGGTCAAGTAGGACAACAACAACTCGAGCTTCTGCGATGGCCCAAGGGTCGTGGCGGTGATCTCGACTGGCGGGGTTGGAGGTGGCTGACAGAGTGGATGGTAACGGGCGGCGGCATCTCGAGCTTCTGCGGTGGTCGTCTCGGCCGGTGGGAATGGGCAACGGGGTCGCAGCGGAGCTGGTGGCGGCGGTGATGTCCATCCGCGAGAAATGGCGGGTGCTAGGTGTGATGGTAAGGGTCGGCGGGGAAAGTTCCACTTTCGGGCAGACTGCTGATTTGGTTTATGGTCAGCTGTCACGGGTGACCACAATATTTGTCTAGGATATCATTGTTTCTGTCAGCACCAAAATAAATTGATCAAGACTATCTATTGGTTTGCTGTTGGAGCACTTTCCGTCTCAAAAAAAAATTTATTTTGGTCACGCTTGTGTTTTGTGTGCGTGTGTGCGCGCGCGCGCGCTGCTGCTGCTGAACCTTACACTGCGCGGGCTGACAAAGGAAAACGCACCTCCTAACCTAACCCGCTAACCGTACACGTCAATGTCCAATTGTCCACTAACCAGATTAGTCGTTGGTGTGTTAAAAAAACAGATTAGTTGTTGGTGCAGTCCGACAGTGCTGCGATTACTATGAACGGACCATTAGAAAACGACCAACCCATGCATGGCCCAGGACCAACATGCAAGCCAAAACGGACGCTTCGTAGGAGAACGGAGCGTGAAATGTGTGATAATGAAAAAGAGTTTTCTTTCCTCGTTGGCAGAGAAAGCAAGCGGGCCAATGCAATTCTCTAGGCGAGGAAGCGATTGTTCATCAGCCAGCCAAGCCAGCGAGCAATCGAGTGGATTTGCAGAAACCGCTGCACTCGATGAGGCTGCAGTGAATGCACTGCACACTCAGGAGGAGAAACGACTGCGGCGAACTGTTGCAGTGTTGCATTGCATGCACTCGATGGGTCCAAGTCCATGTTTCACACTTTCTACGGCTTTTCTTTTCTTGGGGTTCGTTCGTTGTGTGCTGTACTCCTACTACTTACTAGTAGCTTCACCTAGCCAGACATAGCTAGGCTTCTTCTTCCTCCGGATCCAAGTTACAAACAGTGCTGCTGGAGCGAGTCAAAACCGCAATCATTTGGGGCTGGGCAATCAAGGCCGGTCAGTCAGTCAGTCGCAGTAGGATAGGAAGGTTTCTTTCCACCAGCTTTTGAATTTCAGGTGCACCTTCCGAGCCGGTTCAATCCGGCCGCCCGGTTCTCTTTATCGGGCAGATAGATTGATGATTGATTGTGATTGATTAAGCTCTTTGGAAGAACTGCTATTAGAGGCAGGAGGGCATTGCAAAACTAGTGGTAGTACGTCCTACCTGCGTCCTGGTTTGCTGCTCCTCTTTGTATTTTAAGTAGAATTTTGATCATAGAATTAATTAATAGAATGTTAAAACATGTGAGAAATTGTATAGTTGGATTCGTATTCAAAGATAGTTTTCACCGATGCTATTTTTATGACAATGCATTAATATTTTGTTAATTAAATTCATGATTAAAATTTGACATATAAAATACTTATAAGGGGACTAATAAACCAGGACGGACGTAGTAGTACATCAGTTTATTCGGTTCCGTACGTAATGCTTTAGACACACGATCAATTCAATTCGACACTACTATTTTTTGTTACAGTACGTGCTGTGCTCGTCTAGTGCCGTGCCGTCCCTGTCGTGTCCGGTAGGACGGCTGGGTACACATTAGCTGACTGCCATTGCACAACGTATACGGTAGGGAGCAACAACAACACATTACTAGCCACTCTCGCCCTGTCTTGCACTAGTCGTGACCAAGTGCACGACCGAGGCAGGCACGTACCACGGACCAGCGTCTGACGGATCACTTCGGCCACTGCATGGTTCAGACAGGATGGACACAATACAGTACTAGCAGTGAATATTCAGAGACAAGATGACGGTACTGGCACTTTTGGACCCGTGCCGTCCCTGTCGCCGTCGGTACGAGCTATATTTGACTGATGACACTAGTGCCTACCTCCCACTCTGTAGCGTACGAGCCATGGCCAAATGCACGACCATTGCGCACGCACGTACCACGGGTGAAATGTCTGACGAATCATCTCACGCAAAAGCTAGCGGCGAACAGTAGACTCCAAGGCGCACGCCGTGCATGGCCATGGGACGCTGCGAAATTTCCATATGTTCGGTTTGGACGTTTTTTTTTTTTTGAAACGGAGGCAAAGATTGCCTCATCTATTAATTAAGCAGAAGAGAATTGCCCAGTTAATTACGGAAAAATCGGGGTTTGGACGTTTTAGGCCTTCAACACAGACGTCTATTTTAGGTCAGACTAGTCTGGACGGCTGAAATTCTCTCCCCCGGTGCAAGTTTAGGGGAGCTCTGAGGGAGTTTAGACGTCCGCTACGTGGGACTCCGGCACCTCTGCCCCATCGAGAACCCCATTCTGAGTCTATGGGGTTGTTTGGTTTTAGGCCTTGCATTGCCATATTTTGCCACATTTTTTTGTCAAGCTTGTCTAAGGTTGGTCTATCAAATGAGAGCCATAAGTTGGCAAACCTAAGGAAATCTTGCCACACTTTTTGTGAGTATACCATGTGGGGCTCTAGTGTAGCTTGACTAAAGTGTGTCTTGAACCAAACACTCACCTAAGTTGATCAAATTTGCCTAACCTTAGGTATGGAAACTTCGGCAAAGTTAGTCACAAACCAAACAGCCCCTATGTTTTTTCACAATTCGGCCCTCCTCCTCCACTCTGTATCTACTCTCCCAGATACCGGCACCATCGCCATACCCTTCTGAAGCCGGCCAGGCATTGTCGGGCGTCGGCCGATCAACCTAGCTGCCTCCCCACTCCTAGATAGCGGACACCCTACACGACAAGTTGCCGGTCAAATGCCATAGTGTAATTTTTAGACGTTCTCGTTGTTTACTTTAAAGCAAATACGATGAATTTGAACGAGAAGTACTTGTACACCTTCATGGATTCTTCTTCGTCGGATGACTACGCTGGATGGTGTCCGCCATGTTTTGGGACTATTGACAGAAATCATAGGGTCTGATTTCGAGAGAGCGTTGGATGGCTTCGGACAGCCGGATGTCCACGTACACGTTTGAATGTGTCCACAGACATTTAGAGGCGTCCGCTTGTTAAATGCCGTTGGAGATAGCCCTGATGTAGTGGATGTAACCTAGCACGAACAATGATGTCCACGTACACGTTTGAATGTGTCCACAGACATCCGTTACGTTGGAGATAGCCCTGATGTAGTGGATGTAACCTAGCAAGAGCAATGATATGCCAACTGCCGAGTGCAGTTCTATGTGTCCCCAGAAGCTCAATCAAGATCTAGTTTGTATAATGACAAGACGTCTGGCCGAGCACTCATTATATGTATATAGAGAGAGACGATATAGTAAGCCATTGATCGGTTCGTCGCAAAAAAATTAATAAAAAGTAAGCCATTGATAGCAGAAGATCAATTTGTTTTTTGTCAAGGAAAAGGTATATCCGCTGGGCCCAACTAAAATAGTAGATCTTCCAAAACAGTGAGGAAATGTTGCTTGATTAATTAATGAAAGAACTATTAGGTCGGACGCTTTCACACCGCGTGCATGCATGCATGCATGTGGCACGTTTCGTGTGGTGCAAACGTACCTGAAAGGCAAAAAGGAGAGCAGCCACTGGACTGGAGGTAGGTGCATGGTAGGCATGGACGCACGGAGGCAAGGCAAGGAAATACAAATGCAACAGAAATGGCGGCCTTCAGGTGCGTGCGTGAGAGAATTAATTAGCACCACGGAGGCAGGGAAATGCAATGTCAATGGATACGGCGGCCTTCAGGGTAGGTACGTGCGTGGAAGTGTGAGAATCAATTAACAGGTCGGCCAGGCGTACGCCCAAAGCTGAAACTATTTTATATGGCGAGAAACTGCGTACATAACTGAAACTGTTTATTTACACACTCTGGACTGTACCTGAAAGGCTTGATCGAACGAGGCGACCGGCCGCTGCTCGAATGGCGATGCAGATAGCTAGCTAGAGTTAGGCAAGCATGGGAGGGGACACGATGGAACCAAGCATTGGTAGCGTACGTAGCGATTGCTTCGCGCCTTCGCTAGAGCTTCTTTCATGTACAGTCCTGAGACTAGTCATAATGGATAGTAACTTAGACTAGTAACATGCATATGTTTTTTTTTATTTTTTTTTTTGAATTTATAACATGCATATGTTACTAGTGTATGTTATCACCTTCATAGTGGGTAGTAACATATATGTTGTGTCATGCATTACTTTATTTATTACGTTGTAGACTCGTCTTTTCTTGATATGTGTGATGTTACAGTAACTAGCTGTGTTATCACATGCCTCTCTTTCTTCATTAATTACATGCCACATCATCTATTTTGACTAGATAAGTGTGATGTTACCACCTATGTTATTCTCACTGTGGGTAGTCTGAGTCTGAGTGCTTTTAATTTTTCTGAGGTTCATTGTGTGCTTCTTTTTTCTTCTTTTTTTTTCTTTCTGCAGATCGTTGTGTGCTTCACCTAGCCAGCCAGCTAGCCTTCTTCTTACAGGTCCAACTTAGAGGCAGTGCTGCTGAGCCGAGTTTTCTAAACCGCAACAATCTTCTTTTCATCACCTTCTGAATTTCAGGTGCAGTTTCCGAGGTAACCAATTCAATCCGGCCGGTTCTCTTTATCGGGTAGATAGATTGATGATTCATCAAGGGGCGCTGATAGGCGCCGGCGCGCCGGCCCAAATTTGGGCCGGTTAGCGCGTACCCGTCCGATAGCAATCCTCTGTACCGTCAGATCTGGTCCCCTTTCTCCTTTCTTCTCTGATACTCCCTCTTTTTCGGTTTATAAGGTTTATCTCAAAATTTTAGTTTTTTCATTTTATAAGGCTCAATTTGGTTGTTCCCCATCACATGTTCAAATTTTAAGGTGCATTAAATCATTGCATGCAATTATTAAGAGAAGTTGACCAATGCATGTACTTTATACATGCATGCATTGCAATTAATGCATTGGTAAACATAATTTTTTGAGAAAAACAAGAGCATTAATTAGTTGTTTTTGCAAACTATAAAAAGTATTCCACCACTCACCATCTACCTTGGTTGGTGAGATTTTTGAATTGAGCCTTATAAACCGGAAAGGAGGGAGTACATCATGTGAAAACAAAACAAAAAAGAGAATCTCCAGCAGATCTCGCCTCACTCACGCAGCCCACCATGGCTGCCCCTGCCGTTGACTTCAAAGCCCCGCCGGCTCGCCGTCCTCGCAGCACCGGTCCTCACCGGACCCAAGCTTTTCCCCAATCTCTCTGGTTGGTGCTTTTTTTCGCGGTTGAAGCTTTCCCCATGCCGACTGTAGCAAAAATAACACCGGTTCCAGCAGAAAAACCAAAAACTATTCTAACAAGAAAAAAATGAAGGTTCCAGCAAAAACTAAAAATAATCTCGCCGGTTCCATCATTACGTTGCTTGGTTGGAGCAAAAATGATTGTTGGTTCCAGCAAAAATACCAATGCAGCAAAGACCCATGGTAACCGGTGTCCGTCACCGTCCCAACATCATCATAGCCTATGCAGCAAATTCGAATGCTAGTTCCAGCAAAAACCAAAAGAGGTTCCAGCAAAAATCTGATGCATCAAAAAATCATGGCGGTGACGGTGCCACCATCTTGTCAATTGCAGCAAAATCAAAAGAAGGTTCCAGCAAAGAAAAGAAGTGGTTCCACCAAAAATCAAAAGAGGTTGTAGCAAAAACCAAAAATGTTCATAAAAAATCGAATGGGGATGGTAGCAAAAAAACAGAGATTGTAACAATAAAAATGGGTGGATCCAGCAAAAAAAACCTGGTTCCAGCAAAAAAAAACTGACGTCAATGGTTCCAGCACCGTCAAGCGCTGGTCACAACACCACCACCCCGCGGGGCGCTGAATCCACCCCCTGGGCAGGAGATCTCGGAGCTCCCCGCAGCTCATGATTTCCGGCGACATGCGGCGGCGCCGTCTCCACCGCGCGCAGCACCGCGGATCCACTCTCTCCGGACAGCACCTCGCCGGCATCGGCGACCACCAGCAACGAGACAAGCAGCAGTGCGGCAACGCCATTGTCACCACCGGATCGAAGTAGCAGGGCTAGGCTGGGCTAGGCTGGGTAGGGAGGAGGAGCTCCGATGAAAGCAACGAAGTAGAGAGAGAGAGAGAGAATGGGCGATGGGAACAGACGCGAGAGGATAAGCGGTGGGGAACAGACGTGAAAGGGTAAGGTTAGCTGAGATATTTTTTTAAGAAGAGCGGTGCGGGCTGCATCGTACGATTACACTTCATCGCACGTTTCTCGTGTGACCGGTGCAAAAGCTTGGCCGGTCTGCCGGCATAAAACGTTTCCCTTCATTAAGAGCAACTCTAGTCGATCCCCTAAAATGCTATAGAGTCAAATTTCTATTTTACCCCTCTAACCAGAACCTAGCCGATCTCCCAAACCTGTCCGGCTAGAAGAGTAAAGTTTTTACTCCTTTGCCTCTAACCAGAAATCGGCTTGTGCAGCATGCGTGTAGCGGTGAGGAAGAATTGTTACCAGAGGCACGAAGACAATTTGTTGCAATTTGCAAAACCAATAGGGCGCTGATCTGCGCCGGTGCGCCGGCCCAACTGTTGGGCCGGTCCAGCACCAACCGTCCGATGCGCGAGCCCTGATCGTCCGATCTGGGGCCGTTGTCTTCCTCCTATCCCCTTCTTTCCTTCCGCGGCAGCACGAGCGCCGCCCTCGGGCCTGCACGTCCTCCAGGCCGTCGGCTCCTCTCCAGCGTCACCGTTGCCCGCCTGGCCCGCCCCCAGTCCGCCGTGGCTCTCACCAGCTCCGCCGCATGCAGCTCCTGCCGGCAAAGGTCGCAGCTTCGACGAAGGAGTGTCGCCCCGTCCAGCTTGTAGCAACGCCGCTCACCGCCCGATGGCGCCTCCGCTAAGCCGCCAAGTAGTTCACCGCCGGTCCCTCGAGTTCGTCGCCGCTGCAGCTCCGCCGTGAAAGCCATTGCATCAATGGTGAGGTGCCGATCCAGCTTTTTGTCGCCGGGTTGAAGCTTTTTAAAAATATGGCTGAAGCTTTTCACGTCAACGGTTGCAACTTTTTTGTTGTGTACTCACGGGTTGAAGCGTCCTATAAAGCCAGTTGAAGCTTTTTATTAAACCGGTTGAAGCTTTTCAATTCAACGGTTGAAGCTTTCTCAAAAAAATGACGGGTGTGGATTTTTGTTTCATAGTGGTCCGATGAAACTTCTCTATTCCGTCGTTTGCAGCTTTTCAAACTATGGTTGAAGCTTTTCGTATGAACGGTTGTAGCTTTTCTTAGTAAAAAGAGTAGGATCGATCACCCCTCTCACAAAACCATCATCGAGTAAAAACTTCTTAAGATGATCATACCAAGCACGAGGTGCTTGTTTGAGGCCATACAAAGCCTTATGAAGTTTATACACATAGTCTTTGTGATCGGGATCAACGAACCCAGGTGGTTGTGATACATATACTTCTTCTTGTAGAGGACCGTTAAGAAAAGCACTCTTCACATCCATTTGATGTAATGTAAAACCATTGAAAGCAGCATAAGCAAGTAAGATGCGAATGGATTCAAGGCAGGGCAACAGGGCAAAGGTCTCACCAAAGTCCAAACCTTCAACTTGTGAGTACCCTTGTGCCACTAACCTTGCCTTGTTCGGATGATTACACCATTCTCATCTTGTTTGTTCTTGAAAATCCATTTTGTTCCAATGACGTTGTGTTCGGTAGGTGGCCTCTTGACTAACGACCACACTTGGTTGCGTTCAAAACTGTTCAACTCTTCTTGCATAGCAACTAGCCAATCGTTGTCTATCATTGCATCTTGTACCTTGATGGGTTCAAAACTAGACACAAAAGAGAAGTGAGCACAAAAGTTGGTCAAGTGTTTACGAGTGACTCTACCTTCCGATATGCCGGTGAGTATTTTGTCAACATCAACACGACCGCCACTCGTGGCATGATAGAGGTAAGGGTTTCACGAGGTTCAACTTCATGTCCATCATCCACATCCTCAACATATGGATCATTAATGTGTGGAGGAAGATCTTCTTGTTCATATTGCATTTGTTGAGGTTCATCATCAATGATTGGACTTTCTTGTTCTTGTTCTTGAAGATTGTCATGAGGAGGAGCTTGATCATCCTCTTCAACTTGGGCTAAAGGTATCGGTTGAGCAATAGGGGCTTGTGGTGTTATGAATGTTGAAGTAGTTTGATGATGTGGGAGACTTCTATCTTCTTCTTCATCATCATGAGGTTCTTGTTCCATAGGAAGAAGTGCACCAACGCCCATGGTCAAAATGTCTTGAGAAGAATCTTCTTCACCTACATCACTTAGATCAACTTGCTCCCCATGGGAGCCATTAAATTCATCAAACACCACGTCACAAGTTTCTACAACACATCCATTGGATTTGTTGTAGACACTATATGCGTGAGAGTTTGATCCATAGCCAACAAATATACCGTCAATTGTTTTGGATTGAAATTTTCCTAACCTTTCTCTTTTGTTGAGGATGAAACATTTGCACCCAAATACACGAAAGTACTTGACATTTGGCTTGTTTCCAGTTAGAAGCTCATATGGAGTCTTTTTCCAATATAGTGCGTAGGAAAAGCCGGTTTGATGCATGACATGCGGTGTTGACAGCTTGGCCCCGAAACTATGTGGTGACTTGTATTCATCCAACATGGACCTTGCCATCTCCACAAGTGTGCGGTTCTTCCTTTCGGCTACACCATTTTGCTGAGGAGTGTATGGAGCTGAATATTGATGCTCAATCCCTTCATCACTAAGGAATTCTTCCAAGGTATAGTTTTGAACTCAGATCCATTGTCACTTCTTATTGCCAAGATTTCTTTGTCAAACTTGCGTTGTGCTTGCTTGGCAAAGTCAATGAAAGTGATATTCGTTTCGTCCTTGGACTTGAGGAAAAACACCCATGTATATCTTGAGTAATCATCAACAATGACAAGTCCATACTTTTTCCCACCAAGACTATCCCATGAAGGAGGCCCAAAGAGATCCACATGAAGGAGCTCCAAAGGCCTTGAAGTAGACACAATATTCTTGGGTGGGTGCTTTGATTGATGTTGCTTCCCGGCTATACATGCACTGCACACTCTTTCTCAAAAGAGACATTTGTTAGTCCAAGGATGTGATTCCCCTTTAAGAGATCTTGGAGATTCCTCATGCCGACATGGACTAGCCGGCGATGCCATAGCCACCCTTGTCGGCCTTGGCCATTAGACAAGTTGCATGGAATGTGCTCTCTTTCGAGAAATCAACCGTGTAAAGGTTGCCATCCAACTCTCCAACAAAGGCCACTTCGAGTATCTCTCTTAAAGACTTTCACATCCGTTAGTCCAAAGAGTGTATCATAACCAATGTAAGCCAATTGGCGGACGAGAAAGCAAATGATATTTAAGGGATTGGACAAGCATGACATTTGCAAGAGACATGTCATTAGTGATAACCACCTTACCCAACCCAAGTACCTGTCCTTTTGATCCTCCACCAAACATAATGCTCATAAATGGTTGAATAGCTTCCATGAAATCGTAGAGCAATTTGCTATCTCCGGTCATATGATTTGTACATCCACTATCAATCACCCATTTTACTCCACCAAGAAAGCTACCTACACACAATTATTACTTGGTTAGAGGCACCCATTTTACAATGGGACCTCTCAAGTTAGTCACAAGGGTCTTAGGGACCCAAATAGCATAAAACGAAATGCCTTTTGGGGGCCAACAAACTTTGCATAAACTTCTCCATCCTTAGTCTTACGCAGTACATAGGATGGAGGCATGAACTCGTTTGGCTTGTTGAGAGTGGGCATGCCCCTTGTGGCCTTCCCACTAACAACCTTACCTTTCTCCTTGTGTCCTTCTCGTACAAAGGTTTCTTTTAAAGGAGTGGTGCAATTTTGGGAGGACATCTTCTTCTTGCTTGTGCTTGGGTCAAACCCGAGTCCCTCTTTGGTGAACGCTTCATTGTGTTGGCTCAACACCTCATTAAGGTTCTTTTGCCCTTGAGCACATGTCATGAGCCCTTTCTCGATTTGAGCTTTGAGAGACCGATTCTCCTCAAGGATGGATGCTAGATCACTACTAGAGTTAGTAGAACATGCATCAACATTGATAATAGGAGATGAGTAAGCCTTGGCTAGAGTTTCAAGATAATTAAGTTTGAGTGTCTCAAAACTCTTTGTAAGAAGGGTGAGCTCTTCTTCCTTAGTCTTGAGAGACACGGATAGAAGCTCACAATCCTTAGTGAGAGAGGCATGAGACTTTGCAAGCTTACTTTTATCATTCATCAACTCTTCACAAGAGCCAATAGCCTTTTCAAGGAGGCAAGATCTTTAGTATGAACATCAATATTTGTACCAATTTTTAAACATAGTTCATCATTTCGTGCTTCCTCATATTTGACTTTCCGCTCAAGGATTTCATATTTTTCCTTTTCCTCGATGACGAGGGTTTCGAGTTCCTTAATGGAGATGGTGTACTTACTCACCATCTCCATAAGCATACTAATCATAGTGAGCTTCCTTCCTTTGAGGGAGCACATGAACTTATTAAGTTTAGCAAGCATAGGATCAGTTAGATCATCATCCTCATGACTATCCTCCGCATCAAGATACTCATCACTAGAAGTAGATGGCGTGAAAAGAGGAGGATTTGATCGTGGAGTTACCTTGACCTTGTCAGAAGAGCTTTGGTCCTCTTCTTCTTCAACCATGGCCTTTGCCATTAGGCATTTGTGAGCGTTGCCCTTGTAATCTTTCATGTAGTTGTAGGTGACCACATCACCACTCTTGTTTACTAACCTCAAGGTGTTTTGAGAGTCTTGAGCAACTCCGCAACACCACTAACATCATCCGGATCAGATTCTTCTTGAGCAACCATTGCCTTTCCATCTCTCCTCTTGAGCTTGGAGTTCAAAGGATTTGGCAACTTCTTCTTGGGAAAGGTCTTGGGAAACCTTGGTTTATCTTCTCTCTTCTCATAAGGGCACTCGTTGGAGAAGTGATTGGTTTCTTCACAGTTGTAGCATTTTCTTACTTTCTTCTTTTGGAATCTTCCCTTGAACTTACCCGCGCTTAAACTTCTTGACAAAAAGAGCCATGTCTTCATATGTAGGGCCCTCGTCAGATTCAATCTCATCACCATCTTCGTCATCCTCTTCTTCTTCTTCACTTTGTTCATCTTCACATACATGCTTGGCCTTCAATGCAAGATTGATCTTTGATGATGGAGAACCATGCATGGCAAGATGTTTTGTGGCATTAGTCTTTGACTCTTCATATAGTTGAAAGGTGGATACGATGTCATCTCGTAGTCATTTCCTTGAAGGTATGATGTTGTCTTATGTCCCACACCATTTGATGGTGAAATGGAGCAAGAGCATGGAGTAACTTATCCACAAGGAACCTCTTAGTCATGTTGAATCCATCTTGTGTCTTGTCACACTCACATGACTCAATATCGGCAAGTGAGTGTCATGAGACGCTCATGGAGTTGATTGGGGTTTCACCTTTCTCCATACAAAAGTTTTGCAATTGCCCTTGGCAATTTCATATTGAGCACTCCGGAGGGTAGAGGTGCCAGTTTTGGATCGTACAACAGTTTCCCATAGTTCCTTGGCACTTGTGATGTGTATGAACGGTCTCCTTTGCTTTTCATCCAAGCCTCTCCTTATCCACATGATTGCAGTGTCATTGAGTTTCTTGTCATATATTTCTCTTGGAGTGGGGTTCTTTGGATCAACCACATGATAGCCATACTCCAAGATCTCCAACATCTCATCGTTTCCATGTCGAAGATGGTCCTGCATAGCAACTCTCCACAAAGGAAAATCGGAAGTGGCACTAAGCAAAGGAGGACTGCCTTGAGGATTATATCTTGGTTTCTCAACCTGAGGTCTTGCATAAAGCCAAGGAACAACTGGCGTGTTCATTGTTAGGAGGTTGTTGACCAAGTGATGGAGTAGGCACAGTTGGCCTTGAGGCAGCACCACCCGAGAGTGGTGCAAGCACCGAGGACAACGTGGCTAATCTCATTTGGACCAAGGCCTCAAGAGAAGCATCATGCTCCTCTTTTTGCTTAGCAAGGCCCCGTTCTAGATCCTCCGACGTAAAGGACTTGACTTCAGAAGAAGCCCCGCCTTTATCCTTAGGATCTACAACACGGGTAGTCCCTTCGGGGTTTTTCTGGCTCTTGGGCGTTTAAGCAACAAGATTAGAGCTTGTGGCTCTGATACCAATTGAAAGGATCGAGATGGACCTAGAGGGGGGGGGGTGATTAGGTACAATTACAAATTTTAATTATTACTTAGCAATTTTAGGCAATAGTGCGGAATATGAAAGTGAGCCTAACAATTGCTAGTAGGTACGAAGTACTAGGTAAGTAACACAAGCATATAAGTGAGCAAGCACAATATGATGTAAGTAAGTGCAAACCAAAACAAGTAACCACAAGTATAGAGTTAGGGTTAGGAATAACCGCAACTCCGGGAGACAAGGATGTATGCCGATGTTCACTTCCTTGGAGGGAAGCTAGTCACCGTTAGAGAGGTGGATGTTACCACGAAGGCACACCAACGCCACGAAGGCTCACCCTATTCTCCCTTTGAGACAACACCACGAAGATGTTTCTCAACCACTAGTGGTAGACCTTGGGGTGGTCTCCAAACCCTCACAAACTTATCCGGGGGTAATCACAAAAGTCGATTCCTCTCCGAAGACTCCTACCGCCTAGGAGTCTCCAACCTCCAAGAGTAATAAGATCAATGGGGATTTGCTCAAGACTTGCTCAAATCATGAATTCCTTGGGTGCAGAGAAGGAGGAGAAGTGGATCTATCACTTGATCGGACAACTTCTTTTCAAAGCTCTCAAATCCCTTGGGGATCTAAGATTTGGTGTGGAGAGTTGAGAGAGAGTGAGTGAAGTGTTCTAGGATTTGTTCAAAGTGAATGATCAACCCCAACCCGTGGAAGGGGAAGGAGTATATATATGTGGTGGGAAAAGGTGACCGTTTGGGGTACAGGATGGCGGACGTCCGGAGAACGCCGGTCGTCCGGAGGCCCAAATGGGTCCGGACGTCCGGCTACCATCGGACGACCGATCACCGTGAAAAGTGTGACCCACAAACCAATGTACAGGATACGGTCGTCCGAACAGGCCCGGACATCCGTAAGAATGCTTCGGATGTGAAAGTGTCGGACGTCCGGAGAGTTCCGGACGTCCGCAAAAATGTTTCGGCCGCTGTGAAAAGTGTGACTCACAAATCAGTGTACAGGATACGGTCGTCCGAGCGGGGCCGGACATCCGTAAGAAAGTTTCTGATACGAAAGTGTCGGACGTCCGGAGGGTTCCGGACATCCGTAAAAATGTTTCTGTTGTGGAAGTGTCGGACGTCCGTAAGCGTCCGGACGTCCGGGCAATCAGGAAGGACCGGACGTCCGTAGAGAGCCGGACGTCCGAAGGTAAGGTATATAGATACCAGCTTTGAGCAAGTTTTTCACAGATCCATCGATCCCCTCTTAATAGTGCGGGATCCCTATACTCAAGAACAAACCATAAATGAAGTTAACACCTTGTATCTCCATTCTTGAGTTATATGCTTTTTGTCCCGCGCCGGCAAGTGTTGATTGCAGCACGCTCGCGTCTGGGGCTCTTCGTCTCCGGCACCAGTGGGGACCAGATGCAGGACCCGCCGACCCCTGTGCATGTCGTCTCCAGCGCCACAAGTCGCCGGCCGTGGGGTGCACGACGACCTCACCGACGAGATTGGGCTGCGGAGGGGTAGGGGCCGATGCAGGGGTAGACGCGGGGGGGGGGGGGGGTAGTCGGCGGCCTCGCCGGCGTGACGGGGATTGCAGCAGCAGGAACGGGGGAGATGCATGTGTCGCTGGGAAAAAGTGAATAGACAGGGAGAAGGATAAGGTCGGGCTGGCTCATCTCATGTGGGACCCCCGTGAAGTAGGAGCGCGTGTGAGCGGGCGACCGGCCGAAGGTTCGGCCGGCGCACCGTCTCCAAACGTTGCCCAAACCAATAGTAGTACACATGTTTCTTCGGACTCGTATCATTGTATGTATGTGAAGGTTCAGAGATACGATCAGGTCAATTTGACATGGCACTTTTTTTAATTGTTTGGATTGCTTATAACATGTGTCTTTTTACATAGTGATAAAGTATGTGCTGGTTTCGTGCCGGTCCTGCCGTGATCACCGGTCACTAGTAGCTCTCATCTGTCGTGTACGAGCCATGCATGACCAAATGCACGACCGAGAAACACACGTACTCCAACATACCACGTCTGCATGTCTGATGGATAACTTATCAGTTGCCATGAATATGAAGTGAAAATAACATACATATTTTTTTTATGTGTATTATTAAAGTATGGGTATGCGGTAAAAGAAGAAGAAAAATGGCTGCCCAAAATTTCTCACTCCCCTACCCAAAATCGACTTTTTCTTCGAGGAGTTCATAATGAATTTTGGTAGCCAAAATATAACTAATGCCACTGCATACTCTTAGCAAACGTTGGTAGAGAAAGCTCCACGTAGCTAGCTAGTGAAGAACGGAATGTTCATCACCAGACTCAGCAAAAACGCAGAGGAAGGAAAGGTTCTGGAAACTGTGGCCGACAATCGATGAGTCTGAGTCCATTTTTCATGGTTTTCACAGCATTTCTTGGTGCTCCCGACGCTCTGGCTTTCCTCTTCCTCTTCCTCTCTTCTGTTTCCTTGTGCTTCCAGGCAGCAATCATGTTTGCAATTTTTGTTGGTAGGCAGCAATCATTTGGGCTGGGCAATTAAGGAAAGCCAGTAACTCATATGATACGAAGATTTTGAGATGCAGCTTCCAAATCCGGTCCTCTCTATCGGATGATGAATTACTCATAGTAAGCTGTTGTTGGTGCACAATTTGCCTCGTGAAAGTTGTCTCAGACAGGATAGAGACACGGCAAAAATGAGTTAATCGATGGGCAATCACTATGTGAAACCCCCGTCCCTCGCGTCGCCCCTAGGGCGACTCGGGGGAGTCTAGGGTTTCCTGCGGCCGCCTCCCCCCACCTCCCCTACCCCCCTCGCCGTCACCAAAGACGACCGCCGGGAAAGCCCGCGTGGGGGCGGGGAAGGTGGCGGCGGGGTCTTCGGCGCTTCGTTTTTCGCGGAGGCCATCGGATCCAGGGGCGGCGGCCCTGCTGGCGTGGCGTGTGGCGTTCCTGAGGGTTCGGCCGTGAGGACGGCGAGCCGCAGGCGTGCCAGATCTGGAGGTATTGCCCCCTTCCCTTCCATGCATCCCTTCCCAGTCCCCGGTTCGGTTTGGATCTTGCCGGATCCACCTCCAGTGTGTTCTGGTGGAGCAGATCGGTGTCCGGGGAAAACCTTGGCTACCTTCGCTGGCTGGCAGCGACGACGCCGATTTTTGGCGCTGCTTTCCTCCTTGGGGGCGCTGCCGAGGGCACCATCTCTCCTCTCCGACCCATGTCCGGGTGAAAGCCCAAGATCCGATGCGGATCGGGCGTCGGCAGCGCCTTGTGCACTGTAACCTTGCCGGAGGCGACGCCAAGGACATTGGGATCGGATGGAAGGGTCTGCAGGTGATGGGTGGGGGTGTGCTGCCTCCCTTTCGGTGGAGCGGTGTTTCTTTCTACATATTCTTGGCGGCGGCTCTTGGCGGCATGGAGCAGCGGAGGCTAGGCGTCAGATGTGTGGTGACGGACACGCGCAGGAGGTCGACGCTTTCTGGCGTCGTGGTGGCGTCGGCGGCAGCGAGACCGGGCAAGGCCGTTGGAACAGTACAGCTCTGAAGATGGATATGTGGTAGGTGATTGTGGCGGCCTCATACCCGGCAGGTGGCCTGGTTGAGGAGCACGCCGGACTGGTGGGTGCCCATACCCGGCAGGCGTCCAGATTGGGACTTCAGGTCTTAGATGTTAGGTTTGGCTGCGAGGTCTGTTTGATATTAGGCCCAGACCATTAGCGCCCCTTCATCAGTTAGATAGGAGTAGCGAAAGAGGTTGCGAAAATGGTGGCTTTGGTCTTACTGTTGTACGACTTTGTAAAGTTTTGTACTAATAATTAATAAATTGATCGTATGCATTGATCAGATGCAGAGGCCGGAGGTATTCCTCCTTTTCTAAAAAGGAATGTAAAAAAGAATGAGCATGTTTGGCTCGAGAGTACATAGTGCACCTGTCTCTTCCATCGGCAACGTGAATATTCATAGACAATATGACGGCACTCACTCTTTTGGACTGCTGGTGACTGTGCCGTCCCAGTCGCCATCGGTACGAACGGCGGGTACAGATGTTCGACTGGCGACACTAGCACGTACCGCTCTGTCGATGAAGCCATGACCAAATGCACTACCAAGGCGCACACGTACTACAATGGAAAGTGTCTGATGGATCGTTTCAGCTATGAGATGCAGCAAAGCAAATGCAAGACAAAAGCGTTGGGTGTGCAACTTAATGTCCGTGGATCATAATGACATCAGACGTCTGGCCCAGCAAAAACGCACCGGAAATAAGAGAGACGAGTCGCTTGAGGAAATCATGACGGGATAGTTGTTCACACGGCTATTGGGTTGTTTCCGGGGCAAAAAGGAGAAGGCCGACTGGAGGTGGTGCGGCCCGGCTTGGCTGACTTGCAGTGGCTAAGTCTCAGCTACACTAGTCTGACTTAGCCACCGCGAAGCGTCCGATCTAGAAAGAATGGTACAGATCGATTCATTGTACAGAGTGTTCACCGATGATAGCAGTGTACTGTTTTGCTCCTGTAGATGCTACACTGTAGCATCGTACTGTAGCGTCATCTGGTGCATTGAACAAAAATCTGGCGGCTAATGTTGGGCAAAGGTAGCGGCACTATAGCGTGGCTACCTTAGCCAAGCAAAGGCAGCGAATCCGGAGCGTGGTAGCCTGGTGATCGCTTTGTTGTTTCGTTTCCGAAGTGTCACTGGGGAAAAGAGGCGATTGAAAGGACGTGGAAATGGCGACCGGCCTCCAGCCTTCTGGTGCGTTTTTTTTAAGAAAGAGAGGATGACTGCATCTCGACGATGCATACGGCTATTTTATTAATTATTAACATAAGACCTTATAAAGTCATACAACATTAATACTAAAGCCACCGTCTAAGCAACATCTGTCGCTACTCCTATCCAGTTGATGAAAGAGCGCTGATAGTCTGGGCCTAATACCAAACGGACCTCGCAGCCAAACCTAACATTTAAGACCTGAGGTCCCAACCAGGACGCGTACCGAGTATGGGCACCCACCAGTCCGGCGTGCTCCTCACCCAGGACGCCTGCCGGGTATGAGGCCGTCGCAGGCACCTGCCAACAATCCATCTTCAGAGTTGTACTGCTGCATCGACCTTGCCCGGTCTAGCTGCCGCCGCCGCCACCACGACGCCAGACAGCGTCGACCTCCTGCGCATGTCCATCACCACACATCTGACGCCAAGCCTCCGCTGCTCCATTCTGCCAAGAGCCGCCGCCATGAATATGTAGAAAGAAACACCGCTCCACCGAAGAAGCCATCCGCTGGTCCCTCGAGCCCGAGTGCATCTCCAAGAATGCCGCCCTCAAGGGGGTAACAACACATGAATGCCGTCGTCATCCGATCAACTGATCTAGGGTTTCCCTCGGAGGTATTGGGTGGGTTTGAGATTTATACCTCGATGATGCCTTCATGAAGAAAACGATGATAAGGGCATCGTCATCACCGGCTCCGGCCAATGACCGAAGACCAAGTTTTCACTCGGATCCGTCCCAAGAAATCCACCCGACAACCTGTGCACTGTCTCAACCGCCTTCAAATCCCCAGATCTAGCCCCTGTCGACCTCCGGCGAGACTCCGGCTAGTAAAAACGTCGGCTGTCAGCCGGAGCCTGGAGTAATGAATGCGACTTGGACGCCTGGTCAACCTACTAACCACTTTTCTCACTTGACTAGATGTACCACACACGCACCAGAAGGCGGCTCTCGCGGTTTGGCGAGGTGGGATGGGAGTCCTCCTCCCAGGCTTTAGTGATGGCGCATTCAGGCAGTCGTCGGTGTGCCAGGGCTCCTACGGTGGCACTGCTGTTGTGGTTGGTGGCCGGATCTAGGGGGACGAACGCTCCGTGGTGACGGTGAAGAGAGAGAGAGAGCGCGCGCGCTAAGTAACTGAAGAAGTACTAGTTGTATGCACTCACACTCCGTAGGTGTACATTCTCAGCTAACGAAACAGTGATGTATGGCGAGTGACAGAACATCAACTGTTTAAGAGCACTTGCATATTATCAGTAGCTCTCACTGTCGCGTACGATCCATGACCAAATGCACGACCAGGGCACGCGGGTACCACGGAAAAATGTCCGATGGATCGTGCAACAGTGGCGAGTGGCGAAGCGAAGGGCACAGGCGAGCATGAGACGTTCGACAGTTCAAGTCAATTATTAACAGCAGCTTTATGATCGTCATCGGCCATATGAAATGCACTATACTACGTTTCTTAGCCCGGGCTCAAATGATCCAGGATAAACAGTAAATTAAAAAAGATTGAAGTAAAATAAAAAAATATATTTTTTGTGGCAAACATTATGAAATGTTTCGAGTGCTTGCAAAGTTTCATCATGGAATCACATTCATGGAATTCATAGCGAAAAAACAAAATCAATACTTCAAAGATTTACTTTCAAAAGCATTTTGAAGCGCTGACATTTTTTTTGCCACGACTTTCAAGAATGTGATTTCACAATGAAAATTTGCAAGCACTCGAAACATTCCTTAATGTTTACCACAAAAAAAAAATCAGAATTTCTGAAAATTTTCCTTTTTTTTTGATTTTATTGAATCTTTGTAATCTCGACTTCAAAGTCTATTGTCCTAGACATAATAGTTTTGAAGTATATGTTATTCCATATTTAATTATTTTTCAGAGGAGGCGACTAGCGAGCCTTCGTGGAGGAGGCGCGCTCGACCAGGGGCACCAAGCTAGACGGGCGCCAGATGCTCTGTATGTACACGCATCATTCATCAGCATCGGGTATGCACAAAACATGGTTTGAAGCCGGTCTTCACAGATTCCACATGAGGTGGGGTTCACCTCAAGTTTTCTTCGTGCCACACAGAATTATCCGTAGCTGACTTATGGAGTGCGCTCCAAAAGGCAGCCCCAAGACTCCATAGATAGTGATTGAGTGGCCAAATATGGAGGGTGCTCCAAAAATTGTGGTGAACCTTAACAAGATGGCAGCTCTTTTAGCGGGCCCCCCCCCCCCCCCCCCTTTTGCCAAAATCACTAATAATGGTTACTATGGCGATCAGGCGTAAATGGTAACTCTGTTAGAGTTGCTCTAGGCTCTGTATCGGTAGTTTTGCTGCACACACCATGTGTCGAGAAAAGAATTGAAATGGTAGGCATAGTGTGGGGTGTAAAATTAACCCAAAATTGGGCCGACTGGTAGGCCTGGCAAAAAAGGAGGTTAGCATAAGATGAGATGCAAACATACTCAATATTGTCATATATATGAGCAAATAGGTTACGGCAGATAGTTATGGCTTGATGTGGCGGATTGAGCTGAAAATTATGAAGAAACAAGTGTAACGAATAATAATTGGTTGTCTACTACTGATGAGTGATGTGCTACAACATATACCCCTGAGGGGATGCATCCGGAAAGATGCGGCGATTATAACTAACATGAGAGAGGGATACAACCAGCCGAGGCAAAATTTCATGTTTTTACCCTTTTTGCTAACAATTTCAGGATCTGACCCCCTTCTGGAAATATTTCGGGACCTGACCCTTTTGCCTACCGCCAAGGGCCCTGGCGGTAGGCCTCCAGACGGCGACTGACGGCCGTTTGCCCTTGCTGACGTGGAAAAGGGCCTACCGCCAGGGGCCATGGAGGTAGGGTACTGAAGCCTACCACCACCACCTCTGGCGGTAGGGTCCTGTGTGGTGGATAAGGTGGGGATGGGCTGGATATTTCCTCCCCCCCCCCTCCTCAACCACTCATTCAGTTCACTCTACTCACCGAGCTCAAGTCTCCCCCCTCTCTCTTTGAAGCACAAAAGCCTCTCAAATCTCTCTCATTTGTTTGAGATTACTCCGGCGGATTCTTACCATTTTCATCACCCAAGGTAGCTCTCTCATTTCCCCTCATTTTGATTGGTTGATATCTTTGTATAGTTTGCATTTGCTCATTTGGTTGCAAACCCTAGTTCATCATTTTGGTGTGGTCAAATCAATTACTATGATCCATTTAGGGTTATGTTTGTGATTTTCTTATGTATGATGTGCCTAGAATTGTTTGTGTACCTAGATCTAGTGCTAGTATTAGTGTACATAATTGGGGTTGGGTTAGGCTTAAGAAAGCAATTAAACCTAAGTTTACTTTAATAGCAACTTCTCGAAATGTAGGATGGCACCGTTCGTTTTCTTTGAAGCTTCTGCTGAGGCGGCGGCGAACCGTGAACGCGAATTGATTGAGGAAAAGATGAACTTGTGGGTGAAAGTCATTGATGCGTTGAATGCGGAGCGTAGGGGATTTTCACATTATTATTTCAGTAATGACCGTTCAGAAAATTTTATCAAAAAAAGGAGAGGCAGATGAAGAAGCTCAAGACGACGGAAAGAAATTGTAGGCATGATCTTGCAATGCAAATTGCATTGTGTGTGACAAGGGGAGAATATGCTGAGATAGACATGGGAAAACATGATCAGGTCATTGATTGGTTAGTTCGCCAAGCATTCTCGTCGGACGAGAAGCGGGCTTCTCGTTGGGCCTGGGTCAAAGAAAGAAATGATGTTATTTGTTGCAATCCGGGACCGTACGCCACATAGAATTGCATGTATGTAATCTTTGTCATTTGGACTGTAATGACATGTACCCTTTGTTTGGTCGTCATTTGAACTACTATGACTTGTACCCTTAACATTTGAACTCATTAAGAACTTGGTGTTGTATGTCATATCAAGTAACCAAGTGTTGTACTACATTGAATTTATTTTGTGTTTTGTTGTATGTCATCTTAAACCCGTATATTCATGTAGGATGGACATTTGTTCCATGACTATGAACATAGCGTGTGAGAAGCTCATGTCGGAGCAACACCGTTGCTTGAAGAGGGAATGTGAAGCATGGTTGAAGAGTTGTGATGAGGCAAATGCGGCCATGAAGGATTTCAACAAGTATCACTTTATCGAGGAACCTTCTGATGCCAAGGAGAAAAAAGCTTTTCTAAAGCTTGTGAAGAAAAAAAAGGAGGATGCTGATGCGCTGCAAGACCGGGAATATGCTTGCAGACACACTTTCGCACTTGAGATTGCGTTCACTGCTAGCAAAGAAGAATTCCGTGAGATGGACTTGAGGAAACCCGGCCAGGTCATAGGATGGGCAATCAAACAAGGAGTGTCAGAGAATCCCGCCCGCCGTGCTGCATGGGCCTGGTTCCGTGAAGCGAACGGTGTGTTGGGTCATTGGGCAGGATCCATCGACTTTCAACTAAAGCGTAATCAAGCGCGTGATGAACAAATTGAATGTCTGATAAGTATGAGAAATATGTTACCTGTTTAGAAAATGTGTCATTGAGCTTGAGCTTCTAGTTTGAACCGATGTCATCTGAACCGGGCCATGTTTTAATTAGTTTGAACATGTGTTATTCGTGGATGTAATGAACTATGTTGAGTTGAGTTATGTATGTGTTTGCGAGATGATCGTTCTAATATTTTATAGAAGTGGGTGATTGTTCTAACATTCGACAGAAGGGGTAGGAAAGAGGGGAGGAGAGGATTCAACCCCTACCGCCACAACCTCTGGCGGTAGGATGCAGGACCCTACCGCCAGAGACGATGGCAGTAAGGGGGGCTAAGCTACTGTGACGGTAAAACGAAGAACCTTGGTGGTAAGGGGGACCCTACCGCCATAGCCTCTAGCAGTAGGGTCCCCCTTACCGCCAAGGTGCGTCGTTTTACCGTCACAGTAGATTAGACCCCCCCCCCCTTACCACCATCGTCCCTGGTGGTAGGATACTGACCTACCGTCAGAGATTGTGGCGGTAGGGTCCCCCTTACCGCCAAGGCCTCTGGTTTTATCGTCACAGTAGCTTAGCCCCCCCTACCGCCATAGGTTCTGGCGGTAGGGTCAAGCACCCTACCGCCAGGGCCTGTGGCGGTAGGGGGGACTAAGCTTAAAACAGAGCAAAACATAGTTGTCCTCTGTTTTGCCCCTCTTCTCAGCACAACAATTCACAGAAATTGCTGACAAACTAAAGTTTATTCATGACACCTTGCAAACATCTCCACACCAAATTCAATACAAATGGCAAATTCATTCACGACAAGTTCACGCCATATGGATTCTTACATTAGTACTACATAGTTCATGATAAATTTGGCATGGCTTCATCCGGTTACATGACGAGTCCACCGAAGCGAAGGCTTTACTGAGTCATACGGGGCCATTTCCCCTTGTGCCTTGCGAGCCTTTTCAAGCTTTCTTGCCCTCTCCTCCTCACGAGCAAGCTTTACTTGGCGTGCCCTCTCCTCCTCGTGTTGCTTCCGGCTCCATCCTCTCCTTCTGACGACGCTCTTTCTCCAAGCCTCTTCGAAACCTTTCTTCAAACAGCCGCTGGCGCCTAAGACAATCTTGATATTGGTCCTTTTGGACTTCTTCTGGCACTTCATGATCTATCCACGTGAAGTACTTGCATAGAGGAGGCGGTGACTGCATACAAAATGGATGTTAGTGTTGACACACATTTTAGAGTAACATGTTACTTCTCTAGCATACCGGTGGTTGGTCATAGGCGTGAGTTGGAAGCGCACGATCATAAGCATAGTTGGGCATACAAAATATCTCCTTCCTTCCGTCCATGACTTCTTTCGGTCGGTGGACACCTTCACCTTGCAAACATCTCCACACCAACATGGCAGAATCTTCACGTCTTTCTCCTTCACCTTGTCCAAAGATGCGTTCTCCCACTTGTGCGACATGTCTTCTTGGTTAGCACACGGTGGCCTCGTCATGGAACCGGATGAATCCATGCCTACAACAATTAAAGATGTTAAGTTAAAAAATGAACACATTGACATGTAAATAGGCAAATATATCAACACATGAACATATTAAAAGTAGTACCATTCACATTATTTCAACCATCCGGATTGAGCAACACGTCGATAGGCTTCCCCTATCAACCCGACGTGTCCTAGAACCACCGGATCCATGGCCACGGCCCCCTCCAAGGCTAGTCCTTCATCCACGGCCACAGCCCCCTCCAAGGCTAGTCCTTCCTCCACGGCCACGGACCCCTCCAAGGCTAGTCCTCCCTACACGTGTTTGACTAGTGCCCGTGTTGGTTCTAGGTTTCTTCGTGCATCTCCTAACGTTGTGTCATGTTTCGTTGCATTCTCCACAATTGTTGGTGTCCGGTGCCTCCATGAAATGACCACTACCAAATTGCTTCATTCCGGTGTATCCAGCTAGATCATCCATGTCACTCCTAAACCTCTTATTTCTTCTTCTTCCCCTCATAGGCACCATGAGTGCGGGATCTGGCACAATGTCTGGGCCGTGATACTCAGGCCGCTGTTAGGCATCAAGAAAAGGATTAAACCGAGGCGCCCACGTCAACCTTGTTCGTTCCAATGTGAACTCGTGCAACCGCAGCGTTGTGCCATCGGATACGGGCAAGTTTATCGCCCGTGTTGTGGTCATCAAATGCGAGCAAGGCCGATGATACTTGTGTGGCCTCTCACACTGGCACCAACAGTTTTTGATGTGCACCTCATAAGCAACTCCACCATAAGACCTATCATCCCTTGTTGTCCCACCTGGCTCATCGATTTTATAGATCATTTGTTTTTCATTATTGTATTTGATCACTTGTTGTTTGGAAGACTTCTGCGCTTGATGCAACAACCAATCTTGAACATTGAATGGATAGTCCATCTTTTCGCCAATCCACTTGGTCGTGCTTTCAGAATGGTTTAGGAAGTACTCGTTGAGCTTGATGAAAGTGTACTTGAGTATTGCGGTCACCGGCAAGGAATGGACACCCTTCAACACATTGTTGAAGCATTCCACCATGTTGCTTGTCATGTCCCCATACCGCATACCTCCTTCATCGTAAGCGCGTGACCACTTTTCTTTATTCGGCTCGTGCCTAAGCAAAAATTCTTTCCCCCCTTTGTTCTTCTCCAAAGCCTTGAGGAGTTTATCATATCGGCTTTTGAATGTGTCGGTGTTGAATGCAACGCAAACAAGGGTAAGGTCTTTGCAAAACTCCTTGCTCTTGCATGCCTTGTAAAATTTTGCAACAAAGTGTCTCATGCACCAACGGTGTTGAAGCTTTGGAAGACCGAGAATATCAACGTCTATTGCTTTGAGAATCCCATGATGGCGATCCGATATAATGCATACCTCTCGCTTGCCTATAACCTTGGTTCTCACATGCCCCATGAACCACTCCCAATTATCATCATGCTTCGAAGGCACCCAGGCAAATGCCACTGGCAACACGTTATCATTGGAAGAGTGGGCCATCGCCACCATTAATGTGCCCTTGTATTTTCCGGTCAAGAATGTACCATCTATAGACAAGACCGGGCGACAATACTTGAATGCCTCAATGCATTGTCCAAAGCTCTAGAAGGCACAGCGAAACACACTGTCAGTTGACTCCACCCGATGGCGCATTCCCGGGTTTCGATGAGCAATGGCTGCCAACATCTTGGGCAGAATGTTATATGCGGCCTCATAATCACCATGCAACATCCTAATAGCGTTTTCCTTCGCCATCCATGCCTTCCCATACTTGACCGGGTATCCGAATAGTTCCTAAGTCGAAGACATGAGAAACTTGACCTTCATGGTTGGATCATGTGCTATTTGATTCAACAATTTGTATCCTAGATACTCAGACATGAGTTGATGGTGTCCTTTGCTTTGGTCCGCCTTGTCCGGGGGTACGCACGTGTGAGTGCCAACATGACTCTTCAACACCCATTGCCCGGTTTCTTTGATTTTTCTACCACAGACAATCCATTTGCAACCTTCTTGGTCACATTTGACTGTGTACAGAACTTTTTGATTTGAATGAGCAACAACAAACGGCCTATGGTTCCTAATGGCTGATACGTCTCCAACGTATCTATAATTTTTGATTGCTCCATGATACTTTATCTACTGTTTTGGACTATATTGGGCTTTATTTTCCACTTTTATATTATTTTTGGGACTAACCTATTAACCGGAGGCCCAGCCCAGAATTGCTGTTTTTTTGCCTATTTCGGTCTCAAGAAAGCGGAATATCAAACGGAGTCCAAACGGAACGAAACCTTCGGAAACGTGATTTTCTCACCGAACGTGATCCAGGGGACTTGGACCCTACTCCAAGGAACAAAAGAGGCGGTCACGAGGGTGCCCCCCCCCGGGCGTGCCCCCTGCCTCGTGGGCCCCATGTTGCTCCACCGACGTACTCCTTCCTCCTATATATACCTACGTACCCCCAAACGATTAGAATAGGAGCCAAAAACCTAATTCCACCGCCGCAACTTCCTGTATCCACGAGATCCCATCTTGGGGCCTGTTCCGGAGCTCCGCCGGAGGGGGCATCCACCATGGAGGGCTTCTACATCATCATCAAAGCCTCTCCAATGAAGTGTGAGTAGTTCACTTCAGACCTACGGGTCCGTAGCTAGTAGCTAGATGGCTTCTTCTCTCTTTTTGGATCTCAATACAATGTTCTCCCCCTCTCTCGTGGAGATCTATTCGATGTAATCTTCTTTTTGCGGTGTGTTTGTTGAGACCGATGAATTGTGGGTTTATGATCCAGCTTATCTATGAATAATATTTGAATCTTCTCTGAATTCTTTTATGTATGATTGAGTTATCTTTGCAAGTCTCTTCGAATTATCCGTTTGGTTTGGCCAACTAGATTGGTAGTTCTTGCAATGGGAGAAGTGCTTCGCTTTGGGTTCAATCTTGCAGTGTCCTTTCCCAGTGACAGAAGGGGAAGCAAGGCACGTATTGTATTGTTGCCATCGAGGATAGAAAGATGGTGTTTTTTTATCATATTGCATGAATTTATCCCTCTACATCATGTCATCTTGCTTAAGGCATTACTCTGTTTTTAACTTAATACTCTAGATGCATACTGGATAGCGGTCGATGAGTGGAGTATAGTAGTAGATGCAGAATCGTTTCGGTCTGCTTGTCATGGACGTGATGCCTATATACATGATCATACCTAGATATATTCATAACTATGCTCAATTCTGTCAATTGCTCAACAGTAATTTGTTCACCCACCTTAGAATATCTATGCTCTTGAGAGAAGCCACTAGTGAAACCTATGGCCCCTGGGTCTATTCTCACCATATCAATCTTCATCACTTTTATACTTGCTTTGTTTTTACTTTGCCTTTTACTTTTTACTTTGCATCTCTATACCAAAAATACCAAAAATATTATTTATCATCTCTATCAGATCTCACTCTCATAAGTGAGTGTGAAGGGATTGACAACCCCTAATCGCGTTGGTTGCGAGTAGCTATCGTTTTGTGCAGGTACGAGGGACTTGTGCGTGGCCTCCTACTGGATTGATACCTTGGTTCTCAAAAACTGAGGGAAATACTTACGCTACTTTGCTGCATCATCCTCTCCTCTTCGGGGAAATCCAACGCAGTGCTCAAGAGGTAGCAAGAAGAATTTCTGGCGCCGTTGCCGGGGAGGCTCACGCAAGAGCAAGTCAAGCATACCAAGTACCCATCACAATCCCTATCTCTCGCATTACATTATTTGCCATTTGCCTCTCGTTTTCCTCTCCCCCACTTCACCCTTGCCGTTTTATTCGCCCTTACTTTCCCAATCTCCTCCTCTCTTTCCGTTGCCTTTTCCTCGTCCGTTTGTTTGCTGGTGTGTTAGTTTGTTTGCTTGTCGCTATGTCTGAAATTGGGGAAGTTATTGCCGATATGGGCGATAACAATATCATAGAAAATTCTGATGCTCCTGCTGAAGAATCCCCTACCTATCATACAAAGAGATTTCGAATCGGTAGTGGTAATATTATTGGAAAAGGAGTTATTCAAGATTTCTTTACTTGTGCGGTGCTTTGCCCTCTATGGGCAGTTCTATTCTTTATAGAACTAGTAGTCTTGCGGACGCCATTGCCATGCTTATCGTTGAACTTGAAAGGCAATTTATGCATATGCACCCTTCTATACAAAGTATTTTCTTAGAATTTTCTAATATCGAACACTCCTCTGCTTTGCTACTATCTTTTTGGCTCATGAATTCAGATTTGTAATAAAAGAGGCCAAAGAAATCTTTGCGCATTATAGGGTGGACGCCGGCCTTCCTCCCATAGAATATATCCTCTTTGATCAAGAAGAAATTATGCGTTTTCAATCTCTTGACTATGTTGCTTTCAATGAAAACCTTAGAAAAAAGGTGCCAACCAATATTTTAATTGATAGAATCTCTGAACTTAATGATGATTTGGCTATTCAAATAATGAGTTAGGATACTCTCTTGAGTGCAGACTCACAAGGTTCTGTCAAAAGAACGCTTATAATGATGAATTGGTTGTGCATTATGAAGGGCCGAAAGAGGAACCTATACCTCCTAAAATTGATCTTGGGGATTTTTGCCCTATTAAATTTAGCTCTTTTGATTACTTTTGCTTGCCTCAAAGAAAACTTGCTGCCGAACTTAGAGAATATGAAATGAGTTTCACCGATCTATCTTATTACTACGGCACTACCTAGATCTATCCTCGCTTTTATGCCTAGCTAGGGGCGTTAAACGATAGCGCTTGTTGGGAGGCAACCCAATTTTATTTTTAGTTTTTTGTTTTTGTTTCTGTTTAGGAATAAATAATCCATATAGCCTCTTTTTAGATGTGGTTTTATCTTTTAATTAGTGTTTGTGCCAAGCTAGACCTATTGGATCTTATTGGATGATAGTTATTTGATCTTGCTGTAATTTCCAGAAACTTTGTGCTTAGTGCCCGAATTATTAAAAATCACCAGAACGTGATAAAATACTGATTCCAATTGCTGCTGATCAAAATTGTCTAGGTCTTCTAATTTGGTTAGAATGTTTTGAGTTGCAGAAGTTTGCGTTAGTTACAGATTACTACAGACTGTTCTGTTTTTGACAGATTCTGTTTTTCGTGTGTTGTTTGCTTATTTTGATGAATCTATGGTTAGTAAAATAGTTTATAATCCATAGAGAAGTTGGAATACAGTAGGTTTAACACAAATATAAATAAAGAATGAGTTCATTACAGTACCTTAAAGTAGTCTTTTGTTTTCTTTCTCTAACGGAGCTCACGAGATTTCTATTGAGTTTTGTGTTGTGAAGTTTTCAAGTTTTGGGTGAATTCTTTTGATGGATTATGGAACAAGGAGTGGAAGAGCCTAAGCTTGGGGATGCCCATGGCACCCCAAGAGAATCCAAGGACACCAAAAGTCAAAGCTTGGGGATGCCCCGGAAGGCATCCCCTCTTTTCGTCTACTTCCATCGGTAATTTACTTGGAGCTATATTTTTATTCACCACATGATAAGTGTTTTGTTTGGAGCGTCTTGTATTATTTGCGTCTTTGCTTGTTAGTTTACCACAATCATCCTTGTTGTACACACCTTTTGAGAGAGCCATACATGAATTGTAATTTGATAGAATGCTCATAGTGCTTCACTTATATCTTTTGAGTTTGATAGTTTTGCTCATAGTGCTTCACTTATATCTTTTGAGCTTGATAATTTTGCTCTAGTGCTTCACTTAGATCTTTTAGAGCACGGTGGTGGATTTGTTTTAAAGAAACTATTGATCTCTCATGCTTCACTTAGATTATTTTGAGAGTCATTAATAGCATGGTAATTTGCTTAAAATTAATATACTTGGTATTCAAGATATGTGAAACTTTCTTTTGAGTGCGTTGAATACTAAGAAAAGTTTGATACTTGATAATTGTTTTGAGATATGGAGGTGGTAATATTAAAGTCATGCTGGTTAGGTGATTATGAATTTAAAGAATGCTTGTGTTGAAGTTATCAAATCCCGTAGCATGCATGTATGGTTAAAGTTGTGTAACAAATTTGAAACATGAAGTGTACCTGGCTTGTGCATCCTTATGAGTGGCGGTCGGGGACGAGCGATGGTCTTTTCCTACCAATATATCCCCCTAGGAGCATCTTGCGTAGTACTTGATTTTTGATGACTTCTAAATTTTTGCAATAAGTATATGAGTTATTTTGACTAATGTTGAGTCCATGGATTATACGCACTTTTACCTTTCCGCCTTTGCTAGCCTCTTCGGTACCGTGCATTGCCCTCTCTCACCTTGAGAGTTGGTGCAAACTTCGCCGGTGCATCCAAACCCCGTGATATGATACGCTCTACCACACATAAACATCCTTATATCTTCCTTAAAACAGCCACCATACCTACCTATTATGGCATTTCCATATCCATTCCGAGATATATTGCCATTCAACTTTCCACCGTTCCATTCATCATCATCATGACATACCTTACTTTTGTCATATTGCCATTGCATGATCATGTAGTTGACATCGTATTTGTGGCAAAGCCACCATGCATTATTTTTCATACATGTCACTCTTGATTCATTGCACCATCCCGCACATCATGGAGGCATTCATATAGAGTCATATCTTGTTCTAGTTTCGAGTTGTAATCCTTATGTTGTAATCAATAGAAGTGTGATGATCATCATTATTAGAGCATTGCCCAAAAAAAAGAAAAAAAAGAAAAAAAGAAAGGCCCCAAAAAAAGAAAATAAAAAGGGCAATGTTACTATCTCCTTTTCCACACTTGTGCTTCAAAGTAGCACCTTGTTCTTCATGTAGTGAGTCTCATATATTGTGCTTCAAAGTAGCACCTTGTTCTTCATGTAGTGAGTCCCATATATTGTGCTTCAAAGTAGCACCATGTTTTTCATATAGTGAGTCTCATAAGTTGTCTTTTTATACTAGTGGGAATTTTTCATTATAGAACTTGGCTTGTATATTCCTACGATGGGCTTCCTCAAATGCCCTAGGTCTTCATGAGCAAGCAAGTTGGATGCACACCCACTAGTTTTCTTTTGTTGAGCATTCATTTATAGCTCTAGTGCATCCGTTGCATGGCAATCCCTACTCCTCATATTGACATCAATTGATGGGCATCTCCATAGCCCGTTGATTATCCTCGTCAATGTGAGACTTTCTTCTTCTTTTTTGTCTTATCCACACAATCCCCATCATCATATTCTATTCCACCCATAGTGCTATGTCCATGGCTCACGCTCATGTATTGCGTGAAGGATGAAAAAGTTTGAGATTATTTAAGTATGAAACAATTGCTTGGCTTGTCATCGGGGGTATAGAAGTTGGGAACATCTTTGTGTGACGAAAATGAAGCATAGCCTAACTATATGATTTTGTAGGGATGAACTTTCTTTTGCCATGCTATTTTGAGAAGACATGATTACTTTGATTAGTATGCTTGAAGTATTACTATTTCTTTTTATTAATATGAGCTTTTATTTTGTATTCATTTGGATCTGAATATTCATACCACAATTAAGAAGATTTACATTGAAATTATGCCAAAGTATCACTCCGCATCAAAAATTCTTTTTTTATCATTTACCTACTCGAGAACGAGCAGGAATTAAGCTTGGGATGCCCGTACGTCTCCAACGTATCTATAATTTTTATTGCTCCATGCTACTTTATCTACTATTTTGGACTATATTGGGCTTTATTTTCCACTTCTATATTATTTTGGGACTAACCTATTAACCGGAGGCCCAAATTGTAATTGCTGTTTTTTTGCCTATTTCAGTATTTCGAAGAAACGGAATATCAAACGGAGTCCAAACGGAATGAAACCTTCGGAAATGTGATTTTCTCACCGAACGTGATCCAGGGGACTTGGACCCTACTCCAAGGAACAAAAGAGGCGGTCACGAGGGTGGGGGCGCCCCCTGGGCGCGCCCCCTGCCTCGTGGGCCCCCTGTTGCTCCACCGACGTACTCCTTCCTCCTATATATACCTACGTACCCCCAAACAATCAGAACAGGAGCCAAAAACCTAATTCCACCGCCGCAACTTCCTGTATCCACGAGATGCCATCTTCGGGCCTATTCCGGAGCTCCGCCGGAGGGGGCATCCACCACGGAGGGCTTCTACATCATCATCAAAGCTTCTCTGATGAAGTTTGAGTAGTTTACTTCAGACCTACGGGTCCATAGCTAGTAGATGGCTTCTTCTTTCTTTTTGGATCTCAATACAATGTTCTCCCCCTCTCTCGTGGAGATCTATTCGATGTAATCTTCTTTTTGCGGTGTGTTTGTTGAGATCGATGAATTGTGGGTTTATGATCCAGCTTATCTATGAATAATATTTGAATCTTCTCTGAATTCTTTTATGTATGATTGAGTTATCTTTGCAAGTTTCTTTGAATTATCCGTTTGGTTTGGCCAACTAGATTGGTAGTTCTTGCAATGGGAGAAATGCTTAGCTTTGGGTTCAATCTTGCGGTGTCCTTTCCCAGTGATAGAAGGGGAAGAAAAGCACATATTGTATTGTTGCCATCGAGGATAACAAGATGGGGTTTTTATCATATTGCATGAATTTATCCCTCTACATCATGTCATCTTGCTTAAGGCGTTACTCTGTTTTTAACTTAATACTCTAGATGCATGTTGGATAGCGGTCGATGGGTGGAGTAATAGTAGTAGATGCAGAATCGTTTCGGTCTACTTGTCATGGACGTGATGCCTATATACATGATCATACCTAGATATACTCATAACTATGCTCAATTCTGTCAATTGCTCAACAGTAATTTGTTCACCCACCGTAGAATATCTATGCTCTTGAGAGAAGCCACTAGTGAAACCTACGGCCCCTGGGTCTATTCTCATCATATCAATCTTCATCACTTTTATACTTGCTTTGTTTTTACTTTGCCTTTTACTTTTTACTTTGCGTCTCTATACCAAAAATACCAAAAATATTATTTATCATCTCTATCAGATCTCACTCTCGTAAGTGACCGTGAAGGGATTGACAACCCCTAATCGCGTTGGTTGCGGTAGCTATCGGTTTGTGCAGGTACGAGGGACTTGTGCGTGGCCTCCTACTGGATTGATACCTTGGTTCTCAAAAACTGAGGGAAATACTTATGCTACTTTGCTGCATCATCCTCTCCTCTTCGGGGAAATCCAACGCAGTGCTCAAGAGGTAGCAATGGCATAGTCACACAACCATATCTTGAACTCTACCAAAGAACCAAACTTGATGCCTTTCTTCAAATGTGCATTCTCATCCTAATTTTCTGGCCGAGGATCACTGAATTTGGGGCACGGTGTTGACTCAGACAACCCGAATCTTAGCCCTCCGTCAAAAACGGCATTGTCCGCAAGACTCACATCCCAAAACAATGGCGGCCCTCTCTCCTTGCCGGTCACCTTCTTGTAGATTTCATTTTCTTGCATAGTCAACCCATCCTCATCCAATTCTTCCTCCGGACCCTCGTCATCCGAGTTGTACCCACACATACGGTTATAAGGGAGGGTACGGTCCATGTCTTGTTGTCGCACAATGACATCCATGTTACCAATTGGATTGTAATGGATCTCTTCATTCTCCACGTAAGCATCCTCTTGAGCAACAATAGCATCATCATCAACATGACCACTAGCATCTTCTTCAACATGAGGAATAGCATCATGACAGAGTACTATGGCGCTAGCATTGATATGATCTTCATTGGGTTGGCTACTTGGTGGTTGGCTAGAACAATTAGGGATATACACCCGATACGTCTCCAACGTATATATAATTTATGAAGCATTCATGCTATTATATTATCTATTTTGGATGTTTATAGGCTTTACTAAGCACTTTTATATTATTTTTGGGACTAACCTATTAACCGGAGGCCCAACCCATATTGTTGTTTTCTTGCCTATTTTAGTGTTTCGAAGAAAAGGAATATCAAATGGAGTCCAAACGGAATGAAACCTTTGGGAGCGTGATTTTTGGAACGAACATGATCCAGGAGACGTGGAGCTGAAGTCAGGGAAGCTTCGAGGAGGCCACGAGGCAGGGGCGCGCCCACCCCCCTGGGCGCGCCCTCCACCCTTGTGGGCCCCTCGTGGCTCCCCTGACCGACTTCTTTCGCCTATATAAGTCCATATACCCTAAAACCTTCAGGAAACAGAATAGATCGGGAGTTCCGCCGCCGCAAGCCTCTGTAGCCACCAAAACCCTCTCGGGAGCCCGTTCCGGCACCCTGCCGGAGGGGGAATCCATCACTGGTGGCCATCTTCATCATCCCGGCGCTCTCCATGATGAGGAGGGAGTAGTTCACCTCGGCGCTGAGGATATGTACCAGTAGCTATGTGTTTGATATCTCTCTCTCTCTCTCGTGTTCTTGACTTCGCACGATCTTGATGTATCGCGAGCTAAGATAATATATTTGGATCTTATGATGTATCTCCCCCTCTAATCTCTATTAATGGATTGAGTTTTCCCTTTGAAGTTATCTTATCGGATTGAGTCTTTAAGGATTTGAGAACACTTGGTGTATGTCTTGCCGTGCTTATCTGTGGTGCCAATGGGATATTCACGTGATTCACTTGATGTATGTTTTGGTGATCAACTTGCGGGTTCAATGAATCTATGCATAAGGGTTGACACACGTTTTCGTCTTGACTCTCCGGTAGAAACTTTGGGGCACTCTTTGAAGTACTTTGTGTTGGTTGAATAGATGAATTTGAGATTGTGTGATGCATATCGTATAATCATGCCCACATATACTTGAGGTGACAATGGAGTATCTAAGTGACATTAGAGTTTTGGTTGATTTGTGTCTTAAGGTGTTATTCTAGTACGAACTCTATGATAGATCGAACGAAAAGAATAGCTTCGTGTTATTTTACTACGGACTCTTGAATAGATAGATCAGAAAGGATAACTTTGAGGTGGTTTCGTACCCTACCATAATATCTTCGTTTGTTCTCCGCTATTAGTGACTTTGGAGTGACTCTTTGCTGCATGTTGAGGGATAGTTATATGATCCAAGTATGTTATTATTGTTGAGAGAACTTGCACTAGTGAAAGTATGAACCTTAGGCCTTGTTTCCTACCATTGCAATACCATTTGTGCTCACTTTTATCATTAGTTACCTTGCTGTTTTTATATTTTCATATTACAAAAACCTATATCTACTATCCATATTGCACTTGTATCACCATCTCTTCATGAACTAGTGCACCTATACAATTTACCATTGTATTGGGTGTGTTGGGGACACAAGAGACTCTTTGTTATTTGGTTGCAGGGTTGTTTGAGAGAGACCATCTTCATCCTACACCTCCCACGGATTGATAAACCTTAGGTCATCCACTTGAGGGAAATTTGCTACTGTCCTACAAACCTCTGCACTTGGAGGCCCAACAAAGTCTACAAGAAGAAGGTTGTGTAGTAGACATCAAGCTCTTTTCTGGCGCCGGTGCCAGGGAGGTGAGTGCTTGAAGGTATATCTTTATATCTTGCAATCGAATCATTTAGTTTCTTGTTTTATCACTAGTTTAGTTTATAAAAGAAAACTACCAAAAATGGAATTGAGTTTGTCTCATACGCTTCATCTTTTTAATATCTTTCGTAAGTATGATAAAAAGGAAAATTGTGCTCAAGTGCTAGAAGAAGAAGCCTATAAAATGTTTGATACTAAATCTTTGAATGATGAGAATGATTGCAATGTTGTTAGTATGAACTCTTTGAACATCCATAGTACTAATGATGATTGCACTAGTTATGATGAAAATGTCTCCTATAGGCATGTCAATTTTTGTGGAGTGCATTGGGTTTGCAAGTACACACTAAATAGGGAAAATAGATATTGCAAGAGGCATAAGCATTTAGAAACTAAATTGTTGCAAGAAAGGCTAGATAAGAATGCTGAAAATTCACATTTCCTTTGCCGTACTTGTGAACTTTGCAATGAACGTGGTCATTCACATCTCCGATGCAAATTATTTCATGATCGAATCGTGTCCAAAAATTGTGATGATTTGATTTCCCTTGCACATTGTAATGAACTTAGTTTGCTTTTGGGTTATGAAGAAATGAAACGTTTAACTAAGAATCTTCCAGAATTTGTCTTTAAGAAACTCTTTGATTTTAATCTAGAGGAAATTTATATGTATTGTATGGTGAATTGCATTGAAAATCCTTATATTTCCAATTACCTAAAGAAAAGAAAGCAAATAGAAGATGAAGAGAACACTAATTGAAGGGAAGAGACTTCCCAATATCCTCCTATTATTTCTTATGATTAATCAGGTAACGAGGAGGAGCTTTCTATTCAACCAATCTCATCAATAAGGAGCTCAAAGAAGAAGGTTGAACCCACACATAATGTGAAGAAGAAAAGAAAAGAAGGAGCAACAAAGGTAAAAAGGTATCCCTCCCAAATGATGTTGCTCCTACTACTCATTGTGATGATGATAATTGCTATACTATTGGTGCTATCCATACTATTAATGATGAGAGTGATTATGCTTATGATATGAAAAGGCCCAAGCTTAGGGAAGCTATATTTGATGAGGATGAAATATTTGAGAATATATTTGCTGAAACTAATGTTTGTCCCAAGCTTGGGGATGCTACGTTTAATGAAGATGATATTCTTAGCCTCCCAAGTTTTGATATGCAAAGTTGTTATGATGATAGCATGCCTCTTACCTATGATGATTATATTGATGAAAGTGGGTTTGGAAGAGTGTAAACTTTAGGAAGTAATGATCCCACTATTTTGGAGGATGTTGAATCTTATAATATTTATGAAAGTGGATTTGGAAGAGTGTCAACTTTGTTTAGTGATGATTCAACTATCTTGGAAGAGGTTTCAATTGATTATGATGAGAACAAAGTTGCTGCTTATGATGATTATTGTGATGAAATTTATGCTATAAAAAGTAGTTATGATTATATTTATAAAACTTTTCATGATTATGATTACCCTTTTTCTGAACTTTACTCTTTTAATGTGGAAACAATTTATAGTATTCAAGTCTCTTATGATACTCCCACCATTCCGAATAAGAAGAATTTTGCTTATGTGGAGAGTAGTAAATTTTCTATGCAAGTAGATCATGAAAAGAATGCTTTAGGTGCTGGTTATATTGTTGAATTCATTCATGATGCTACTGAAAATTATTATGAGGGAGGAAAATATGCTTGTACGAATTGCAATAATATCAAGTTTCCTCTCTATGTGCTTAAAGTCTTGAAGCTATGCTTGTTTTACCTTCCTATGCTAGCTGAATCTTGTTCCCATAAGTTATTTTCTCACAAAATCCCTATGCATAGGAAGTGGGTTAGACTTAAATGTGCTAGTCATATGCTCCACGATGCTCCCGTTATGTTTCAATTCTTATCTTTAATGTGAGCATCATTGTCATCATCATGCCTAGCTAGAAAGGCATTAAAGAAAAGCGCTTGTTGGGAGACAACCCAATATTTATCCTTACTGTTTTTGTGTGCTCACATGATTATGATACTGTAGTAATTATGTTTTATAGCTTTTCTTTCAATAAAGTGCCAAGTAAGACCTTTAGGATAGCTTACGGTGATAGTTGTGTTGATCCTGCTGAAATTCAGAAACTTTTGCACCCAGTAAATTAGTTTTGATAATTCACATAAACGTCCTTCTGATCTGATTCTTTTTGCTCTGGATTGGTACACAAATTTATTAGGACTTCCTAATTTGGTAGGAGTTTTGGAGCTCCAGAAGTATACGTTTGGTACAAATTACTACAGAATGTTCTGTTTTTGACAGATTCTGTTTTCTATGTGTTGTTTGATTATTTTGATGAATCTATGAGTAGTATCGGAGGGTATGAACCATAGAGAAGTTGGAATACAGTAGATATTACACCAATATGAATTTAGAATGAGTTCATTATAGTACCTAAGTGGTGGTTTTTTTTCTTATACTAACAGAGCTTACGAGTTTTCTGTTGAGGTTTATGTTGTGAAGTTTTTAAGTTTTGGGTAAAGATTCGATGGACTATGGAATAAGGAGTGGCAAGAGCCTAAGCTTTGGGATGCCCAATGCACCCCAAGGTAATATTCAAGGACAACCAAGAGCCTAAGCTTGGGGATGCCCCGGAAGGCATCCCCTCTTTCGTCTTCGTTCATCGGTAACTTTACTTGGAGCTATATTTTTATTCACTACATGATATGTGTTTTGCTTGGAGCGTCATTTTATTTTGTTAGTATTTGATTTTTGTTATTTCAAATAATGGTTTTCACCTATATTTTCAATGAAAATGTCAAGGATAGCCTTTACCATGCTTATTTTGCTATTATACATGTTGCTGTTTGAAAACAGAAAGTTTGCCGCTGTTGCAAAAATTCTCTACAAAAGTCAGAGAATGATATAATGTTGAAACTTTTTGCATATTGAGCTCTGATAAATCTTCTACAGCGTAGTATTTTTCTAATAATTTTTGGAGTTAGGTTAGTATGATGAATCTTGCATTCTTTACAGACTATACTATTTTGGCAGATTGCTGTTATGTTTGCATTGTTTGCATATGTTTGCTTGTTCAATGATTCTATTTGAGGATAGGAGTATTAAATATGCAGAGACATTTAGTATGCAATGTTGAATAATAATTTTAGTGATTTTTTACAGTAGAAAATGATAAGGTTTTGCATTGGTTTATACTAACTTATCTCACGAGTTCTTGTTGAGTTTGGTGTGGATGAAGCTTTTGATAAATAGAGAAACCATGATATGAGAGGAATTAAGGAGACACAGAAGTTCAAGCTTGGGGATTCCCAAGGCACCCAAATGGTAATATTTTAAGAAGTCTCAAGCATCTAAGCTTGGGGATGCCCCGTTAGGCATCCCACCTTTCTTCTTCAACAACTATCGGTTAGTATCGGTTGAACCTAAGTTTTTGCATCTTCACATGAGTTGTGCTATCCTTGCAATGTCATTTTATTTGGTTTTGCTTGCTGTTTGAATAAAATACCAAGATCTGAAAGTCTTAAATGAGAGAGAGTCTTCACATAGCTACATAATTATTTAACTACTCATTGATCTTCACTTATATCCTTCTGGAGTAGTTTGTCATTTACTCGTGTGCTTCACTTATATCCTATGAGTAAATGGTCGAATGAGTTGAATGTCATAAATCTGAAATTATATATGTTTCATATGCTTACCTCGGTGGGAGTAATAACTTCACATCTAATAAGTAGTGGTGTTAAATTTATTGAAGGTTAGCAAGCATTGTATTGGTCACTTGAACAATTCATGAAAGAATATTGAAGCAAGAGAGATTTCACATATAAATATACTATCTTAGACATCTTCTATGATTGTGAGCCCCATTAATTTATTTCAAACCTTAGCAAATTAGTTGAAGTTGGACAAAGAAGACAACGTAATGAGTTATGCTTGGGTGTATTTGTATAGAAGTTATATTTTTATAGATCCTCCAACATGTGGTGCTTGCTTTTTAGAATCCTTTGCTAGCCAAAATATTTGTACTAAGCGGGAATACTGCTTGTGCATCCAAATTCCTTGAACCAAGTTTCTTCCATTAGTGTCCACCATACCTACCTATATGCGGTATTTACCTGCCATTCCAAGTAAATTTGCATGTGCCAAACTCTAAACCTTCAAATAATAATCTGTTTTGTATGCCCGAATCGCTCATGTAGCGACTAGGGGTTGTCAGTATCTTCCATGCTAGGTGGGTTATTCTCAAGATGAGTGGACTCCGCTCATCATTCATGAGAAAAATGGCTGGTAACCGGGATGCCCAGTCCCATGATCAAAAGATCAAAATCAAATAAAAAATAATTGCAAACAAAACTCCCCCAGGATTGATGTTAGTTGGAGGCACCCATTGTTTCGGGAAAGCCATGGATTGATGAATGTTGGTGGAGGGGGAGTAAAAACTTTACCATTTTGTTTGGGAACCGCCTATAATGTGTGTAGTATGGAAGATATTGGGAACTCTTGGTTGTTATGTTGACAATGAGATCATACCTCTCAAAATTATTTATCTCTATTTCAAAATCGAGCTCTGGCACCTCTGCAAATCCCTACTTCCCTCTGTGAACGGCCTATGTTTTACTTTTATGCAAGAGTCAGTAGTATTCCTTCTCATTCCTACCTACTCTTTAGTTGGCAAGCATCATGTGTTGGGGAAAGATCTAAGCATATATGGCCATGCAAATATATTTGATCATGAATTATTATTGTTGACAATTATCTATATGATAAGTGAGTTGGGAGGCGAAACACTAAGCCCCTATCTTTCTCTGTGTTCGATGGATGCTATTTGTTCTAAGAATATGCTTTGAGTGGTAGCAATCATGGAAGACTATATGATAGTTGAGTATGTGGAGTTTGCTAAATCAAAGCTCTGACATAGACCCTGCTTCCTGAAAATAAGATGAATTGTAATTGTTTGATGACTGAGAATAAAGTTTGCTAGTTTTCAATAAAGTTTATGGTCTATGCTTTAACATGTGAATAGCTTGTTACTTGATCTTGAGAAGTTTTATGAGATGAACTACTGTTATGGCATATAATCATGCTAGAAAAGGTGACTGAAATTATCATTGATCAAACTTGTGCACCTGCTAGAATTCACACTTCATAAATTCTTTCTTTTATCATTTACCTACTCGAGGACGAGCAGGAATTAAGCTTGGGGATGCTGATACGTCTCCAACGTATCTATAATTTATGAAGCATTCATGCTATTATATTATCTATTTTGGATGTTTATGGGCTTTACTAAGCACTTCTATATTATTTTTGGGACTAACCTATTAACCGGAGGCCCATCCCATATTGCTGTTTTCTTGCCTATTTCAGTGTTTCGAAGAAAAGGAATATCAAACGGAGTCCAAACGGAATGAAACCTTCGGGAGCGTGATTTTTGGAACGAACGTGATCCAGGAGACGTGGAGTTAAAGTCATGGAAGCTTCGAGGAGGCCACGAGGCAGGGCCCCCCCCGGGCGTGCCCTCCACCCTCGTGGGCCCCTCGTGGCTCCCCTGACCGACTTCTTTCGCCTATATAAGTCCATATACCCTAAAACCTTCGGGAAGCAGAATAGATCGGGAGTTCCGCCGCCGCAAGCCTCTGTAGCCACCAAAAACCTTTCGGGAGCCCGTTCCGGCACCCTACGGAGAGGGAATCCATCACCGGTGGCCATCTTCATCATCCCGGCGCTCTCCATGACGAGGAGGGAGTAGTTCACCCTCGGGGCTGAGGATATGTACCAGTAGCTATGTGTTTGATCTCTCTCTCTCTCTCTCTCTCTCTCTCTCTCTCTCTCTCTCGTGTTCTTGACTTCGCACGATCTTGATGTATCGCGAGCTTTGCTATTATAGTTGGATCTTATGATGTTTCTCCCCCTCTACTCTCTTGTAATGGATTGAGTTTTCCTTTGAAGTTATCTTATCGGATTGAGTCTTTAAGGATTTGAGAACACTTGATGTATGTCTTGTCGTGCTTATCTGTGGTGACAATGGGATATTCACGTGATTCACTTGATGTATGTTTTGGTGATCAACTTGCGGGTTCAATGAATCTATGCATAAGGGTTGACACACGTTTTCGTCTTGACTCTCCGGTAGAAACTTTGGGGCACTCTTTGAAGTACTTTGTGTTAGTTGAATAGATGAATTTGAGACTGTGTGATGCATATCGTATAATCATGCCCACGGATACTTGAGGTGACAATGGAGTATCTAGGTGACATTAGGATTTTGGTTGATTTGTGTCTTAAGGTGTTATTCTAGTAAGAACTCTATGATAGATCGAATGGAAAGAATAGCTTCGTGTTATTTTACTACGGACTCTTGAATAGATAGATCAGAAAGGATAACTTTGAGGTGGTTTCGTACCCTACCATAATCTCTTCGTTTGTTCTCCGTTATTAGTGACTTTGGAGTGACTCTTTGTTGCATGTTGAGGGATAGTTATATGATCCAAGTATGTTATTATTGTTGAGAGAACTTGCACTAGTGAAAGTATGAACCTTAGGCCTTGTTTCCTACCATTGCAATACCGTTTGTGCTCACTTTTATCATTAGTTACCTTGCTATTTTATATTTTCAGATTAAAAAAACCTATATCTACTATCCATATTGCACTTGTATCACCATCTCTTCGCCGAACTAGTGCACCTATACAATTTACCATTGTATTGGGTGTGTTGGGGACACAAGAGACTCTTTATTATTTGGTTGCAGGGTTGTTTGAGAGAGACCATCTTCATTCTACGCCTCCTACGGATTGATAAACCTTAGGTCATCCACTTGAGGGAAATTTGCTACTGTCCTACAAACCTCTGCACTTGGAGGCCCAACAACGTCTACAAGAAGAAGGTTGTGTAGTAGACATCAACACCTCGGCACTATCAGCATGTATTGGGGAGGATGCATTGCGGTTGAGATCAATTTGCAAGGGAGGAGGAGGATCAACCTTTGTGGCAAAGATCTCAAGAGAGTTGTCTTGTGATGCGTCTACTTTTTCCTTGTACACATTCCAATGCAATTGAGAGGTGATGGGCATACTCTTTAATCGGGACTTTACTCCCAATCCAATGTCATACCTCCCAATAAGCTTAACCTCGGCATTTGGGTCATTCCAATGTAACACGCTTCTCACTTTAACTACAAGATCATCAAAGCTTGGACTTGCGTCAAAAACCATAGCCTCTTCCCCTTCATCGTCATTTCCAAGCATAAACGTCGTCTTGTCCAAATAATGAACATTTACGAGCTTATGCATCTAAGAAATTGAAAACAATATAATCAATCCATATATGTCATCCAACCAACTCAAATGGACAAATTAACTAAATTTTGCAACAATTGAACAAGTAACTACTATTCATACTCAAGTTAACCTAACCATTAACCCTAACCCTAACCATAACCCCCAACATAACAACTATAACCCTAACCCCCAACATAACCACCATAACCCAAACCCTAACCCTAACACTAACACTAACACTAACCCTAGCCATAAATGCATAATAAATGTGTCATAAATGCACACAACAAGATCAACACCTAGGGTTTGCAACCAAATGAACAAAGCCACACAAAACAAAGATCTCAACCAATCAAAAGGAGGGGAAATGGGGGAGGTACCTTGGGTGATGAAAATGCTCAGGATCCACCGGTGAAATCTCAAGCAAATGGAGGGGATCTAGGGGGGTTTGTGAGGGGGGAGAGGGGGGAGAGGGGCTGAGCACGGGGAAGAAGATGAGTGAGGAAGAAGAGTGGTGGTGGGGCCCACAAACCAGCCCCTCCCCACCTTATCCACCACACAGGACCCTACCGCCAGAGGTGGTGGCGGTAGGCTTCAGTACCCTACCGCCATGGCACCTGTTGAGTATATATTTTCTATTGCACGTGTATTGGAGTTGTTGCCCACCTCCTAGTCTTGTATAGTTGAGGTAGAGGCCTTCCCTTGTATTATATATGCGTGCACCAGCACCCCGATCAATATATCATATTGCAAATTATCTGTCTACATGGTATCATCTTTTTCGGTCTAACCCTAGGGTAGCTGCCGCCGCACCCCACCACCGCTTCCGCACGTGCGTCCCGCACCGCTGCCGCCCGCGCGTCCCACGCCATTGAGCCGTTGCATCCCGTGTCGCTGCAGCCGCTTCCGTCTCGCTTGTGTGTCCCGTCGTCTTGTTCAACGCGTGCACAAGCTAGCTAGACTAAGAATCGATCCAGCTACTTAGCTAGCTTTGGCTGGTGCCTTGCGTATCTCGTGTCATGCCGCTGTAGTCTTCGTGCCGCCGCCGCCTCCCTCTGTCCCACGCGCGCCTAGCCAGCCGCTGCGTCTTCCCATTTGCACGCCGCCGCCATGTCGTGGCCCTCCTCCCCGGCTCCTCGACCACCCACTCGTCCAACCCGTTTGCTGGTCCCGAGCCCTCTGCCGCCGCCATCCGTGACCTCAGTATTGAGGCCCGGGTCCCCATCCGTCTCGACAGCTCCAGCACGTCGTACTACGCGTGGAAGACCTACTTCAACATCTTCTTCCGCGAGTACTATCTCACCGAGCATATCGACGGTTCCGTGGACAGTGCATACAGGCGCGGCGACCCGGAGTGGTCCGCCATCGAGGCCACGATCATCCGTTGGTTCTATCAGACGGTCTCGAAGGACATCTTCCACACGGTCATCGCCGAGGACGACGACGCCTGCATCGTGTGGGCCAAGATCAACGCGCTCTTCACCGACAACAAACTCAGCGCCTTGTTTTCTTGCAGCATGAGTTCTTCGGCTGTCACCAGGACAACTCCACCATCGATGAGTACTGCATGAGGCTCAAGATGCTCGTCGACGAGCTTCGCGACATCGGCGCTAAGGTCTCTGACGACCTCATGCTGAGCACCCTCACCGCTGGGCTTAATGAGGACTTCGGCAACGCGGCGTCCAACCTCACCCTGCTGCGGCAACCCACTTTCCAGCGCGTCGCCATGTACCTCAAACTTGAAGAGCGCCGGATGACGAAGCTGAAGTAGCGGGTCCAGCACACCGCTCTCGCTGCCGGTACCACCCGCAGCGGCCCTGCTCTTTCGGCCGCCCCCCACAAGTCTGCGCCGCCGGCACCCGCCGGCTACTACCTGATGCCGCCCGTGCCCCCAGCGCCTCCCCAGCAGCCGCAAGGTGGCGGTGGCCGGTGCAACCGGTGGGGTGGCGAGGCGCACGATAACGCAGCAGCGGCGCAAAGCGCGGCGCCCACTTCCGGCGATCGCCTCCACCGTGGGCCGCCGGGCAGAACCCGTGGACGGGCGTCGTCCACGCCTATCACATGCCCGTCCCGCGGGCTCCTGCACCTGGTCTCCTTGGCCCCCGTCCAGCGGGCCACTAGGTGTTCGTCGGCGCCCCCTACCAGCCCTACGGTGCCCCGCTCGCGCCGCCAGCCCTCGGTGGCTACGGCGCGCCCGCCCAGGCGCCGCCCTATGGAGGCCAGCTGCCGCCACCGGCACCTGCACCATGGGACCCAGCCCTCCTGGCCACCCTACACTTGGCGCCGTCGCCGAGCAACTATGGCGGTGGAGACGATTGGTACATGGACTCGGGTGCTACTGCGCACATGACAGCTCATCCCGGTAACCTTTCCTCCTCCACTCCTCTTCACACTCCCACTCTCATCACCGTTGGCAACGGTTCCTCTTTACCCATCACCCATGTCGGTAGCACTAGTTTTCCTTCTAGTTCCACACCTATCACTATGCCTAACGTTATTGTTTCACCTGACTTAGTCACTAGCTTAGTCTATGTTCATCGTCTTACTCGTGAGAATCATCTTACTGTTGAATTTGACGGTGTTGGTTTTTCTGTGAAGGACGCCCGTACCCGGATGGTGCTTCGCTGATGTGATAGCCCTGACGAGCTTTATCCCGTGCACGCCGGCGCCTCCACTTCCAGACCCGTTGGCATGCTCGCTTGGGCCACCCCAACCCCGCCGTTTTGCGTCAGATTCTTAGAAGTTTTTCTTTCTCATATAATAAGCTCGACGAGCATACTTGTGAGGCTTGTCGTTTGGCCAAGCACGTGCATCTTACCTTTAGTGCGTCTACTTCAGTTTCCACTTTTATATTTTAGTTGATTCATAGTGATGTTTGGACGTCTCCCGATGCGAGTAACACGGGCTATCTATACTATTTGGTGATTTTAGATGATTACTCTCATTATGTGTGGACTTTTCCTCTTTGTCGTAAATCCGATGCTTTAGCCACACTCACCACCTTTTATTCCTACATCACCACTCAGTTCGGTCGCCCCATACTTGCACTCCAAACTGATAACGGAAAAGAGTTTGATAACGTCGCTCTTCGCTCACTTCTCGCCTCTCACGGCACCACCTTCCGTATGACTTGCCCCTACACTCCACAACAGAATGGCCGCGCCGAGCGCATTCTCCGCACTCTTAATGACTGTGTTCGCATGTTGCTCTTTCACGCTAACGTGCCGGCTCGGTTCTGGCCCGATGCCCTCGCCACCGCCTCTCTCTTAGTCAACATTCATCCGTGTCGTCCCCAGTGGAACTACACCCCTCACCACCTCCTTTTCGGTACACCACCATCCGATGATGGTCTTCGCATATTTGGGTGTCTCTGTTATCCCAGCACCGCATCCACCACACCACACAAGCTTGCACCCCGCTCCGTCCCATGCATCTTCCTTGGCTACCCTCCCAACACCACAGGTTACCGGTGCTATGATCCTGTCACTCATCGTGTGTACACCTCGAGCCACGTGTACTTTGTCGAGACGGTGTTCCCTTGTTTTCAGGTTCCTCCGGACGCGGCTCCTTCGGCTTCGGCCCCCACGCCCCCTACCTGGCGTGATGTGCGGCGGCAGCCCCCGGCGGGCCCCCTGGCCCGGCGCCTTCTGCCGCCCCCTCCCGGGTTCTCGACTCCCTCACCCAAAGTTGAGTCCGATCGGGCCCCGAGTCCCCGGCTCCCTCGCCCGAGGTCGAGCCCGCAGGCACCCCACCCGCCACCCCGGCCGGCGCCGCCACTCCTGCGAAGGGCTCGACCTCGACCTCGCCCGTCGCCTCCTCCGCGGCTGGCTCGGCTGGCACCGTCGCGGCTCCTGACGCCACGACCCCTGCCTCTGACTCCGCAGGCCCCGCCCCTGACGCCGCGGGAGCCCCTATTGTGGCCATGGCCCCCGACGCTGATGTGGCCCCCGCTGCTGTGGCACCCGCCGCACTCGCCGGCTCGGTCACCCGTGCCCGTGCAGGAGTGCATCGGCCGAGCACGCGCTAGTCCTCCGACGAGTATGTGTGCGCTGCCTCGTCATCGACACCATCACCCATCCCCACCTCCGCTCGTGCCGTCCTTCTGGATCCCCATTGGCTGGTTGCAATGCAGGAGCAGTTCGATGCCCTGTAGCGCAACTGCACGTGGCAGCTTGTTCCGCGACCCGCTCGTGCCAACATCATCTCTGGCAAGTGGGTGTTGAAGGAAATATGCCCTAGAGGCAATAATAAAGTTATTATTTATTTCCTTATTTCATGATAAATGTTTATTATTCATGCTAGAATTGTATTAACCGAAAACATAATACATGTGTGAATACATAGACAAACATAGTGTCACTAGTATGCCTCTACTTGACTAGCTCGTGAATCAAAGATGGTTAAGTTTCCTAGCCATAGACATGAGTTGTCATTTGATTAACGGGATCACATCATTAGGAGATTAAGTTTCCTAGCCATAGACATGACTCGAACCATTCCGTTAGCTTAGCACTTGATCGTTTAGTATGTTGCTATTGCTTTCTTCATGACTTATACATGTTCCTATGACTATGAGATTATGCAACTGCCGTTTACCGGAGGAACACTTTGTGTGCTACCAAACGTCACAACGTAACTGGGTGATTATAAAGGAGCTCTACAGGTGTCTCCAAAGTTACTTGTTGGGTTGGCGTATTTCGAGATTAGGATTTGTCACTCCGATTGTCGGAGAGGTATCTCTGGGCCCACTCGGTAATACACATCACTATAAGCCTTGCAAGCATTGTAACTAATGAGTAAGTTGCGGGATGATGTATTACGTAACGAGTAAAGAGACTTGTCGGTAACGAGATTGAACTAGGTATTGAGATACCGACGATCAAATCTCGGGCAAGTAACATACCGATGACAAAGGGAACAACGTATGTTGTTATGCGGTCTGACCGATAAAGATCTTCGTAGAATATGTAGGAGCCAATATGAGCATCCAGGTTCCGCTATTGGTTATTAACCGGAGACATGTCTCGGTCATGTGTACATTGTTCTCGAACCCGTAGGGTCCGCACGCTTAAGGTTTCGATGACAGTTATATTATGAGTTTATGAGTTTTGATGTACCGAAGGAGTTCGCAGTCCCGGATGAGATCGGGGACATGACGAGGAGTCTTGAAATGGTCGAGACGTAAAGGTCGATATATTGGACGACTATAGTCGGACATCGGAAAGGTTCCGAGTGATTCGGATATTTTTTGGAGTACCGGAGAGTTACGGGAATACGTATTGGGCCTTATTGGGCCATACGGGAAAGAAGGAAAAGGGCCTCAAGGGTGGCCGCACCCCTCCCCATTGACTAGTCCGAATTGGACTAGGGAGGGGGGGCGCCCCCTTCCTTCCTTCTCCTTCTCACTTCCCTTTCCTTCTCTCCTACTCCTACTACATGGAAGGGCTCTTAGTTCTACTAGGAAAGGGGGAATCCTACTCCCGGTGGGAGTAGGACTCCCCTAGGGCGCGCCATAGAGAGGGCCGGCCTCCCCTCCTCCACTCCTTTATATACGGGGGCAGGGGGCACCCCATAGACACACAAGTTGATCTTCGTGATCGTTCCTTAGCCGTGTGCGGTGCCCCCCTCCACCAGAGACCAACTCGATAATATTATAACGGTGCTTAGGCGAAGCCCTGTGACGGTAGAACATCAAGATCGTCACCATGCCGTCGTGCTGACAGAACTCATCCTCGACACTTTGCTGGATCGAAGTCCGGGAATCGTCATCGAGCTGAACGTGTGCTGAACTCGGAGGTGCCGTACGTTCGGTACTTGGATCGGTCGGATCGTGAAGACGTACGACTACATCAACCGCGTTGTCATAACGCTTCCGCTTACGGTCTACGAGGGTACGTGGACAACACTCTCCCCTCTCGTTGCTATGCATCACCATGATCCTTGCGTGTGCGTAGGAATTTTTTTGAAATTACTACGTTCCTCAACAGGTGTTTCGCCACAAGACTCGCCCGGACGGTTCTCTCGAGCGCTACAAGGCTCGATGGGTGGTTCGTGGCTTTCAGCAACGAGCGGGCGTGGACTTCACCGACACCTTCGCCCCGATTGTGAAACCGGGCACGATCCGCGCAGTCCTTCAGTTAGTCATCCTGCGCGCCTGGCCTGTGCATCAGTTGGACGTTTCCAACGCCTTCTTGTACGGTCATCTCGCCTAGCAGGTGTTCTGTGAGCAGCCTACTGGTTTCGTCGACGCCAAGCACCCTGACTTCGTGTGCTTGCTCTCCCGCTCTCTTTACGGGTCGAAGCAGGCGCCTCGGGCTTGGTACCAGCGTATCGCAGCCTTCCTGCAGTCTCTGGGCTTTCGGTCCACTTGTTCCGATGCCTCCTCTTTGTGTATCATCAGGGAGCTGACACTGCATATCTGCTGCTCTAAATCGACGACATCATCTTCACGGCGTACGCCCCCGATCACCTTCAGCGGTTGACTGCTCGTCTTCGTGATGAGTTCGCCCTCAAGGACTTGGGGCCCCTGCACTACTTTCTCGGCATTGAGGTGATCCGCCGGGCTGACGGTTTCTTTCTGCATCAACAATCGCCCACGAGCTCCTTGAGCGTGCGGTATGCTTAATTGCAAGCGGCGCCCACCCCCGTCGACAAGGCGAAGGTCTCGCTGGAGGGGTCTCTCGCGTCCGATGGAGCATTTTATCGCTCTATCGTCGGTGCTTTACAGTACTTGACACTGACTCGCCCCGACCTGCAGTACGCTGTTCAGCAGGTGTGCCTCCATATGCACGCCCCGCGTGATTCTCACTGGACTTTGGTGAAGCGTATTCTCCATTACATATGCGGCACCATGTCCTTGGGACTCACCCTGACGGCCTCCGCCTCCACCGGCCTTGTGGCCTACTCGGATGCTGACTGGGCTGGCTGCCCCGACACGCGACGCTCTACGTCAGGCTACTGCGTCTACCTTGGGCCCTCGTTGATCTCTTGGTCATCGAAGCGGGAGCTCACGGTCTCCCGCTCCAGCGCTGAGGCAGAGTATTGCGCCTTGGCTAATGCTGTAGCCGAGTGCTCTTGGATACGTCAGCTGCTCCAGGAGTTGCTTTATGATGTTCACAAGGCCACTCTTGTCTACTGCGACAAAGTCAGCGCGGTCTACCTCTCCGCCAACCCGGTGTACCATCGACGGACGAAGCATATTGAGCTCGATATTCACTTCGTGCGCGAGCAGGTTGCCCTTGGCCGTGTTCGGGTTCTCCACGTGCCGACGACGCAACAGTTTGCTGATGTGATGACTAAGGGATTGCCTACTCCCATCTTCGGGAGTTCGGTCCGATCTCTGTGTCTCCAGCCGACGTTTCGATTGCGAAGTGGTATTGAGTATATATTTTGTATTGCACGTGTATTGGAGTTGTGGCCCACCTCCTAATCTTGTATAGTTGAGGTAGAGGCCTTCCCTTGTATTATATATGCGTGCACCAGCACCCCGATCAATATATCGTATTACAAATTATATGTCTACAACCCATGGCGGTAGGCCCTTTTCCACATCAGCAAGGACAAACGGCCGCCAATCGCCGTCCAGGGGCCTACCACCAGGGCCTTTGACGGTAGGTGGTGCAATCCTACCGCCACAACCCCTGGCGGTAGGCAAAAGGGTTAGATCCCGAAATATTTTCAGAGGGGGATCAGATCCTGAAATTGTTAGTAAAAAGAGTCAAAACACGAAATTTTGCCACCAGCGGATTCTTGTAACATCGATGAGGAGCACCCCTCGAGTATTTTGAGCGAGCAGCCGATGGAAACAGTGATGGCGACGAATAGACAGAACGGTAACTACGCACGCACTGTACCTGAGAGATCAAGACGAGCGGGAGGTAGCTAGCGGGGCCTCTGAGTCCCCGAGTCTGTGACCCGGTGCCTGTGCGGTGGTGCAGTTCCATTGACCTAGCTAGTGGTAGTTTCAGTTGGGGAGGGGACACGATGGAACGAAGCATCGGCAGCGTACGTAGCCATTGCATGCTTTGCTAGCTAGAGCTTCTTTTTTTGGCAGCGTGACACGACTAATCGCGCGCGCCCCTCTGCCTTCACGCGAGGTACCCAGCTCCGGGAACCAAACATGTTGGGTAAAATAAGTAGGGCATGCTCCCTCCTGGAAAATCAAACAGGGCAAGGCATGCTCGCCATTCACAAGCTCGGTTGCTGTCGCTCAATTTTGTTGTTTTTCGTGCAAAACTTGCATTCATATCTTTTAGTTGGTAGAAGGTAGAAGGTAGAAGTATAATACAGCTGAGTCAGCGGGTTATAAGAAATAAACTAGTATATTTCTGCTTAGTTGAAGAAAAAAGAAGAAGAGAGAGAAGGTAAGTGGGCTCTTCGTGAAGAAGAGTCAGCTAAAGACGTCTTTCCTGCAATGACTTTGTGAGAATGAAAGGTGGTAGTATAATGAAAAAGTAGTCTGCTCTTTTGATCGAATTTATTATGCGTATTGGTATAACGTGGGAACATAAAGCTTTGGCTATACTATTAACCATGCTCTCGAACAACGTGCATAGGATGGTGTCGCTGAGAGTGCTGTGAGTGCTGATGAACAGAGGACTAGCTAGGGAGTGCTCAGCCCCAAAACAGAAAAAAAAATCATGTTACAAGAATTAACGTGTCTCGCCCTATGGCTCCTGCACCAGCCCACTGGCGCGCTTCCTCCCCGATGTTTTGGACGAGCCTGGAGGTAGGGGGAAAAATAGCGTACGGGTTCTCTCCCATGCATGCCCTGTGTGAGATGACGCCATGGTCCACCTCGCGATCTGACGATTCGCCGTTGAGAAGCTCGGTTCGCTGGTTCCCGGCTCGGCAACCCCTGCGTTCGGTTTCCAATATCGGTCGCTTATAATGTTCTCCTTCTAATTTCTTTAATGCTTTTAGAAATTTCATGGTTTCAAAATATGTTTTTGTTTATAAAAAATATTTTCCAAAAAAAGTATTTCCTTTCAAAAGTGTTCATCTTTCTATAACTAATTGTTCTTAGAAATAACTTTTTCCTAATCTTTTCAATGAAAACTGGCGAGCTCAGCCCAAAGCCAAAAAACTACTATGAAAGTGCGTTCTAGAGACTATTTAACACGACTAGTGAGCAGGATGTGTGCTTGAATGATACTCTATGTATCAGGGAGCAACTAATTAAGGGTATCTCTTGGAGGGCTCCCATAGAGGTCACTTTCTTGGCCTGGGAGCGTGTCAAGAGTTGTGTCCAGCCGCCGTCACGTATTGCGGGCTGGGCATCCCTCAAGATTTTATGGTTTTTCATACGTTTTTAGGTTTTTTTGTTTTTTATTTTTGCTTGATTTTCTCTAAGTTTTAATGATTTTTGGGGGAAGCAATGCCTCTGTAAGCAGCACATCTATGCTTATCAGAAAAAGAAAAGTATGTGCTTCCGCGAGAAGACCAGCCTGTGCTTCCCCGAAAACGGAAAAAGCAAAGTTTGTGCCTTCACGAGAAGCACAACTATGCTTTTCAAAAATGAGAAGTATAGTTTGTACTTCCACAAAAAGCACAACCATGCTTTCCAAAAAGGGTAAAGCATGCTTCCAAAAAAAGTGAACATGCACAATTGTGCTTGTCGGTACTTTTTTTTTGAATTTTCCCGATTTTCCGTCTTTTTTTTTGTTCATTGCGGTTTTTGTTCCTTTATTTTTTGTCTTTTCAGTGTTTTTTGATTTTTTTTCATAGATGTTTTTCGTTGAAACCTATTAACATTGGATGTAGTTTCAAATATCTCGATGTCAAAATCCAAGGATGAAAACGATTCGTGATTTTGACACGCAGTTCAAGAGATAAAACATTTTGTAAAAACGAACCTATGAAAGAAGAGAAAAGCTCACAGGTTGCGTCAAGTGGCGAACATGTAGCGAATGACCTTTTTAAGGAAAAAAGGTGAGAATGACCTTTTTAAGGAGTATAAAGTGATTTCGTATATATCACACCGTTCTGTGCGAATCACTTTCTATCACATGATCTTGGGCCGGCCCATTTTAAAAAGGTTAGGCGTGCGGGGGGCCAACGGCGGCACTAGTTGGACTAAAAGAAAACTGTATGACCCTATGTTTCAGCAAGCTTCTAGACCCTCCAGTTTTACACAGATTATGACCCCTTGGAAGGTTCTAGTTAAAAATCAGTAGTTTTTTTTTTTTGGTTTATATTTTCTTCTTTAAACAATTTTATACAATTTTGAAATTTATTAACAGTTTTATATATGATCTCACTTTTCAAATTAATGAAATTTTTGGAATTTAAAAACTTTCTCAATTTTGTGATTTTTTGAATTGACGAAGATTATCTATCCGAACTCATGGATTTATTTTTAAATTCGTTATTATTTTCCAAATTGCAAACCATTTTAATGTCATGAAAATTTTCAAATTAATGAGCATTTTTTAAGTTAACCATAATTTTTTAAATACACGAACATTTTTAAGAATGGGGATCAGTTTCCAAATTCAAAAAAAATTAATTGGCAAAATTAGTCAGTTTTGTGAATTTTTTATATATATTAAGAACTCTTTTTGAATAAAAAACAATTGTTTCACGGATTGTAAAATGTTCATGATTTTTCTTTCTAAATATGTGCAGAAAAGTAAAATAAAAATCTGTCAAATACAGAAAAAGATTGTGAATTCGAAAAATGATTTCTGATTAAGTGTTCATAACTTTGAAAAACATTGTGCACACTACAAAAAAATGTTCACCGGTAACATTTTAATGAATTCAAATTTTCTTTCCCAAATACAATTTTTTGTCAATTGAAACATGTTTGCTAATTCTAAAACATATTCACATATTTCGGAAAAATATTCACAATTGAATAAAAATGTTCTATAATTTGGGGGGAAATGTTTACGAATGCAAGAAAAGATAAATAATTGAAATAAATGTTCACGCATTTCTACAAAAAGTTCCGCAATTTTAAAAATTCAGGATTATGTAAGAAAATATTCATGATTTTGGAAAGTATTCATGATTTAAAGAAAAAAATTGGTAACAAAAAATGCTCGGAAAATCGTTAAAAAATGACAACACAGAAAAGACAAAAGAAAACAAAACAAAATTTAAAAGGAACGAAAAGGTAAAAAGCTTAAAAGACTCGCAAAGAAGATATAGAAAAAATAACTTGTGAGGGAAGGTTCTATATCCAGACCTTCTAAAGACCTGCAAAAACCTATTTGGCCCGACCCAAAAATGTGCATCCAGGGATTAGGGGGTGCACGGGTGCTTGCTAACCAGCGAACCATGTGGCAAATAGGATTGGCTGCGAGGTTAGGGCGTGCCTATGTCTGGCATTCAGCAAGTCGAGCTTCGAACGCGTTGAAGCGATTCCCAGTGCACAGTAGGAAAAATCCAGGCCCATTTTACGGATCACTTGTGTTTTCTCACACCTATTTGGTTCTGGAACCTTCCCTGAATCAGTTGATTTTTATTGGTAGTTTTTTTGGTACACAATATATATTTTTGGTGTACACTTGAAATGTTCTTATATTTTGAGACGGAGTGAGTGCATAGTAATGGGTGCCTGATGCGCCAAATAGGAATAGCCCAGCTTCTCTCTTGTAGTGAATTGCAGGGTGTGCTCGCCAGTAGTGTCGCACATAATGCAACCAGCCCAACAGAGGCTTCGTCCTTTCAAGCATATATTATTTATGTTTCCTACATTTTCGCACGTCTTTCCATTTTTGTACTCCAAAGTTTTAAAATGCACTCCCTCCGTCCGGAAATACTTGCCAGAGAAATGGATGTATTTATACATATTTTTGTTATAGATACATGCATTTTATATATTTACCCGACAAGTATTTCGGGATGGAGGGAGTACAATTTTGAAAATTACTTCACATTATTTTCTAAATTGCTCGTATCATTCAAAAATAATGTTCGTACCACTCAAAAAAATATCGACAGCTTTAAAGAAAAATGCTTGTGACATTTATAAAATGTTCACGCACTTTAAAAAATGATTGTCACATCTTTGTAAACATTTTCACGAAATTTTAGAATTTTTTTGTACGATTCTACTAAATGTTGTTTTAACAAACTATTTATACAAATGTAAGAAAAATATTAGCTTAATTTTAAAAAATGTTTCATACCAATCAAAATAATGAATGTGACATTTAAGAAAAGTCCACGGGTTTCAAAAATATATTTTTGACCTTTTCAAAAAATGGTTATACAATTTAAAATATGTCCGTGATATTTCATATCATTCTAAAAAATATTCAACATGTTTTCGAAAAATGTAGAAAACTTGTTCTAGAAAACGTTCAAAACATGTATACCAAAAAAATGGTCATCATGTATTTGGGAAATATAAGTGAGTTATTCTAGAAAATGTTTTCTCCCATTAAGAAAATGTAAGTGACGTTTTAAAGAAATATTCTTGCATTTCAAAAATATGTTTGTGACATCTAAAAAAATGTTAATGTAGTTCAAAAAATGTTTACCATAAAATGATTGACGTGTGTATGAAATTACTTTACCTTGTATTGAAAAAACTGTAGAAAACATGTATTAAATGAAAAGTATACATATTGTCTTTGAAAAATGTTTAACGCGTATAAAACAATCTTTAACGTGTATGTAATTTTTTTGCATACTGGAAACATTCAGAAAAGTTTATACATTGTAAAACAATATTCGCTTACTTTATAAAAATGTTTACTATAATAAAAAGTGTTCACGTGTCTTTAAAAAAATGTTGACCATGTATTAAAAAATTCAAAGCATAAATTAAATAAGAAATGCGCATCATGTACTTGAAAATGTTCAATGTGTATCAAATAAATGTTTCAAGCGTACACTCAAAAATTATATTGTATACTGAAATATGGTAGATGCGCGTTGAAGAAAAAAGAAACCAATAAAAAATGACAAATAAACAAGGAAAAATAAAGAAAATTGAAAAATAAAAAGAAAGAAAACAAAAACCAAAAAAAACTAATGCAAAAGAATGAAACAGTGAAACCTGAGAAGGAAGCAAAGAAAACAAATAAAAAGCAGAGAAAAGCCAAGAAAGAAACAAAAACCAAAGAAAACTAATGCAAAAGAATGAAACAGTGAAACCTGAGAAGGAAGCAAACAAAACAAATAAAAAGCAGAGAAAAGCCAAGAAAGAAAAGTAGAAACAGAGGAAACCGAACAAGAAACAAAGAAAAAGAATAGAAAAGCAGTAAAACAAACATGAAAGAAAGGAAGAAAAGCGATTAAAAACAAATTAAAGCGTCAATCCTAAGAGAACCGTTCAAGAAATAAAGAAAAGTACAGAAAAAAGGACCAAACCAATACAGACCAACACCCCTTGCTAGCAAAGAGCGACAGGGAGGATAACAAAGGTCGCCCAGTTATGACACAAACTAGACCATAATGGCGCGCGTTGCTGCGCCTGTCCATTTTGCCAATTGAAGGGTTGGAATTTATGGAAATATATGGATAAATATTTTGTAATTGATTGATTCGTCACCAATTTGTGCAGTTTATTATTAGCAAACTGAATAAAAACAATGTAACACTGGCCTTCATAGTATTTCATTTTGTAAGAAGCGAGAAAAAACTACAATCCTGCAATTGCCTTATATGATTAATCTGCAGCATAGAGAAGTCAAATGACCCCGTATCAGTTTCCTATCACAAGCTGGAGCTCAAATGAGTGAAATGACCAATTACTTGGTGCGCATAACAGAGGAGTATAGACTTCAAGGAGGAGCAGTTTTAAACACATTTTGCTGTAAATTTGTATATAATGAAGAGAGCTAATCCATGTACAGCGTCACAATACTGGTTGATGTAGTAATAGAATAGGCACGTCATAATTTAGCGATCAAGGTGATGTTTTCAAACAATTTCTGCCCAGTAGAGAGATCCAATGTATCCTGAATGAGGCTACATGTGTACAGTATGGTTTTCACGATGGAACGACCGTCACAAACTTGCAGTAGGTATGCTATTCATATCACATTTAGGTTATGTATTTCTCTTTTCTTTTAATCTTTAGAAACATCAATTCATATGGAGATTCATCTCTTGGCCTTAGCACTTCGATACATTCTTATTTATACAATTTAAAGATCATCATCGTAATAGAAAAATATTCTCTTATCGACTCCTTGCCTGTGCTCCTTTCACTAACTAACATATGCTATCACAGTCGAAATCAGACTACTTAATGGTGTATGTATCTTGTCACTTTTTGGGAATAATAATTTTCAGATATCCGACGCTCGTCCAATTGGAAAGAATGAAAACTCCCATTTATTCCACAACAAGCGCTTGCAATCCTCAAAAAACTAAGACCAATAACTCATGAAAAAAAGCATATGGTGATTTTGCAAATTACATGCGGAAGAATCTAGGTAAAAATTGAGGGTATTCATTTCCTTCTGAAACAGTGATATCTTTATTTTGCTATAGAGATTTTCCGTATGGAAAAGGCGCACAAGGAATTTGTGGCACAATTGGTAGTGGGAAAAGGAAAGTAAGAAACCATGTAGAAAAGAGCTCTTTTACGATGATTGGCGAGTTACAACTCGTAATTTTATGTAACTCTGTCTCTGTTTTTTTCTAACCGTCGGATCTGAGAAATGACTTAAAGGGTTTTTTGTGTGTGCAAAGGATAGAGTTGTAAATTAGCAGGTCAATCTAATTGCTAGTCAATCCCTGGCACAGCCCTCGTCGTTGTTAGGCTCCTCAATCCCCTCGCACAGGAGCCGCCGCCAACCCTGCCCTCGACCGTGGCGCCGTCGGCGTCCTATCGCTCGTGCCACCGCCGCCGGCGACCCTCGCACAGCCGCAGCCGCCTGCTCTCCTCTGCTGCCCTAGCGCCCCGAGCATCGCCCCGTCGAATAGGGCCTCCCCACGGCAGCGCCTCCTCCCTGGATCAGCCACTGAAGGCCATCAACGCCGGCGACCCAATCCATAGGAAGGTAACCCCGGGGCTTAATCTTCCGCCGCCACTGCCGCCGAGGACGGCCCTGTTTTTTCATGTACATCCTCTGACCCCGTTCTCCTGCACAGTCGTCCACCGCCGCCGAGGACGGAGAAGGTCCGGTGTCTATAACCGTCGATTCTGAAAGCTCAACAAGTCAAGTGACCTTGTAGAAAATTTTGGTATGTAAAAGTTTCACTTATGATCAACATGTTCTTGTGGTTAAAATTTAGAAATAGTATCTTAACCAGAATAATCCGAATGATAGAGGTAGTGTCGTACAGGAAATAATCTTTTTTGCAGTAGAAAACAGTCAGTAGATATCATATCTTGTTTAAGTGTTCAGTTGCCGGTTACGGTTTGAACACTGGAGAGTGTGCCTTTTGTTTTCATACAATTCAGTTAGCATGGATGGTGTTTGTGATTGGGTGATGAATTTCACCGTGGCAACTACGGACAAACGTAATATTGGGAAGACTATGCAGTGTGCTTTTTGTTCCGATGAATACAGTTCTGTTAGCTTGGAGGACTTTGTGATTGGGTGATAAATTGTAGGTGTAAAGATAAGAATCTGGTTCTAATGGGGCAGCGACAGTTATTTGTAAATTTTTGGAAAAAGAGGACCGATGCTTTGCTTCAGAAATATCTTCCCTATGGATTCTAGCGTTTAGTTGATAAAGTTACAGAGAAAAGACTTGTGTGATGTGCAGGTAGCAGGCTGCACAAAAATGTTGGGTGGGCAAGGAATTGAAGGATGGAAAAACTTTCGAGCTTCGCTGAAAGTTGCGTGATCGATGAGCTTCTTTTAAACCAGTCGCTTGTTTTGTAAGGGTGTTGGAGTGAATTGATCCCTTACAAGGATAGCTTGCTTTGTTTTGGCAGAGAGCCATCGTTGTTGCTCTGCTTTGCATGTTGTTACGTCTTGCTGATGGTTTATGTTATTTTCTCTGAACTGGACAAACCTAAGCTTGTATTATCCGTTTCATGCTGAATGACAGTGGCTCACTTGAGCTCCTTAATTTTACGAAAATATCTATCTTTCGCTCAAAATATCTACTCCTATTGATTTTTAATGAGTGGAACTTAATAGAGTTGGACTTCAGGGATTTATAAGGTTGCAAGTGTCTTTTTATTCTAGCAAAGTTACTGCCTCATTTATTGAGGAAAGTGTTACTAATACTTTTGACCAAAAGAAGTAGGACTAATGTTTGCTCACATGGTCTCCTATGAACAGTGATTGTGGGCGTCCATGATGGACGTTGCGGTGCAGGGACTTGTTTCAACAACGGCATTTTGAGGTCATGCATATGAAGATAGGAAATACTGTTGATGAGGTGGAGTTGATCGGAATGGGATGTGTTTGGGATCATATCGGGTTCCCCTGCTGCTATCTCTGCAGAGACGGTTGAGCAAGACCGCAGTTTCTTGTTCTTGCAGATGCATTCTTGGATCATTTCTTCTGACTATAGTGAATGCCTAATCCTACGGTTATATGAGCAGCATTGTTTTGATGAACTAGGCCTTGTGGTTTTCCATCCCTGTAGCTTGATTGCATTCTTCAAATGTGGCAAAGTAACGATCGAGTTGCATTTTTCTATTTGTGGGTTTGTGTGTGTCTATTGGGGGTTGTATTGCTCGCCTTGTGGTTTACAGAAATTTAGACGGGTGCATGACCTTGTTGGGAGTTGTATTGTCGGGGCTCCTGAAGATTGATAAAGTTGGGGCTGCTAGATTGCACGCCCACAAGTATCTTTCTTAGTCGTCTAGTCCCACAAGTCTTGATCTTACTCGTTCGGGATAACTAATTTCAGTTGTCCGGGTCCACACGCACCGATCTTAGTCGTTCGACCGTGGTACCGCTCTTAGTCATTCGAGCCACAAGTATCGATATTAGTCAATTTGGACCCACAAGTACCGGTCTTACTCGTTTGGGCTCACTAGTATCAATGTTAATCATTTAGGCCCACACGTCTTGATCTTAGTTGTTAAGGTAGTTCTTGGTCCGGATGACCGGTAATGCTAGTTGTCGATCCGGAGAACCCATACTAGTAGTTACGGGTTCGATGACCCATAATGCTAGAAGTGGGATCAGATGACCAATAGTTCTAGTTGTGGGACCGGACGACCCATAGTGGTGCCGGTGGACCTAGACGACCCATACTTGAAGTTCTAAGTTCGGACGACCCATAGTGGTGATTGTATGCGGATGACCCATACTTATAGTTACGGGTTTAAACGACCCATATCTAGTAGTGGGATCGAACTACCCATAGTGCCGTTGTGTGCCCACAAGTAACACTATGGGTCGGGCCACCAATACCACCTCGTGCCCCTTTATGTTGTCCCACCACCAATGCCACTACTAGTCACTCTGGATCGCCGGGCTAACATATAGAACTAAGAATCACTCTGGGTTGTAGGGCCCACACATACCGCCGGAGGATGACCCCCGGGTAGCCCCAAGGCTGCATGACGGGGTGCACACTGCCCGGGCCAAGGCTGCCTGCGTCTGTCGATAAAAGACCCCGAGGGGCTCCTCGCATCGACTTGCTCGTGGACACTGCGTTCCCGCCTCTCTCTTAAACGCAGCGACGAGAGGCAAGAATGAACAGCTAGCTCCTTCCTCCTCCACCAAACAGCTAGCTCATTGTGCATATCATACCATTTCAGCAGGACTAGGGGTACCTCCCCCGAAGGGCCACAAACCTAGGTATGTCTTGTGTCTCACACCCGCGCGTCCCTACCTTGCTTCCGGAACCCACCGGCGTCCGCCGGGCATATGAAGCGGGTTTAGGACGCCCGGCTGTAGATGCTCCAACCCTCACAACACAAGTGCTTCGTTGGTCCATATAAAATGCTTCGGACACACATTGAATTAGATGAGAGGAAATGATTCAGTACCATCATGCTTCCGGTGCATGCTTTCTTTAGTTTTGGAATAGAGAAACCAAAGAATATGGAGGAAGCACAAAAAACTGATCAACGAGGGCTAAACCTGGCGTGATTTGTGGGGGTAGTTGTCAGGAAGCAAACTGCATGTAAACTACCTAGCAGGCCCACGTTCTATTATTCCATCGTACGGAGTCAATTAGCGAACGGAAGGAGCTAATCCCGTGCCGGCCTTAAACATCAGATCCGACGTCCATTTTACTTTCTATCCCACGGCACAGCTTCCCTAATGATTCACTCAAAAGAAAAAAAAAACTGCCCTAGTGACGGATTTACCCTTTCATAAATTAACTGGTCCCACCTAAATTTTGTAACGGTCCCACCATTATATGTAATTTCACGTAATTTCAATTTCGTAACTCCTCGTAACTCCTATTTTCTCACCGTCAGATAAGGGTGGATGAACGGCTCCTAAAATCGCCAATCACCGTAACAGTTGTATGTAGAAAATGCGATTTCAAATTGGATTATGCATATGCAGTATAGCTTCATCTAACATTGCGGCCTTGTCAACTACAAAAGCTAATATATGCCTGATTGTGATTGGATACCAAATTCCAAATGTCCTTCATGTGAAGACACCCCAAGGAAGCAACATAATATGATAATACTCTGCGTTGTATACCAATTATATTTTTTGGAAGGAACAAAGATAAAGAATTACAGGGAATTAAAAAAAGCTTAACTTCCTAGAAGCCATGTCCAAACTTGGATGAGAGCAGGGTGTAGCCAATCATATCACAGAAAGGTCATGATCATAGTTGTCACCTCAAGCACCACGGAAACACAATTTGTACGAAGCAAGATGATCCAACGCCCAAGGCTATTTATTAATCACAAGGGAATACTCCATCTAGCAAGCAAACAAGCCAATCCCTCAGCAAGAAAACATTGGTCTGAGGAGCCAAATGGACCAGGAGGGAGAAGATAGGAGCGGAAGGAAATGCCACATGGAAGAAATGAAGCAACAGGCAATGGAGCAAAATATATGGAGGACTCTAGAGCAAGTAACGCACCTGCACTGTCACTGTTACTAGCTCGCCACCACAGGACGCTTGAAGTGATGAGCTGCTGGTTGAGATCGCTTGGTCTGCATCAATCACTATTAGGCCTCCTTTGGTTCATAGGGTAGGAAAATCGTAGGAATAGGAAAGTTATAGGAAATGAGATGACATGTATCTCAAATCCTATGAGTAGGAATAGGAAAGGAGATGCCCTTTGATTCACATCATAGGATTTTTTCCATTGAGTCTAGGCTAATGTTTATTTTCCTATGAAATGTGGAGGATAGGAAGAATTCCTTCATAGGAATAGGATTCCATTCCTACAAACCAAAGGGCTCTAAAGGATTTTTTCCTATAGAAATCCTATTCTATGAAATTCCTACAAGATTCCTCTAAACCAAAGGAGGCCTTAATGGGTAGCAGCAATTGCGATTTACAACCTTAATTACTGCCGAATTATACTCCAATTGAAGCCAACGCTTCCCCACCCCGCTATCTCCTCGTAGCGTCGCCTAGCGAGGTGACCCTGTCGCTCCCTCGGTAGGTGCAGTTGCCATCGCATGGCCGACCAGGCGTAGGTTTTTGTTTTTGAGAAATACCAGGCATATATAGGTCTGTTGCATCATACAAACCCATGACCCTGACTCCCGGCGGCTGGCTGGGAACAATCGCTCCGTCGGAGGCTAGATATGCTGCGTTTTTTCTAGGCTTCGTTGCTCGCAGAGGTAAGGCCCATAGGCCCAAAAAACAACAGCAGAGCACATATTTTGTTTCGGGGCCTGTGCGGTGCCCTCTGTTCGTCAATGAAGCCGATGCGGGATTATTAAAAAATAAAGATCCAACGGTCACAAATGCCTATTAGTGCAGATCCGATGGCCAAAAACAGCAGTGGCCTGAGAGGGCTGGAAAGATGCGCGGTTATAATGTCTTTAAATAAATAAATGTGAATTTCCCTGATGCAAGACCTCCTACGTCAGTTAGGGGAAGTGGCTCACGACCGATTCGCCTAGGCTGACGCCCGTTAATTTTCCTTCGCTAGACCCCCTCGTCCGCTAGCTTTGATTGTTGCGCCAGTAGTGTTTGTCCCTATTTTTCAACCAATTGGCTCGCTCGGAAGAAAAGGTGCAATGTCACAGACATACAAAGCATTTTTTTTCTTCAATTGAGACGAATACCAGGCAACTAGGGTTTGTCGGTCAGGCGACAGCGCGGAAGCCAATTTTTTTCCAAAGCGGTGCCCTTTAGGTGTCGTGGCTTGTATATCCTTCCCTCCTGCGATTTTCCTGGCCATTAACAGCATATTCATTTTTTTTGTTCCTTCATCTTGTTCGGAGGAGCATGGCGTGAAAGTTTTTAATGCTACGTGGGATAATTCGGTCCATCACGGATTGGAGGTGGTGAAGTTGTGAGGTGAGGTGATGTCATAATCCGTTTGCTTGTGTATTGTTTGTTTCCTAGAGGTTATTTGTTTGGGGAAGAAGCAATGAAGATCATGAGCTGGAATTGCCGTGACATGCTCTCAACGGCGGCAGCTTGCGAGCTCTTGGATGTCCAAGGGCGTCTGAAAGCGGATGTATTCGTTTTTTGCTCTGAATTTCAGTTGGATACTGCTTAGGCAAATGAGTTAAGAGATAAGCTAGGTTTCAGTCTAATTCATATAAATGAGAGTGATGGCCGGTCAGGAGGCCTTGTACCGTTTACAACCTTGCAAATGAAGTGGTATTAAATTACTCCTCTCCCAAGTTCATCGGTAGGTTTGTTATGGATGGGAATAATGTTGCATGGCATTTGACGGGATTTAATGGAGAGCCAACTTGGGACATGAAGCATGTATCTTTCAACGCCATGAGAACTGACAAAATCCTGGTGCTTACAATGTCACAGGTTTGTTAGGCATCTTGATGCTGCATGCATGAAGATTAAAAACCTTAAGGTCTAAAAAGAGTATGTCGAAAGAGTGATTGAACGGTTAGTTGTAGTGCATATATATGGGCTTTCAATGTGCGTGAAGTCATCACTATTATATACAAATTCTCCAGACATAAAAAGCATCGCATGAAGCCAATAATCTTGTCTGGATCAAAACATTTCATCATGATACATCAGATCCTGAGAGAATTCATCACCGTTGATAGCCTATCTATGGACAATCCCTTTATTAAGCACAAAACATAAATTAGTACAAAGAGTGTAGATGATATGAAACTTCTGCGCTCGAATGAATGCAGCTTATGATAAAAAAATAGTAGTTGATAATATACAATACCTGAATAACTGGAGTCAAACACGATCTTGGATTCATCATGTGTATCACAAATTTCACGCAGGGCCTCTAGTTTAGGCGCAGAGACGAGAATTATTTGCAAACTCGAAAAGAAAAAACCGCGCAACAACAAGTGAAGGCATCCTTGATGGTGAGCTCCCCTTTGAAAGAACAAATTCCAATGCAGAGAATCTGAACTTTTCAGGTTTGTCCCATTGATCCATTTATGGTTCACCGATGTATCGGTTCCATTCTACAGTGGCACGATGTTGAGGAGTTTAAGGATGAGTTGGCGGCGGCGGCACGGACCTCCCAATTAGGGGAGTTAATCTCTAGCATATGTAACTCTTTTCATTCATCGGTCTCCATCATGCTTGACTTCCTTGCTCCCGCAATGTTTTTCAGCATTCCATGGCCTGTGCCAATCTAACCTGCGTAACTGGTTTAGCTCTCCGGCTCCCGCAATGATTTCTAGCGTTCCATTGTGTGACAACCTAAGCTGCAGTACTCCCGGTTGATATATCCAAGTGCACCTTGTCCTAGATTCAATCAAAAGATCAACTCATGTATATAATGCATTGCCTCTTTATTTGCACAACAACTAACTCTTATTTTTAATTGCACTGATTCTCTGCCATGCAATGGATGTAAAGATGCCGGTTGTTGTCCTGATTGATTTGCCAAGGGTGATCACATAAATTACCATGAAAGATCTTCACCGGCTGATTTCCCGAAAGAAGAAATATGCCGTGCATCCCTTGCCCGCACCAGCCTCCAGTGCTCCTAGTTGAAGGAGCCAGCAAGCAGGGGTTGATTCTATGAACCACAATAGCGAGAAGAAATAGAATGGTGCCGATGATGAGGAATGGTGGGGTTGGGATGTGGGAGAGAAGTTGACGTTGGCGACGGACTACCCGTCTGGGTAATATGCCATGGCTGCCGTGGACCTCGTGGTCAGATGGACGGGTCTCGATTGAGTTCCAGCACACGTGGGCCATCCAGATGAGAGGTCATTGACGAAAAGAAAGCGGAGCCGATTGACACATAACGTGGGAAGGGCTTGACCAAAGATGAGCAGAATAGGGAACGATACTCTTTATTTAGATAGGAGAGATATTGTTATCCCCTCCAAACTCTCTGAATCCTTGTATCAAAGCTATCCTATGGATTATCGATTCCTTGGGTGCATAGTAGTGTTGACAACAGGATGTTAGTTGCATGAATTTTCCAATATTCATACATTCCATTAGATTTGATTCATACCACTCCCCATTCAAAATGAAAGTTTTTTCCCACATCGTAGTTACAATGTTTTGTTGTCCTACAAAGTTAAATATATTGCTTCATTTGAGAGAAACAAAAAAGAGAAATGTGCCTTCAACATTGTGTTCGACCTACAGAAAACCATACTCAATAAACAAACTTGAGACTGCAAAGGCGTCTATGCCACAATCTGTTTGTGTTCCTTACTCCGTAAAAGCAAATCAAGATAGCATGTTAAACAAAAAACAAACCTGTGCCAAACCAGAAATAGCCAAATTGGGCTACAAGGACTAGAACAGGTGTTACAACACGTGCACATCATATTCAGAGCGCCATCAACCACAGTTGAAACAATTTAGGGAAGATTAAGGACTTGCAGGAGTGCCATATTTTACTCATAAGGTTTGATCTTGTCGAATTAATGTTAAGTTACGTGGGAGGCGTGTTAAAATATAGCATGCACAGTTATGTATGAGAAAAATGGTTTCTCATGACTCTGTCCAAGGTTTTCATCATTCAGAGTTCATAAGGGTATTTTGACCTCACTGAATTATAATAACACACACAATGATATGGCAGATTACAAGACAAGCCTCGTAATATCTGTAGAGTGCAGTGACATACAACAGAAACAATGAGGGTGAATTTCTCCGATTAATTGAACAAATGACAAGTCAAAAGTATCAGCTTTCTTTCAACAAAAAAAAAGGAAACGGATTTTCTGATTCATCATATTTGCCAAACAAAGAAGTCTTGTGCAGACATGATGATTAGACGAGAATGTACATGCGCAAATGCTGAGGATATGCAGCACATACCATATACTCCTTCCGCTCCTAATTCCTAAATATAAGTCTTTTAGAGATTCCAATATGGACTACATACCAAAACAAAATGAGTGAATCTACACTTAAAACTATGTCTGCATATATCATATTAAAATCTCTAAAAAGACTTATATTGAGGAACAAAGGGAGGAGCACGCAATAAACCGGGGTATGAAGAAAATCATGAAGAAATGTGTTTGCGCAAATAAAATTGTAGGCTAGAAATGTCCGTGCCCTGCAAAAAATGAAAGAAATGGGGAAATAAAGGTGATCTCTACTCCTAATGGAGCAGTTGGTAGTCTCCGCCGGTCAATTTTCGTCCCACCTTCACTGGTTTTTTTTCGTCCTAAAAAAATCTACGAAATTTTGTAGGTTAACCAGGGACAACTCCCACCTCCTAGGTTTTTTTTCGTCCCACCTCCCATGGTTTTTTTTGGTACCTCGTTCCACCTCACACTGAGCCGCCACGAACCGCAAAAACCGCCTACCTTAGCCAAATCAACAAATCTCTCTCATTAATGCAATTTTCTTTAGGAAACAAATAATAGATTCTTTCCTACCTTAGCCAAATCAACAGATCTCTCCCATTAATCATTAATGCAATTTTCTTTAGGAAACAAATAATAAATTCTTTCCTACCTTAGCCAAATCAACGGATCTCTCCCATTAATGCAATTTGCTTTAGCAAACAAATAATAGATTCTTTCCTACCTTAGCCAAATCAACGGATCTCTCCCATTAATGCAATTTGCTTTAGCAAACAAATAATAGATTCTTTCCTACCTTAGCCAAATCAACGGATCTCTCCCATTAATGCAATTTGCTTTAGCAAACAAATAATAGATTCTTTCCTACCTTAGCCAAATCAACGGATCTCTCTCATTAATGCAATTTGCTTTAGGAAACAAATAATAGATTTTCAGGAAACAAATAATCTCTAATCTCTAATCTCTAATCTCTAATCTCTAATCTCTAATCTCTAATCTCTAATAATAATAATAATAATAATAATATCTACTCCTAATCACCATATCTACTCACGTTAATTTTTTTTACCCTCACAATAAAAAGTTTCCTAACCTTTCCAAAGTTTCCTAACTAGACACGTTATAAACGGGCAGGAACTGATAGCACGTTACCAATCAATAAAATTTAGTTTCATGACAATCAATTCCAAATCCTAATTTTCCTAATACGTCGATCTTTCTCAAATCCTAATAAGCCCTCTTCCTCTTTCCTTTTCACCGCTCCACCTAGAAAAACCCATCAATCACGCAACCCTCCCTGCCTCTCCCCAACTCCCCAAGCGACATCCTCTCTCCTCCCTGCTGTCCCCAAGACGCCCTCGTCAAGACTCTTCATCGGAGCGCCGTCCGCTGGAAGCCGGAGTCGGGAAGGAGAGCAGCCACCAGCGGGGGAGACCACAAGAGGAGGTGTTGGTTCTTCCTCCGGTTGATGCATCCGCTCGTGGGGGCATTGCTGGTGGGGGCGAGGAGCGATGTTGGTGGCCGTGCTGGGGCCCGGCGGTGTGGGCGGGCGCGCTGGAACTGGTTGTGTCGATGGCGTCGTTCCCGCCGGAGACCATGTTCGTGTGGGCGCTGGCCAGCGCCGGATGCGTGGCCGGGTAGGTGCGCGTGCCTCTCGACGGTCTGCTTTCGACCCGGCGGGTCGGCTATCTGACCGATGTGCTGCGCCTGCAAAGGCTTCCGTCGCTCGACGAGGTCATCCAGTGGTAAGGGGAAAAAACCCCTTCGATCCCTAACACTACCCCACCACAACAATCCATTGCTAAATTTTCTATGACTGCTTGGTTAAATTTGCAGGTCGGACAACCTCGTTGGCCACATTGGGTAGCTGCCGCCCTCTGCTGAGATTGTTCACACCATGGATGAGATCTCCAACACTGTAAGTTACTCTTCTTTGGTTACGTTTTATTTAATCTGTGTAGTTTGATGTGGGTTGGCTGATGATTGGCTAGGTTTGCTCGGTCATTGATTCGGCGGAGCTGTGCAGGGACACGCACTCAGATAGGTGATTGGATGACGTCTGCTTGCTTCTTGTGTAATAATTTGGAAGCTCTGCAGCAAAGTGTTTTCAGTTTTCTTTTACTGAATATAAATATGTATGTGAACTAGGGAGTTTACGGAGGAAGCAGATAAGGCATCAATGACGAATTATGAGCATCTTCAAGTAAGGTCTATAACATAAATGGCATCTGTGAAAAGGGAGAGAGCAGAGTGAAATGACCAAACCAAAACGGTAACATTCATTTTCTGTGATTTTCTACAGTACCTGGACACATATACTACTTTATAAAACGCGGTACTAAACGCTGAGAGTGAAGGTGCCCTGCCTACCAGAGGAATATGGGAAGGCAGCAAATAACTTGCGTATCGACTTTGAGAAAGGAGGGATTCATCTTCGTAACAGTTGCCATAGTGATAGTTATATTCTGTTGTGATTGTTAGCTTTGAATTTGAATTAGAAAGATAATGCTCTACCATTGCAGATAAACTCGAGCATCTTAATCAGCTGAACCTTGCAATTGCGCATCTGGGTAAAAAGTAGGTATTGGGCAGGCCGTTGCTAAGCTTAGTACTATCTTCACTGTCGAATTACATTTTCTGCTTGGCACTGATTCATATATATTAATATGGGCAAAGGAAATTCACAATATTTTATGTCAGTGAAAGACTTCTAAAACCAGTGAAGTGTCTTAGAAAGGATGACACGCCGTTGTGCCTCTCGGCCTGAACAATATAGCTCATTTAGTTCATCGCCATACAACTGGCTACACGGCGTGTGAGCAGCTCCACATGTCCTGCGAGGACACGGAGTCAGCGTTACTGACGCCGTGGGTGAGAGATCGTGCCATCGTGCCGCATGACCCCGTCGGCTCTAGATTGGTTTGTTTGTTTCTCTCCTTTAGATGTGCAATTAGGAACGGAAAAGCGGTTTGTCGCCAATTCATAGAAAAGGAATAGCGGTTGTCAAACAAAGGAAGGATGCTGGCTGGTAATTGGGACTGGGGCATTGAGATTGAAATTAACATGTGTCGTTAATCGACGAGGGTCTCACGGGTGGAACATACGAACCGGGCACATAATTTTTTTTTCGTGAGAGAGGAGGAATAATGTGAGAGAAGAAGATGCGTCTGTGGCTCGAGGGCTACTATTGCTTGCGAAAGCAGTGGCAGGGAGCAACCGATGGAGAAGGAGAGGCTAGGAAGGAAGAAGAGAAAGTAGCACACGATCAGGACGGGTGGCTGTGCATGGGCTATTGTGTTGTGTGCCTGCGGCCAAGCCAATTGGGAGAGAGGCAACCACCGCAGAGATAGAGGAAAGTAGCAGTCCATGCATGTTGCTCAGCATCAGGGTAAGGTGGGTAGTTTCTGCCGCTATGTCGCCGCATCGGACGACTGGGAGCAGGGAAGAAAAATTAAAGGAGAAAATATCATAGCGGAAGAGACTGGGCCCAAAAATTGGCAAGTTCATCCCAAACTCGTTTTTGATGTTTCAGGGTCACCTCTCCATCCATACACCGAACTAGGAACTCGCAATTGTTTCCTGTTATTGAACTGGACATAATCAGTCTATTTAAAACTGGTACAGAACCATGCATATTTTTTAGTTGATACAAAAAGACCAATGGTTTCTTTTTTGCATTACTGCCGTCCAGAGTGTAAGAGTTTCAGCCAAAACAAGTTTATGCCTAACATTTAGTTAGTAATGACTGAAATCTGTTTTCAGATTTAAGCAATGAGGATGTTAGAACTAAATTATAGTTCCAGCATGAAATTAGGTAATTTCTTGTAGATAATCATAGTGGTATATTTTGTTGTGTTAGGTTTACAAGAATTAAAAATATAGAGATATTGTTGAGAAAACAAGAAGTTAAGTGGATTCATGGTTGACAAGCAAAGTTATTTTGGGGAAAGTTCCGTAGTAATGTTTACGAGCATTTAGCATGTGTGTCATGCTTGTTTTCAGTGGAATATTACATGATATGGTTCTATAGGTTTTGGAGCTTCTACTGGTGTGGGTAGTTATTTGCTTAATGGTGTAACTTAAGCCAACTGCATAATGACCTTCATATGGTTTCGCCATTGTTTTTCTCTCCGTTGTGCTTGCTTGTTCAATCTTGTTATTATTGCATCTTGTGGTCTACTCTGATAGGTCATGTTTGTTTGTAGGGTGACAGTTTATACATCTAGGGAACCAGGGCAATTTGGACATGTGATATTTCCTCGAGTAAGCAAACTTCTTTTGTATGGCCCAGCATGATGATCAACACCCATCTGGTTTTATATGGTGCCACTTTTGTTGTATACAACAAGCAACTATTCATTTTGTGTGCCTTGCAACAACATCATAATCTCATTAAACCTGCAATAGATCACACATTCAGTACATTTCAATTTCTAATTAGTCTAGACCGTGAAGTATCTGTTTTTTTAACATAACATGGTTATCTGATCATATAATCTGTCACAAGTAGTAAGGGTGGGTAGATGAGCAAATTTTCCCAGATGGCAAGATATCTATACAAATTATGGAACTTGAATCTGAACATTGGAGAAGTGGACAGTGGACGAGACTACCACTGTTATATATAATTATAGTGATATTCAAAGCTATTTTTTGTCTTAATGTAAAGTTTATCGCAGACAGACATCCACCCAGAAACACACACATGAGACATGACACACACACTTCCTTTTGGATTTGCCGGTTCTATGTTACCTCAGGAGCACAAAACTTGAGTAATTATAGCAAAACAATTCAAGGATGAGACTACGAACCAACCTGTGGGTGGATGGTTAGAGGTACTGCGGTATCTCCAGCCCATCAGCGTTCAAATCCTGGTGCTCGCATTTATTTCTGGATTTATTTCAAGATTTCCGGTTATGCGCATTCAGTAGGAGGAGACGTTCCCGTCGACGACGAGGTGCCTACGGACTTCGTAAATTTCAAAATGATATGCCGGCTCAGTCTTTCGGAGGTGCTCATAGGGGTAGGGTGTGCGTGTGTGCGTTCATAGGGGTAAGTGTGTGCGCGTGTATATGAGCGCTTGTGTTTGTACTGATGTTCAAAAAAAATTGAAGGACGAGACTACTGGACAGTGCAGAATACCTCTTTATTCCCATATAAAGGACACATATTCCTTGCGACTGTCTTTTCATATACCATGATATGTTCCTATTTTCCAAAGAGTTGGCAAGGTACGGGCCCAAAATCAAGTGCATTATCAACACCCCTATTCCTAGCTGCTAATCCGGATCTTAATAATTAATGCCCATACCTTGTTAGACCAAAAGAAGCAATACTTCCATTGATAGACTAAACGACTCATGGCATGTGGACTAATGGACATGTCTTTTAATCCAAGGTATGGAGAACTCGATACATGTCGAGGAAGAGGAACATAATGCCGGAGGAAGGCAATAACAAGTATCAGCTCAAGGAGTTCTTGATGGAGACGATTGGCCAGATCTTACTTGTAGCTTTTTTGGGGGAAAGTCTTTGACTCCACATTGTTGGGCTAAGTTATGTCCGCATCTCCGTTTTGGATTAAATCAATTGAACCTACTGGAAAAAAAATCCTTTGGGAGTGTGACATTAGCCGGCGCGACAAGAACGATGATGGGATGCTCACTGAAGATGAGGTCAAAAAGGTGAATACGCCAATGATGCATAGATATATGTATGAATTGTACATGTACACACAAAACATACTGTGACAAGTATCTCATGCCAAGCTTTAGTTTCGGTAAGAGGTTTTGTTGCCCGTAGCAACGCATGGCCATTTAACTAGGTGTAATCCAAAATAAATAAATTAAAAGCCCGTAGCAACGCACGGGCGTTCTACTAGTATGTATATGTTACGGACTTGAGGAGCGCGGGCGCCATCTTGCTGGTGAGCATGCCAACAATGATCATGCGGTCGGACTGGCGCAACGAGGGGCGGAAGATATGACGCCGAAGTGGTTAAAGTCGTAGCAGAAGGCGCCTGCGTGCATCATCTCCACGGCGCAGGTGGTGAGGCCGACCGTCATGGGCCAGATGGAGCCCCGTTGTGCCCAGTTCATCAGGTCTTCCACCTTGGACACCATGAACTCCGCCACTTTGGACCTCGGCGCCGCCGTTGGCGGCGGGGCCATTGTTCCCATAGCGGCGACGGAGTAGGCGCACGAGCACTACAGGGAAAACACATGTTGCCTTGTATCATTCTCTAAGCCGAGTACTAAAACACGGGTTCACGGCTTACTTCCACCTAAGCCGAGTATGCCTCCAAGGACACACGGCGAACAAAGGAGCGCGAGCCGGACCGTGCGTCGGAGGAGGAGCGCCATGGCTATCGACGGCCGTCAGAGAGTGATCAGTGGTGGATGGGCAAGCGCAAAGCGGTGCGCGTCGAGATGGTTCTCCCTGCGTAGAGCCTTTGTGCGATTGGCGGGAGACACGTATACTTCTCTATTTTTTTTTTCTTCTCCTTTTTAGAGAAAATTGGACCACCTGCTTATGATTAGAATTTTTTGATGAAATACTATTTTTTTACACAAATGTCTAGAATTAACTAAGTTTGTGGGTTTTACGAAGAAAACTGCATACGCATCTAAATATGAGCACGGACTTAGCTTGGTTGCATGGTTTATTTGCACGTTTACCACCGTAGACAGGTTGCTTCTAGTTGTTTTCGACGTGCCTTTGAACTATTTGTTTCATCTCGTGAGCTGGATTTCCAATTGCGCTACAAATTTCAAACGTTCCTTCGTCCTTTCGTTTACTAGACTTTGGTCCATGGGCTCCAACACTAAATATTTGGGTTGAACACTTCTCAAATCGGACAATACAGGTTCCTGAATCCCGATGACACCCAAAATAGCAGTTAATTTAGAGGGGGGAAATGATACACACAAGGAAATTAAGAGGAGGTCAAAGGAAAAATATTACGAACAAAAATTCCATTGAACTTCATGATAAAAATAGTACATATTTAGAATAAAGGGAATGAAAATATGATTGTAACCAGGCACTTGCTAAAAAGGAAAATCATGAATATTTCATGAAAAAGTTTGGAAATAAGGTTAACTTACATGTAAGTTACGAACAACCAGGAAAAGCCATAAAATGTGATTTCTTTTTGTGAATGTTCATATATTGTTTGTGATTTTTCTTGAATCCTTGATTTCTGGTTTGTTTCATATTTTTGAAAATATAAACAAATTACCATTTATTAATTTCTATCCTTCGTCAAGGAGTCGACCCTAATTGTCTCGATCACTGATTTGATGACCTGAACCTCGAGGAGACACCCTTGATTACTCATCGTTTTAACAGAGTCGAAGAATAGATACCACTCTGACCAAAATCGACAACATCATGTTTTCTAGAAAATGGGAACTAGGCTCCCGGAGAAATGCCGACACTTTGAGAGCATGCAGGCCAACTCTTCGACAAGAATTATGGTAAATGGAATGCCGGGCGAGAAGATATACAACTGCCAGGGCTTACGCTAGGGAGACCCGCTATCCCGCCATGCTCTTCGTCTTGTGCATGGAACCCCTACAATGGTTGTTCAACCTTGCTACTACTCGAGGCCTTCTATCACCCTTGGCTCTGTAGGGATTGAAACAAAGGGTTTCAATGTTCGAGGATGATGTGATGGTGTTCCTAAAGCTGAAAGAGGTGGAGCTACACACATGTGCGCGTGTGTTGAAGATGTATGGCATGGCCTCCGGACTACATGTGAATGTAGGAAAAAGTGTGTCTATCCCTATCCGTTGTTCTGAGGATGCAATGGCCATTGTCAATCACGTCTTGGGATGCCCGGTGGGAAGTTTCCCATGTAAATACCTGGGATTGCCACTAACGTTGAGGAAATAAACAACTCAACAATTCTAAGGACTAGTGGACCAACTGGCAGCTTGTTTGCCAACATGGAGGGCGGCCAGCTTGCCTAAGAGTGAACGATTGCTCCTAGTGCGACCGGTCTTATGTGCGATACCGATTCCCGATGCTAGCTCTGGATGTTCTGCCAAGGATGATCACGGCAATGATCAAGATATGAAGAGTTCTTTTGTGGTGCAGAAAAGCAAAGGCAAACGACGGGAACTGCATGGTGGCTTAAAACACGGTGTGTGTGCACCTAAGTGGGCTGGCGGCCTGGGTATCCCCGACCTCAGATGGTTGAATGTGTCCCTAGAGTTACGTTGGACATGGTTGCAACGAGTGGACTCGGAGAGGCTGTGGAAAGAGTCTAACATAAGTCTGCCGGATGAGGCGCTGGCTCTTTTCCACACAGCATCATGATCGACAGTTGGTAATGGACAATCAACATTATTCTAGGAAGATGGATGGCTTGAGGAATGTCAGGTCTAGGAGATCACATCGAACCTATATTGTTGGGTTCCGCGTAGGGCCACAAGAACTGTCCAAGCAGCGATCGTGGATGGAGCTTGGGCTAGCGACGTAGGTACGGACCTTGATGTTGGCATGTTACATGAGATTTTGCACTTTGGATGAGGGTGGAGAGACTGCAACTAGACCCTGACTCCAGGGATACGGTACGTTGGTCTTGGGAGAACAATGGGGAGTTCTCTGTGAGTTCGGCATATGAAGTAAAGTTTTGGGGAAGGGAAGTTGCACCAACGACATGGTTCATTTGGAAGTTGAGGCACTGCTACAATGCTGATTTTTCGCATGGCTTTCTCTATGAGATAGATGTTAGACCTCTGACAGGTTTAGCCCGACGCTGACTATGACACTGATCTAATCTCAAATTAGTCTAGCTGCCATGATCTTCCTGGTTGACTGAAGCGACTTACATTCAGGGAAAGTGTGGTAAGGCGGGTAGCCTTGCACTGGCCGTTATCCCCGGGGGATGATTTTACTCGATAGGATCGTGGCACTTCGAAAGCTAGTCTATCAAATGTTTGTCGAAGCAACTGTCGTACGCGCTGAGAGTTCACAGGTATAAATTATTGGTCAATTCCACTGATTCTTCTTTCCCGTTCCTTCACTGGCTATAGCGCCTTACCTCTTCTGTGACGTTCGCACACCTCTTTTCAATTCTCTAGAGATAGTTGTCATTTATCTCTTCTTCCGGGTCCCTCCTATTTGGTTGGAAGTTTCCTGCTCCAGTTGGGAAAGCAAGGGCCCTAGTTTCGTTATTGAGTCTCGTTATGGTCGAATATGAATGGAACTACAAAGAAAGAAAAGACTATAGAATAGCTGCTTAGTGACTAGGAGCGCGCCCCTTTCTTGTTCTTGGTGGCGTCTATAGCGAAGAAGACCTTCCCGAACGAGGGCCGTCCAGTCCCTGGCCGGCTCTCGGTTCTTGAGCAAGCTCCTCCACTGCAGGTAGGATGCTCATAGATGAAGAAAAGAGACTTTAGGCAAGTGGTTCTGGTAGCTCAGCTGACCGTACTTCCTGGACCCCGTGCGATCAGAGTGATGAAACCACCAAACACATGTTGCTGGAATGTATCTTTTTGAGAGAGGTATGGACTGAAAGGATCGAGATGGACCTAGAGGGGGGGTGAATAGGTACAATTACAATTTTAATTGTTACTTAGCAATTTTAGGCAACAATGCGGAATATAAAGTTTTAGCCTAACAATTGCAAGTATGATGCTATGAGCTAAGCAAGGTAACCAAGTAACACAAGTAGGAGAGTAAGCAAGTACACTAGGATATAAGTAAGACTAAGAGACAAGTAACCACAAGTAGGGAGTTAGGGTTAGGGATAACCACAACTTCGAGAGACGAGGATGTATGCTGATGTTCACTTCCTTGGATGGAAGCTACGTCACCGTTTAGAGAGGTGGATGTTACCACGAAGGTCACCCTATTCTCTCTGTGAAATAACACCAGAAGGCGTTTCTCAACCACTAGTGGTAGAGCTTGGGGTGGTCTCCAAACCCTCACAAACTTTTCCCAGGGTAATCATAATGGTCGATTCCTCTCCGAAAGACTCCTACCGCCTAGGAGTCTCCAACCTCCAAGAGTAACAAGAACGTTGGGGTATGCTCAAGAACTTGCTCAAATCACGAATTCCTTGGGTGAGTAGAAGGAGAAGAAGTGGATCTATCACTTGATTGGAGAACTTCTCTCAAATGTTCCCAAATCCCTTGGGGATCTAGGATTTGGTGTAGGGTGTCAAGAGAGGGAGTGAGATGTGTTCTTAGAAAGCTCAAAGTGAATGGTCAACCTTATCCCGTGAGATGGAGAAGGCTATATATAGTGTGAGTGTAAAACAGACCGTTGAGCCACTTAGTTCACAGGGGCTGACGGACGTCCAGTGGGTACCGGACGACCGGTGCCACAGATTAGACCGGACACCCGCCCGGTCCGATGGTCGTCCGGGCGCTGGAACATCTGCCAGGGGCACATATGAGGTATGGAACTCATAGTCAGCGGACGCCCGGAAGGCGTCGGTCGTCCGGAGGCCAGATGTCCGGTGTGGTCGGAAATCCGTAAATAAACATTTTGTTGAAGTGCACCGGATATCCGGAGGTGAGCGGACGTCCGGTGGCCGGACGTCCGGTGAGATCGGTCTTCCGCTAATATCTGTTCTGTGGAGATGCATCGGACAACCGGGGAGAGCCGGAAGCCCGGTCAGCTGAGAGAGGCCGGACGTCCGTAGATTCTCGGACGTCCGGTGATAATTGAACCTCTTAGAAACATACCAATCTTTGTGCATAAGCTAGAGGAAGAATGTGGAGAAGATATGTGAGGGAATTTTGTGGGTTTGAGAAAGTTCTTTCACGAAATCCAACGATCCCCTCTTAATAGTGCGGGATCCCTATACTCAAGAACAAACCGAAAAAGAAGCCAAAACTTTCTGTCTTTGTCTTGTGTCTCTGCTCTTGAGTGATATATGTGTCCGTAGTCATGATCCACACACAGCTCTTGAGACATAATCCTGAGATATACTTGATAAACATGATTAGTCCCAACATGCATGTTGTCATCAACATCAAAATATGATTAAGGGCATGATTGCACTTTCAATCTCCCCCTTTTTGGTAGTTGATGACAACATATATGCACAAAAGAAAATATTGAAAGGATTTGTTGTGGAGCTCAATAAATAAAGAATAAGCATGAAGAGAGCTCCCCCTCAATATGATACCAACACAACCAAATCTCATACACAAGATAGTCAAGACAACATAGCATAGAACATAAGTCTATAAAATCTCATAACATGAGTTCGGTACAAGCTAATAATGACATAACATGAGTTTGATACAAGCTAATAAAGACATAACAACATAGTGCCTACCCCCCCCCCCCCCTTGGCATCAAATACCCAAAAGGGGAGTCATAGCAGCATCAGAGAGCATCATCATCATGAGCACCACTGCCACTAGCCTCGTCAAAGAAGTCGGCCCACTCAGGACCCGAGGGAAAACCAAAGTCAGAAGGTGGCTCGTTAGGGAGACGTTCATCGTCACTCACATCGTAAACTCTGGAGTCTCTCAGACGAGCCTTCAGAGCATTCTTGGAAGTGACCATGCGAGTGACAACATCGTGATTTTGGGAGCAATGAAAGGTGAACACCTTCATCATTGCTGAGTGAGCCTTCCCAAGAAAGCGAGCAATGCACCCAAAGGATGCAAAACTAGAAGGAGTAGAACGAGCAGTAGGAGCAGGAACACTAGCTGCAGTGCGACGAGCAGGAGCAGTAGGAGGAGGAACCCAATCATCCGCCATGTGAGGTGGAATGACCCATCGCCCATGCAAGTGAGTGCGGGCAATGGGAAATGGAGCAACACGCTCGATAAAAGCCTGAAGAAAGGGGGCATGAGGAAAGGCCCGCTAGTGCTGAAAACTAGCGAGACGGATCTCATGCCACAGAAAATGAGGAACATTTATCTTCCCCTTTGGAGATGCATAGAGGCGATGCATGAGATCAATGCAGTAGCTATTGCAAGACCCCTTGTCACCCATCTTGGGATAGAAGGTGCGGATGACACACTGATATATGATGTAGAAAGGTGAGCGCCAAATGGAGACTTGGTTCAGACCCTTTTGTTTCTCCGCATTAGACAAACTTTCTATCGGTTTGAGAAAATCCACACAGACATCAATGCCCTTGGGCCTATGGTTGGGGTCATCCTTGTGGATTTTGAAACCGGTGTCAGGAAACCCAAGGGCAGCAACAAATTGAGAATAAGATGACGTGAGCACGGTGTCGGAGGTCATCCAAGTGGCAGTGTTATTTGGACCAAAATAACATGTGGCATAGAATTGATGAATGGCAGCTTGGTTAAAGTCATGTTGAAATGCAAATGGGGCAGCAAGATTAGATGGCTCAATGAGCTCAATAGCCCCAAGATAATTCTTCGGATGAGTACGAATATGCTCTAAGTCAATGCATACATGTAGAGATAAGCCTTTAGGAATGATGATAGTGGTAAAGATGTCAGCTTGGACATTTCTGCGAAAACGATTGTCCCGAGAGTCACTGGCAACCGTAAATTGATCAACATCACGACGCAACCTAAGATAGGAAGCAATGGGAACCTCGTTGAACCGCTTAACGTTGCGGCCGAGTGGTAAAGGAGGTTCAAGAGAGATATGACGAGCATCACCGTGAGGTTGCACGGGAGGAGGAGGAGGCATGAAGGTGGTCCGACGAGTTCCCGGCTTGGGTGTGGAGGTGTGATACGTCTCCAACGTATCTATAATTTTTAATTGCTCCATGCTATATTATATATTGTTTTGGACCATATTGGGCTTTATTTTCCACTTTTATATTACTTTTGGGACTAACCTATTAACCGGAGGCCCAGCCCAGAATTGCTGTTTTTTTTTGCCTATTTCAGTGTTTCAAAGAAACGGAATATCAAACAGAATCCAAACGGAATGAAACCTTCGGGAACGTGATTTTCTCATCGGATATGATCCAGGAGACTTGGACCCTCGGTCAAGAAAGGAGGGAGACGGCCACGAGGTTGGAGGCGCCCCTAGGCGCGCCCTGCCTCGTGGGCCCCAAGCTCCACCGACGTACTCCTTCCTCCTATATATACCCCACGCACTTCAACAGATCAGATACGGAGCCAAAACCTAATTCCACCGCCGCAACTTTCTGTATCCACGAGATCCCATCTTGGGGCCTGTTTCGGAGCTCCACCGGAAGGGGAATCCACCACGGAGGGCTTCTACATCATCATAGCCTCTCCGATGAATTGTGAGTAGTTTACTTGCACCTTCAGTCCATAGTTAGTAGCTAGATGGCTTCTTCTCTCTTTTGGATCTCAATACAATGTTCTCCCTCTCTCGTGGAGATCTATTCGATGTAATCTTCTTTTGCGGTGTGTTTGTTGAGACCGATGAATTGTGGGTTTATGATCAAGATTATGTATGAGCAATATTTGAATCTTCTCTGAATTCTTTTATGTATGATTGGTTATCTTTGCAAGTCTCTTCGAATTATCCATTTGGTTTGGCCAACTAGTTTGGTAGTTCTTGCAATGGGAGAAGTGCTTAGCTTTGGGTTCAATCTTGCGGTGTCCTTTCCCAGTGACAGTATGGGCAGCAAGGCACGTATTGTATTGTTGCATCGAGGATAACAAGATGGGATTATTATCATATTGCATGAATTTATCCCTCTACATCATGTCATCTTGCTTAAGGCGTTACTCTGTTTTCATTAACTTAATACTCTAGATGCATGCTGGATAGCGGTCGATGAGTGGAGTAATAGTAGTAGATGCAGGTAGGAGTCGGTCTACTTGCCTAGGACGTGATGCCTATATACATGATCATACCTAGATGCTCTCATAACTATGCTCAATTCTGTCAATTGCTCAACAGTAATTCGTTCACCCACCGTAAAATACTTATGCTCTTGGGAGAAGCCAGTAGTGAAATCTATGGCCCCCGGGTCTATTCTCTATCATATCAATCTTCCATCACTTTATTATTGCTTTGCTTTTTTACTTTTCTTTTTATTTTACTTTGCATCTTTATACCAAAAATACCAAAATATTATCTATCATTTCTATCAGATCTCACTCTCGTAAGTGACCATGAAGGGATTGACAACCCCCAATCGCGTTGGTTGCGTTGAGCTATTTGTTTTGTGTAGGTACGAGGGACTTGCGTGTGGCCTCCTACTGGATTGATACCTTGGTTCTCAAAAACTGAGGGAAATACTTACGCTACTCTGCTGCATTATCCTCTCCTCTTCGGGGAAATCCAACGCAAGCTCAGGAGGTAGCAAGAAGGATTTCTGGTGCCGTTGCCGGGGAGTCTACGCAAAAGTGAACATACCAAGTACCCATCACAATCCCTTATCTCCCGCATTACATTATTTGCCATTTGCCTCTCGTTTTCCTCTCCCCCACTTCACCCTTGCTGTTTTATTCGCCCTCTCTTTTCCGTTTGCCTTTTTCTCGTCCGCTTGTTTGCTCGTGTGTAGGATTGCTTGCTTGTCACTGTGGCTCAAGATAATACCAAACTGTGTGACTTTACCAATACCAACAATAATGATTTCCTTTGCACTCCGATTGCTCCTCTTGCCAATACTGAATCTTGTGAAATCAATGCTGCTTTATTGAATCTTGTTATGAAAGATCAATTAAATCGGCCTTCCTAGTGAAGATCTTGCTACTCATCTAAATAGCTTCGTGGATTTGTGTGATATGCAAAAGAAGAAAGGTGTTGACAATGATGTTGTTAAATTGAAGCTATTTCCTTTTTCGCTTAGAGATCATGCTAAAGCTTGGTTTTCGTCCTTGCCTAAAAATAGTATTGATTCTTGGAACAAGTGCAAAGATGCTTTTATCTCTAAGTATTTTCCTCCCGCTAAGATCATCTCTCTTAGAAATGATATTATGAATTTTAAGCAACTTGATCATGAACATGTTGCACAAGCTTGGGAGAGGATGAAATTAATGATATGTAATTGCCCTACTCATGGTTTAAATTTCTGGATGATTATACAAAAAATTTATGCCGGATTGAATTTTGCTTCTAGAAACCTTTTAGATTCAGCCGCGGGAGGCACTTTTATGGAAATCACTTTAGGAGATGCTACTAAACTCCTATATAATTTATGGTTAATTATTCTCAATGGCATACTGAAAGATCTACTAATAAAAAAGTGCATGCGATAGAAGAAATTAATGTTTTGAGTGGAAAGATGGATGAACTTATGAAATTATTTGCTAATAAGGGTGTTTCTTCTGATCCTAATGATATGCCTTTGTCTACTTTGATTGAGAATAATAATGAATCTATGGATGTGAATTTTGTTGGTAGAAATAATTTTGGTAACAACGCGTATAGAGGAAACTTTAATCCTAGGCCTTATCCTAGTAATCCCTCTAATAATTATGTAAATTCCTACAACAATTCTTATGGAAATTTTAATAAGATGCCCTCTGAATTTGAGACTAGTGTTAAAGATTTTATGAATTCTCAAAAGAATTTTAATGCTTTGCTTGAAGAGAAATTGCTTAAAGTTGATGAATTGGCTAGGAACGTTGATAGAATTTCTCTTGATGTTGATTCTTTAAAGCTTAGATCTATTCCTCCTAGGCATGATATCAATGAGTCTCTCAAAGCCATGAGAATTTCCACTGATGAGTGCAAGGAAAGAACCGCTAGGATGCGTGCTATGAAAGATGCCTTTATTAAAGCTTGTTCTTCCAATTTCCATGAAAATAAAGATGAAGATCTAAAAGTTATTGACGTGTCACCTATCAAATCTTTTTTTTTGCAATATGAATCTTGATAATAATGAGATTGAATATGATCCACCTTTACCTAGAAGGCGTTCCAAAAATTCGGAGTTTTTAGATCTTGATACTAAAATTGATAAAAGTGGGATTGAAGAAAGTAAAACCCTAGATGTTGCTAAGCCCACTATTTTGGATTTCAAGGAATTTAATTATGAAAGTTGCTCTTTAATTTATTGTATTTCCTTGTTGCAATCCGTGCTAAATTCTCCGCATGCTTATAATCAAAATAAGGCATTTACCAAACATATCGTTGATGCCTTGATGCAATCTTATGAGGAAAAACTTGAGTTGGAAGTCTCTATCCCTAGAAAACTTTATGATGAGTGGGAACCAACTATTAAAATTAATATTGAGGATCGTGAATTTTATGCTTTGTGTGATTTGGGTGCTAGTGTTTCCACTATTCCCAAAACTTTGTGTGATTTGCTAGATTTCCGTGATTTTGATGATTGCTCTCTAAACTTGCACCTTGCGGATTCCACTATTAAGAAACCTATGGGAAGAATTAATGATGTTCTTATTGTTGAAAATAGGAATTATGTGCACATAGATTTTATCTTTCTTGATATAGATTGCAATCCTTCATGTCCTATTATTCTTGGTAGACCTTTCCTTAGAACGATTGGTGCAATTATTGATATGAAGGAAGGGAATATTAGATTCCAATTCCCATTAATGAAAGGCATGGAACACTTCCCTACGAAGAAGATAAAATTACCATATGAATCTATTATGAGAGTCACTTATGGATTGCCTACCAAAGATGGCAATACCTAGATCTATCCTTGCTTTTATGCCTAGCTAGGGGCGTTAAACGATAGCGCTTGTTGGGAGGCAACCCAATTTTATTTTTAGTTTTTATTTTTGTTTCTGTTTAGGAATAACTAATCCATCTACCTTCTGCTTAGATGTGGTTTTATGTTTTAGTTAGTGTTTGTGCCAAGTTAAACCTATAGGATCTTCTTGGATGATAGTTATTTGATCTTGCTGTAATTTCCAGAAACTTTCTGTTCACGAAAACAATTGTTAAAAATCACCAGAACGTGATAAAATAGTGATTCCAATTGCTTCTGATCAATAAATAAATTTCCTAGGTATTACTATTTTTTCTGAATTTTTGGAGTTCCATAAGTTTGCGTTAGTTACAGATAACTACAGACTGTTCTGTTTTTGACAGATTCTGTTTTTCGTGTGTTGTTTGCTTATTTTGAAGAATCTATGGCTAGTAAAATAGTTTATAATCCATAGAGAAGTTGGAATACAGTAGGTTTAACACCAATATAAATAAATAATGAGTTCATTACAGTACCTTGAAGTGGTCTTTTGTTTTCTTTTCGCTAACGGAGCTCACGAGATTTCTGTTGAGTTTTGTGTTGTGAAGTTTTCAAGTTTTGGGTGAAATCTTTTGATGGATTATGGAACAAGGAGTGGCAAGAGCCTAAGCTTTGGGATGCCCATGGCACCCCCAAGATAATCTAAGGACACCAAAAAGTCAAAGCTTGGGGATGCCCCCGAAAGGCATCCCCTCTTTCGTCCACTTCCATCGGTAACTTTACTTGGAGCTATATTTTTATTCACCACATGATATGTGTTTTGCTTGAAGCGTCTTGTATTATTTGCATCTTTGCTTGTTAGTTTACCACAATCATCCTTGCTGTACACACCTTTTGAGAGAGCCGTACATGAATTGGAATTTGTTAGAATACTCTATGTGCTTCACTTATATCTTTTGAGCTATATAGTTTTGCTCTAGTGCTTCACTTATATCTTTTAGAGCATGGTGGTGGATCTGTTTTATAGAAACCTTTGATCTCTCATGATTCACTTAGATTGTTTTGAGAGTCTTAAATAGCATGGTAATTTGCTTAAAAATAATAATATGCTTGGTATTCAGGATTTGTAAAACTTTCTTTTGAGTGCGTTGAATACTAAGAAAAGTTTGATACTTGATAATTGTTTTGAGATATGGAGGTAGTAATATTAGAGTCATGCTAGTTGAGTAGTTGTGAATTTGAGAAATACTTGTGTTAAAGTTTGTTATTCCCGTAGCATGCACGTATGGTGAACCATTATGTGATGAAGTCGGAGCATGATTTATTTATTGATTGTCTTCCTTATGAGTGGCGGCCGGGGACGAGCGATGGTCTTTTCCTACCAATCTATCCCCTAGGAGCATGCGCGTAATACTTTGCTTTGATAGCTTGTAGATTTTTGCAATAAGTATATGAGTTCTTTATGACTAATGTTGAGTCCATGGATTATACGCACTTTTCTCACCCTTCCACCATTGCTAGCCTTTCTAATACCGCACACTTTTCGTCGGTATCATACACCCACCATAAACCTTCCTCAAAACAACCACCATACCTACCTATCATGGCATTTCCATAGCCATTCCGAGATATATTGCCATGCAACTTTCCACCGTTCCTTTTATTATGGCACGCTCCATCATTGTCATATTGCTTAGCATGATCATGTAGTTGACATCGTATTTGTGGCAAAGCCACCGTTCATAATTCTTTCATACATGTCAGTCATGAATCATTGCATATCCCGTACATCACCGGAGGCATACACATAGAGTCATACTTTGTTCTAAGTATCGAGTTGTAATTGTTGAGTTGTAAGAAAAATAAAGTGTGATGATCATCATTTTTAGAGCATTGTCCCAAGTGAGGAAAGGATGATGGAGACTATGATTCCCCCATAAGTCGGGATGAGACTCCGGACGAAAAAAAAAAGAGAAAAGAAAAGAGGCCATAAAAAAAGAAAAAAAGGCCCAAATAAAAAAATAAAAAATGAGAGAAAAAGAGAGAATGGACAATGTTACTATCCTTTTACCACACTTGTGCTTCAAAGTAGCACCATGATCTTCATAATAGAGAGTCTCTCGTTTCGTCACTTTCATATACTAGTGGGAATTTTTCATTATAGAACTTGGCTTGTATATTCCAATGATGGGCTTCCTCAAATTGCCCTAGGTCTTCGTGAGCAAGCGAGTTGGATGCACACCCACTTAGTTTCTTTTGTTGAGCTTTCATATACTTATAGCTCTAGTGCATCCGTTGCATGGCAATCCCTACTCACTCACAATGATATCTATTGATGGGCATCTCCATAGCCCGTTGATACGCCTAGTTGATGTGAGACTATCTTCCCCTCTTTTGTCTTCTCCACAACCACCATTCTATTCCACATATAGTGCTATATCCATGGCTCGCGCTCATGTATTGCGTGAAGATTGAAAAAGTTTTGAGAATGTCAAAAGTATGAAACAATTGCTTGGCTTGTCATCGGGGTTGTGCATGAATTAAATACTTTGTGTGGTGAAGATAGAGCATAGCCAGACTATATGATTTTGTAGGGATAACTTTCTTTGGCCATGTTATTTTGAGAAGACATAATTGCTTTGTTAGTATGCTTGAAGTGTTATTAGTTTTTATGTCAATATTAAACCTTTATCTTGAATCTTTCGAATCTGAATATTCATACCACAATTAAGAAGAGTTGCATTGAAATTATGCCAAGTAGCACTCCGCATCAAAAATTCTCTTTTTATCATTTACCTACTCGAGGACGAGCAGGAATTAAGCTTGGGGACGCCTGATACGTCTCCAACGTATCTATAATTTTTTATTGCTCCATGCTATATTATCTATTGTTTTGGACCATATTGGGCTTTATTTTCCACTTTTATATTACTTTTGGGACTAACCTATTAACCGGAGGCCCAACCTGTAATTGTTGGTTTTGCCTATTTCCGTGTTTCAAGAAAGCGAAATATCAAACGGAGTCCAAACGGAATGAAACCTTCGGAACGTGATTTTCTCATCAGATATGATCCAGAGACTTGGACACTTTCGGTCAAGAAAGGAGGGAGGCGGCCACGAGGTGGAGGGCGCCCCCTAGGGCGTGCCCCGCCTTGTGGGCTCCCGAGCTCCACCGACGCATACTCCTTCCTCCTATATATACCTACGCACTTCAACAGATCAGATACGGAGCCAAAAACCTAATTCCACCGCCGCAACTTTCTGTATCCACGAGATCCCATATTGGGGCCTGTTCCGGAGCTCCGCCGGAAGGGGAACCCACCATGGAGGGCTTCTACATCATCATAGCCTCTCCGATGAAGTGTGAGTAGTTTACTTCAGACCTTCGGGTCCATAGTTAGTAGCTAGATGGCTTCTTCTCTCTTTTTGGATCTCAATACAATGTTCTCCCCCTCTCTCGTGGAGATCTATTCGATGTAATCTTCTTTTTGCGGTGTGTTTGTTGAGACCAATGAATTGTGGGTTTATGATCAAGATTATCTATGAGAAATTTTTGAATCTTCTCTGAATTATTTTATGTATGATTGGTTATCTTTGCAAGTCTCTTCGAATTATCCGTTTGGTTTGGCCAACTAGTTTGGTAGTTCTTGCAATGGGAGAAGTGCTTAGCTTTGGGTTCAATCTTGCGGTGTCTTTTCCTAGTGATGAGGGGCAGCAAGGTGCGTATTGTCTTGTTGCCATCGAGGATAACATGATGGGGATTTTATCATATTGCCTGAATTTATCCCTCTACATCATGTCATCTTGCTTAAGGCGTTACTCTATTTTCATTAACTTAATACTCTAGATGCATGCTGGATAGCGGTCGATGAGTGGAGTAATAGTAGTAGATGCAGGCAGGAGTCGGTCTACTTGTCTCGGACATGATGCCTATATACATGATCATACCTAGATACTCTCATAACTATGCTCAATTCTGTCCATTGCTCAAGAGTAATTCGTTCACCCACCGTAAAATACTTATGCTCTTGAGAGAAGCCATTAGTGAAATCTATGGCCCCCGGGTCTATTTTCTATCATATCAATCTTCCATCACTTTATTATTGCTTTGCTTTTTATTTTACTTTGCATCTTTATACCAAAAATACCAAAAATATTATCTATCATCTCTATCAGATCTCACTCTAGTAAGTGACTGTGAAGGGATTGACAACCCCCAATCGCGTTGGTTGCGTTGAGCTATTTGTTTTGTGTAGGTACGAGGGACTTGCGTGTGGCCTCCTACTGGATTGGTACCTTGGTTCTCAAAAACTGAGGGAAATACTTACGCTACTCTGCTGCACTATCCTCTCCTTTTCGGGGAAATCCAACGCAAGCTCAAGAGGTAGCAGGCTGCTCCAAATCATCCAGTTCATCCTCATAGTCGGATTCCCCCTCCGAGGAGTTGCTAGATGAGCTGTGAGGACGGGCGGCACGCTTCCGAGGATGAGCCCGCTCCTGTGAGTCATCGGAGCCACCACGACGAGGCATGCGAGATAGTCCATCGGTGACCTGCTTGCTGATACGTCTCCGTCGTATCTACTTTTCCAAACACTTTTGCCCTTGTTTTGGACTCTAACTTGTATGATTTGAATGGAACTAACCCGGACTGACGCTTTTTTCAGCAGAATTGCCATGATGTTGTTTTATGTGCAGAAAACAAAAGTTCTCGGAATGACCTGAAACTCCACGGGATGTTTTATAAAAAATAATAAAAAATCCTCGCCAAAGATGAAGACCAGGGGGCCCACCCCGTCCACGAGGGTGGGGGCGCCCCCCCCCTCCTGGGCGCGCCCCCTACCTCGTGGGCCCCCTGGATACCCTCCGACGCCAACTCCAACTCCATATATTGGCTTTCGGGGAGAGAAAAATCTGAGAGAAAGTTTCATCGCGTTTTACGATACGGAGCCGCCGCCAAGCCCTAATCTCTCTCGGGAGGGCTGATCTGGAGTCCTTCGGGGCTCGAGAGGGGATTTCGCCGTCGTCATCATCAACCATCCTCCATCACCAATTTCATGATGCTCACCGCCGTGCGTGAGTAATTCCATCGTGAAGCTTGCTGGACGGTGATGGGTTGGATGAGATTTATCATGTAATCGAGTTAGTTTTGTTAGGGTTTGATCCCTAGTATCCACTATGTTCGAGATTGATGTTGCTATGACTTTGCTATGCTTAATGCTTGTCACTAGGGCCCGAGTGCCATGATTTCAGATCTGAACCTATTATGTTTTCATGAATATATTTGTGTTCTTGATCCTATCTTGCAAGTCTATAGTCACCTACTATGTGTTATGATCCGGCAACCCCGAAGTGACAATAATCGGGACCACTCCGGTGATGACCATAGTTTGAGGAGTTCATGTATTCACTATGTGCTAATGCTTTGTTCCGGTTCTCTATTAAAAGGAGGCCTTAATATTCCTTAGTTTCCAATAGGACCCCGCTGCCACGGGAGGGTAGGACAAAAGATGTCATGCAAGTTCTTTTCCATAAGCACGTATGACTATTTATGGAATACATGCCTACATTACATTGATGAATTGGAGCTAGTTACATGTCACCCTATGTTATGACTGTTACATGACGAACCGCATCCGGCATAATTATCCATCACTGATCCGGTGCCTAAGAGCTTTCCATAGACTGGTTTACGCTTATTTACTTTTCCGTTGCTACTGTTACAATCACTACAAAAATACCAAAAACATTACTTCTGTTGTCTTTACTTTTGTTACCGTTACCACCACTATCATATTACTTTGCTACTAAACACATTGATGCAGATACTAAGTTTCCAGGTGTGGTTGAATTGACAACTCAGCTGCTAATACTTGAGAATATTCTTTGGCTCCCCTTGTGTCGAATCAATAAATTTGGGTTGAATACTCTACCCTCGAAAACTGTTGCGATCTCCTATACTTGTGGGTTATCAGGACCTTTTTCTGGCGCCGTTGCCGGGGAGCGTAGCTCTATTCTTTGAGTCACTTGGGATTTATATTTGCTGGACACTATGAAGAACTTGAAAGACGCTAAGACAACAATTTATCCCTCAACTATGAGGGGAGGTAAGGAACTGCCATCTAGCTCTGCACTTGATTCACCTTCTGTTATGAGTAAGCTAGCGACACCTAAACCTGCTTCTGCTATTCGTTCCAATATGTCGCATGTTATTGATGATGCCACTGCTATGCATGATACTTATGATGAAACTACTTCTATGCTTGATACTATTGTGCCCCTTGGTGAATTTCTAGATGAACAAATTTCTAGGTCTAGAGAAAGAGAAATTATTGAAAATGAATACAATGATGAAAGTGATGATGAAAATATGCCTGCTATTCCTAAGGGTTATCTTTTTGATGCGGAATCTTCTGCAGCTATTTTTGCCTGCCAGGATATATATGAACTTAAGAGGCTGCTAGTTAAATGGAGTAAAGAATCTCTTAGAGATAGGATGAGACCTGGGCCTGCTTTTGCTACTTCACCTATCTGTGTTCCTGATAAGGATTATGAATTCTCTGTTGATCCTGATATAATTACTTTGGTTGAATCTGATCCTTTTTATGGCTATGAATCTGAAACTGTTGTGGCACATCTTACTAAGTTAAACGATATAGCTGCCCTGTTTACTAATGATGAGAGATTGCGCTAATTTTATATACTCAAAATATTTCCGTTCTCATTAAAGGGTGATGCTAAGATATGGTTTAATTCTCTTGATCCTGGTTGTGTGCGTAGTCCCGAGGATATGATTTATTACTTCTGCTAAATATTTCCCTGCTCATAAGAAACAAGCTGCTTTGAGGGAAATATACAACTTCGCAAATTGAAGAAGAGAGTCTCCCACAAGCTTGGGGAGGCTTCTCAAGTTACTTAATGCTTTGCCTGATCATCCTCTTAAGAAACCTGAAATACTTGATATCTTTTATAATGGACTAACCGATTCTTCCAGAGATTACCTGGATAGTTGTGTTGGTTCTGTTTTCAGGAAAGAACACGGATGAAGCTGAAATTCTATTGAATAATATGTTGACAAATGAAAATAATTGGGCACCTCCCCGAGCCAACTCCCGAGCCAACTCTGAGCCAATTCTTGAGCCTATTCCTAAACCAACTCCGAAGAAGAGAGGTGTTCTATTTCTCGATCCGAAGATATGCAAGAGGCAAAGAAATCTATGAAAGAAAAAGGTAATTAAAGCTGAAGATGTTAAGAATTTACCTCCTATTGAAGAAATACATGGTCTTAATCTACCGCCTGTTGAAGAAGTGTATGATCTCAATTATTTATTCATCGAAGAACCTCCTGATCCCGATATCCCGACACAGGTAGTAAAGGTAAATTCTCTCTATAGATATGATAAAGCTGAAGTACCTCCTACTAAAATTGCTAGTCAGTGCTTGGATTTTTTGATAACTTTATGTTTAAGCAAGATGACTTTAATGCTTATTTTGGTAGACAATTAAAACAGAATACCTTTATGATTAAATGCTTGAGTGATTATATGGCCAATATTAGAGGTGAACTTAAGCTTGTTAGCAAACATGCTTCTATGGTTACCACTCAAGTAGAACAAGTTCTTAAAGCTCAAAAAGAAGTGCTTGATGAAATGAATAGTAAGAAAAATGATTATGCTGTTAGAGTGGCTACTAGAACTGGTAGAATGACTCGGGAACCTTTGTATCCTGAAGGCCACCCTAAGAGAATCGAGCAAGATTCTCAGAGAAATAATATTGATGTACCTAGCTCTTCTAAAAGGAAGAAAAGAAAAATGATAGAACTGTGCAAACTTCTAGTGAACCTATTGCTGAACCAACTGATAACCCAAATGATATCTCTATGTCTGATGTTGAAACACAGTCTGGTAATGAACATGAACCTAGTGAATATGTTAATGATGATGTTCATGATGATGCTCAACCTAGTAATGATAATGATGTAGAAGTTGAACCTTCTATTGATCTTGGTAACCCACAATCAAAGAATCAACGTTATGATAAGAGAGACTTTGTTGCTAGGAAACATGGTAAAGAAAGAGAACCATGGGTTCAAAAACCCATGCCTTTTCCTCCCAAACCATCCAAGAAAAGGATGATGAGGATTTTGAGCGCTTTGCTGAAATGATTAGACCCATCTTTTATGCGTGTCACGATTGGTGATATGCTCAAAATGAACCCTTATGCTAAATATATGAAAGATATTGTTACAAATAAAAGAAAGATACCGGAAGTTGAAATTTCCAACATGCTTGCTAATTATACTTTTAAGGGTGGAATACCAAAGGAACTTGGAGATCCAGGAGTACCTACTATACCATGCTCCATTAAGAGAAATTATGTTAAAACTGCTTTATGTGATCTTGGAGCCGGTGTTAGTGTTATGCCTCTCTCTTTATATAGTAGACTTGACTTGAATAAGTTGACACCTACTGAAATATCTTTGCAAATGGCTGATAAATCAACTGCTATACCTATCGGTGTTTGTGAGGATGTGCCTGTTGTGGTCGCAAACGTTACTATTTTAACAGACTTTGTTATTCTTGATATTCCCGAGGACGATAGTATGTCTATTATTCTTGGAAGACCTTTCCATAATACTGCTGGGGCTGTTATTGATTGCAACAAAGACAATGCCACTTTTCATATTAATGGTAATGAGCATACGGTACACTTTCCGAGGAAACAACCTCAAGTTCATAGTATCAACTCTATTGGAAAAATTCCATCGATTATATTTGGAGGTTTTGAATTTCCTCTCCCTACTGTCAAGAAGAAATATGATATACTTATTATTGGGGATGTCCATATCCCGTTGAGGTAACATAGTGTTATTCAAATTTCTCCGGTTCCATGTTAATCGGAATGAGTTTGTTAACAAGACTTGATCAACCTTGTTAGTGGATTCTTTTTGATGAGCATGAGATGGATGAAACTAGAAGCACAACCTTCTGTACCCTCTTTATATTTTCTGTTCTTTAGTAGAAATAAAGTAAAAATAGTATTTTTCTGTCTGTTTCCTGACTTATCCGTGCAATATAAAAATATCCCGAAACTAAAAGTCCTCGGAATGCCAACCAAATTAAATATGATTTTTTCGGGAATATTTGAGGATTTTAGTGCAAAAATTACATGGGGAGCTGCCACCTGGCCACGAGGGTGGGCGCCCCCCTCTGGCGCGCCCCTGCCTCGTGGGCCCATGGTGGCCCTCATCCACTTATCCCAAAACCCATCTTCTTCCTCTGCCTCATACAAACCCAAAAAACCAACTCAAGCTCGTGTTCCAGCCACTTTTGCTGTGATGTTCGATCTCCTTGCTCAAAGCACCTCTCGCAAAACTGCTTGGGGAGATTGTTCCTTGGTATGTGACTCCTCCATTGGTCCAATTAGTTTTGTTCTAGTGCTTTATTCTTTGCAAATTTGTGCTGCATAGGTGACCATGTTCTTGAGCTTGCATGTCAAATTTATATGGTTCCAAGTAGTTCTAATGCTTGATATATGCTCTAGGCACTTGTAGGAGTAGTTGCTATCAATTTTATTGAAGTTGGTTCACTTTTTTTGAAGTTACTAAAAATTTCAGATTATTTCAGAAATAATGAAGAGACTTTTGAGGGGCTCGTCGAGCCGAAGCTCGAAGGAAAAACAAAAGGAAGAAGAGCAGAAGCCCAAATTTAATTTCCCTCGTACCGCGGAGGTCCGGCCATGTGAATGGCCTTCCGATGACTTCTTGAGGAGAGCCAAGATCTATGAGGATTTCTATTTATTGATTGAGAATGCTGGCCTCACCGACTTCCTCCGCGACCAATGTCATCAGTATCTCTTAATCACAAATACTTTTCTGCAGAACTTCTACTTTTTCCCTAAGAAATCACCTCCAACAGTAGAGTTTCATTTATATGACGTTGTTAAGGAGATGACATTAGCTGAATTTTGCGAGGTTTGCAAAATACCCTTTGAGGGCACCTTAGATGAACCACACCGTAATGAAGTGGAAGCTTTTATTAACACTATCATCGTGGGAGAAACCAGGAAGGTTTCTGATGCAAGAATTACTAGCATACATTTTCCTGTTTTACGCTACTTTGCCTTATTTGCTAGTCGTTGCTTGATTGATCGCGGGAACTGTGGAAACCTTAGTATTCCTGATATTATTATTTTGTTCCATGGTTTATACCGCAATAACTCTGTTAGTATGGGTGGAATTGTTGCTAGACGGTTAAGTTTGAACCGTACTAAGGGCCCCATCTTTGGAGGCATTTATGCTTCACGCCTAGCTGAATATTTTGAAATACCTATTAGGCATGAGGAGAAAGAAGAAACAACGTTGCCCCGTGCTTATTTAGACTATAAGAGTATGCTAGCGCATGATTTTCTTGTTAAGAGTCGCGAAGGGGAGCTCAAATATAAATTGTACTTTGATAAATATGACCCTGAGACTATTACTTTGCCTGCCCCCTCTTTGTTTAACTTGTCTATAGGTCCTTACATTGTTCCATGGGCGGCTGTTCAAGCCTATCAGAATCCTGCACTAGCCCCGGAACCGGAGCCACAAGATGAGCCTCCACGACAGTCTGTTTATTCTTGGGATCCTGAGGCGGTTGCCAGCCAGTGGCAGTCAGAGTCCTCTTCATCACATTATGATCCCAACTATTCTTCATCGCAGTACGACCCCAGCTACACCTACGGGTATCAGCCAGGCTATCCCTGGCAATATACCAACTTAGGCCAAAAGCCTAAGCTTGGGGGAGTACTTATTTCTCACCAACATTACATTTATGTTCACACACACTCATGGCTAGATGTCGGTGCGCATACTTTTTCACTGTAATATCCATGCTAGTTTATTTTATTTTTCCTGTTTTCTTCTTGTGTGTTTAATAAACCTTAAGAAAAACCAAAAAATTTATTAGTAGTTTATTTTTCCTGCTGTAGTAGCAATAATTAAAAAGAAAACCCAAAAAAATATTTCTCGTTCTTCTTTTGCTTGTTGGGAGCTTTCCCGTGTAAATAGTTTTTATTTCTTTTCTTTTCTTTGGGGGTCAGTAGGGGAAGACCATAATTAAATTGTTGAAGTGGCTCTTATATGCATTATTGTTGATTTAACCAAGAGCCCATATTGCCTTGTCTTCTCCTGTTTATTGAATGCTCGCAGATTCCAGCTTAGTCCAATGCACGTGCACTCTTATTATTATTCACACCGTTCGGTCATGCAAGTGAAAGGCAATTATGATGATATATGATGGACTGACTGAGATGGGAAAAGCTGGTATGAACTCGACCTCTTTTGTTTTTGTAAATATGATGAGTTCATCGTTCTTGATTCAGCTGATTATGAATAAACATGTTTGCAATGACAATTAGAGATCATAGTTGCTTGTGCCATGCTTGATTAGCTATGAGTTATAATGGTTTACCTTGCGTGCCAACATGCTATTGAGATGATTATGATGTGGTATGATAGGGTGGTATCCTCCTTTGAATGATTTAAGTGACTTGACTTGGCACATGTTCACGCATGTAGTTGAAACAAATCAACATAGCCTTCACGATATTTATGTTCATGGTGGATTATATCCTACTCATGCTTGTATTCAATTTTTATTAATTTTAATGCATGTTCATGATGTTGTCGCTCTCTAGTTGGTCGCTTCCCAGTCTTTTGCTAGCCTTCACTTGTAATAAGCGGGAATACTGCTTGTGCATCCAATCCCTTAAACCCCAAAGTTATTCCATATGAGTCCACTATACCTTCCTATATGCGGTATCTACACATCGTTCCAAGTAAATTTGTATGTGCCAAACTCTAAACCTTCAAATAAACATTACATTTTGCATGCTCGAATAGCTCATATATCAACTAGGGCTGCCCTTATCTTCCGTGTTAGGCGGGTTATTCTCAAGAGGAGTGGACTCCGCTCCTCACTCACGAGAAAATGTCTGGTCACCGGGATGCCCAGTCCCATGCTTTATGCAAACTAAATCAAAATAATTGCAAACAAAACTCCCCCTGGGACCCGTTGAATGTTAGAGGCACTAGTTGTTTCGAGCAAGCCATGGATTGATGCTTGTGGAGGAGGGGGAGTATAAACTTTACCATTCTGTTTGGGAACCGCCTATAATTTGTTTAGCATGGAAGAAATCGTCATCTCTTAGTTGTTATGTTGACAATGAAAGTATGCCGCTCAAAATATAATTTATCTCTATTTCAAAACCGAGCTCGCACCTCTACAAATCCCTGCTTCCCTCTCTGAAGGGCCTATCTATTTACTTTTATGTTGAGTCATCACCCTCTTATTAAAAAGCACTAGTGGAGAGCACACCTGTCATTTGCATTCATTCTTTGTTAATTTATATCGGGTATGACTATGATTGGATCTCTTTTACCATGAATTACAATGTCTAGTCAGTCCTTGATCTTTGAAGGTGCTCTGCATTTATGTTTTGCGGTCTCAGAAAGGGCTAGCGAGATACCATCTTGTTATATCATATTATGATTGTTTTGAGAAAGTGTTGTCATCCGAGATTTATTATTATGGCTTGCTAGCTGATTATGTTATTGATATGAGTAAACATGAGACATTAGAATTATTGCAAATGTGGTTAGATATGATCTTTGCTGAAAACCTAAATGCTGGCTTAACATAAGTACAACAACAAGAGCAAACAGAGTTTGTAAAAGTTCTTCTTTTTCTCTTTCAGTTTGTCAACTGAATTGCTTGAGGACAAGCAAGGGTTTAAGCTTGGGGAGTTGATACGTCTCCGTCGTATCTACTTTTCCAAACACTTTTGCCCTTGTTTTGGACTCTAACTTGTATGATTTGAATGGAACTAACCCGGACTGACGCTGTTTTCAGCAGAATTGCCATGATGTTGTTTTATGTGCAGAAAACAAAAGTTCTCGAAATGACCTGAAACTCCACGGGATGTCTTATAAAAAATAATAAAAAATCCTCGCCAAAGATGAAGACCAGGGGGCCCACACCCTGTCCACGAGGGTGGGGGCGCCCCCCCCTAGGGCGCGCCCCCTACCTCGTGGGCCCCCTGGAGACCCTCCGACGCCAACTCCAACTCCATATATTGGCTTTCGGGGAGAAAAAATCAGAGAGAAAGTTTCATCGCGTTTTACGATCTGAGCCGCCGCCAAGCCCTAATCTCTCTCGGGAGGCTGATCTGGAGTCCTTTCGGGGCTCCGGAGAGGGATTAAATCGCCGTCGTCATCATCAACCATCCTCCATCACCAATTTCATGATGCTCACCGCCGTGCGTGAGTAATTCCATCGTAGGCTTGCTGGACGGTGATGGGTTGGATGAGATTTATCATGTAATCGAGTTAGTTTTGTTAGGGTTTGATCCCTAGTATCCACTATGTTACGAGATTGATGTTGCTATGACTTTGCTATGCTTAATGCTTGTCACTAGGGCCGAGTGCCATGATTTCAGATCTGAACCTATTATGTTTTCATGAATATATTTGTGTTCTTGATCCTATCTTGCAAGTCTATAGTCACCTACTATGTGTTATGATCCGGCAACCCGAAGTGACAATAATCGGGACCACTCCGATGATGACCATAGTTTGAGGAGTTCATGTATTCACTATGTGCTAATGCTTTGTTCCGGTTCTCTATTAAAAGGAGGTCTTAATATCCCTTAGTTTCCAATAGGACCCCGCTGCCACGGGAGGGTAGGACAAAAGATGTCATGCAAGTTCTTTTCCATAAGCATGTATGACTATTTACGGAATACATGCCTACATTACATTGATGAATTGGAGCTAGTTACGTGTCACCCTATGTTATGACTGTTACATGACGAACCGCATCCGCATAATTATCCATCAACGATCCGGTGCCTAAGAGCTTTCCATAGACTGGTTTACGCTTATTTACTTTTTCCGTTACTCTGTTACAATCACTACAAAATACCAAAAACATTAATTCATTGTCTTTACTTTTGTTACCGTTACCACCACTATCATATTACTTTGCTACTAAACACTTTGCTGCAGATACTAAGTTTCCAGGTGTGGTTGAATTGGCAACTCAGCTGCTAATACTTGAGAATATTATTTGGCTCCCCTTGTGTCGAATCAATAAATTTGGGTTGAATACTCTACCCTCGAAAACTGTTGCGACCCCCTATACTTGTGGGTTATCACTTGCGCGCGGAGTGCTTGGTCTTGGGCATCTCGACCTAGGGGAGGAGGAAGACCCAAATCAACAACCCCACCATAGATCGAAGAATCGATGATTGAGGGGAGAAGAGATAGGTGCTGTTGGAAATATGCCCTAGAGGCAATAATAAATTAGTTATTATTATTATATTTCCTTGTTCATGATAATCGTTTATTATCCATGCTATAATTGTATTGATAGGAAACTCAAATACATGTGTGGATACATAGACAACACCATGTCCCTAGCAAGCCTCTATTGGCTAGCTCGTTGATCAATAGATGGTTACGGTTTCAAAACCATGGACATTGGATGTCATTGATAACGGGATCACATCATTAGTAGAATGATGTGATGGACAAGACCCAATCCTAAGCCTAGCACAAAGATCGTAGTTCGTATGCTAAAGCTTTTCTAATGTCAAGTATCATTTCCTTAGACCATGAGATTGTGCAACTCCCGGATACCGTAGGAATGCTTTGGGTGTACCAAACGTCACAACGTAATCGGGTGACTATAAAGGTGCACTACAGGTATCTCCGAAAGTGTCATTGGGTTGGTACGAATCGAGGCTGGGATTTGTCACTCCGTGTAAGCGGAGAGGAATCTCTGGGCCCACTCGGTAGGACATCATCATAATGTGCACAATGTGACCAAGGGGTTGATCACGGGATGATGTGTTACGGAACGAGTAAAGAGACTTGCCGGAAGCGAGATTGAACAAGGTATCGGGATACCGACGATCGAATCTCGGGCAAGTACAATACCGCTAGACAAAGGGAATTGTATACGGGATCGATTGAGTCCTTGACATCGTGGTTCATCCGATGAGATCATCGTGGAACATGTGGGAGCCAACATGGGTATCCAGATCCCGCTGTTGGTTATTGACTGGAGAACGTCTCGGTCATGTCTACATGTCTCCCGAACCCGTAGGGTCTACACACTTAAGGTTCGATGACGCTAGGGTTATAAAGGAAGTTTGTATGTGGTTACCGAATGTTGTTCGAAGTCCCGGATGAGATCCCGGACGTCACGAGGAGTTCCGGAACGCTCCGGAGGTAAAGATTTATATATGGGAAGTCCTATTTTGGTCGCCGGAAAGGTTTCGCACTTTATCGGTATTATGCAACGGAGTGCCGAAGGGGTCCGGGGTCCACCGGGGTCCACCTGCCCGGGGGGCCACATGGGCTGTGGGGGTGCGCCTTGGCCTATATGGGCCAAGGGCACCAGCCCCAAGAGGCCCATGTGCCAAGATATAAGAAAAAGGGAAGAGTCCTAAAGGGGGAAGGCACCTCCGAGGTGCCTTGGGGAGGATGGACTCCTCCCCCCTTCTTGGCCGCACCCCTTCCTTGGAGGAAGGGGCAAGGCTGCGCCTCCACCCTCTCCCTTGCCCCTATATATAGTGGAGGGGAGGGAGGGCATCCACACACAGGCCTGGCGCCTCCCTCCCTCCCTCCCGTGACACCTCCTCCTCTCCCGTAGGTGCTTGGCGAAGCCCTGCAGGATTGCCACGCTCCTCCACCACCACCACGCCGTTGTGCTGCTGTTGGATGGAGTCTTCCTCAACCTCTCCCTCTCTCCTTGCTGGATCAAGGCATGGGAGACGTCACCGGTCTGTACGTGTGTTGAACGCGGAGGTGCCGTCCGTTCGGCACTAGGATCATCGGTGATTTCAATCACGACGAGTACGACTCCATCAACCCCGTTCTCATGAACGCTTCCGCTTAGCGATCTACAAGGGTATGTAGATGCACTCTCCTCCCCTCGTTGCTGGTTTCTCCATAGATAGATCTTGGTGACACGTAGGAAAATTTTGAATTTCTGCTCGTTCCCCAACAAAGTGGCATCATGAGCTAGGTCTATTTCGTAGATTCGTTGTAACGAGTAGAACACAAAGTAGTTGTGGGCGTTGATTTTGTTCAATATGCTTACCGTTACTAGTCCAATCTTGTTTCGACGGTATTGTGGTATGAAGCGGCCGGACCGACCTTACACGCATTTCACGTGAGACAGGTTCCACCGATCGACATGCACTTGGTGCATAAGGTGGCTAGCGGGTGCCGCCTCTCCACTTTAGTCGGAACGGATTCGATGAAAAGGGTCCTTATGAAGGGTAAATAGCAATTGGCATATCACGTTGTGGTTTTGCGTAGGTAAGAAACGTTCTTGCTAGAAACCCATAGAAGCCACATAAAACATGCAAACAACAATTAGAGGACGTCTAACTTATTTTTGCAGGGTATGCTATGTGATGTGATATGGCCAAGAAGAATGTGATGAATGATATGTGATGTATGAGATTGATCATGTTCTTGTAATAGGACTCACGACTTGCATGTCGATGAGTATGACAACCGGCAGGAGCCATAGGAGTTGTCTTTATTTATTGTATGACCTGCGTGTCATTGAACAAACGCCATGTAATTACTTTACTTTATTGCTAACCGATAGCCATAGTAGTAGAAGTAATAGTTGGCGAGACAACTTCATGAAGACACGATGATGGAGATCATGATGATGGAGATCATGGTGTCATGCCGGTGACAATGATGATCATGGAGCCCCGAAGATGGAGACCAAAGGAGCAATATGATATTGGCCATATCATGTCACTACTATATAATTGCATGTGATGTTTATTATGTTTATGCATCTTGTTTACTTAGAGCAGCGGTAGTAAATAAGATGATCCCTTACAACAATTTCAAGAAGTGTTCTCCCACGGTATTGCACCGTTGCTACAGTTCGTCGCTTCTAAGCACCACGTGATGATCGGGTATGATGGATTCTTACGTTCACATACAACGGGTGTAAGACAGATTTACACAGCAAAAACACTTGGGGTTAACTTGACGAGCCTAGCATGTACAGACATGGCCTCGGGAACACACAGAGACCGAAGGTCGAGCATGAGTCGTATGGTAGATACGATCAACATGAAGATGTTCACCGAGTCGACTAGTCCGTCTCACGTGATGATCGGCCACGGCTTAGTTGACTCGGATCATGTAATCACTTAGATGACCAGAGGGATGTCTATCTGAGTGGGAGTTCATAAGATGAACTTAATTATCTAGAACATAGTCAAAAGCCCTTTTGCAAATTATGTAAATGGCTTCGCGCTTAAGTTCCACTGTTTAGATATGTTCCTAGAGAAAATATAGTTGAAAGTTGACAAGGCGATTATGCGGACAGTAGATAGCTTATGTCCTTAATGCACCGCTCGGTGTCTTTGAACCCCAAGCGTCGATGCAATGGATGTTACGAACATCGGACATACACGCTTTTGATAACTACATGATAGTTCGGTTAAGCGGTTTAGAGTTGAGGCACCAAAGGCGTTTGAAACGTCATGAACATATGAGATGTTTGAGGGCTGAAATTGGGATTTCAAGCTCGTGCCCACGTCAAAAGGTATAAGACCTCCGACAATCTTCTTAGCCTGCAAACTAAGGGAGAAAAGCTCAATCGATGAGCTTGTGCTCACATTGTCTGAGCACAACAATCACTTGAATCGAGTGGGAGTTGATCTTCCGGATGAGATAGTGATGTTTCTCCAAAGTCATTGCCACCAAGCTGCTAGAGCTTCGTGATGAACTATAACATATCAAGGATAGAGATGATGATCCTTGAAGTATTCGCGATGTTTGACACCGCGAAAGTAGAAATCAAGAAGGAGCATCAATTGTTGATGGTTGGTGAAACCACTAGTTTCAAGAAAGGCAAGGGTAAGAAGGGACACTTCATGAAGCGGCAAATCAGTTGCTGCTCCGATTGAAGAAACCCAAGGTTAAACCCAAACCCGAGACTAAGTGCTTACGTAATAAGGGGAACAGCCATCGGAGCGGAACCACCCTAGATACTTGGTAGATGAGAAGGCTGGCAAGGTCAATAGAAGTATATTTGATATACATTAAGTTATTGTGTATTTTACTAGTACTCCTAGTAGCACCGAGGTATTAGATACCGGTTCGGTTGCTAAGTGTTAGTAACTCGAAATAAAAGCTACGGCATAAGCGGAGACTAGCTAAAGGAGAGCTGACGATATGTGTTGGAAGTGTTTCCAATTTCGATGTGATCAAACATCGCATGCGCTCCCTCTACCATCAAGATTAGTATTAAACCAGAATAATTATCATTTGGTGTTTATGCGTTGAGCATAGACATGATTGGATTATGTCTATCGCAATACGGTTATTCATTTAAGGAGAATAATGGTTACTCTATTTATTTGAATAATACCTTCGATGGTCTTGCACCTAAATAAATGGTTTATTGAATCCCGATCGTAGTGATACACATTTTCATGCCAAAAGTATAAGATAGTAATGATAGTACCACTTACTTGTGGCACTGCCATGTAAGTCATATTGGTGTATACGCATGATGAAACTCCATGCAGATGGATCGTTTAGACTCACTTGATTTTGAATCACTTGAGATATGCAAATCATACCACATGGACAAGATGACTGAAAAGCCTCGGTTTCAGTAAGATGGAACTAGATAGCAACTTGTTAGAAGTAACACATTTTGATGTGTGCAGTCCAATGAGTCTTTGAGGCATGCAAAGTGAATATCGTTATGTTACGACTTCACGGATGATTCGAGTAGATGTTGAGTATATTTACTTGATGAAACACAAATCTGAATTATTGAATGGTTCAAGTAATTTCAGAGTGAAGTTTAAGATCTTCGTGACAAGAGGATAGAATGTCTATGATATGATCATTGAGATGAATATCTGAGTTCTGAGTTTTGGCACACAATTAAGACATTGTGCAAATTGTTTCACAATTAATACCGCCTGGAACACCATAGTGTGATGGTGTGTCCGAACATCATAGTTGCACCCTATTGGATATGGTGCGTACCATGATGTCTCCTATCAAATTACCACTATCGTTCATGGGTTAGGCATTAGAGACAACCACACTCACTTTAATAGGGTACCACGTAATTCCGTTGAGATGACACCGTATGAACTATGGTTTAGAGAAACCTAAGCTGTCATTTCTTAAAAGTTTGGGGCTGCGACGCTTATGTGGAAAAGTTTCAGGTTGATAAGCTCGAACCCAAAGCGGACAAATGCATCTTCATAGGACACCCAAAACAGTTGGGTATACCTCCTAATTCAGATCCGGAAGCAATAGGGATTGTTTCTTGAATCGGGTCCTTTCTCGAGGAAAAGTTTGTCTCGGAAAGTTGGTGGGAGGATGGTAGAGACTTGATGAGGTTATTGAACCGTCACTTCAACAAGTGTGTAGCAGGGCACGTGAAGTTGTTCTGTGGCACCTACACCAATTGAAGTAGAAGCTTATGATAGTGATCATGAAACTTCGGATCAAGTCACTACCGAACCTCGTGGGGCGACAAGGAAGCGTCTTTGCTTCCGAGTGGTACGGTGATCCTGTCTTGAAGGTCATGTTGCTAGACAACAATGAACCTCTGAGCTATGGAGAAGCAATGGTGGGCCCAAATTCTGACAAATGGTTAGAGGCCATAAAATCCGAGAGAGGATCCATGACTTTGGTGGACTTGCCCGATGATCGGCAAGCCATTGAGATAAATGGATCTTTAAGAAGAAGACGGACGTGGACGGTAATATCACCGTCTATGAAGCTCGACTTGTGGCAAAGAGTTTTCACAAGTTCAAGGAGTTGACTACGATGAGATTTTCTCATCCGTAGCGATGCTTAAGTCCGTCGGAATCATGTTAGCACGAACTGCATTTATGAAATCTGGCGGATGGATGTCAAAATGAGTTTCCTTACCAGTTTTTTAAAAGGAAAGGTTGTATGTGATACAATCGAGAAAGTTTTGTCGATCCTAAGGATGCTAAAAGGTATCTTTGGCTCCAATGATCCCTTCTAAGGACCGGAGTAAGCATCTCGGAGTTGGAATGTGCGCTTTGATGAGATGATCAAAGATTTTGGGTTTATACAAAGTTTATGAGAAACTTGTATTTCCAAAGAAGTGAGTGGGAGCACTATAGAATTTCCGATAACAATATGTTGTTGACATATTGATGATCAGAAATGATGTAGAATTTCTAGAAAGCATATAGGGATGTTTGAAAAGTGTTTTCAATAGAAAACCTGGATTAGGCTACTTGAACAATAAGCATCAAGATCTATAAGATAGATCAAAATGTTTAATAATACTTTCAAATGAGCATGTACCTTGACATGATCTTGAAGGTGTTCAAGATGGATCGATCAAAGAAGGAGTTCTTAGCTGAATTGTAAGGTATGAAGTTAAGACTTAAAGCTCGACCACAATGAGCAGAGAGAAAGGGCGAAGATCGTCCCTATGCCTTAGACATAGGCTCTACGGTATGCTATCTTTGTGTACCGCTTAGGAAGTGTGCCTTGCCATGAGTCGATCAAGGGTACAAGAATGATCCAGGAATGGATCATTGGACAGCGGTCAAAATTGTCCTTGGAGTAAATAAGGACATGTTTCTCGATTATGGAGCTGATAAAGAGTTCGGCGTAAAGCGTTACGTCAATGCAAGCTTTAACACCTATCCGAGTGACTCTGAGTAGCAAACCGGATACGTATAGTGGAGCAACCGTTTGGAATAGATCCAAGTGGAGCGTGGAAGCAGCATTTACAATATGACATGGAGAATTGCAAAGCACACACGGATCTGAAAGGTTCAGACCCGTTGACTAAAACCCGTTGACTAAAACCTCTCTCACAAGCAAAACATGATCAAACCTCAGAAATCATTGAGTCTAAATCACATGATGATGTGAACTAGTTTATAGACACTAGTAAACTCTTTGGGTGTTGGTCACATGGCGATATGACCTATCAGTGTTAATCACATGACGATGTGAACTAGATTATTGACTCTAGTGCAAGTGGGAGACTGTTGGAAATATGCCCTAGAGGCAATAATAAATTAGTTATTATTATTATATTTCCTTGTTCATGATAATCGTTTATTATCCATGCTATAATTGTATTGATAGGAAACTCAAATACATGTGTGGATACATAGACAACACCATGTCCCTAGCAAGCCTCTATTGGCTAGCTCGTTGATCAATAGATGGTTACGGTTTCCTGACCATGGACATTGGATGTCATTGATAACGGGATCACATCATTAGTAGAATGATGTGATGGACAAGACCCAATCCTAAGCCTAGCACAAAGATCGTAGTTCGTATGCTAAAGCTTTTCTAATGTCAAGTATCATTTCCTTAGACCATGAGATTGTGCAACTCCCGGATACCGTAGGAATGCTTTGGGTGTACCAAACGTCACAACGTAATCGGGTGACTATAAAGGTGCACTACGGTATCTCCGAAAGTGTCATTGGGTTGGCACGAATCGAGATCGATTTGTCACTCCGTAAACGGAGAGGAATCTCTGGGCCCACTCGGTAGGACATCATCATAATGTGCACAATGTGACCAAGGGGTTGATCACGGGATGATGTGTTACGGAACGAGTAAAGAGACTTGCGGAAGCGAGATTGAACAAGGTATCGGGATACCGACGATCGAATCTCGGGCAAGTACAATACCGCTAGACAAAGGGAATTGTATACGGGATCGATTGAGTCCTTGACATCGTGGTTCATCCGATGAGATCATCGTGGAACATGTAGAGCCAACATGGGTATCCAGATCCCGCTGTTGGTTATTATTGGAGAACGTCTCGGTCATGTCTACATGTCTCCCGAACCCGTAGGGTCTACACACTTAAGGTTCGATGGCGCTAGGGTTATAAAGGAAGTTTGTATGTGGTTACCGAATGTTGTTGAAGTCCGGATGAGATCCCGGACGTCACGAGGAGTTCGGAGCGCTCAGGAGGTAAAGATTTATATATGGGAAGTCCTATTTTGGTCGCGGAAAGGTTTCGCACTTTATCGGTATTATGCAGGGAGTGCCGAAAGGGGTCCGGGGTCCACCGGGGTCCACCTGCCCGGGGGGCCACATGGGCTGTAGGGGTGCGCCTTGGCCTATATGGGCCAAGGGCACCAGCCCCAAGAGGCCCATGTGCCAAGATATAAGAAAAGGGAAGAGTCCTAAAGGGGAAGGCACCTCCGGGTGCCTTGGGAGGATGGACTCCTCCCCTTCTTGGCCGCACCCTTCCTTGGAGGAAGGGGCAAGGCTGCGCCTCCACCCTCTCCCTTGCCCCTATATATAGTGGAGGGAGGAGGGCATCCACACACAGGCCTGGCGCCTCCCTCCCTCCCGTGACACCTCCTCCTCTCCCGTAGGTGCTTGGCGAAGCCCTGCAGATTGCCACGCTCCTCCACCACCACCACGCCGTTGTGCTGCTGTTGGATGGAGTCTTCCTCAACCTCTCCTCTCTCCTTGCTGGATCAAGGCATGGGAGACGTCACCGGTCTGTCACGTGTGTTGAACGCGGAGGTGCCGTCCGTTCGGCACTAGGATCATCGGTGATTTCAATCACGGCAATGCGACTCCATCAACCCCGTTCTCATGAACGCTTCCGCTTAGCGATCTACAAGGGTATGTAGATGCACTCTCCTCCCCTCGTTGCTGGTTTCTCCATAGATAGATCTTGGTGACACGTAGGAAAATTTTGAATTTCTGCTACGTTCCCCAACAGGTGCTACCTCGGAGTGAAGAACACGGAGGGAGACGACGACCGGAGGGAGACGACGACCGCGCCGGGGACAGGGGCGACCCGAGCGGTGTGGCGTCGGCGAGGGGCTCAGGCGGCGAGCGGCCAGGGCGAGGAGCCGCGAGGCAGGGGCGGCGGCGGTGGTGAACAGAGGAGAGGGGGCGAATAGATTAGGGTAAACTGACCCGAACGTCACCCCGCGCTATATATATGTGTCTGAGAAAAGTTCGGACGACCGGGGTTCTACGGACGTCCGGCGCCTAGGCCAGGGAAAAAATTAACGGAAGACCGGACGACCGGCATTCTACGGACGTCCGGTGCCTGGGCAAGGGGAAATTAGCAGAAGCCCGGTCTTCAGCGGACGACCGGTAAACTGGCACCAGAGAGGATTTTACGGAAGTCCGGTACATAGCGATGTCCGGGGGCATATAGGAATTTTTTAGAAGAGTAGGGTGCAATTATTCGTGCTACTAACAATGATGAGGAGAGGATGATTTCAGTACGTAGTAAGATGCAAAGGCATAGTCTGTTAAGCAATGAGTATCCTATGACAACAATAATAAAACATATACCGCTCATATATTGTTCTAATGACAAGAGCGGTGGCTACTGCCACCATGTATGAGTATACGTGACATGGCTCTGTAAAGATTGGAACTTTGGGTGCATAATCACTACTCCGTCATTGAAAGCACCATTGTTAGAATAACACGGTAGCTTTGAGAGTGTTTGTTCTTTTTATGCATTTCATAGGGTAAGGGCACCCATGAGTTGAGTGTCTCCACCAAAACATATGCCTACATCTAAACAAGACATGATGAAAACGCATGAATGGGTACTAGATTTCACATAATGTTGTCAAGCTCCAAGATACCAATTTCACGCCTAAGTTGACAAAACCTTGCTTCATCCAATGGCTTGGTGAAAATGTCTGCAAGTTGCATATCGGTGCCAACATGATCAATATCAATGTCACCTTTTTCCACATGATCTCTCAAGAAGTGATACCTAATATCAATGTGCTTGGTGCGAGTATGATCTTTGGGGTTCTCAGCAATATTGATGGCACTTTCATTATCACATAGAAGAGGCACATGTCTGTAGGTGATACCATAATCCTTTAAAGTTTGCCTCATCCATAGTAATTGAGTTGCACAACCGGCGGTTGCAATGTATTCAGCTTCGGCGGTGGCGAGAGCAACATAATTTTGTTTCTTCGAGGACCAACTTACCAAAGAGAGACCAAGAAATTGACATGCACCAGAGGTGGACTTACGATCCACTTTATCTCCAGCCCAATCCGCATCCGTGTAGATCAAACTTAGCATCCTTGGGGTACCATAGACCCAACTTTGGGGTGTGAACAAGGTATCTAAGAATGTGCTTAACCGCCTTATGATGACTTTCCCTAGGGGAAGATTGAAATCTAGCACACATGCATACACTGAACATGATGTCTGGTCTATATGCACAAAGATAAAGCAATGAGCCAATCATAGAGCGGTATTTAGATGGGTCGAAAGGGATACCGTTGGTGTCTTGATGAGTACAATTTTGGTTGGCATGGGTGTCTTACATGGACTAGCATCAGTCATGCCGAACTTCTCTAGGATATCCTTGAGGTATTTTGCTTGAGACAAGAAAATTCCTTCTTGAAATTATTGAATTTGAAATTCGAGAAAGAACTTCAAATCCGCATTGAGTGACATTTCAAAATTCTTGGTCATGGAAGCCGCAAACTCCTTGCACAAATGAATGTTAGGAGAACCAAAAATGATATCATCTACATAGATTTGGGATAAGATCAAATCACCCTTGTCCCTCTTAGTAAAAAGAGTGGGATCGATCACCCCTCTCATAAAGCCATCATCGAGTAAAAACTTCTTAAGATGATCATACCAAGCACGAGGTGCTTGTTTGAGGCCATACATAGCCTTATGAAGTTTATACACATAGTCTTTGTGATCGAGATCAACGAACCTAGGTGGTTGTGACACATATACTTCTTCTTGTAGAGGACCGTTAAGGAAAGCACTCTTCACATCCATTTGATGTAATGTAAATCCATTGAAAGCAGCATAAGCATGTAAGATGCGAATGTATTCAAGACGGGCAACGGGGGCAAAGGTCTCACCAAAGTCCAAACCTTCAACTTGTGAGTACCCTTGTGCCACTAACCTTGCCTTGTTGCGGATGATTACACCATTCTCATCTTGCTTGTTCTTGAAAATCCATTTTGTTCCAATGACATTGTGTTCCTTAGTTGGCCTCTTGACTAATGACCACACTTGGTTGCGTTCAAAGCTGTTCAACTCTTCTTGCATAGCAACGATCCAATCGTTGTTCATCAATGCATCTTGTACCTTGAGAGCTTCAACACTAGACACAAATGAGAAGTGAGCACAAAAGTTTGTCAAATGTTTACGAGTGACTCTACCTTCCGATATGCCGGTGAGAATTTTGTCAACATCAACATGACCGGCCACTCGAGGCATGATGGAGGTTAGGGTTTCTCGAGGTTCAACTTCATGTCCATCATCCACGTCCTCAACATATGGATCATTAATGTGTGGTGGAAGATCTTCTTGTTCATATTGCATTTCTTGAGGTTCATCATCAATGATTGGACTTTCTTGTTCTTGAAGATTATCATGAAGAGAGACTTGATTATCTTCTTGTACTTGGACTAAGGGCATCGATTGAACAATATGAGCTTGTGGTGGTATGGGTGTTGAAGTAGTTTGATGATGTGTGAAGCTTCCATCTTCTTCTTCATCATCATGAGGTTCTTGTTCCATTGGAAGAAGTGCACCAACACCCATGGTCAAAATATCTTGAGAGGAATATTCTTCACCTACATCACTTAGATCAACTTGCTCCCCATGGGAGCCATTAAATTCATCAAACGCCATGTCACAAGTTTCTACGACACATCCATTGGATTTGTTGTAGACTCTATAGGCGTGAGAGTTTGATCCACAGCCAACAAATATGCCCTCACTTGTTTTGGATTGAAATTTTCCTAACCGTTCGCTTTTGTTGAGGATGAAACATTTGCACCCAAATACACGGAAGTACTTGACATTTGGCTTGTTCCCAGCTGGGAGCTCATATGGAGTCTTTTCCAATATAGTGCAGAGGAAGAGCCGGTTTGATGCATGGCATGCAGTGTTGACACCTCGGCCCAAAAACTATGTGGTGACTTGTATTCATCCAACATGGACCTTGCCATCTCCACAAGTGCACGGTTCTTCCTTTCAGCTACACCATTTTGCTGAAGAGTGTATAGAGCTGAATATTGATGCTCAATCCCTTCATCACTGAGGAATTCTTCCAAGGTATATTCTTGAACTCAGAGCCATTGTCACTTCTTATTGCCAAGATCTCTTTGTCAAACTTGCGTTGTGCTTGCTTGGCAAAATCAATGAAGGTGATCTTCGTCTCATCCTTGGACTTGAGGAAAAACACCCATGTATATCTTGAGTAATCATCAACAATGACAAGTCCATACTTTTTCCCACCAAGACTATCCCATGAAGGAGGCCCAAAAAGATCCACATGAAGGAGCTCCAAAGGCTGAAGTAGACACGATATTCTTGGGTGGGTGCTTTGATTGATGTTGCTTCCCGGCTATGCATGCACTACACACACAATCTTTCTCAAAAGAGACATTGGTTAGTCCAAGGATGTGATTACCCTTTAAGAGATCTTGAAGATTTCTCATGCCAACATGGGCTAGCCGGCGATGCCATAGCCACCCCTTATCAGCCTTGGCCATTAGACAAGTTGCATGGAATGTGCTCTCTTTCGAGAAATCAACCGTGTAAAGGTTGTCATCCAACTCTCCAACAAAGGCCACTTCAAGAGTATCTCTCCTAAAGACTTTCACATCCGTTAGTCCAAAGAGTGTATCATAACCAACAGAAGCCAATTGGCGAACATAAAGCAAATGATATTTGAGAGATTGTAGGAGCATGGCATTTGCTAGAGACATGTCATTTGTGATAGCCACCTTACCCAATCCGAGTACCTGTCCTTTTGAACCTCCACCAAACATAATGCTCATAAATGGTTGAATAGCTTCCATGAAATCGTAGAGCAATTTGCTATCTCCGGTCATATGATTGGTACATCCACTATCAATTACCCATTTTACTCCACCGGAGAAAACAACCTACACACAATTATGACTTGGTTAGAGGCAACCATTTTGCAATGGGACCTCTCAAGTTAGTCACAAGGGTCTTAGGGACCCAAATAGCATAGAATCGGAATGCATTTCGAGGACCGACAAATTTTGCATAAACTTCTCCATCCTTAGTCTTACGAAGTACATAGGATGGAGGCATGAACTCTTTTGGCTTGTTGAGAGTGGGCATGCCCCTTGTGGCCTTCCCACTAACAACCTTACCTTTCTCCTTGTGCCCTTCTCGTACAAATGTTTCCTTTAGAGGGGTTGTGCACTTTTGAGAGGATGTCTTCCTCTTGCTTGTGCTTGGGTCAAACTCGAGTCCCTCTTTGGCAAACACCTCATTGTGTTGGCTCAATACCTCATTAAGGTTCTTTTGCCCTTGAGCACATATCATGAGACCTTTCTCGATTTGAGCCTTGAGAAAGCGATTTTCCTCAAGAATAGATGCTAGATCACTACTAGAGTTAGTAGTACAAGCATCAACATTGATAATAGGAGAAGAGTAAGCCTTGGCTAGAGTCTCAAGATAAGTAAGCTTGAGCGTCTCAAAACTCTTTGTAAGAAGGGTGAGCTCTTCTTCCTTAGTCTTGAGGGACACGGATAGGAGCTCACAATCCTTAGAGAGAGAAGCATGAGACTTCACAAGCTTACTTTTATCATTCATCAACTCTTCGCAAGAGTCAATAGCCTTTTTCAAGGAGACAAGATCTTTAGTATGAACATCAATGTTTGCACCAATTTTTAAGCATAGTTCATCATTTCGTGCTTCCTCATATTGGACTTTCCGCTCAAGGATTTCACATTTTTCCTTTTCCTCAGTGACGAGGGTTTCGAGTTCCTTAATGGTGATGGTGTGCTTACTCACCATCTCCATAAGCATACGAGACATAGTGAGCTTCTTTCCTTTGAGGGAGTGTAGGACCTTGAAGTATGTCTAGAGGGGGGGTTATTAGACTACTTGACCAATTAAAAACTTAGCCTTTTCCCAGTTTTAGAGTTTGGCAGATTTTAGCTATCTTAGGACAAGTCAAGCAATCATCACACAATTCAAGCAAGCATGCTAAGAGTATATTGGCAGCGGAAATTAAAGCATGCAACTTGCAAGAAAGTAAAGGGAAGGGTTTGGAGGATTCAAACGCAATTGGAGACACGAATGTTTTTGGCGTGGTTCCGATAGGTGGTGCTATCGTACCTCCACGTTGATGGAGACTTCAACCCACGAAGGGTAACAGCTTGCTGAGTCCACGGAGGGCTCCACCCACGAAGGGTCCACGAAGTAGCAACCTTGTCTATCCCACCATGGCCGTCGCCCACGAAGGACTTGCCTCACTAGCGGTAGATCTTCACGAAGTAGGCGATCTCCTTGCCCTTACAAACTCCTTGGTTCAACTCCACAATCTTGTCGGAGGCTCTCAAGTGACACCTAGCCAATCTAGGAGATACCACTCTCCAAGAAGTAACAAATGGTGTGTTGATGATGAACTCCTTGCTCTTGTGCTTCAAATGATAGTCTCCCCAACACTCAACTCTCTCTCATAGGTTTTGAATCTGGTTGAAAGAAGATTTGAGTGGAAAGCAACTTGGGGAAGGCTAGAGATCAAGATTCATATGGTAGGAATGGAATATGTTGGCCTCAACACATGAGTAGGTAGTTCTCTCTCAGAAATGGTAAGTTGGAAGTGTAGGTTTAGTCGATGGCTCTCCACGAATGAAGAGGAGGTGGAGGGGTATATATAGCCTCCACACAAAATCTAACCGTTACACACAATTTACCAATCTCGGTGGGACCGAATCAACAAACTCGGTCAGACCGATTTTAGTAAACCTAGTGACCGTTAGGGTTTTCGTGGGGATCGACATGCATCTCGGTAGGACCGATATGATTAGGGTTAGGGCATAACGTAATCTCGGTGAGACCGATTACACAAACTCGGTGAGACCGATTTTGGTAATTAGCTAACCAGAGAGTTGGTCAGGTAAACTCGGTGGGACCGATTTGCTCTTTTGATGAGACCGAAAAGTTACAAAAGGGAAACAGAGAGTTTACGTTGCAATCTCGGTGGGACCGATCGCTCACTTCGGTTAGACCGAAACATTACGAAGGGAAACAAAGAGATTACAATCCCATCTCGGGGAGACCGATATCCCTATCGGTAGAACCGATTTGCCTAGGGTTTGTGGCAGTGGCTATGACATATGAAATCGGTGGCGCCGGATTGGAAGAATCGGTGAGACCGATTTTGGCTTTAGGTTTAGGTCATATGTGGATGTGAGAAAGTAGCTGAGGGTTTTGGAGCATATCACTAAGCACATGAAGCAAGAGGCTCATTAAGCAACACCTCATCCCTCCTTGATAGTATTGGCTTTTCCTATAGACTCAATGTGATCTTGAATCGCTAAAATATAAAATGAAGAGTCTTGAGCTTTTGAGCTTGAGCCAATCCTTTGTCATTAGCATTTTGAGGATCCACTTTCATCATCCATGCCATGCCATTTATTGAGCTTTCTGAAATGTTCATCTTGGAATAGCATTAGCTCAATGAGCTATATGTTGTCATGAATTACCAAAACCACCTAGGGATAGTTGCACTTTCAATCTCCCCTTTTGGTAATTGATGACAACATATAGATCAAAGCTTCGACAAATGATAATAAGATTAAAAACATCATCGCTTTGAGAAGTATGTGATAAGCAAGAGCTCCCCTAAATTTGTGCATAGATTATGATTTGCTTTGGACTGCAAATGCACAAGGAATTAGGCTCATGGGTTACTCTTCCATGTCACATACATCTTGGTGGAGCGCTCAAAATGATACGGAATGAATACATGCACTAATCACCAAGCACAGTGAATGATCACATAGGATAGATAAGATAATATCATCAAACATGCATAAGTGTAGCTTATGATCAAACACATGATCATCAATGTCTCACAAGCATAGTATATCAAGCAACCAAAAGCAAACAAGTTTGAAAAACCACCAAATCAAGAGAGAACAAAAGCAACACACACACTCTCTCTCTCGAAGCCTATGATCTATACATTTTTCTCCCCCTTTGGCAACAAGTTACCAAAAAGTTCATAGAAAATGCATAGTGCTAGATCGACTCTCAGGCTTGATCTTCAGGTGGTGGAGTCCGGATAACGCCGAGGATGAAAGCTTCAGCTTGAAGTAGATGGAGCTGGAGCTGATGTAGGTGCCGGAGCTGGTGGCACCGAGGTCAGTAGCTGGTGCAGATGAAGTTGCTATGGTGTCAAGAATCGCATGCCAGATGACCTCTGGGCTCTAGGCACTCTGGCAAATGCATCGCTTGTTGTTTTCCCTTCCTCTCCTGCATGTCATCTTGTAGTTCCTCCACCGCAGACTCAATCTCGATTACTTTCACATCTAAGTTATAGAACTTTTGTTCTATGATTCTCTCCAAGCTCTCCTGATTTTGAGTGAGGGTGGCCAATCCCTTCTCAATCCTCAGGGTTGATGCTATTAAGTATCCGAGCTGCTCCTGCTTGTTCTTCAGGAAATACTTAGATGCCTCCTCTTGAGTTGGCATCCTGGCAGCTTTCTCCTTCCTTGCCTTCTCCTTCTTCTCTTGTGCTTGAACTGACGATGGATCATTCTCATTCATGACAACCTCATTGTCCTCAAAGTCTGGATAAATTGGAAAATGCTCTTTATCCAATAGATATTTTCCTGTGCCCATCTTTGAGTTAATCAACTCCTGGATCTGAGGGGCATATCCACAACTTCTTTTACGATCAATTGCAGTCCTCTTAATGGTTTCAACCATAAGGCTCATGACTTTGAATTTACGTGGCACATCAAACAAATGCAACATGTTGATTGCATGCCCTTTGATCATGTTGTGGTCACCGGACTTTGGCAAGAGGGTATGCCTTAAGATGGTATTGATAGTAGGCAGCCCCGATGTAAGAAAGTGGATTGATCCAAAAGAGAAAGTCTCTAGGGCTTCGTCTGGGATCTCCTTGTACATGTGTGTCATGGTATTGTGTCTCATTTTCTTCTTTGCATATACATCCACGTCATCTTCATTCTCCTTTGGGGCATTTATCAGCTTTGCCCACTCCTCAACAGTTGACTGGTACCTTGTACCTTCGTGACATCCACACTATCCTCGCCATCTGGATAAAAGTGTGCCGTGGAGTAGAATCGCATGATAAGTTCATCGTTCCAGTTGGTGAGCTTTTGCCCAACAAAGTCGGCAACTCCAACAGCAACAAAACTGTCTTGCACTCCAGGATAGTGCTCTACATTTTCCTTCATGTAGGTCCAGTTGACCCACCTTATATCACACACTATGGGCTTCTTATCCAGCAGAACAATCTCATAAAAGTCCTGATGTTCCTTGGTGTGGAACCTGTAGTCCACAGCAGTTCTTCTCCTTGAGGCATATGGATCTGTCATCCTCCATAGTCTCAACCCATTGTCTCTTCTACTCTTCATATCCTCACCACAGGATGGCATCATTGTGGTCTGTATCTTTGGCTTGAGCTTCCTCGTAACTTGTCCTTCTTCATCTTCTTCTTCTCGCAACCTCGTGCCTGGGGCCTTGTTCTTCTCGATGTCGGAATACTCACGGTATTCCTCTTTGGTGCAGACTTGGCCTTGGGGGCAGCTTTGGGTGCTTCCTTGGGCTTAGATGTGGCAGCCCCGATCTTATAGCATCACCCATAAGCTTGGGTGCCTTTGGTCTTTGGTGCAGCAATCTCTTCTTCCTCTTCCATCATGGAAGGCTTCCCAATAACTCTAACTGTGGTCTTCTTGACCCTCTCTTTCCTTTTCTTCCCTTCAGCAGCAGCTGACTCTTTGGGATCAGGCTTATCAGTAATTTGAGCTGATGCTCTGACTTATGGCATAGGTGTCCTCTTGGCAGGAACCTTCTTATTGAGTCCAGGCTTTGAGCTATGTGCTGAGCCATACTCCTTTTTGAGCACAACCTTCTTGGAGGTTGCTTCTTCCTCTTCTGCCCTATAATCCTCATCTTCCTAATCTGAGGTTTTCTTCTTCCTTTGCCTGGTGGCAGCTTTAGGCAGATTGCTTGGGGTGCTCCTGCTGCCTTCATCTGAAGAGCTGGAGGGACTAGTGCCCTCACTCATGTTCACATGTTCCTCTGACCTGTTCTGACTGTCACTCTGGTCTGACATGCTGACTGCTGACCCTGTGAAGAGTTATAGATGAGGTAGAGTGGACGAGCATCACAAAATGCAGAGATTTTTGCAAAAGAATGACTCAAAATTCAGTTTTAGTTTTCCACAGAAAGCATTTCGGATCAACCGATTTTCAAACTCGGTGATACCGAAGCAGTTTTGGAACCTAAACTGATGAACTCGGTCAGACCGAGTTACAGTTCGGTGGCACCGAGACTGCTAGGGTTTCACAAAGTCCTAAAATCGGTCTCACCGATTAGCAATTCTCGGTCAGACCGAGTCTCACTAGTGCAATGGCATAAGCCAAATCGGTGGGACCGAGTTTTTCAACTCGGTGGGTCCGAGATGGTTTCGGTGGAAACCTAACCCTAAATTTTCAAATCAAAACTATTCTAAGGATTGCATTGATTGGATAGGAGTGTTTCAATCATGGCTAGAATCAATAAGAACACAATGTGCTGAGAATCGGACGAGGAAAGCACAGTGATCGAGTCCATAGCCTAGTTCGGCGGAGACTCGCTACGGCGGCAACGGTGGGGTTGATTTTCGTTGACGGCGATGGAGACCAGCGGCGAGGCGGTGGCGGCGAGACGATCCGGAGACCACGGAGGCGGAAGCGAGCTATTGCGGCGAAGAGGTTCGGAGAAATTTCCAAATTTTGCCCGTGACTATATATAGCCCGACCACATCGGTGTGACCGAGTGGAACAACTCGGTGGCACCGAGATGCAAAACTGTGTACATTTATTGCAACTCGGTGTGACCGAAGAGTTCAAATCGGTTGCACCGAGATTGAAAACCTAGATCGACTAAGTGATCTCAGTAAGACCAAAATGGAGGAATCGGTAAGACCGAGAATCACAAAGAAGTTTTGGAAGTTTAAGTCTATGATTTAATCGGGGACTCGAAAGTGCTCCTCACACAGAGTGGTTCAATCTGACTTGATCAAATTTTGTGATGTAGCATGAACAGAGTTTGAGACGAGAAAAGCATAGATAGCTAAAGAAGGTTCTTAGGCATTCTTGTCCATCCACTTGGCCAAAGAAAAATAAGCCAATCAATCAAAACAACAAGTGGATGTCCTCGAATGAGTAAAGTATGCAACCAACATGCTCACACAATAATATGGCAAATGAAATATGTGACAAAGCATGCACAACCAATTCTAGCATCTATCAAGCAATTGGCGATGACTAGGTCATCTACATATGAGTATATTGACTTAGGAGTCAAATGATAGACATTTGATCATAGGTCATACTCATCGTTTAAGCTCAAGTGGGGTTACCACTTTTACATAAAGCATTTATGTGTTCACATCATTAGAGTTTCTTTGACTCAATTCTTAGAGTTAAGCTCCCCCTAGATGTGAGATCCCCCCAAAGAGGGATGAACTAACCTTGGGTTTTGTCGATGATGACTTCATGTAGGTGTTGAAGATGTGGATGCTCAATGTTGATGTAGATCTTTTTGGAGCAATCCTTTGGAGTGAGTTGCACTTTCATTACCTACATGGGTTAGTCCCACAAGGAACAAACAAGTATATCCATAGACATAGAGTGATGCACACACAAAATGATGTCCATGAAATCATTAGGTTACCTTGTCCCTTGCCTTACCAACATGACGGTTTGTGACTCCTTGAACTAGTGCAAGATATGGAAGTTGATTGCACTTGCCCTTGCCATAATGATATGAGTGAAATATGTTGGTGGAGTCACCCTCAAGAACTCTCTAGTTCTTCTTCTTCTGGATCCACATCATCTTGATGGGAATCCTTGGAGTTGTAGTTGTACTTGATGAGGTAGAACTTGACGTAGTCTTGGGAATCCACTTGACCGAGACATTAGGTGCTTCTTCAAATGCATCAATCTCTTCTTGAAGCTTGTCCTTGCCTTTGTTCTTGTGGTCTTGTGGTGGAAGATCATCTTGTGCCTGTGTTCCCTTGAAGGAAGTAGGATCATACTTCTCTTGTTGAGGAACAAACTTCGTCTTGGGGTATTGATCTTCTTCCCACTCAACTCCATTGGCATTGAACTTTCGTTCAAAACCAACACCTTGATTCTTCCGGTGCATTCCTTGCTTGCGTACAATTTCCTCGAATTGCTTACTCCTGGCAAGACTCTTGTATACACCTTTCTCTATAATTCCCTTCAATAAGCTATTTTCTTGCTCAAGTGTAACTTGGCTAAGAGAATCATTAGTGGAATCAAGAGAACTACTAGAAGCAACAATATTGGATTTAGCATTGTTATTGTTACTACTAGAAGAAGAATCTTTCTTGTTCTTGTTACTAGACTTGACTTGAGGCATGTAAGTAGATAAGAGTAAACGCTTGGCAATGTAAGAAGAACTTTTCTTACGGAGATCATCATTGATAGCTTTTAAGAACTCATGCTCTTGCTCAAGATTGAGCTTTTCAAAGTGTCCAACGCCACATTGAATTCCTCACGAGAGATCGAGGTACTCCCATCTCCCGTAGATGATGTCGGATTCGCATTGGAGTGCTCCCCCACATCATCTACGACGTCAACCATACTCTACGGACGGCAAAGTCCTTAAAAAGAGACGAGGCTCTGATACCAATTGAAAGGATCGATATGGTTGACTAGAGGGGCGGGGGGTGAATAGGCAACTAACAATTTTAGGCTTTTCTTTACCAATTTAAACTTTGCAATAATAAAGGTTGTCTAGATGTGCAACTAGGTGGACAACCTATATGATGCAACAACACAAGCACACGAGCAAGCAAGGATAGGAACACAAATAAGCTTGCACAAGTAAAGGGATAAGATAACCAAGAGTGGAGCCGGTGGAGACGAGGATGTGTTACCAAAGTTCCTTCCTTTTGAGGGGAAGTACGTCTCCGTTAGAGCGGTGTGGAGGCACAATGCTCCCAAGAAGCCACTAGGGCCCCGTAATCTCCTCACGCCTCGCACAATACAAGAGCCGTGATTCCACTATTGGTGCCCTTGAAGGCGGCGACCGAACCTTTACAAACAAGGTTGGGGCAATCTCCACAACTTAATTGGAGGCTCCCAACAACACCACGAAGCTTCACCACAATGGAATATGGCTCCACGGTGACCTCAACCGCCTAGGATGCTCAAACACCCAAGAGTAACAAGATCCGCAAGGGATAAGTGGGGGAATCAAATATCTTGTGGTGGAAGTGTAGATCGGGCCCTTGTCACCCAATCCCGAGCAAATCAACAAGTTTGATTGGCTAGGGAGAGAGATCGGGCCAAAATGGAGCTTGGAGCAACAATGGAGCTTCGAGAGAGAAGAGGTAGTCAACTAGAGGTTGAAGAAGCCCCTTATATAGTCGTGGAAAAAATCCAACCGTTATCCACTTAGTCACCATGACGCTACGGTACTACCGCTCGAGGCACGGTACTATCATGAGGTCAAGACGGTACTACCGTGGCGGACCACGGTACTACCGCAGCAGCAGCACAGGCCGGGACTAGCCTGACTAAGGGCAGTACTACCGCTCGCGCGGTACTACCGCACCCCCTTACGGTACTACCGCAAGGCAGGGGAGTCACGACCTCAGAAGGGCGCGGATGAAATAAATTACATCCGTGCCAACTTCCGCTGAAACTGCGGTAGTGCGAAAATCCGACGCGGTACTACCGCTCCTCAGGAGCGGTACTACCGTGGCAGCGTGCCTACTACCGTTACTCTCGGTACTTGGTAGGAGGGCCCGCGGTACTACGGCTCAGCGAGCGATACTACCGTGGGCCCTCGCGGTACTACCCGACGAAGCGGTACTACCGTGGCGAACGCGGATGTAAAAATTACATCCGCCCTACTACCGCACCGAGCGGCACTAGGCACAGGAGCCGCGGTACTACCGCTCTGAGGAGCGGTACTACCGTGGCACCCAGCGGTACTACCAGGTACCTGCGGTACTACCGCAAGTACAGTGGCAAATGTCAGATATCCACACAACCAAGATAACGAAGGGAAGCTCCAAAGTGCAGGGAAAGGAGGGACAAGTGTACGTGTTGATTCCGCCCTAACCTTTCCAACGCGGACCCCCTCTAAGTAGTACGTCTCTCCTAAGACTCAAATCTACCAAAAAGAAAGCGTGGGGACGCCGTCTTCAATAGTCTCCGAGGGGCACCGAATCGTCTCGAGCCTAGAGATGAACCATCCGAGGAACTCAAAGCATACGATTAGTCCAAAAAGTATCGTCATCAATCACTAAAACACTTACGGGATAAATATGCCCTTACAATCTCCCCCTTTTGGTGGATTGATGACAATACGGGATTTGCACAAAGATACAATAATATAGAGCAAGAGCAAACCCTCCTCTCCAAAATATAGACGGGCTCCCCTAGATGTGTGCACTCCGGATGAATGCTTTGGACTGCATAGCACACGATCTAGGATCACCACTCCCCTATATTTTAGAGACAAAGGTCCAAGAATAACATCTAAGCAACATATAGCACGATATAACATAAGCTTGCTAAGATAGATAGAGTGCATATGTCTTACACCATAAGAAGGAAAAGCAACTAAAAGCGAGGTTCAAACAATTCAAACGAGGTTCAACCGAAACGCAATAAACACACCAAACACGAACACAAGACTTGCAAATCCCTCGCTCTCTCCCCTTTGGCATCGAGGCGCCAAAAGGCGGAGAGGACACCTACACACAAGCGGTGGCTCGGGTAGAAGGGAACTCGTCCCAACCCTCTCCGTCGAGACTCCTCGGCGGCAGGATGGACTCCTCGGCGTCCTCCTCGTAATCAGTCCACTTGTAGCCTTGCTTCGCCATCCACTCGGCCTTTGGGTGATGTGCTCCTCATCCTCCGACACATCCTCACCATAGAGCTTCAAGATCTTCCTGTCCCGGCGACGACTCTCCTTGGATGCCACATGAGTCCTGTCGCCCCTTGGCTTGCATGCGTAAAAGAGTCTTCATCTTGTCCTTCACTTCTTGGCCCAAGAAGGCATAGAGGAGCTCTGGGAAGGCCTAGCGGCATGGCCTTCATCAACATGCTCGGCGCCAAAGATCCTCCTCTCCAACAAAGCAGCCCTAGCTGCAGACGCCTCAGACGAGTAGTAGTGTTGGCCCAGTTGGGTTTGACACGCAGACATGATGGGGTCATGGCGAATCCAACGAGGCAAGGAACTCCTCACCGAGAACATCTTATCCCAAGTCCTCGAGATCGTGAGAAAGAGATATGGACCGTATATAGGCACCTTCTTGGTTGAACACGGCAAATCGAAGCTCACACCACATGATGTGTGAGATATCAAGTGGCTGAGTCTCGAGACACACGAGCCTCCTCGCAGATGAGCATCATATCCACCATATAGGCATGAACCTTGTCCTTGTCACCAATGCGGGGAACAAGGAGTTGCGGAAGATGCGGTACATGATATCCAAAAAGGAGTTGAGCACCAAACCTATCTTGCCACTTGGAAGTGTCTTCTCAACATAGAACGGTGCAATCCTGTCCTTGTTGGCGTAGTCGGGGTTGGCATGGGGACGAACACCCACGGGGAGTCAAGCCCGTCATCGTGAACTTGGAGCAGATCCATGAACTCCTTCCGTGTAGCGATCGACTTCGGCCATTTGTCATCCAGGTCATTCTCCTTTCCTCATTGGGGTGAAAGTAGACATAAGCAAAGAACCCGACCAATGAGCTCAGGATCATAGTCAAGGTGAAAGGAGATGATATGCCCAATGCCAAACTGCTCCACCAAGTCCAGAGCCTCTCCAAAGTAGGCACGGAACTTCTCCTTCCTCAAGTGATGCATGTCAATCCACTTCACATCCACATAGGTATTCTGCTTGTTCTTAATGACGCCCGGATAGACGTTGGTTTGATGCTTGTTCCGTAACAGCTCACAGCCCCGACCGAGGAACGAGGGGTCACGTGACGGATCCATGTTCCGGAGGCGGACGTAGTCGTAATGGGGCATCTCATCCATGCTCCCGGAGGGCTCCTTGACCTTGGTGGCGCTTGTCTTGACATGGCGCTTGGGGGCGGAAGAGGAGCCCTCAGTGCGTCACCAGGGTTCTTGCAGACGCTTGGAGCCGGTGTCACGGCTGGGATTGGACCGGCGAGCCACCACCGAACCACACGCAAAGCACCAAAAAGCATAAGAAGATTAATGCAAAGGCCACGAAAAAGCACACGGAGAACATAGGAGACATATGAGAAAGTTGGCATGCGATAGGTGTGAGGCACGGTGGGAATGACCCGCACTGCGGTACTAAAGTAGTATCTTGCTCCAAACGCGGTAATCTGCGTCTTGAGGGTCACTGCAGAGTACCGTGGCTGGAAGCGGAAGTAAAGCTGTAGTGCCGCGCGGTATGATGATACCGCACCAGGGGTGGTAGTACCGTCGCGGTATGTACCAGCGCCGTAGCGGTAGTACCGCGCCGTGGCGGATCCAACTATCGATTTGAATCTGAAAAGAACCCATGAAACAATGGCGGTGCTACGGTGATCAGATCTAGCGCGCATGACAAAGCAATACACATATAAATCCTATGCAATACTACACTCCTTCATCCTATTCTTGCGTAGATTAGGCCTATCAATCTCAAGAACACACAAGCCTCCCCAAAACCTAGAAACGCCAAACACCAACAACAAGGAGAGGGAATTGGGGAAAACACAGGTCCATAGCAAGAGCATCGCGGTGGAGAACGATCCCACCGGGTCGGAATCACGGGAGGGCAGCCGGTGAAGGAGATCCGGCGAGACGCCGGCTCCGTTCTTGAGCAAGGGAGAGAAGGAGGCGATGTGGGGAGAAGGTAGCGAATGGGTATGGGGGAGTTAGAACTCCCCCTGCCCGTCCTTAACCCCTCGCCCGCGAACCGTCGCGGTAGTACCGCGTCTCATCGCGGTAGTAACGCTCGGGCGGAAGTTCCGCACCGAGGCAGTAGTACCGCTCGGGCGGAAGTTCCGCACCGAGGCGGTAGTACCGCTCGACCGGGCGGCAGTAAAAAATTACTGCCGTGGGGTTGCGGTAGTACCGTGCTCCCGCAAGCGGTAGTACCGTGGTGGCTGGCGATGAGTACATGCGGTGGCATGATAATACCGTGAATCTCAAGTCACCGCATGATTCAAAAACGAAAAAGGGCCTTTGCAATGAATTTTTTTTCACACACAAGAAACCACAAACTCAACCACAAACTCAACCACAAACTAGAGGCAAAAGACAACAAGAAACCACCAAACGACAAGGCCTCTCAAGGAGAGAGGGCGGTGGCCGAAGCCACCTATGTTTGAGTAGGATGGTATGGCACCGCGAAGAATTATCCTTGGGCCCATGACCAAAACTCGTCTTTGGAGCACAAGTACCATAAAAAATGGCTAATGTGAAAGAGGTGATCGATATACGCATAATGGGGGGAGGGAGAGTTCATTGAGAGAACAACACTCCCCTATGTCCATGCCTACACCTAAACTAGATGAAGTTGAGTGTGGTGGGGAGTGCACGGGCTCAAGTCACATTGCTCAAATCAATGATATTTAGCTCATGCCTTAACTCGCTAAATCTTGCTTCATCTAAGGGCTTCGTGAATATATCTGCAAGGTTATCCCGAGTGTTGACATACTTGAGCTCGATCTCTCCTCGCCTAATGTGATCCCGGATGAAGTGATACCGAATCTCGATGTGCTTCGTCTTGAAGTGTTGCACCGGGTTGAGAGAAATCTTGATGGCACTTTCATTATCACACCAAAGAGGCACTTTGTCACAAATGACACCGTACTCCTTTAAAGTTTGCCTCATCCATAGGAGTTGAGCACAACAACTACCGGCCGCCACATATTCCGCTTCGTGGACGAGAGAGACACACAACTTTGCTTCTTGGAAGACCAACTTACCAAGGAGCAACCAAGAAATTGGCACCCTCCGAAGTGGACTTCCTATCCACTTTGTCTCCCGCCTAATCGAATCCGTAAATCCTTCAAGCTTGAAGTTTGCTCCTCTTGGGTACCATAAGCCAAAGTTTGGGGAATGAGCCAAATATCGAAAGATTAAAACCGCCACAAAATGACTTTCCTTCGGTGCGGCTTGAAACCGTGCACACATTCCCACACTCAACATGATATCTGGTCTAGATGCACAAAGGTAAAGCAAGGATCCAATCATGGAGCGATATACCTTTTGATCCACCGCTTTACCATTGGGATCAATGTCAAGTTGGCACTTGGTGGGCATTGGTGTAGTAGCCGGCTTGACATCACTTAGCTTGAATCTTTTGAGCATGTCTTGAGTGTATTTGGCTTGGTTGATGAAGGTTCCTTCTCTTCTTTGTTTGATATCGAAACCAAGAAAGAACTTCAACTCTCCCATCGAAGACATCTTGAACTTGGAGGTCATGAGAGCGGCAAATTCCTCATTGAAAGCTTTGTTAGAAGAACCAAAGATAATATCATCAACATATAGTTGGCATACAAACAAGTCCCCATTGACCTTCTTAGTAAAAAGAGTGGGATCGATTTGCCCCACTTCAAAACCACGATCTTGTAACAACTCGGTAAGGTGGTCATACCAAGCACGTGGGGCTTGTTTAAGTCCATAGAGTGCCTTATCGAGTTGATATACATGATCCGGGAAGTAGGGGTCCTCGAACCCGGGGTTGCTTGACATAGACCAACTCATTAATGGGACCATTAAGAAAAGCACTTTTCACATCCATTTGTTGCAACTTAAAGTTGTGATGGGAAGCATAAGAAATCAACAAACGAATGGATTCAAGACGAGCAACGGGAGCAAAGGTTTCACCGTAGTCGATACCCTCGACTTGGGAGTAGCCTTGTGCTACCAATCTTGCCTTGTTGCGAATGATGTTCCCATGAGCATCTTGCTTGTTCTTGAAAATCCACTTGGTTCCAATGACGTTGTGGTTCTCCGATGGCCTTGGCACCAATCTCCACACCTTGTTGTACCCAAAGTTGTTGAGTTCTTCATGCATGGCATTGAGCCAATCCGGGTCTTCGAGCGCCTCATAGACCTTTTGAGGTTTAACACAAGAGACACACGCGTGATGTTCACAATAGTTTGCCAATTGTCTCTGAGTGCTTACCCCTTTTCTTAGGCTTCCAACCACATTCTCCATGAGATGGCCTTTGGTAGTGAGTTTGGAAGCAATCTTGGCGGCACGACGCTCTAAATCCTCCTCGGAGGTGCGATGAGGAGAGGTCACTTGATCATCTTGAGCGCCGTCTTGAGCATGACCTTCATCTTGAGCATGCTCGGGAAGAGAACTTCGACCTTGGGCATCATTTAAGGTGATATCATCATCTTGAGCACGATCTTGCCCTTGGTTTTGTTCTTGAGGTTGAGGGCCTTCACTTTGTTCTTCTAAGCGTGTGGGCCTTGGGTTGGTGATGGCTCCACTTGAGTGGAGCATTGTCCTTCTCCTTCGGTCACAAGGGGTTCCTCAATGGGTAGGATAAAGCCAACTCCCATTCTTCTTATGGCTTGGGGAGGAATTTCATCACCTACATCACAAGTGCCACTTTGCTCCACTTGGGAGCCGTTATTCTCATCAAACTCCACGTTACACGTCTCCTCAATAAGTCCCGTGGATTTATTGAGGACACGATAAGCATGAGAGTTTGTAGCATAACCAACAAATATGCCCTCATGAGCTCTAGCTTCAAATTTAGACAAACGAACACCTTTCTTGAGAATGAAACACTTACACCCGAACACCGGAGGTACTTGAGGTTGGGCTTGTTGCCGGTGAGTATCTCATAAGGAGTCTTGTTCAAGCCTTTGCGGAGATAAAGCCGATTGGATGCATGACAAGCGGTGTTGATGGCTTCGGCCCAAAAGTTGTATGGAGACTTGAACTCTGCCATCATGGTCCTTGCCGCATCCATCAACGTCCGGTTCTTTCTCTCCGCCACACCATTTTGTTGAGGGGTATATGGTGCAGAATATTGATGCTTGATTCCCTCATCACTAAGAAACTCATCCAAGGTGTAGTTCTTGAACTCGGTGCCGTTGTCACTTCTTATAGTCAAGATCTTTGCATTATGTTGACGTTGAGCTTCATTTGCAAAGTCGATGACGGTTTGTTGGGTCTCACTCTTCCTCTTGAAGAAATATACCCAAGTGTATCTCGAATAGTCATCCACGATCACCAAGCAATACTTTCTTCCTCCAAGACTATCAAATGATGGTGGCCCAAAGAGATCCATGTGAAGGAGCTCCAAGGGTCTCTTTGAGTATATGATAGTCGAGGGAGGGTGAGCCTTCTCATGAAGCTTTCCTTCAATACAAGCACTGCAAGCACGGTCTTTGGCAAAACTAACATTTGTTAGTCCACGGACATGGTCCCCCTTGAGAAGACTTTGCAAAGATCTCATATTGACATGGGCTAAACGGCGATGCCAAAGCCATCCCACGTCAACTTTAGCCATTAGGCATGTCGCGGTCTTAGTGGGTCGCTCAAAAGTTAATCACATAGAGACCGTTTTCGACATGCCCAACAAAGGCTACTTTAAGAGTCTTGCTCCACAAGAGGGCCACAGTATCAATGTCAAAGAAAGTAGCATAACCCATGACTGCAAGTTGACGAACGGAAAGCAAATTATGCGCAAGGGACTCAACAAGCATGACTTTCTCGATCGTAAGATCATGAGAAATGACAACCTTGCCGAGACCCAATACCTTAGAATGTGATGCATCACCCCACTCGACATCGGTGGGCATAGATGGAATCTCTTGCACGTCCACCACCATGTCCTTGCTCCCGATCATATGATTTGTTGCTCCACTATCGAGCAACCATGATCCCCCATCGGAAGCAAACCCCTACAAGAGATCAATGCTTGGTTTTAGGTACCCATTTGGTAATGGGTCCTTTGATGTTAGTAACGAGGGTCTTAGGAACCCAAATAGACCATTCAATGTACTCATAAGAAGAACCAACAAATTTAGCATAAACATGCCCATCACTATGCACGGCACAACACATAAGAGGGGTTAAAGTCGCCGGCTATGTTCATGGGGATGACGTTGTCCTTCTTGACATTGCCACCCTTTGCACGGTTCTTCTTCTTCTTGAAGCACCCTCTCCCTCCCTCACAAAAGTTTGCTTGAGAGGGGAGGTTGCTTGGTCTTGTCATTCTTCTTCTTGCTCTTGGGCTTGGCGCGAACCCAATCCCTCCTTGGCCACAACTTCCTTTTGATTACTCAAAAGGTCGTTAAGGTTCTTCTCACCTTGAATGCATGTGACAAGGCCCTTTTCAAGTTGCTCCTTCAACTTAGCATTCTCCTCAACAAGATGCACATGCTCACAACAAGGGTTGGTAGCATTTGCATTATCAATCAATATCATATGAGGAAAGGTGGCTTTCTCCTTGGTTAGCTTCACTTGGAGTTGATCATGAGACTCTTTGATACTAGCATGAGCACCCTTCAAGACTTTGTGAGCCTTGTCGAGAGTGTCAAAGTCCTCGTTGAGTCTAGCAAGATCAACTCCAAGCTTTGCCTTCTCGGAACTAAGCACACAAGACACAACAAGAGCATGATCAAGGTCTTTCTTTAATTTAGCATGATCATCGTTGTGTGACTCCTCAAGAGCCAAACGAAGACCACGCTCTTCCTCAAGAGCATTGGAAAGATCCGAAATCTCATCGGCATAGTCACGACTATGCCCTTCCATCTTAGAAATGGTTTCTTCATGAGTCTCGATCATGACATTGGCTTCACCAAGTTGTTCCAAGAGAGCAACGTGCTTCTTGGATTTCCCTTTGAGTTTACTCATAAAGATCTCAAATTCATTTTCCTCTACACTAGTCCCTCATGTTCATCAATGCAATCCGTCAAAGAAGAATGATTGATGATTGTAGTTTTGATGTTGGGGTTACCTTGTTGGTGGCTTTTGCCATGAGGCACTTAGCGGTGATGCTTTCATTGGGTGAACCAAGAGAGACACCCGAGGAGTCATTGCAATGGCCACGGAGGCCATGGCAACCGATTCACCATCCTCATCATCATCATCATCCTCATTGTACTCTTCTTGAACCACCAAAGCTTTGTGAGGAGTCTTCTTTGGGAAGTTGCTCTTGTTGGGAAAAGACTTGGCCTTGTCCTTACGGATGAGCTTGCCACCATTGTCTTCCCTCTTCTCATATGGACACTCCGCAACAAAGTGACTCACATTTCCACAATTGAAACACGTCCTCACTCGTTGCTTGCCCTTAGAGCCACTTGAATTGCTCTTGTTGAAGTTGGGCCTTGAGTTCTTCTTGCTCCAAAATTGTCTTGAAGCAAGGGCCATGTGTTCATGATAATCATACTTAGTATCTTCGAGGTTGCTCTCTTCTTCTTCCTCCTCTCCATCTTCTTCGACACAAATCTTGGCCTTCAAAGCGAGGTTGGGCTTCTTTGCTCTTTGAGAGCGAAGCTCCGCATTGTCGGCGGTCTTGTCCAATATGCTCATAGCCACAAACTCATCCAACACATCACTTGAGGATAAGGTGTGGAAGTCCGGTCGTTGACGGATGACGGATGACATGGCTTTGTGGTAGGGCATCATTGCCTTGAGAAATTTGGCGCTTGATCCAGCTTGTCATCTGTGTCCTTACTTCCATGATCCCGGAGGAGACGGCAAGCTTGGTTACTCTCCGATAAAGCTCACGAGGTTCTTCTTCTTCCTTCATTGCAAACTCATCGGCTTCATCTTGGACCACTTCACAATTGGAACGTTGAATGCTTGCGCTTCCTCGATACATGGAAACCACCTTGAGCCAAGCATCTTTGGCACGGGTGTAAGGCCGGAGATGAGGGAGGTCTTCGGGAAGGATTGCTTCTTGGATGATGAAGAGGGCATTCTCATTGAATTGATGGTCCACGACCTCTCTAGGAGAAAAATTGCTCGGATCATGCGGATAGAAACCTTCTTCAATGATTCTCCAAAGGTTAGTGTTCACATGATTTAAATGACGCTTAAAAGCGATAAACCCAAGAATCAAAATCCTCCTTTTTATCAATCTTAGGTGGTGGACCGGCATGATTCAAATGAGTGGAAGGAATCGGTCCACCATAAGCGGGAGGTTGCACATGGGCGAAGATGCGGTGCCATTCTTACCACTAGACGAGGGGGTTTCTCACTAGTAGCTTCCCCCTTATCGGAGTTAGCATCCGCTCCCGTGTTGGCGGGATCACCCACTTTCACGGGTGCGGTGGAAAGTTTAAGCCCTTCTAGGAATTCCTTAAACATGTCCTTGACCTTGCTCGTCATGGAGTTTTTCAATGTGTCCAACGCCACATTGAATTCCTCACGAGAGATCGAGGTACTCCCATCTCCCGTAGATGATGTCGGATTCGCATTGGAGTGCTCCCCCACATCATCTCTGACGTCAACTATACTCTACGGACGGCAAAGTCCTTAAAAGAGACGAGGCTCGATACCAATTGAAAGGATCGATATGGTTGACTAGAGGGGGTGAATAGGCAACTAACAATTTTAGGCTTTTCTTTACCAATTTAAACTTTGCAATAATAAAGGTTGTCTAGATGTGCAACTAGGTGGACAACCTATATGATGCAACAACACAAGCACACGAGCAAGCAAGGATAGGAACACAAATAAGCTTGCACAAGTAAAGGGATAAGATAACCAAGAGTGGAGCTAGTGGAGACGAGGATGTGTTACCGAAGTTCCTTCCTTTTGAGGGGAAGTACGTCTCCGTTAGAGCGGTGTGGAGGCACAATGCTCCCCAAGAAGCCACTAGGGCCATCGTAATCTCCTCACGCCCTCGCACAATGCAAGAGCCGTGATTCCACTATTGGTGCCCTTGAAGGCGGCAACCGAACCTTTACAAACAATGTTGGGGCAATCTCCACAACTTAATTGGAGGCTCCCAACAACACCACGAAGCTTCACCACAATGGAATATGGCTCCACGGTGACCTCAACCGTCTAGGATGCTCAAACACCCAAGAGTAACAAGATCCAAGGGATAAGTGGGGGAATCAAATATCTTGTGGTGGAAGTGTAGATCGGGCCCTTGTCACCCAATCCCGAGCAAATCAACAAGTTTGATTGGCTAGGAGAGAGATCGGGCCAAAATGGAGCTTGGAGCAACAATGGAGCTTCGAGAGAGAAGAGGTAGTCAACTAGAGGTTGAAGAAGCCCCTTATATAGTCGTGGAAAAAATCCAACCGTTATCCACTTAGTCACCATGACGCAGCGGTACTACCGCTCGGTAGCGCCAGTACTACCATGAGGTCAAGACGGTACTACCGTGGCGGACCACCACTACAGCAAAGACAGCCGGGACTAGCTCGACTAAGGGCAGTACTACCGCTCATGCGGTACTACCGCACCACCTTACGATACTACCGCAAAGGCGAAGTCCACGACCTCGAAGGCGCGGATGAAATAAATTACATCCGTGCCAACTTTATTGAAAGCTGCGGTAGTCGCGAAAATCCGGCAGCGGTACTACCGCTCCTCGGGAGCGGTACTACCGTGTGGCGTGCCTACTACCGTTACTCTACGGTACTTGGTAGGAGGCCCGCGGTACTACGGCTCGTGAAGCGATACTACCGTGGGCCCCAGCGGTACTACCCGGGAATGCGGTACTACCGTGGCGGCGCGGATGTAAAAATTACATCCGCCTACTACCACACCGAGCGGCACTAGGCACAGGAGCAGCGGTACTACCGCTCTGAGGAGCGGTACTACCGTGGCACCCAGCGGTACTACAATGTACTGCGGTACTACCGCAAGTACAAAGGGCAAATGTCGATATCCGCACAACCAAGATAACGAAGGGAAGCTCCAAAGTGCGAGGAAAGGAGGGACAAGTGTGCGTGTTGATTCCGCCTAACCTTTCCAACGGACCCCCTCTTAGTAGTCTGACTCTCCCTACGACTCAATTCTACCAAAAGAAAGCGTGGGGCACGCCGTCTTCAATAGTCTCCGAGGGGCACCGAATCGTCTCGAGCCTAGAGATGAACCATCTGAGGAACTCAAAGCATACGATTAGTCCGCAAAAGTATCGTCATCAATCTCCAAAACACTTACGGGATAAATATGCCCTTACACTTGGGGAAGGCTAGAGATCAAGATTCATATGGTAGGAATGGAATATCTTGGCCTCAACACATGAGTAGGTAGTTCTCTCTCAGAAATGGTAAGTTGGAAGTGTAGGTTTAGTCTGATGGCTCTCTCCACAAATGAAGAGGAGGTGGAGGGGTATATATAGCCTCCACACAAAATCTAACTGTTACACACATTTACCAATCTCGGTGGGACCGAATCAACAAACTCGGTCAGACCGATTTTAGTAAACCTAGTGACCGTTAGGGTTTTCGGTGGGACTGACATGCATCTCGGTAGGACCGATATGATTAGGGTTAGGGCATAACGTAATCTCGGTGAGACCGATTACACAAACTCGGTGAGACCGATTTTGGTAATTAGCTAACTAGAGAGTTGGTCAGGTAAACTCGGTGGGACCGATTTGCTCTTTTGGTGAGACCGAAAAGTTACAAAAGGGAAACATAGAGTTTACATTGCAATCTCGGTGGGACCGATCGCTCACTTCGGTTAGACCGAAACATTACGAAGGGAAACAGAGAGATTACAATCCCATCTCGGTGAGACCGAGATCCCTATAGAACCGATTTGCCTAGGGTTTGTGGCAGTGGCTATGACATATGAAATCGGTGGCGCCGGATTGGAAGAATCGGTGAGACCGATTTTGGCTTTAGGTTTAGGTCATATGTGGATGTGAGAAAGTAGCTGAGGGTTTTGGAGCATATCACTAAGCACATGAAGCAAAAGGCTCATTAAGCAACACCTCATCCCTCCTTGATAGTATTGGCTTTTCCTATAGACTCAATGTGATCTTGAATCACTAAAATATAAAATGAAGAGTCTTGAGCTTTTGAGCTTGAGCCAATCCTTTGTCATTAGCATTTTGAGGATCCACTTTCATCATCCATGCCATGCCATTCATTGAGCTTTCCTGAAATGTTCATCTTGGAATAGCATTAGCTCAATGAGCTATATGTTGTTATGAATTACCAAAACCACCTAGGGATAGTTGCACTTTCAGGGAGCACATGAACTTATTAAGTTTCGCAAGCATAGGATCGTCTAGATCATCATCCTCATAACTATCCTCCGCATCAAGATACTCATCAGTAGGAGTAGAAGGAGTGAAAAGAGGAGGATTTGATTGTGGGGTTACCTTGACCTTGTCAGGAGAGCTTCGGTCCTCTCCATCTTCTACCACGGCCTTTGCCATTAGGCACTTGTGCGCGTTGCCCTTGTAGTCTTTCATGTAGTTGTAGGTGACCACATCACCACTCTTGTTCACTAGCCTCAAAGTGTTTTGAGAGTCTTGAGCAACTCCGGCAACACCACTAACATCATCCGGATCGGATTCTTCATGAGCAACCATTGTTTTCCCATCTCTCTTCTTGAGCTTGGATTTCAAAGGATTTGGCAACTTCTTCTTGGGAAAGGTCTTGGGAAACCTTGGTTTATCTTCTCTCTTCTCATAAGGGCACTCGTTGGAGAATTGGTTGGTTTCTTCACAGTTATAGCATTTCCTCACTTTCTTCTTCTGGAATCTTCCCTTGAATTTTCCTGCGCTAAACTTCTTGACAAAGAGAGCAATGTCTTCATATGACGGGCTCTCATCTGAATCAATCTCATCTCCATCCTCATCATCATCATCTTCTTCTTCTTCACTTTGCTCTTCTTCACATACATGCTTGGCCTTCAATGCAAGATTGATCTTTGATGTTGAGGTACCATGCATGGCAAGATGTTTTGTAGCATTTGCCTTTGACTCTTCAAAGAGTTGGAAGGTGGATATGATGTCATCCGGAGTCATTTCCTTGAATCCATGGTGTTGTCTTATGTCCCACACCATTTGGTGATGATACGGAGCAAGAGCGTGAAGCAACTTATCCACGAGAAATCGCTTGGTCAAGTTGAATCCATCTTGTGTCTTGTCACATTCACATGACTCAATGTCGACGGTGAGAGTCATGAGACGCTCAAGAAGTTGCTTGGGAGATTCACATTTTTCCACACAAAAGTTTTGCAATTGCCCCTTGGCAATTTCATATTGAGCAAGCTGAAGAGTGGAGGTACCGGTCTTGGTTCTCACAATGGTATCCCACAATTCCTTGGCACTTCTGATATGTATGTATGGTCTCCTTTGCTTGTCGGTCATACCTCTTCTTATGCACATGGTTGCTGTGTCGTTGAGATTCTTGTCATATACCTCTCTTGGAGTAAGATTCTTCGGGTCAACAGCTTGATGGCCAAACTCCAAGATCTCCAACATCTCATTATTTCCATATCGAAGATGATCCTGCATAGCAACTCTCCACAAAGCAAAATCGGTAGTTTCATCAAGTAAAGGAGGTTTGCCTTGAGGGTTATACTTAGGTTTCTCTATTTGAGGTCTTGCATAAAGCCAAGGAACACCGGAGTGTTCATTGCTAGGAGGTTGTTGGCCAAGTGAAGGAGTAGACACAACTGGCCTCGAGGCCGCACCACCAGAAAGTGGTGCAAGCATCGTGGTTAGTGTGGCTAACCTCATTTGAACCAAGGCCTCAAGAGAGGCATCATGCTCCTCCTTTTCCTTAGCAAGAGCTCATTCCAGATCCTCTGAAGTGAAGGAATTGGCTTCCGTGGAAGCCGCTTCTATGTTCTTCGGATCTGCAACAAGGGAGTCCCATCGGGGTTCATCTCGCTCTAGGGCGGTTAAGCCACAAGAATAGAGCACGAGGCTCTAATATCAATTTAAAGGATCGAGATGGACCTAGAGGGGGGGGGGGTGAATAGGTACAATTACAATTTTAATTGTTACTTAGCAATTTTAGTCAACAATTTTAGTCAACAATGCGGAATATAAAGTTTTAGCCTAACAATTGCAAGTATGATGCTATGAGCTAAGCAAGGTAACCAAGTAACACAAGTAGGAGAGTAAGCAAGTACACTAGGATATAAGTAAGACTAAGAGACAAGTAACCACAAGTAGGGAGTTAGGGTTAGGGATAACCACAACTCTGAGAGACGAGGATGTATGCCGATGTTCACTTCCTTGGAGGGAAGCTACGTCACCGTTTAGAGAGGTGGATGTTACCACGAAGGCACACCAACGCCACGAAGGCTCACCCTATTCTCTCTTTGAGATAACACCACGAAGGCGTTTCTCAACCACTAGTGGTAGACCTTGGGGTGGTCTCCAAACCCTCACAAACTTTTTCGAGGGTAATCATAATGGTCAATTCCTCTCCGAAAGACTCCTACCGCCTAGGAGTCTCCAACCTCCAAGAGTAACAAGAACGTTGGGGAATGCTCAAGAACTTGCTCAAATCACGAATTCCGTGGGTGAGTAGAAGGAGAAGAAGTGGATCTATCACTTTATTGGAGAAGTTCTCCCAAAATGTTCCCAAATCCCTTGGGGATCTAGAATTTGGTGTAGGGTGTCAAGAGAGGGAGTGAGATGTGTTCTTAGAAAGCTCAAAGTGAATGGTCAACCTTGTCCCGTGAGATGGAGAAGGCTATATATAGTGTGAGTGTAAAACAGACCATTGAGCCACTTAGTGCACGGTGACATATCGTCCGGTGGAGTGCCGGACGGCCGGTCTCCTGATTAGACCGGACGTCCGCCCGGTCCGCCGGTCGTCCGGGCGCTGGAACATCTGCTAGGGGCACAGACGAGGTATGGAACTCACAGTCAGCGGACGCCCGGAAGGCGCCGGTCGTCCGGAGGCTAGACGTCCGGTGTGGTCGGAAATCCGCAAATAAACATTCTGTTGAAGTGCACCGGATATCCGGAGGTGAGCGGACGTCCGGTGGCCGGACGTCCGGTGGCCGGACGTCCGGTGAGATCGGTCTTCCGCTAATATCTGTTCTGTGGAGATGCACCGGACAATCAGGGAGAGCCGGAAGCCCGGTCAGCTGAGAGAGGCCGGACGTCCGTAGACTCTCGGACGTCCGATGATAGCTGAACCTCTTAGAAACATACCAATCTTTGTGCATAAGCTAGAGGAAGAATCTAGAGAAGATACGTGAGGGAATTTTGTGGGTTTGAGCAAGTTCTTTCACGAAATCTAACGATCCCGTCTTAATAGTGCGGGATCCCTGTACTCAAGAACAAACCAAAAAAGAAGCCGAAGCTTTCTATCTTTGTCTTGTGTCTCTGTTCTCGAGTGATATTGTATATATATATTTTTGTCCGTAGTCATGATCCACACACAGCTCTTGAGACATAATCCTGAGATATACTTGATAAACATGATTAGTCCCAACATGCATGTTGTCATCAACATCAAAATATGATTAAGGGCATGATTGCACTTTCATGGACCCATGTATGCACGGATTTGGGTGGCCGGATTGGGCACCGACTCCAGGCGCCATCCTCAAAACGTGGCGCACGACAAAATCTGAGGGGGAGCCAGTGGCCTCGGGACACACACGCCATCTTTACCTTGGTAATGTGGACATTATGAAAGCATCAGAACGACATAATCTTCGATAAAGCCACACTATCTATGCACAATTTGATGTTGGATCGAGCGGGAAGGCAGAGCTTGGAGCAGAGAGGGAATTCTAAGAGATGCAAGTGCTTCTTTCATTGCAGGGTTAGCTTGGTGGGCTAGTGTGAGAGGATAGCCTAGGTGTGTTGTTGCGGGTGTGGATGTGGTGACGACCATGGCGCCCGTCATCCTTGTAAACACTATGGACGGAGGCTCTTCCCCCTCTCCTTCTTTACCTTTGGGATCAAGACGATCAGAGTATCGTTAATGCGTTCCGTTGACTCCGTTTCCTCCACGATCCTAAGAACCGCTTTGATTACCTGTCACTGCACCCAATGTCACAAAAAAAAGTGAGCGGGATAACCGTCTAGGCTTGGCGTCTTAACCTCCTCTTGATTGTAGGGCGTGTTCAAAGTCTCATTCATAGCCGCTCTAACTTTACGCGGCACCCCTTTTGACGTGAAAATATTCACATAAAAAATTATTGTCACTGTCTGCAGAGCATCTGTTGAAACTTTTGCTTTTTAGGGATTTTTGAGGCTACTTTTGCTTTTTAGGGATTTTGTAGGCTACTTCTGGCATATAGATGGGCTCGCTACGTGCGTGGCCGGCCCTTGAACAGGCCGAACAACACTCCTCCCCGGCCCATCGTATCTACGAACCCCTCCTCATCCTCCTCCTCTATTTATACGATCCGGTGAACGAACCCTAATCCCCACCCAGCAGCCGCCGCCCCCCGACATTTGCTCATCGACATTTGCTTTCTCTTTTCTGTCGCCTCTTTTCTTGTTCGTTCCTGGTATTATTGATGCGATGAAGAGCTAGTTTCTATTGATCCGCCGTCTTCAACGGCGGCGGTGTGATGCTCACCTTTACTACTGGTTCGTATTCACCGAGCATCCACCCAGCCAGATCTCCCCTTCTTGTTTTTGATTTGCTTTTTTCTTTTCTCTCGATCCAAAGATCTATTCGTGATAGCTTCTTTTCTTTCTTTCCTGGTATTGATGCCATGAGGAGCTAGTTCCTATTGATCCGCCGGCTTCAATGGCGGCGGCTTGATGTTCATAGGTTTAGGGTTATCCGAGCATCCGTCCAGCCAGACAGCCCATTCTTCATTCAGATACAGTTTTCTTTTTGTGTTAATTTCGTTTTCTTTTGGCGAAGATCCCAGCAGAGAGGTGTAGAATCTCCCTCGTTGAGGCCTCTCTAACAAATTATTAATCTTCGCACAGTGGCAGACGCCGTGGATTTTGTGGATGTGTGATATTCCTGGTTCTGTCACATCTGTTGCCGCGGATACATATTATCTTAGTACTAGTTTCCAACCTTCTATTTTGCATCCGAGGGACCTATGGATGGACATCCCTTCCCGTGCTGTGTCTACCAAGTTTGCCTTCGGACATTATATAGCAAATTGTTCTTTAATTATCTTGCTTGAAACTCTTTTGTGAGATGGAGACGTTTGCTGACATACAATTTATGTATATAAGCCTATTAGTTATGGTTCCTAAATTTTAGTCTAAAATTAGGCCTAACGAGCGACGATTCAGGCAGCCCCTTTGTCCGATTCAATGGCAATGGAGGTGTTGCGTTGCTCGCAGAATAAATCTTCTGCTCTTCAGATTAGCTGAGGGGGAGGCTCTGCTTCCCTCCTTGAATCTTGTCTAGTAGTCTTAAGAACATCAACTAATTGTCCTTTGTAAAACTTTATGATTCTGTGACGAGCGATGATTCAGGCAGCCTCTTTATCATTACAGTGGCATTGGAGGTGTTGCGTTGCTCGGAGAGTAAACCTTTTGCTCTTCAGATTAGCTGAGGGGGAGGCTCTGGCTTCCCTCCATGAAGCTGGTCTAGTAGTCTTAAGAACATTATTATCAGTGACTTTTTTGTTTGTGAAATGATAATTCAATTCTTGGTTGATGATTCATGAAAACAAATGATGATAGCAAGACAGGGACATCAGAACCCTGAATTTCAGGGTTATGACAGACTACGTCTATAATGGGAATCTCTCTGATGTTTTCAATTTCCCCAAGTTAAATTGATTAGTTTTGCCCTTTTCATTCTCTTTCTTGTTTGCAATTCATATCTTGGATGACAATGCCTGGCTTAGGGTTGGCTTCATCAAACATTGTGAGTACAGCTACATAGATCCAATGATGTATAAAGCAGTTAACACAATTGGCAACTGAAGCTGTACAGGATCAATAACCCAAGTCGTCCAGATGGCCCTTTCTGAATCGTATGGAAGCAAAACAAACCATTTAAATATACTATGAATAAATGGAGCCCTTATGAACATATATTTGACTGATCATGTTTGTCTACCAGGACTCTGAATGTCAGTTCAATATGTGAAACAAATCGTTAAACAGTTACCACAACATTAAGAATAAATCTAAGATTAAACACTGTAATGAGGGATGATTCAGGCAACCTTGTGTTATTGAATTTTAAGTTTCACCGTTGTGAAAAATACCAATCTGTACATCAATGCAACTGTTTTGAGGGGCATTGTTTTTTTTATTTTTTTACTGGATATAATGCTTAAAGCTGCCCGATGATGATCAAACTAATACTTTCGTTCTTCTGATGTGCCATCTCATGGCGCTGTGCGGAAGCAATTTGGAGACCTGAGCTGAGGAAATGCTTGATTATATAGTTCTTACCCAATAATTGCCAATTTTGCCATTTATTCCATGTTTTCTTCTTAGTTTCGTGATGAAGAAAATGTTCTATGTTTGTTGCTTCCCAACTGGAAGGATGGCCTGTTGATAACAGTTCGGTCATCCCGTAGAGGGAATCATAGATAAACGGAAACACCAGCCAGCATTAAACAGCACTGCACTCTATCAAAACCGTGTTGTGTTACCTGTCTTCTGGCACATCTCTAACATACAGATGTACATATTTTTATTTATAAGATTTTAGTTCCTGATTTTGTAGCTTGTTAATCTGGCAGAAGAAAGCATTACACGTGCTTTGGTGGAGATATTGCCGTGGAGCAATCGGTGGAGATATTTCTACTACCTCGAAACTTTGGTGCAGCAATTATTTTATTTTGTAAATGCAAACCCAGTGTCATTAAATTGATGCATTAGGTGGAAGTCGGGTGCATGGGTGGTAGGAATCTGATTAAACATCACTTTTTTCAAGCAATCAATCTGTTTTGTCCTGTGATGGTCAAACTAAATAGTACTCCCTCTGTCCCAAAATGTAAGAACGTTTTTAACACTACACTAGTGTAAAAAACATTCTTATATTATGGGATGAGGGAGTACTTTAGTTCGTCTTATGTGCAATCTCATGGTGCGGTGCGGAAGCAATTTGGAGACCTGAACCGAGGAAACACGATGTAAAAACAGTTTTGGTTAAATTTTCAAATTTTTAGTGTAATGTTGCAAATGGAAATGATTATTTTTTGTTATACCTTGGCATGTGCTCCTTCACATCTGTAAGAATACCCTGACATAAACAGTTTATATATTTTTTTGCGGGTGGCAAACAGTTTTTTTTAACTGCACACATTATACTAATTAATAAAACGCAGTCAGAAAGACTGACATCATATATGCTTGCAGGAAACTTTGAAATAACTTCACATAATAAAAAATATTATGAATAAGTCAAACGCCAGTGGTTGAATCAAAAATCTTCTGATCTTCAGATTAGCTGAGGGGGTGGCTTTCCTTAATGCTTGTCTAGTAGCCTTAAGAACATCACATATTAAACAATTTTCTATCTGTTTCATACACAATTTGGTTTCTTTCGGTGAAGATCCCAGCAGAGAGGTGTTGAATCTCCCTCGTTGAGTCCTCTCTAACAAATACAGTATTTAATTTTCGCACAGTGACAATACGCTGTGGATTTTGTGGATGTGTGATATTCCTGGTTCTGTCACATCTGTTGCGACGGATACATCTTTTATAAAACTAGTATCCAACCTTCTGTTTTTCATCCGAGGGACCTATGGATGGACAGCCCTTCCCGTGCTGTGTCTACCAAGTTTGCCTTCGGAAACTACAAAGCAAATTGCTCTTCAATTATCTTGCTTGAAACTCTGTTTTTGTGAGATGGAAACGTTTGCTGACATTCAATTTATGTATAATCCAATGATTTTTCGTTCCTGAATTTCAGTCTCATAAAAGAGGCCCAACGAGCGGCGATTCAGGCAGCCCCTATGCCCCATTCAATGGCAATGGAGGTGTTGCGTTGCTTGGAGAGTAAATCTTCTGCTCTTCAGATTAGCTGAGTTGGAGGCTCTGCTTCCCTCCTTGAATCTTGTCTAGTAGTCTTAAGAACATCAGCTAATTGCCTTCTGTAAAACATCACAGTTCTGTGACGAGCGATGATTCAGGCAGCCTCTTTTACCATTATAGTGGCATTGGAGGTGTTGCGTTGCTCGTATAGTAAACCTTTTGCTCTTCAGATTAGCTGAGGGGGAGGCTATGGCTTCTCTCCCTGAAGCTGGTCTAGTAGTCTTAAGAACATTACTATCAGTAGTTTTCTCATACCCAATTTGATTTTGGCCTTTTTGTATGTGAACTGGTAGTTCAGTTCTTGGTTGGTGATCCATGAAAACAAATGATGATAGCAAGACAGGGACATCAGAACTCTGAATTTCAGGGTTATGACAGACTACGTCTATAATGGGAATCTCTCTGATGTTTTTGATTTCCAAGTTAAATTGATCTGTTTTTCTCCTTTCAATCATTCTTCTTTGGAATATGATTCTCTTTCTCTTGCAATTCAGAACTTGGATGGCAATGCTCTAGTCATGGCTGGCCTCATCAACAAAATTGTCCGTACAGCAGTTACACAGCTGGCAACTTAAGCTTAATAACATTTTCATGAATATGAACAGATATTTATCCAAAAACTCTCAATAGGATAGGAAAATGGTGGACTGCTAAACAGGAACAATTTACATGATCTTAACCCAAAGGCTTAAAGATGACCCTACAATGGCACTGTAGGTTTGATTCAATACGCCAAACATATCACTGCATGTTCTGATGGACAATTTCTTTTTGAGATTTTTTTTTCTTGTATTGGAACTAAAAGCTGTCCGATGATGATCAAACTAAATACTTTCGTTCTTCTGATGTGCTATCTCATGGCGCGGTGCGGAAGCAATTTGGAGACCTGAACTGAGGAAATGCCTGCAAGTTTTGCAATTTTTTTCATGTTTTTTCTGTTTGTAGTCCGTGATGGAAAAAATGTTTTTGTGTTTGTTGCTTCACAACTGGAAGGATGGCCTGTTGATAACACAGTTTGGTCATCCCGTAGAGGGAAGCATAGATGAATGAAACACCGGCCAGCATTAAACGGCATGATGCTCTATCAAAACCACGTCATGTTACCTGTCTTCTGGCACATTTCTGACATGCTTAGTACATATTTTTATTTCTTGAGATTTTAGTTTCTGATTCTTTGGCGGAAGAAAGCCAGCATTACATGTTCTTTGGAGGATTAAACTTGCAGAAAGCTCAGTCAGTTTTGTTTGGTGATTACCAAACTAAATGCTTTCGTTCTTCTAAAGTTCTGGTGCTCTATCTCATAGCTCGGTGTGTGTTTAACTACTGCATTATGCGTACCAGAGATCATCATGGTGAAAACAAATGAATGAACATATCATGCATTCTGATTGACAAAGCAATTTACATGATTTTAGCCGAGTCCACTGTACTTGATCTTTGAGTGACAAAACAACTGACATATCTTTGAGAGACCACTGAATTTGTTTCTGTAATAGTCGTGGCATGGGGTCTTGATTATTTTTGCAATGATGATACTATTACCCAGCTCATTATGAGACTTTCCTTTGTGGGCAGTCGTGATATGAACTTCTCTTTTGTATCTGAGCCTACTCACATTTTTCTTATGATTTCTTCATGACAGTTCAGTACATCCTATGAAGGCTCTTCTTGTTTTTGGGAAAATAAACACAGCTAGACTGTCACTGCTGCAGTGATGATATACACTATAATCCTTGTCTCCCTTTTCTAACATCCTCAGTTGAAATAACTGAACGAGCAATGGTGCAGGCAGCCTCTTTGTCCAATTACAATGGCAATGGATGTGTTGAGTTGCTTAATTTGACATTCTTTTGGTTGATCATTGTTTGGTCAGATCAATATGAGAAACAAATAGCTGTATAACATTAAGCATACAGCAAGATTGGTCCAAATATGCATCTGTTTACATCATTTGCAACTGAAGCTTAGCAACACTTGTGCAATTTTGAGTTTCAACCTTGTCTGAGAAAATACCAATCTGTTGAGAGGCTATTTCTTTTCGAGATCTTTTTTTGTACTGGATCTAATGCTTAAAGCTGTCCGGTGATGATCAAACTAAATACTTTCATTCTTCTGATGTGCTATCTCATGGCTCGGTGTGGAAGCGATTTGGAGACCTGAACTGAGGAAAAACTATACGTAAAAACAGTTTTTGTTAAAATTTCATATTTTTTTATCGTAGTGTTGCAAATCGAAATGTTTTTTCTTTCTTGTTGTACTTTTTCTGCAGTATTTTTTCTTGGCATACGCTCCTTCACATCTGGTAGAATGCCCTGATGTATACAGTATTTTTTTATACTGCACACATTGTACTAACCAAAAACAGAGTGTGGAAACTGCTAGAAAACCATGACATGATACTTCCCCAGGAAACTTAGTAGAAACTAGTAAATTGTACGTGCTTTGCACGTCATTTAAATGTATATAAAAAGCATGGGAAAATATATTTGAATATGTATTTCCTTTCCTAGAATCGTATTGGACAAGATCCAACTTGGTTCTTACCTCTCTAGAATCCAGATTGTTCTGGTCCTTTTTTATTAGAGTATCACATAAGAATGTCGATAGATGCTTCTAGAACACATGAGAAGGTAGAGTTGGGGGTTCAATTAGAAGGCCACATGGCAGAATCCTATGAGTTGAAAACTTTATCTAACGGATGATAATGCTTGGATTTGCCATCTCTTGACCGTTGGATCGGCATATCCAACGATTAATATGTGGAGCTATTGGCACACTATATAGTGGTATAGATAACATCACATATAAAAAATATTACTAATAAGTCAGTTTCTGCAAACAAGTAAATCTAAAACTATCAGTTGAATGCCAGCGGTCCAATCTAAAATCTTCTGATCTTCAAATTAGCTGAGGGGGAGGCTTTGCTTCCCTCACTGATGCTCATCTAGTAGTCTTAACAACATTTTCTGTCTGTTTTGAACACAATTTGATTTCTTTTACATTGTCTTAAGGATGATCTACCTGTTTCTTACAAATTTGGTTTCCTTTCTGTTTTGGTTGCCTACCTGAGGGACCTATGGATGGAGAGCCCTGCCTGCGCGTATGTTCATCAACCATCTTGCGATGAAACTCAGTTTTTTCTTGAGATAAAAACGTTTACTGACATTTGATTTAAGTTTGGTCAAGCAAAATATCTCCTGTATTATGTTTTTTCAGTCTTAAAATCAAGAAATTTATGGAACGAGCTATGATTCAGGCAGCCTCTTTGTCTGATTTCAGTGGCAATGGAGGTGTTGTGTTGCTTAGAGATTACATCTTCTGCTCTTTTGCTGAGGGGCAGGCTCTGGCTTCCCTCTCTGAAGCTTTTCTAGAAGTCTTAAGAACATTATCTATCTGTTTCAGTTCAATTTGATATTCTTTTGTTTGATGTTTTTGACATATCAATCAGTGCTTGGTTCTTCGCATCTTCTTTTGTGAAGATTCACCTAGAAACCTTGATGGAACGAGCGACGATTCAGGCAGCCCTTTTGTCTGATTACAATGGCAATGGAGGTGTTGCATTGCTCGGAGATTTAATCTTCTGCTCTTCAGATTAGCTGATGGGGAGGCCCTGGCTTCCCTCCGTGAAGCTAGTCTAGTAGTCTTAAGAACATTATTATCATATATGTTTCATATACCCAATTTGATATTGTATTTTGACAATTTTTTTGTGGATTTAATGAACCCCATGATTTGGTTTCTCTAGTTTCCTCTTTCTTTGCTTTGCTGGCAGTAAATTTCTTGATTGGGGAACGGAAGCAAATATGATAACAAGACAGGGACATCAGAACCCTGAATTTCAGGTTAATGACAGACTATGTCTATAATGGGAATCTCTCTGATGTTTCTGGTTACCCCCAAGATAAATTGATCTGTTTTTATGTCTGTTCTTTTTCCATTTCTTTCTCCTTTTCATTCTTCTTCAGAATCCAGATCTCTTTCCCGTTCGTTAACTTTTGGCTATTCGGATCTTGGATGCGAATAAAGTAGATCATGGTCACAAGATTGTTACACCATTGGCAACTGAAGCTTAAAAACACATGAATATGATCATATATTTTGTATTGGAAAAACAGTGCACATGATCTTTAGCTGACTCAAGGCTACTTTTATTCATAGGAATAGGAAAGATGGCGGATTGCTATACCTTGCCCATTTGAATCCTATGGAAGCAAAACAAAGGAATTGATCCAAGTGTTTGTTTGATGGAAGCATAGGAATTTTTTGCTCATCTTTCCGAGAGCTTGCAACAATAAAAATCATGTAAAAATACTATGAATCACACAAGGCCTTATAAACAGGACATTTGACTGAACATGATCAGATGTTTTGACTGAAAAAACAACCTCATGATCTTAAACTGACTCGAACTGAAAACGATCTTTAACTGACTGAACAATTTAAAGCAAACGCATCATAGTGGCACAGCTATTTATTTATTTTTTCATATGTTTATAATTGTTCACTACAAACCATGAATAAATCCTCTGCTCTTCAGATGAGCTGAGGGGGAGGCTCTGCTTCACAACTGGAAGACTGGCCTGTTGTTAACAGTTTGGTCATCCTGTAGAGGAAAGCATAGATGAATGGAAACACCGGCCTGCATCAAACAGCATGGCGCTTTATCAAACTGCGCCCTATTACCTGTCTTCTGGCACATTTTGTAGCATTAGACAATGTGCATATTTCTTTTCTTGAGATTTTTTTATTTGTGATTTTGTTGTTTGTTCCTGCATTCATTTGGTGGACGAGACATAATTTTGATTTCTTGATGCTTTGTTCAGTAAAAAATCAATTCTGGTGGTGTTTCATTTCTTTTAGTTTCTGTTCTGAGATTGCGTTCTCGACTTAGATGGAAGTGAGGATCCTTTCCCCAGCTTATCGACTATGATTATACTGTGCACAAATGTAATCCTTTATCAGAGGATTCCAAGCCAGAAATCTGATCCATCTTGCCCAACAATCACCGCCCCCCTTTTCTCTGTTGGTATTTTACCTTTTCTTTGTATTGAACCTTCTTTTGGGGTTTTACCTTTATCTTTCTGTTCGGATTTGTAAATTGAATGGAAGTGAGGATCCTTTCCCCAAATGATCGACCATGTTTATACTGTGCGCAACTGTAATCTCACCGGGATTCCAAGCCAGAAATCTGATCCATCTTTGGTTATATTTGCCACCCAGTTTTTTTTTATTTTGTTTGTTTTCACGAATGAGAAACTGAATGGAAGTGAGGATCCTTTCCCCAAATGAGCGACTATGATTATACTATGCGCAACTGTAATCCCACCGGGATTCCAAGCCAGAAATCTGATCCATTAATTTCTGCTTCCTTTGTCCTCCTTGTGCATTTTTTTTGCTTCTTCTGGCAATTACATTTCTGTTATAATTCTGGTTCAGATTTGCAGTGGAAACTAGTATCTAGTTGGTTGAATTGTTCTACTACTGTTATTAAATTGTTTCTATTGGACTGTCTTGGATGCTGTTAGAAATCCAATTTCTTATGGCATTGTGCTGAAAATGAGACCCTTAACCGAGGAAACAGTACTCCCTCCGGATGGGTATATATTAATCGGCTTGTCATCGCCAGATAATCCTCTGGTTCTGCATGCATAATAGGTGTCATCGGTATGTAAATTAGTTCCAGTTTTTGGGTTCTGTTTTATGATGGGCTGAGGCAATGCTAAAACAAGATATTCCTGAGGTTTTCTTTGAGGAATACAAAATATAATGTTTGTTTTCTTTTATACACTTGCACACATGTTTTAATCAGCACGCCATAGCATATGATTGTAGCTTCTGCTATGATTTGTTTTAGTAACTTAGACATCCGATTTTCACCAAGAATGAAGTAATTGCACTTAGTAGATGGGCTGAGCAAATGATTACAGACCAACAAACCATGAATAATTACAATATACAATGGGCATCTACAATACTTGTTCACATAAAAGAATTGTACATAATCCATGAGCTGCTGCTGCTTCTTCGATCCATTGCTATGCTTTTGTCCATGACTTTGCCCTCTCAAAGCAGAAAATGGTTAATTAACTTTCATTAGACACAAACATGCAGTTGATTCTTGGCCTGCAGTTGCCCTCTTTGCTATCCTAATTCACCTTCTCTGAATTGCCTCTTTGCTATCTGAACTCACCTTTTTGCTCTGTCTTTTCTAAATTATCAACTGCCGTGATGGTTTTCTGTTTCGCCTCCCCTCTTCTTTCCTGAGGAATCCTCAACTATCATGGTATTTGTTCATGATCGGCTTTGCAGCAATTCAGAGTCATCACACTTCAGTAAATACTAAAATACTTACCATCTCTTCCAACCGATCTTTCTTCAGGAGATAATGGGCGCAAAAGAAATTCTACATCAGTCAGTGATTCAGCCAGATTCACACTAGCTCTATTAACTTTGTTTAAAACAATGCAATAGCTTTGTACCATGGTGGAGAACTCCTTGTTTTCAACGGTCTTTTTTGGGCTTTCTCCTTCGACAAAAGTATCCTCAAAATCAACTCTCTTCTCTCTTGAGTTGGAGGTCAACCGTGGTTCTGTTTAGAATGACAGATAGGTGGACCATGTGTCCTCACCACCCCCCGTGGAGCCTTGTCAGGCTTCGGAGGTGGACTTGGTGCCCTCACCACCACCCGTGGAGCCTTGTCAGGGGTCAGACAACCTATCTCTCAGCATCGTGGAGCATGGAGTTTTAGATGTTGCTGCCCTTCCCTCGTCTGCGACCGTCGAGCAGGTGATGCCTGTGAGTGGCATGACCATTGAGCCACTTGTGTTGGCACCTACTCCAAATCCAAATGCTCTTTTCGCGAAGGAACTCTGTGATTTGCTAGCCAGCGTGGAGGTTGCTAGACCGGGTTTGGGCAGGTCAATTGCTTGTCTCCTGACGGGGACGCCAATAAGGGGCAAACAAAGAAAGGCGGGCAAAGGCAAAAATGATGCCAAAAGCAAGGTGTCTATGGCTGCTTGATGGATGATCTTTGGTCTCTCGGCTTGTCCTTTTTGTTTGGGTTCTCGCCAGGGTTGGGAGGTGCTTGGTGTCTTGTGTCGAGGTGTTCTCGTGGGGAGTCACTTGGCGTAGTAGCAGTGAAGGGGTTTGTGGATGTTGTGTTTTTAGAGAGTTTGCCGGGCCGCCTGTGCGGTTGTGGGGTTTCATGTCTTGGGAGTAGTTTGATCATGCTTCGTTTGTATTGGTTTTCGCCCGGTTTTTCATAAATTAACCGGGCAATTCTCTTCTTCTTAATTAATCGATGAGGCAAAACTTTTGCCTCCGTTTCAAAAAAAAAAAAATTACCGTCTCATCATTCAGTGACAGCACCATATGTTCATCCGTCATCTCGCCTGAAACTCTTATGTTCTGGTGAGATGGAAAGGTCTGCTTATATTCAATTGAAGTTTGGTGAAACAAGTTCAGGCAGCCCCTTTGCCCGATTACGATGACTTTAGCTTGGAGAGTAAATCTTCTAATCTTCAGATTATCTGTGGGGAAGGCTCCTTGAAGCTGGTCTAGTAGTCTTATGAACATTATCTGTTTCATTCAGTATTCAATTTTTTTGTTGACGCTCTGACTTGCCAATGGTAAAACCATATGAATCTTTGACCTGTTCGGTTCAACAATTCAGTTCATGGTGCATTATGCGTACATCTAGATACCCTTTATTGAAATAAACAATGAACAGGATCTCAACTTACTTACAATGTACATGGTCAGACCTTTTTTCATCCAAATAAACTGATTTAACCGACTTGTGGTGAATAGATCAGGCCTTTTGATTGAAGTAAACAATTAACATTGGTCTTTTACTGGCTCACATTGAACATGGTTGGTCTTTTAAGTGACTCACCATGAACATGACCCTTTAACTGACTGAACAATGAACAATTAAAGGCAAACAAATCGGCACAGCTCGATTTCCTGCACAAGGAAACTTAAATAACGCTGACATTGTTTTTGGAAGAATAGCCGATTTATATTTCTAGAAATAATATATTTCTAGTTGTCCTTCAGATTACAAGCAGCCTAAACGACTCGTGCTAGAAATCAATCCACATATACACACGGGCTAACAAACCGACTACAATATATAGTGAATAACTACCATACTTGTTCGTATAAAAGAATTGCACCATCTCTAGGAGTTCCAATTCCAAGGTTCTAATCTCTTTCCCCGGTCCCCACCAACAAGCTCATGCCCTGCTCCATAACTTCTATGCCAAGGTGTAACGACATGCCCAAAACGTTCACCAGCTGTTCTACAAGAAGTATGCCTTCGCCGTAGAGGTCGTTCCACTGCTTCAGCTCGTTCATGACGGCATCCTCAGCAACGGCAACCTGCAATTGTCAGACGACGGTTCAGCGATCTGTTTATGCAGTTCTACCAACACAAACATGCAATGCAGGCTAGGGATGCAGTTCTACCAACACAAACATGCAATGCAGGCTAGGGCAGCAAGCGACTCACCTGATTCTTCGCCTGCCTTAGGTCTTCCATCGTCAGCGGTCTACGGTCGACGAACGCCTCCTTGTCACCTTCAGCCTTGGTTTCTGAATTCACCTTCTCTGAGGTGTCTTCTTTGTTCTCTGAACTCACCTTCTTGCTCTCTGCTTTGTCTGAATCCTCTGTCACGGCAGCTTCCTGTTTCCCCTCCGTTTTCCTTCTTTCCTGAAGCATCAAAGAGTGAACCGTTGAAGCATCAAAGAGTGTTTGTTCATCATAGTTCATAGTTGGCTTGGTAGCACTTCAAAGTCATCACACTTTAGTAACTGCTGAAATGCTTAAGAAAAAGACATTTATAAGTAACCTTTACCATCTCTTTCAACCGTTCTTTCTTCAGGGGCTCCCTCACTGGTCGGCACGCAGCTATCACACAAAGATTCTGGGTGCAAAAGGAAATTAATTTCCTTTTATCGCTGTTAATTTCCTTGAGGATTCTGGGTGCAAAAGTGTGCGATGACTTTGAGTTGCTGCTAAGCCAACTATGAATACTATACTTATGAACAAACAAGTTATGCTGAACATCCCATAATGCTTGTCCAACGATACATTCCTTGAGAATCCTCGTTCTTGCAGCGACGTTAATTTCCTTTTGTTGCTGTTAATTTCTCAAGCATGTTTTCTCAAGCATGTTTTGAGCGACGCTGGTCTTTTTTTTTTTTTGCGAGAAGAGCGACGTTGGCCTTGTTTTAAATAAAATTGAACCGCTCACCGATGTTTCTATATCGCCTTTTGTATATATGCAGGCCAAATACAAGCAGCTGAACATAACTTACTGTTTTGGTGGTGGAGCGTCGCCATCTTTAACCGGCGATTTATCATCCAGGTGCAACTTTCAGACCATCCTTTGCGAACAGTAGAAGTTAGCCTCAGGTATACATGGATGGTATTAGCCTAGATAGAGATTGACTAAGATTTTCCCCCTAATATTTCATATCTTCGATTATGTGCCAGCAACTTCATTACACCTAAACATATACTACAAATAATTTTGGTTCAATCTTTTTCAAGTATAGAAAAGTCTAGCGAAAGTGCATCTTAAAATTGTAAAGTGACTCGATGATACACCATTGTCACCCATCCAAAATTTTGACCATGCAATATATACATGACATGAACTTTCTCTTCTTTTTTCACCTTGAAATCTTTGAAAACTCCTGCAACAAAATTCAGGAACTGCATTTTTTAATATGCCATGGTGAGTCACGTTTTGATCTCTCCATTAGATCGCGTTTCAATTCTGGATAAAGGAATTCTGGTTCAGGTTTAATTGCATATGATATTTAGACACATAAACACTTGATGTGTTGTAGTGCTGATACATAGAAGATACAACCTAGGGTGTAAAAAAAAAACCGATTTGAACCCATTGTGATGCTCAATTACTAAAGTTTGAGTGATTTTATGGTGTTGTAGAAGTATTGAAGTTTGACTAAATTAAATATGTGATAATAGTCTTATGGATTACTATTCCACTCTTCCATAAAATTAGCCAATAGTCTTATGGGTTACTATTCCACTCTTCCATAAAATTAGCCAACCTTCATCTTCTTTGTCGTCCATCATTGGCATAGACCAGCCATGTAGCCCATCCATATTTTCAATGAGAAAAACACGACTCCACATTTCAAGAATGGCAGTCAACAATCACTATCCATAGTCATGCGACTGCCACGTATTCTGTTCTAAGACTCAATGACACGTGTTATAAAAGATTTGACACCTGAAGGCGCGAAATAGATAATCAAACAACAAAAAGGATCAGCACATCTGAAGGCATGAAATATATACACATGACGCAACCATGATATAAGCACCGCCTTTTGATGAATAGTAATGTGAAAGCAAACAGTGTCACGGGCAACACACTGATCTTTCATATTTGGTACTCCCTCTGTAATCTAAACGCTCTTATATTAGTTTACGGAGGGAGTAGTACACAACGCACATCACTGTTACATAAAGCTTTGTCGTACACATAGCATAACTGCTTCACATGCAACACTGCACACATTTATTCGGCTGGCTATGCTTTGAGAGCATTGGGTGTTCCAGGTTCCAGCTGCGGTTGTTCTTCTAATAGAGGGGGAAACGGGGGACGGGATGCAGATTCATGTCAGCCTTATTGGTAACTGTTGCTCCAAACACCTCTGTCATGTCTACTTCCTCCGGGTTAACTCCGGCGGGCAGTTCCCAATCATAATGGTAAAGAAGACTAGCCAGAGCAATCTCAATATTTGCATTTGCGAATCCTATCCCTGGGCAGATCCTCCGGCCGACCCCAAAAGGAGTGAACTCGAAGTTGGTGCCTCTAAAGTCCGCAACGCCATCAGTCTCAAACCTCTCCGGCATGAATTTCTCCGGCTCATACCAGTACTTCGGGTCCCTAGATATTGCCCATACGTTGGTGAACACAATCGCGCCTTGTGGCACGACGTGTCCTTGGATCTTGCAATCTTGCAAACACATTCTGGGTACGAGCGGTCCCGGAGGGTGCAGCCGCAAGGTCTCCTTGATAACTGCTTTGAGGTAGTGTAGGTCATTTAGGGCAGCCTCATGTACTCTGGCCTGTCCTGCAAGAACGTGCCGTATCTCTGATTGTGCTTTCTGCATCACCCTTGGGTTCACCATTAATTCAGCCATCGTCCATCGCAGGGTAATCATTGTGGTGTCGAGCCCCGCACCGAATACATCCTATGAAAATGATAAATGCATACATATAAATAATACGTAGCATGTTTTTTAGTTTATGTTCAGCTATGTTTTCTCTTTAACCCATAATCAGCTACCTAGTTACTCCCTCCGTTTTTATTTAGTTCGCATATTAGCTTTGGTCAAAGTCAAGCTTTACAAACTTTGACCAAGTTTATAAACAAAAATATTAAGATATACAATAAGAAATCAACAACATTAGATTTATTATTGAATGTACTTTCACATCGTATAGATTTATTATGATAAATGTCTATATTGTTTTCTATAAACTTGGTCAAACTTTATGAAGTTTGACTTCAGTCAACTCTAATATGCAGAATAAATAAAAACGGAGGGAGTATTTTTCTATTTTCCTTCATATATGGTGATAGGAATAGGATCAAAGGTACCCACAATATACTAGTAACATCTATCAGGCAGCTCTGAAAGAAAACATCGATCGGGTCAAAGTATGAGCCTTGTCGTAGCGTGGGGTGTGTTTAGTCCTCTCGGTGCTCTTTGCGCTAGTAGCATTGTCGCATGCGTTATGTGTCTGCTGGTTATCTCAGTAGTATTGACTTTGTAAGAGGGCTAGTTTTCATTTTTCTGCTCAAGTAAGGAGGATTGAAGCAGTTGCACTTCGAGTAAGTTCTTGTGGTAGTAAATGCAGTATCAAGTTCTTTTGGAAATTCTTAAAAAAAAAGTTCTTTTGGAAACAGAGTAAATCTCAAGTTCTCAACACCACCCACACTAGGTGAGAGTCTTCACCAGTTTGAAACGCTGGAGTTGCAGAGAGCGAGAGAGATCATTGATGATCTTACCTTGAGCACTTCCCTTATGACGCCGTGGGTTATGGAAATTGGCATGTCGGCTTCCTTCTGGATCCTCAGCAACACGTCCACCATGTCACGCTCGTCGTCAACTCTGGCCGACCTCCTCTCCTCGTGAGTCTTGAGGATGGTCTCCATGAGACGGGACATCTCCTGTCGGTAACGAGCGGCCCTGCCGCGTCTCCGCGGCAGAAGCCGCACCAGCCGCGACGAAGGGAAGAGATCGCGGAGGTCAAACAGCGACGACAGTTGCACTCCTTGCCTGACCAGCCTGTGGAACGCGGCGCGCTCGGGCAGCTTGTCCCCGTAGATGGCGCGGGCGACCGACTCGAGCACGAACTCGTCGAGCCGCTCGTCGACGTTGACGAGCTGCCGGCCAGCACCGGGCGTCGTCGCCGCCCGTAGCGACGAGACGAGGCGGGCAGCCTCCTCCTCGCGGATGCGCCGGAACGACCTGACACGGCGCGCGCTGACCAGCTCCGTTGTGATGATCCGGCGGATCACGCGCCAGTGCTCGCCGTAGGGCGCGAACATGATCCCCTGGCCGTGCCTGGTGAGCTCGTCGACGCCCGGGCCGGTCAGCCGCTCCGAGAAGGCGACGTCGTGGCCCTTGGTGATGTCCCGCACGGCCTCGGCGGAGGAGACGACAACCAGCACGCGCTCGCAAACCCGGAGCAGCATGAGCGGGCCGTAGCGGAGTGAGAGGTCGCGCATGGTGCGGTGCGGGAGCCCGCCAAGCAAGTGGTGCAGGCTGCCGATGACCGGCAGCTGCCACGGACCGGGAGGTAGCCCCCGGTCAGGCCAATGCCGCTTGTGCTTGGCGCCGCCCAAGACGGCGCGCAGGACGGCGTAGAGGAAGAGAGCACAGAAGAGGCATAAGCCGAAGCGGTAGAATGGCAGCAGCAGCGTGGTAAACTGCTCCATGAGCGGAAGCGAGAGAGTTATGAAATGTGCAGACGAACAAGAGGCGGATATATAGTTATATACACACACGCGAGCGTATTATGGGCGCGCGGCATAGAGGGTGTTTGGATCCAAAGGACTTATTTTAGTCTCACTAAAAGTAGTCTTTTTAAGAGACTAAAGTTTCAAGCACCCCAGACTAAAAAGGGGCTAAACTAGTTTTGAGACTATTTTTTTTAGTCAGGGGTACCCCTGCTAAAATGTGGATTAGTCCTCTCTCTTTATTTAACTCCTCTCCTTTAACACATGTGAGTTCTGGATTGAAGGGTTTGAAGGATAATAAATACTTATTAACTTGATTTTAGTCTCTTTAGTATTTGGATACAAGCATGAGTGATGCCAGCAAGTTTTTAGTCCCACTACTTTTTGTTATGGGACTAAAACGTATCCAAGCAGCCTCATAATCTGTCTGACAGCGAATTCTTTTTCCACGTACCTAAATCCTTCGTCATGCGCGCGCACGATTTGGTGTGATTGATAGTGACGGTAACGGACGGGACTGACTGGGCTTCAAGTCGGATTCAATTTGTCAAGGACTTTTGCTAGTACGGTATTAATTGGGACGGCTAGCTTAAAATACCGCACAAATGCATAGACAAACAAGACAATGGTTGGTTGGCTGTTGGCCGATGGTTGCTGCGCGGCCTGGGCAATAACTCAAATCGTGCGGACTTGAGTACGTACCTACCCATCCCCTTGTTACAGTCTGAACCAAAATAGAGCTTTCCTGTTCGTTTGGATTCTGAACCGTCGGATCGAGATCTCCTCGCGATACAGGCCGTCGGATCTTAGGCCAGATCGCTGTGGGCCGTCTGATATTTACCCGATTGTCCTGGGCCGTCGGATAAAATTTCAATGGCAACTAATTGTTAATACTTTACCTCCACCAGGGCATTCCCGTCATTTCACGTCGTGGGGTATAAAAGGGGGGGCACTCCTATGGTGAGCTCGTCCTCTCCTCTGCTGCTTTGTTTTTATTAGTTTGCGGCTATGTTCATTTTCCATGGACTATAGAGTTCATAAAACGTCTATGGAGTACAAGCACGCAGCTCCAGCTCCTTTGATTTGCATCCATGCAGTACAAATACCCAATTCCTATGTTTAGTACACCAAACATGCACTTAGGTTCAGTAGTACTCCTAGGTTTTGTAAATGCTCCTAAATCCAGTTAGGTTCAGTAGTACTCCTAGGAGTAAATGGGCATTAAGAGAATGATTTGGCATGTGTTTCAGTTAGGTTCAGTAATACTCCTAGATTTTGCATGGTGTTCAGTTAGGTTCATTTATCCAATAGCACAAGCAAAGCATTTTGAGTCTAATCTGCTTCCAAAGGACATAATCTTTATCCTGTAGGCTAGATTGGGCTTAGAGCCACGTGGTAGCCAACTGCATGTTGGAAACAGGAGCAAGAATGGTCAACTTTCTGCTTTGATCAACTATGGTGTTTGGTGTTTTGGTTTAGTCCTATGAACTTCTTATAGTATTTCTTCATATATGGGACATTAAGAAATGTATTAGCTGCACCTATATGCGCTCCCGCAAAACAAAACTGAACAATTCCTCTAATTTGGAATTTGTATTTGTTGTATTCTCTATCTGCTATGCAAGCTACACGATGCAACAATTTTAGTTTTTTATTCTTTTGTACTGTCATGAACTCTGATGGTTGTATAGGGCAACTTTTTTCTTCACTCCATAATTCAGGATGAACCAGGTGTCTTGGTCATATGGTTTATTTCAGTCCTCCTCAGGGAACAAAGTTGGTACCTTTTGTCTGAATTTACGGACATCTTATAGAATAAATTATGCCAGATTTGTTTCCTTCACTCCTCTTGTTATGCCAGATTTGTTTCCTTCACTCCTCTTGATTTGTTCCATTTCTTACAATTTACTCTGCTAGGTTCATCTCCAATGGCAAATCCATAGCTTTGTGCTAAAGGTTCAGGCAGATGGAAGCATTAGCAATTCCCTCGACGTAGCTCTCGATTGGGCCTGAACCACAACCAGCTAAGGTACCAAACTTTCTTTACAACCTCATTACTACTAGAGGACGTTTGCCTTTTTCTTACTACTAGAGTACTTTGTGATGACATTTCACTTTTATTTTTCAGGGGACATTTCTACAGATCGTTTCTATCTGATTTCCGACATTTTCAGTTTTTGGAACACCCAGAATGGATATATTGAGTGTCCCTCTTGCTGCTAAACACAATACAGTTGAGATTATGTCCCTACTGAGATTCTTAAAGAACATCATGGTACACCGGAATAGCTTCAGATCAAAGTGAGCTGCACATTTCAACACATGTGATTTCTAAAAATCCTATACCCCCAGATATAATTTTTTATTGGTCCAGTTTCATGATTTTGTATAAACCCGTCTTCAGCTATACAAAATAGCTTGGTGTGTGATGCAGCAAATTATGTGCTTGTGCTTGCAGGTAACTCAGCCGATGGACCTTCTTATCATGAAACACCATGGCAATCGAGCTGTCGTCCGTCCGTCCCTCCCTCCTCGCACCCGGAACCCTAGCTCGCGGCCATGGCGACCGTGCACGTCGCAGGCAGCGCAGGATCTTCAGCACTACAAGTTGTGATTTCTATCACATGTTTGTTTGATACACAAGGTCGATCGTCTATCACCTGTTCCTATTAGGCTTGAAATACAACAAAGGATATGCGATTAGTGCTTACTACTCTTGCATGTAAAAAGTTGTGATTTCTTTTTTTCAAGCCCCTTTCTTTTCTCTGGATGCAGGTCCTTCCATCATGTACCCACCCACACATGCAAATGAATTCGTTTGGTGGTTATATCTTGAGTGGCATCTGAATTCACAAGCGTGACCAATAGTAAGCGTGAGTGCTAGAGAAGTCCCCATTTAGCATGATGGAGAGCAGGATTGTCCCCATTTATATTTGGTTCACACAGTTGTAGCTTCCTTTTTCTACGGGTTGCAATGATATGGCTTGGTCGCGGCTTAGGTCAGACAGAGATGATCCAGTACTAATTAAGCATCATTGATAAATAACAAGAGGGGCATGTGAGGAGCTCTGTCTTGCTTGTAATAGCTAAACTATTGTTACCTACTTAATGAGATCCATCGTCGATCTGCTCTATTGACTAAATGTACCCTGCTTGCTTTGCTTTGACAAAATGGCCTGTACTGAACTTGGTCATCCTTGGCTACCCAGATGGGATGTCTATAAGGAGAACTATCCAGTCCATATCTGAATCTAGGAACTATGAACTATTATATCGATGATGTCGAGTTATGTCTACATAGCCTGCCTTGCTATGCTTCTATAAGCTCAATGTATCCTTTGTACTATTCTTCTTCTTCGACTTATCTGCTCATTTTTAGATAAATTTTCATGTGAGTACCAATGTTATAAACCAGAATTCTCTTTCTAAGGATGCTTATGTCGGAACGGTTCATCATATTTGTCAATATATTCTAATACAATATGTTATGCAGTCTAAAACCCATCTTAAATTTCATATCTTATGAATAGATAATAATTTGCAGTATGACACTGTACTGAACTAATATCATTGCTTTTTTTATATTTACAATGCTCCTATGGCTGTTCTGTAAAAAAAATGCTCCTATGACTGTATTACCCAATTGGATATAATTGTACCCGGCAGCGGCGCTGCCGGGTGCGGCAAGCCGCATTTCCTACTGTTTAATTGATTGACTGGTGTGCATATGATTTCAAGGTATCACTTTCAAGGTAGGAGACTGATATGAACTGCCAATGTAATTTCTTTTTATTTGTGATTCTTGCTGTTTAATTGATTGACTGGTGTGCATATGATTTCTAATATATGAACTCTTTCGTCTTGTGTATTGAATATAGGATTTAGCTACAGATAATCATTAATCAACTAATGTAATTTCTTTGCCAAGTTGTAGTTAGAGTTAAATGTGCCACTGGTTATTTTATATCCTTTTTTTATTCTTATTCTTCTAAATGAAATAGGAGATTTGTTGGTGCTCCATTAACTAAATATCACTGACAAAATGTTGTTCTCATTTCAGTTGAGAGAAAAGTTGCATACTTTGTGAACCAATTGGAGATTCATGTTGTTTCCCTGGATATTGTGTAATTAGAGTTGATGTCACTGGTTATTTTATATCATTTGTTACTATCCTTTAATCGCCAAATCATATAGGAGATTTTGTTGGTGCCCAATTAACCAAATGTTACTGACAAAACTGACAATGTTGTTCTTATTTCAGTTTGAGCGCAAATTGCATGCTCTATAAACTAACGGGAGATTTCTGTTGTTACCAGAATATTGTAGGAAGGGTGGACTATGAAGGGAAACACTGGTGTTCTAAGATAGTTTTTCTGTGTTTGAGATCTTGCCTTGGTAGCTGGATGCCTTGGTGCAAGACGTTCAAGGTAAGATTGATCCCCTGTACCCATGAGTTCACTTCTCATGTAGAGCTAATAGTCCTGTTATTTTTCTATACACTATGGCAGAGTAGAGATATATTGTGTATGCCAACATGTATGTAAGAGTAATCCAGAAAAACGACTACGATCGGATTCCCTGGCTCCTCAGCGATTAGCGAATGGTGGCCGTCCGATCGGTTTGCTTGATGGAGTTTTGGCCGTCGGATCGTGCCACTGGATGACCTCGACCGTCCGATCGAATCCCGCTCCCTTGTAGCATCGGTTGATCCCGTCTGGCTCGCGGTGTCGCTCGCTCCGTCCATTCGACCGGGGCTCGCTGACTTGTGGCCCCCATCGCGTGTGGGCCCCGGCTGTCAGCGGCTGTGGCTAGAGAGGCGCCCTGTGTAAGTCTTTTGCGGTCAAAATATCGTGCCACCGCCAGTAGTTTTGTCACCCCGCCGAGGGCATTTGCGAGATTTCGCGTGGGTGGCCGTGCATGGCGTCGTGTGGGTGGTTGCGTTTGGCATAGGAGCGAGGAGGGTCCCCGATTGGGTGAGAACCCTAGCCCATTCTCCCCGCCGCGCCCCTCTCCCCTTCTCCACCGCAGCCGCCGCCGCCGCCAAGGTCCCGTCCTCCTCTCCTCCCCGTACATATCCCATCGTCGAGTTTGCTGCCTTAGCTGCTCTCCCCCCTACCAGCACACCGTCGACGGCCAACCGGGCCGCCGAGACGCATGAAGGAAGAGCAGCAGCAGCCGGGAGGAGGGCGGGGATGGAGAACACGACGTCCATCTCACGGAGCCTCCGGCCATCCCTCACCCCTGATGCCGCTGTCCTTCCTCCTCCCCATCGGGGCCAGGCAGAGGAGGAGGAGTGCCGGCCACGGGCACGACGAGGAGGCGGCCGGCATCACCGTGCGCCGCCCGGCCAAGGTCTTCTCCCGCTGCTCTGGGTCGCGCGCCGCCTCTGTCGCCGACAGGAGGGGGCCGCAGCAGCCGCCACGCATCCCGGCGACCAGGGGCTCCCCGGCGTGGTTCCCTCAACGGAGGGATGCTTCCTCCGTCCACCGCCTGCTCTGTGCCGACACCATCAGTAGCAGCGGCGGTCGTGCTGATGCGGACTCCGCGCCACCACCGACGGCTTCGCCACGGACCGCATCGTCTCCGACCATGGCGAAAAGGCGCCCAGCGTCGTCTACAGCGGCACCCTCTTCGGCCCTGGCCTAGGTGCGTGAGCTCACCGCCTTCCGCCTCGAGGTCATGTTTCCCTCTCCCTCGAGTTCAACGCGTGTGTGACCGTGTGACGGATTGCATTAGCCGTGTTGCAGTCACCGGGATGCTCATCGCGCTCGTTGGATTCGGGCTTGACAAGATTCGTTTCCCAAGTGTAAGACTTTTTATGTTGTGCATACACAAATCTGCACTTCTGAATTCTATTCTATCTGGTTGTAGTTGACAGCAGTGGGCATAACAATAGCATAACAGTATAGATATGCTATGTAGGTCGTGAAATGTATCAAAATCGGTCTTCCAGAGATCATACTGCTGGTAGCTCTTTCCCAGGTACATGCATCATCAGTCCTACGTAGCTGCTGTGTGACCTTTACTTACAATTTCTGAAGCTTATGATCATTTTTTTTTCTGCAGTACATACCTCATCTGGTGCCTTTGCTGGGTACTGCCTTTGAGGGGTTCGCCGTCATAATGTCCGTCGCTGTCGTGTGGCTTTACGCGTTCTTCCCGACGGTTGGCAGGGCGTATAAGAATGCTGCTCCACCTGACCATCCCAATACCGCAGGACGTTAGGACAAATTGTGTGATTCTCAGATCTACCTGACCATCCCAATTATTTGCAGTGCTTGATTTTTATGAAAACTTTTCTTTGCAGTGTGTATGTGTTGCGAGCAGTGATCGGTACAGCCAATGCATCGCTACTGGAGTACTGGCCCTTTTGGTGTGAGTATGGCTGGATTATTTGCTTCTTTCATGATGAAGAAATGGCCATAGCCATGGGAGTTTCCTCTTGGCGATGATAGCCGGTGAGGTTTCTCCACCTACACTATTGACAGATATTGATTATGCATGCGTGGATATGAAATAGATGACCTACTATGATTTTACTCCCTGTTTTTTCCTTTGCTTTTCTGTTGTCACGCCAATATGTCAAGGTGTTCATGTGAACAGCTCCCATGATGTGGGTAAAAGGGCAGTTTGATTGAATCATGCTTGGTTAAAAGAAGTTCAGAATCTGCATCTCTGACTCTCCATCGATGATCAAGAAACTCATTCTTTGATGAATTTTTATTCACTTGCATGTGTTCCGGCATTATTATTATGAACCTGTGACCAATATCTTTTTATGCTACTGTAGTGAGCATCATGCTAACTATTATGATGCTGTACTGAAGTGCTGATCATGTGAGTGAATATATATTAGTTGGTTTAAGCATCAATGAATATCATTTACCCCATAAATCTGCACATAATTCTGTGCTATTTGGTAGGTTTTTTCTAATTGTATGTCATTTTATCCCAATATGATCTCTTACTTAGGTTGGTGTTGTACGGCTTGGTTGAGCTCAAGGTCAACGGATACGGCAATTGTCAGGTCTATTTACATGATTTGATTTTCTGTTTACTTTTTGAGAGTACCATGTTTGGTATCCAGTACAAGCCTACTCTGCAATTACTTGCCTCTTTCCAAATCTCCATTTTAAATAGTTTCAAGCATCGTCTGTTCAATTTTACCGAACACCTGAACACCATAGATTTGTATGGCTACTTTTACCAGGTTCCTTCTTACAGTGGTTTTAATTGCTAGATATATACATCTAGGAGAGCTGGTTGTATCTCTTTCTTCTGTTGTTATTGGAGAAGATGAAAAAAAAAATCCTGGTCAGATTCATTTGTTCTCACATTGTATCCTTTAATTTACCATGTATATGAATATTGCATCCTCAAATGTGTTGTATTGTCGTTCTGTTGGCTATGGAGATGTGTTGTACTACATTTTTGGTATCCATCTATGATGTCTTGCTCCTATTACATGTGAATGTTTCTTCTTTTCTTTATTCTTTTATATCCTGATAAACCCTGGCTTTCAACTAACTTGACCATTACTTGCTTCGCCACATCGTTGGGACCGGCACCCAATCTTCTCCGTCTCCGCCGCCTGCCCTTCCACGCCGTCCCGCGGGTTCGCACCGCTGTGGCCGGAGGCATCGGCGCCGCGGGTCAACCGCGTCGGGGTGGATGGGTGCCACACGCCGCGGTCGTCGGATCCGTCGGCTGCGAGTCCGGCTCCGGCACCTGGCGGCCTGGCGAGGCAGACGGGGGAGCGGGGAGGGGTGGGGTGAGGGCGGCGGCAACCTGTTCGCCCTCGACTTCGACGACGTCTTCTACGACAGCTACGGCCAGAGCTCCCTCTCCGCCATCAAGGTCTGCTCCTAATTCCGTCCTCCGTCGTGTTTCTTCCATGGAATACGTGCTTGTGGTTGACTCGGTGTGCTGTGGCAGGCCGCCAAGGTGAGGTGGTCGTGGGTGTTTGAGCAGGTATCCACCGCCATGAAGGAGTGGATGGTGGAGCAGATGCACCCGACGCTTGTGGCGAAGCCGACACCAGAGGCCACCCAGCGGCAAAGCCACAGCCGCACCTGCGCTCCCTTAGCTCCGGCCACTATAGTTGGTGGACAAGGTACCTAGGCCTGCTTAGTCCCTTTTCATGTGTGGCCATATTTTGTGTTCTTCGTGCGGCTAATGATTTTACATGGGATTTCATTGCAGGGTTGCTCTTACATTTGATGTTTTGGCCGGATCTGTGCTTCGGTTCTCTAGGTGTACCCTTCTCTATTTCCTGTTCATCTATTGTTCCATATGATCTGCACATGTCCCATGGACGTCGCTCTGTCTTGTTCATAGCATAGTTGCTTTTGTTTTATTCCTGTCGTGGTGATGGGCAGACCTTGACGTGTCCATGTTGTATCTACAAAGGAATTTTTGTTGCCTTCCTTAGCTTGCTGGCTACCTATTTTTTTCCCTGTCAAGAAGACAGATTTGGCCCAAGGTTGTGTCCTTGCTCTCTGGAAATGAAGTTTTGTTCTCACCCAGGGTTGGTCCTACCTATATTCATGTAGTTCCAGCAGTTCTATACTTTTTTCTGCTAATTTCTAATTCAAAGCATGTACAGTCATGCTCAAAGCTAGCAAGCTGTGTCAACAAGTAGACCTACACCTGCTGCTCACTTTATGGGCATGGATCAACCCCTCTTCTCCTCCTTTTCCCTCTTCTTTCCAGACCTAGGTGTAGGATTGTATGGCACTATGCATTTTTGGCCTCGCTCTGTTCTGCTTGTCGGTCATGTCTTTTCTGGTAAAAGCCAAAAGTATTTTTGCCTTTGTGCATTGCATGTTTATAGTTTCCTTTCCTCAGTGCTTGTTTTTAGTGGAGTCTAGATATATGTCTTTTGTTCCTTGTCTTCATACTGGTAGGGCCTATGATTGTTGGTCCTTTCACCTTTGTGCATGGAATGTTGGTGGTTCTGTTCATTTGCTTGTTTTATTTATTGTTTCTTTTTACTGTGCTCCTACGGTTTCAACAATAACTGAGGCAAGGGTGCCATGATCTGAGTTTCCAAATCTTGAATAGCAATTATGGTTTAATCAATATTTGCATTAGTGAGGAGCCGGGGTGGCCACACAAGCAGAATGGCCATGCAAGGTGTTTTTCTCAATCAGATCACATGCATCTCTTAAAAATTATACAATAGCAAGTATGATTTATAGGTTATTAGATATTATCGGTCTATGCTTCATGTAGTTGCGGTGTTCTTACACCTAGATCTATGGACAAGGTCAGTTGCTCCTATCTGGACAAGCAGCAGCTGCTGCTACCGCTTTGTCAGGGTCAAGGGTCAATAAAACTCAGGTTATTCCTCCATTAATAATTCTATCATCTATAGTCAGGCTATCACTTTAGTCTTTTTTGCCTTTCTCTGACAGGTCAATTGATGTTGGGCACCAATCTTGCTCCTATTTGGGTGGGCTACAACTTTGTCAGGCTGCCATCATATTCTGATCTTCTAGTGTTCATTCTGCGGTGTGGAGGAGGTGTGAAAGTAGATCTTGGTGACGATTGTGCCATTACATGTTATTATTGTTCATATCTTATCATTAGAAATAGACATGTTATAAGGAAGATGTTACCGATATATTTCTTTCATGGTCAATGATTGTCCTGCTTTTCTGTGTCACATTGCTTATACATGTCGTTTTCTAAAATTATTGCATGGTAGCTAGCTAATCTCTATGATAATAGTATCTGAGATTCCAAAGGGTATTTAATTTTATTTCAGACCATTATAGCATTCCTTACCCGTTGTCACCTTCCTTCTCTATCGTTTGCATGATAGCTAGCTTCAGAATGATTGTCACATTTATTAACCATTTCATCTTTTTTGTGCATTGCAGATTTGCTACTAAATTCAAAAAAAAATTGTGTTCTTTTGCATCACCATCCTATGGAGCCATGAGATCTGAACCAATGAATACAGAGAACATTAACTATGTTTATGGATCACTACACGTTCTATTGGAACAAGGTGAGATCCTTTTTTCAGCACTCATTTGAACATGTGTTTTGCTTTCTGAGTATAATTGAACATCTTCAACAGCCATGGTATACTGCTGTATATACTTTTTACTTGCAAGTCTGCATCTCTATGTTTCATTGCTATTATAATTATGTACTTGTTAGAAAATTACAAGGGATTTTCTCACCGTGTACTGTTGTACATACTTTTTACTGCAAGCCCTGTTCTTCTATTTTTCTCTTTTATTTTGGTATAATGATGTCTTGATGCTCCCTGTCATGTAATTATTCCAAGATAGCCTGACTGTAATATTTCTGGGAGAAATATTATTACGAATAGATAAAGCTTTATTTCAGGCATATTAATTTTTTATATCATCCTAATATTACAGTCAGGCTATCTTGGATGAAAGATATAGTTCGTGTGAATCATGACCTTCTATGCAATATTTCTTTCTGTGTAATCATTCATGTGTGTATATGTGGGTATGCTTGTTGGTATCTACTCACTATATTATATACCGTGTTATTCAGAGATCCCGGGCCCTGCTGGGAGATCAGAGGCTGGCATTGCATACAACAGGGCATGTTAATCAGGCAGATTATCAAAAGTCTGGGTCTATGATGTTTGTGGCGTAGGTTCTGTTTCTCTCATTCCTCCCTCCCAACCCTCAACTTTCTGGACGTAAGCTGGGCACATAGTCACATTTGTTTTGGTAAATCCATATGAGGAACGAACTTGGGAGCGTTTTTATTCTGGTGTTAGTTTGCTTGATGTAAATATATGATGTATTGATCTGTACGCTGATGAACAATTTGGCTGATATATATGGTTCCTTAGTTGATCTGTCCGACCACTACAGTTATGTGGCTTGATTGGCTTTGTGACTTGATTACATATTGTGGTTCGACCAGATTGTCTTGTGAGATGTGATATTATGCAGGGGAGTCCTATTTTTATTTCAAAAGCTCAGTATTTTTTGCAATGGATAGCACAACTTAGGCACACTTCACCTGTTCGTCTTCTTTTGCCGTTTGGGATGGTACTTACGTCCGAATAATAAATGATTGGGTGTAGGGAGAGGGGGTGTATCTCCATACCCTATCCTCATCATGCTAATTGCATGTAAACTTTCTCTCTTTCATATATCTGTTGGTACCTTTTCTTTTTGAGGCTGTTATGTCCTCTCCTGATTATTCCTTTCCCGATGATTAATTCTAACTATTTGTTGTAGATGGCATTCAATGCACTGTCTGAACTCCATCCCGGTAACTCTCTCTAGCGTTCCCGTGGGTATGTCTCACGTCTTTGGCATCGCTGCGGTGTAACTGATAATGGGCCTATCAAGCACACAGAGATATGGTTACACTTGACGCTAAGGTACCTGGATTCATTGGCCTGGTCTATCATTTTGGCCATTCCGTTGCTTTTTGGATGCCTATGTCTCCTCTTCTGACCCGTGTTCTTTTCTCAGCAGAGCTCGTCGGCGCGGTTCCCTCGACGGACGGATGCTTCCTTCGTTCACTGCATGCTCCATGCCTACGCCATGTACATTCTCCCCTTTCTATGCTTTTGCTCGTCTGGGATGCAGCTCTTCAGTGAGTCTGACAAGGTCCGTTTTTCTCATCCATCTCTCTCTCTCTCTCTCTCTCTCTCTAATCCCCAATGCTCACCATTTGTCTGCTCTTCTCTTGTAGATGTGCAGGGAGAAAAGGACCATTGGACTGTTCAGGAATAATGGTATGCCGTCCTTTGTTGCTCGACCTAGCCTTGCTGCTTGAGCAAGTTGCCCCTGGTAAGCTTGTTTCTCTTCCTCGTTAGATTTGTATGCGTATGCTGCCCTGCGAGACAAATTTATCCGTGATGCATGTCAGATCTATCCTCTCTTCGTTGTATGCTTACTGTACTAGATTAAATAAATGTGGGGTTCAAGCACATAACCAGACTGTACTGTAGCTTTGAACAAAGTGATGGATGCGTATTTTTGTGTAGCTCTGGACAGAGCCCAGACATTTTGGTTGCATTCCATGCTTTATATTGATCAAAATGATTATGACATGGCTCATTTCAGTCGTCATGTGTGGTTGCTAGGTTTGGTTCCCTGATGCGCACTGGTGGTGCGCGATAGAGTGTGCACGGGGGATTCTTCTTCCACTCTGATGCCTCCCGCCCTGCCCCTCCGGCGGCATCAGTTCCTCTTTCAGTTCTGCATCTCTGCTGGTAAGCCCCTGGTTCCCTCTCTACTGTCTATGTTGACCAGAAAACATCAAATGTGGACAAGTGGCACTAGAGTCTGTTCTGTCTAGATTCTTATGTTTTTTGGGAATGGACTAAACTAAGCTGCAGTTTTACATGTAAATATTTGAAGTGTCTCTTATGTGATCTCAGAGCACTTTTACCTTCATTTTGAAAATGCATTTGTCTTTATATGTGTTGTATAAAAGGAATACATGAAGGCACAAGGAATCAAAAAATACATTACCGATATCACATAAGAGACATGATTTGATTTTTGAAATATAAATAGAAGATAAAGTCCATATCACTTTTTCAGCCCCATTCAAAGCCTGAGCGATCTATAATTTTACAGTATACACACCCCCAAAATATAGAAAAAAATGTATGGAAATGTCTCTTAAATTGCAAGCCTAATGCTAGAAAAAATGGACTTATTATTTTTCTTCATCTTCTCCAGGTTGGTCGGCCGGTGCCGCTCAAATCTGGTTCGATGAGGTCGTTGGCGACCTGCTGCGGGAGTGGGACAATGGGATCAGCTCCGGGAGGTCCGGGGCACGCTGCTGCCGCTCGTGTAGCAGAAGTCTAACTGCTCCGAGGTGATGATTTCCCTGGTTATTACTCACTCGGCGATGTTCTGAACCACAATGGTGTTGTTGCCTCGACAATGAGTTCCTCAACTTACGTGAATGATGAGCTGGGGCGTGAAGATCATGGCTCTTATGGTTTGTTTACAGACTTACTACTGTATTGTACTGGGGTAGAATGCCTCTATGAAGGTGTTTTGACCCTCTATGAATGCTTATTTTTATGTTGTACATTATTTGTAGTCGGACTATGCCTATCCAAAATTGCTGTTATGTGGTTACTGTAAGATATAGTACGTGTTAATCGTTATATTCAATATGATGCTAATTCCCCTGTGCCTGACACTTGATTATGTTGTGTATAGTTGATCCTTGCACACATTTAGGATATATAAAATTAGATCGGTTGATACATGAAGAATTCTTCTCTATGATGAACTGTCATGCAGGCATCACTCTGGGTAATTTCTGAAACAAATTGAGATACACTAATTCAGTACCATTTGGCTAAAACGATAGAGAAATTCTTAACGATTGAGATACACTTATGTATTATATATAAATGACTGCTCTAATCTTAATCTATTGAACTACGCTGCTTTTGGTTTATTCCTTTGTGTCGAGCCTGCTTACTTTATTTGAACAATTCATGAGTTCAAATATTTGATGAATTACTTTTCGTGCCAAACAATGCACATTATATTGTTCGGATTTTGCGGCTTAAATGATTATTCATATTTGGTTGCCTGTCGTTTGGTGGGCAACGCGTGGCAAGCCGCGTCACCAAAGCATCGATTCCTACTAACTTAGCATTACGGACTTGATCAAAACGTTGGGACCGGCGCCCTCGCGCCAATGCGCGATCCCGATCTAGTAGTAATATGATACTTCTGATTGTAGATCCAAGGTTTTAAACCGACAAAAAATGCTATCAGTTCTCATATCAAATTTTTATGCCAGATGTGCATGCTCAAAGATTTTGGTCGGCAACTTATAGTGTGTATCAAAGGATTCTGAAAAAAAATAAGGTTGAGTTGTTATTGGACATTGGACCTTTATATCTTTTGCATGAAATTTTATTTACTACTTGAGCTCTGTATTTTTCCTGTGCATATCTTTGTGCTAAAAAAATGCATTTATGTTAAATAGTAATTCCTAACTAATTGTTTATGATAAACAACGATGCCTTCCTTACACAGGTTGTTTGATGCGTTCGTGCTCGTCGGCGGGACGGTGCAAGGCGCAACTCTGACGCGGTTCCTCGCCGGTTGGACGGTGTTCAGGCGCAACCCTGACGCGCACTGAGTACTGCCTCGGCTACAGCCTCCCTCGGTGAGGTCCATCTTCCTCCCGCTCCTCTGCTTCGGCTACTATATGGGACATGGCCATGGCTATATTGATGTGGTGCTTGTCTGGTTGATGCTCTATGCCCTACTCATGCGTCGTTCCCTACTTGAGCTCTGTACTTGTGGATCCATGCCATTTTAGGGTTTGCAGGCTGCTGTTCATGTTTAGTTGCTATCGTAGGAGCTAATGTGATGCTCTGGTTTACATGTGGATGCACTGGTCCTATAGCTATGCTCCTGGATTTGCTAGATTGATCAGTGGCGTTCGTGCTAGGGCGATGATGATTAATCGTGGCTGAAATAAGTGTGCCTTTGAGCAATCGTGGCACCTGTGCGTATCAGGTTGTATCCTCCCTCTTGTCTCTAGAATCCCTTTTGATCCTGTGATACTTGTTGTTGTCCTTGGATGGTTATTCTAGTTGAGTGATAACCAGGGCAGCTCCACTGTATGAACAGATTGATCTAGTGATAAGAGATGACGGGGGTAGGTTATATGATCGAGGAAAGGTGAATCTGAGCCCGCTATGCATCCCCTTGTTAGAGTCTGAACCGAAATGGAGCTCTCCTGTGCGTTTCCCCTTGTTAGAGTCTGAACCGAAATGGAGCTCTTCCGTGCGTTTGGATTCTGGAACGTCGGATCGAAATCTCCTCGCGATACAGGCCGTCGGATCTCGATCCAAATCGCTGTGGGTCGTTGGATATTTACCGATCAACTTCGGCCGTCGGATAAAATTCCAATGGCAACAGAATGTAAATACGGTGCCCCCACCAGGGCATCTGGGTCATTTTGCTTGGGGGGGGGGGGTATAAAATGACCGCGGCTTCCTGCGACGAAAACCTAGCTGCCGCCTCCTCTCTCGCTCGCTCTTGCAGCTGCCTTCCTCCCTCCTACGCAGGTGGTTCCCATGGCGATGGAGGCGTGACCCTGGAGGAGGGCGGCATATATCGGCCACGGCAATGGTGTCCGTGCCGGCTATGCAATGAACCCTGAACCATTTTTTATTTGTATTTAAAGGTGTTGCTTATTTATGCTCAAGTGGTGTTCGTGCTAGGGCGATGATGATTACCTTGGCTGGAATTAGTGTGCCTTTGAGCAATCGAGGCACCACTGGGTATCAAGTTGGATCCTCCCTCTTGTCTCTAGAATCCTTTTTGATCCCGTGATACTGGTTGTTGTCCTTGGATGGTCATTCTTGTTGAGTGATAACCAGGGCAGCTCTACTGTATAAACAGATCGATCTGGTGATAAGAGATGATGGGGGTAGGTTATATGATCGAGGAAAGGCAAATCTGAGCCCACTATGCAATAAAAACTGCAGCTACCTCCCCTAATGTGTGTAATATTGAAGGAAAAAAAAGAACTTTTCATGTCTTGCTACTTTAAAATTCCAAAAGGTTCATTCTTCCTTTGCTGGTTACTTAACCATGTTTTTTGTTTTGCTTTGGTTCTGGTTGAGATACTAAAGGTTGTTTATATATGGAAAGAACAGACACTTATAGCTTTGTATGCCTCAACTGTAGCTTAGGATCCAACGTTGTAGTGCTTTGCCTAATTAAAAAAAACTCTAATCAATAATAGTCGTTCTTTCCTTATGATTTGAACTCTGAGAGGGCCATTGATTCTTGATCTTAAGGTGACCCCATTTTTCTATGCCTCATGCTCATGCTGCTCTATGTTCCTTTTAAAAAAAATTGCTTGCATTTTGGGTTGGTTTTCTGCTCTATGTTCCCTTTTAGCGTTTCTTTCCGTTGTTGCTGTTCTATCATATGCCATCTTGATATGGATACAATGTTAGCTTTTGATATGAGCTAGAATTATGTTGCCCCACCAACCTGAAAATGTGATAAATAAAAGCCTACAATGCTCGTTTATTTGTATTTACAGGCTTCGTTGTGCAGATAATTTACTCTTTGTTCCATAGGATCACATTTGGTAGTGGCGTGACCTGAACCTTGATGCTTTCTTCTTGCTGCTGCTGCTGTATTCTGTAATGGAACTGTTAGATAAGGTAGTTAACTGTCTAGCCATAGGTCTTAGTAGTGCAGATTCATATTCTTTTCTAGGGTGTGCAGAACAAAATCAGGAGATGGTAGTAACTGGCAGCTACTTCTGAGTACAAATTTTGCTTTTCTGGATTATCATATTCCTTTTGTTTCTCATAATGAAGCCGCCGGGCAGTGCTCCAATATTGTATTACTGGGCAGTGCTGGGCAGTGCACGCCGTTGCCACCAGTTGCGCCTTGCGCGGCCAAGGGGCGCCAGCCGCAGGTGCTCGATGCGGCGCTCCCCTGTCACTCCTTCTGCGACCGCTGTAGGTGTTCCCCGGTCGTTCTTCCTCCTCCATTGGCAGGAGGGGCTCGGATGCAGTTCTGCTACAGTCAATCTCTCTCTCTCTCTCTCTCTCTCTCTCTCTCTCTCTCTCTCTCTCTCTCTCTCTCTCTCTCTCTCTCCCTCTCTCCCTCTCTCTCCCTCTCCCTCTCCCTCTCCCTCTCCCTCTCCCTCTCCCTCCCCCTCTCCCCCTCCCTCCCCTCCCCCTCCCCCTCCCGCTCCCTCTCCCTCTCCCTCTCCCTCTCCCTCTCCCTCTCTCTCTCTCTCTCTCTCTCTCTCTCCACCCATCATCGTGGAATTGCAGGTCGTTCATTAACACTATTTGATATCTGAGAACTAGAAATGCTGAAATCTGAAAACTGGAATCTCCAGTTAACTGAATTTTCGAACCTAACCCTATGTATTTATAAATGGAGCAGAACTGTATTTATAGAACTTCAGAGAATATATTGTTGTCTTCTTCATATTCTTTTATTACTGGAGCCACCATACAAAACTCTCTAGAGCAGAACTCTATTTCAACTATAAATGACAGGAACAAAACTTTTATATATTTTCTGTGTGTGTAGATGCTTAAGCTTAAGCTTCTGTTATTTGCTTCAGTTAGAGATTAAAGAAGACTGAAATTGAGTCGATGGTGTATATACTTGATATATATAAATGGTCAAAATACGGAAGTGCTTTTATGAAAGTCAAATATGCAGTTGTCTTCCTGTTTGAATCTTCATTGTTGATTCCAAGTTTGCTGCTTCCCAAAAAGTGGAGATTTGTAGTACGGACAGAACTTCAACAATAGTATAATATTTTTTATTTACGGCCTTAGAATTGTATTGCCACAAAAAACAGATTTGGAATCTCAAAGAAAGCAGGTTCTTATGCTACATAATTGTTTCCTCTACTTATAGTTAACCTCTCTATTTTGTCGTCTCTAACAGCCAAGATGAGTGCTCTATGCTTACGGCTCATGCTAACTGAACTGGTGATGTTTCTTTCTTCACCTCGATTGACGCCACATGTTCCCCCTGGTGAGTCTTGACACCATGTTTATACAATTAAGATCGCCCTCTGGTTGCTTGAACACATTTGATTTATTGCAAATTTTGGTACACTATTTTGATAGGAGTGTTCTTTGCTTACCGTTCACACTTACTAGGTGTTTTCAGAACGTTTGTTAGAGCATAGTTCATGTATCTGGTACCTTCGCATTGTTAGCTTTTAAACTTGTTTTATGTCCATCACCCAGACATCATCTTATGTTCTTCTCAATTTGTGTGCCCAAAAGTTGCAATTCCATGTTCTAGGCTTAGCTCAACCAGATAACATGTAGGGAGTTCAATTTTATTTGTTAATATAATGGTGGAATCATATATCTCTAAGGTGCAGTTATTAGTCAAGTGTCAATAACTTGCTGGTAGTTCTATTATGTCATGAACTAAAATGTTAAGGAGATTTCTTCCGTTTTATGAATTAACGATGTGGCCGACTGTTGTGAAGTCTCAAAAATGAGAAATGGTTGTCCATCAGTTGGGCTCTTGATTTTCTGCTTGGTTTTGTGAAATACATTTTGATTAGGGTTAAGGTTGGCCTTTGGTCTCAGGTTGCCGCGTCGTCCTCGTCTTCGGCTTGCAAGGGACTGGATCTGGTGTGATTGATTCTTCCTCTCACAAGGTGGGTACATCCTCTGTTTCGATTTCTTCCACGAGTTTTGGTTTGCCTTACCGGATTGCTTCGCGTCTATACACGATTATACCCAAAGCTCACTTTCCTTTCTTAACTCATCTGGGGTGGCTCTTGGATCCATCTGTCCTATTTAGGTTATGATGGCCGACAAACAGCTCCAAGTTCACGGGTCGCCAGGCTCGCCGAGTGACGCTGGCTCCAACGGTGGTCTGTGAGCACTTGCCCAGGTCAATTGATATTTGTGGTGGCCCTTCTCTGTTTTTACTTGGAAAATTTTAGTCCGTATGTGCCTCAGTGATTTTTAAAATCAAAGAAAATGCTCTGTGCAGAAAAATACATATCTAATATAGGGGGTATATGTAATAGCAGTAGATAAATAATAATGTTTAGATTCAGGCAGTATACTACAATCTGCCTTCTGGAGAGGGGTCTATGCTTGCTAAGTTCTTTGTACGGTGCCTTCAGGGAGGCTGTGTGGTGCCGACGGCGAGGTCTTCATAATGGCATCAAGTCACCCTTGCCATATGGATCATATGTAAGCTCTTCCAGCTAACCTACAGGAGTACATTTTGATGCTTCAAGTCTGAACCTATGTAACTTGTGAACTAATGCCTCCCTGAGTGTGTGTGTGTGCACGTGCGCTATGTTAAATCAAACTTCTTCAGACTACTGTGAAGTAATGCCACTTGTCATATTGACCAAATTTCATTGCTTGATGGCCATTTAGAGAGGCCATTTAGAGTTGTCAAAAATCTGGGACTGTGAAGTCTATTTACACTGTCAAAAATCTCGGACTGTTTTCAGAGTTGCTACAACAATGGAATTTTCAGTTTGACAAAACAGTTTAAACTAAAAATCTGGGACTTCACATTTGCTACAACAGAGTTGTCAAAAATTCAGTTTACACTATTAGTTTGACAAAAACTGTCCAAACTGAAAATTCAGTTATAATGGTGTAGGCATTGTTAATCTTTGGGGATAATTGTAGATGTTGTGAAGTGATTTAGATGCCTGCTTTGCTGTGCATACTGGCATCAAATAATTCCAACTTAATTCAGTAGAAAATTGGTAACTCATGTAGGTTGGCATCAAATTATTGCCAGTAATACATTTATTGGCAATCAGTACATGATCAGTGACTGAATTAAGTTGTAATCCTTTTGCTGAATTGGCCCCTGTATTACTGTAGTGAGCTGCTCTGGAACGTTGTAATCCTTTTGCTGTATGGCAGATTTCTATTGGCTTGATCAAACTTTGGCTGCAATACGGTAGTAGGTAGAGAAGTAGGTTTTTCCCCTGAAGTTATATTATCTATTTACAAGTCTCTCATTAAGGAGTACCACTCTATATGAACTTTTTGTGTTTGTGGTTTTTTATACTTGAAATGCTTCGGTGGTTGTATATAGATATACCCGGCAGCTTGCTGCCGGGGTGCGGCAAGCCGCATTTCCTATCTAGTGCACTGAGAAAACTGCATGTACCGGAGGGTCTCAGGTCCAAATGCTCTCTTTATCTTGTACTGTCTTGGTCATTACCAGTAGACCACCATGAATGGAATTTTACCCAGCATGGAGTGGAAGGCTAAATTGTACAGCGCCAACCACTTACTCCAGTTTTCGCAAAAAAAAACACATTCACTCCAGTTCTTGGGTGTGCTATGGACAAAACAACGCAAATACAGTAGGTCTCCAAGCATTGATTCATGCGCTCAGTTTGGTTGTTTGTTTGTGGATGATGTGAGAGCTCATCTTCAGTTCTACTCCTTGCAGTTTGAATATCGTTTTTGCTCCGGTGCTCCCCCTGGCTGTACACGAGGGGGACAAACACAAGGACGGTCAGGATTAACCAAAAACTGTTCAGAACAAGGGGCACGATCGTCTTTTTTACCCGTTCATATAGCCGCCGAGGAGCCCTTGGGGGCCCGTGTGGCCCAGTTAGTTCATATGCGCGGCCGTATATGTATTCGTATATGCCTGGGCGTTTCTTTTTCGTGTGCAGCCGCCCGCGGCCGTGGGGCAGCACGTGTCCATGGGTACATACCAAAAGTGTCCCATCATATAAATGAGGAGGGGAACCACCTCCGGCCGCATCGCCCACCATTTCCCCCCGCCGCATCGTTTCCCTCTCCTATCCCTCTCTTCTCCCACTGGGTCGTCTCCCTCTCCCCCACCATGTAGGTATCCCCACCGCATCCTCTCCCTCACCTCCATCGCCATGGAGGACGCTCGTGGCGAAGTCACCAATTGGGGCGCAGATCTGGTGGCACTGCAGCACCCGGTGCCCGCAGTGGTGCAGGACGATGCTGGCGTCCACGGTGGTGCAACAGATGCTGCAGATCCGGAGAAGGTGAAGGCGGGCTCTAGCAGCGCAGTCCAGCCAGATGTGCACACTCTGGCGAGCTCCAGCGAGGAGCAGGTGGCGCAGAAGGAGGAGGCGGGCTCTAGCGAGGCGAAGAAGGTGGAGGTGATACTCTCCATCGTATCTACTTTTCAAACTCTTTTGCCCTTGTTTTGGACTCTAATTTGCATAATTTGAATGGAACTAACCCGGACTGACACTGTTTTCAGCAGAGTTGTCAGGGTGTTATTTTTGTGCTGAAATCAAAGTTCTCGCATTGACCTAAAAATTTACGAAGAATTTTTATGGAATATATAAAAAAACTGGCGCCAAAATTAACCAGAGGGGGCCCACCCAAAGGCCACAAGCCCGGGGGCACGCCTAGAGGGCTTGTGGGCCCCCTGAAACTCCTCTGACCTCAACTCCAACTCTATATAACCCTATTTGGGGACAAAAAAAATCAGAGAGAAGGATTCATTGTGTTTTACGATACGGAGCCGTCGCCACCTCCTGTTCATCAATGGGAGGGCAGATCTGGAATCCGTTCGGGGCTCCGGAGAGGGGGATCCGTCGCCATCATCATCACGAACCCTCCTCCATCACCAATTTCATGATGCTCACCGCTGGGAGTGAGTAATTCCATCGTAGGCTTGCTGGACAGTGATGTGTTGGATGAGATTTATCATGTAATCGAGTTAGTTTTGTTAGGGTTTAATCTCTAGTATCCACTATGTTTTGAGATTAATGTTGCTATGACTTTGCTATGCTTAATGTTTGTCACTAGGGCCCGAGTGCCATGATTTCAGATCTGAACCTATTATGTTTTCATGAATATATGTGTGTTTTGATCCTATCCTGCAAGTTGTAGACACCTATTACGAGTTAGGATCCGCATACCCCAAGGTGACAATAATTGAGATTCTTTCCGGTGATTACCGTAGTTTGAGGAGTTCATGTATTCACTAAGTGCTAATGCTTTGGTCCGGTTCTCTATTAAAAAGAGGCCTTGATATCCCTTAGTTTCCATTAGGACCACACTGCCACGGGAGGGTAGGATAAAATATGTCATGCAAGTTCTTTTTCATAACACTAAAAAAAAGACACGTCCGTGATGTTGGGGAACGTAGCAGAAATTCAAAATTTTCTATGCATCACCAAGATCAATCTATGGAGTAATCTAGCAACGAGGGAAAGGGGAGTGCATCTACATACCCTTGTAGATCGCTAAGCGGAAGCGTTACAAGAACGCAGATGAAGGAGTCGTACTCGCAGCGATTCAGATCGCGGTTGATTCCGATCTAAGCACCGAACAACGGTGCCTCCGCGTTCAACACACATACAGCCCGGGGACGTCTCCTCCTTGATCCAGCAAGGGGAGAGGAGAAGTTGAGGGAACCGACAGCACGACGGCATGGTGGTGATGGAGCTCGTGGTTCTCCGGCAGGGCTTCGCCAAGCACTACGGAGGAGGAGGAGGTGTTGGAGGAGGGAGAGGGCTGCGCCAGGGGAAGGGTGCGGCTGCCCTCTCTCTCTCTCTCACTATATATAGGGGGAAGGGAGGAGGGGAAGGCGCCCTAGGGTTCCCTAGGGGAGGGGCGGCGGCCATAGGGGAAACCCTAGATGGGTTTTGGCGCCCCCACCCCCTAGGAAACTTGCCCCCAAGCCGGGAGGGGTGGCTGCCCTAGGGGTGGCGCCCCCACCTCTCCAGGTTACGTGAGATGGGGTGGGAGGGCTCTCAGCCCCTTATTGGTCTGTTGTGCCCTCTGCCCTTGGCCCATAAGGCCCCCCAAAGCTTGGGGCCTCCAAACCCCCTTTCGGACGCTACTGGTCATCACCGGTACCCCGGAACAATTCCGGACTCCAATATCCTTCGTCCAATATACCGATCTTCACCTCCGGACCATTCCGAGCTCCTCGTCATGTCCGGATCTCATCCGGGACTCCGAACAACCTTCAACCACATACTATTTCCCATAACAACTCTAGCGTCACCGAACCTTAAGTGTGTAGACCCTACGGGTTCGGGAACCTTGCAGACATGACCGAGACGTTCTTCGGTCAATAACCAACAGCGGGATCTGGATACCCATGTTGGCTCCCACATGTTCCACGATGATTTCATCGGATGAACCACGATGTCAAGGATTCAAGCAATCCCGTATGCAATTCCCTTTGTCTAGCGGTATTGTACTTGCCCGAGATTCGATCGTCGGTATGCCAATACCTTGTTCAATCTCGTTACCGGCAAGTCTCTTTACTCGTTCCGTAACACATCATCCCGTGATCAACCCCTTGGTCACATTGTGCACATTATGATGATGTCCTACCGAGTGGGCCCAGAGATACCTCTCCGTCACACGGAGTGACAAATCCGATCTCGATTCGTGCCAACCCAACAGACCCTTTTCGGAGATACCCGTAGTGCACCTTTATAGCCACCCAGATTCGTTGTGACGTTTGGTACACCCAAAGCATTCCTACGGTATCCGGGAGTTGCACAATCTCATGGTCTAAGGAAATGATACTTAACATTAGAAAAGCTTTAGCATACGAACTACACGATCTTTGTGCTAGGCTTAGGATTGGGTCTTGTCCATCACATCATTCTCCTAATGATATGATCCCGTTATCAACGACATCCAATATCCATGGTCAGGAAACTGTAACCATCTATTGATCAACGAGCTAGTCAACTAGAGGCTTACTAGGGACATGGTGTTGTCTATGTACCCACACATGTATCCGAGTTTCCTATCAATACAATTATAGCATGGATAATAAACGATTATCATGAACAAGGAAATATAATAATAATAACTAATTTATTATTGCCTCTAGGGCATATTTCCAACAGTCTCGCACTTGCACTAGAGTCAATAATCTAGTTCACATCGCCATGTGATTAACACTCACAGGTCACATTGCCATGTGACCAACATCCAAATAGTTTACTAGTGTCACTAAACTAGTTCACATCATCATGTGATTAAGACTCAATGAGTTCTGGGTTTGATCATGTTTTGCTTGTGAGAGAGGTTTTAGTCAACGGGTCTGCAACATTCAGATCCGTATGCACTTTGCAAATCTCTAGGTCATATTGTAAATGTTGCTTCCACGCTCCACTTGAAGCTATTCCAAATGGTTGCTCCACTATACGTATCTGGTTTGCTACTCAGAGTCACTCGGATAGGTGTGAAAGCTTGCATCGACGTAACCCTTTACGCCGAACTCTTTATCACCTCCATAATCGAGAAACATGTCCTTATTTACTCCAAGGACAATTTTGACCGTTGTCCAATGATCCATTCCTGGATCATTCTTGTACCCCTTGTCTGGCTCATGGCAAGGCACACTTCCGGTGCGGTACACAGCATAGCATACTATAGAGCCTACATCTGAAGCATATGGGACGACCTTCGTCCTCTCTCTCTCTTCTGCCGTGGTCGAGCTTTAACTCTTAACTTCATACCTTACAACTCAGGCAAGAACTCCTTCTTTAACTGATCCATCTTGAACACCTTCAAGATCATGTCAAGGTATGTGCTCATTTGAAAGTACCATTTAGCTTTTTTGATCTATCCTCATAGATCTTGATGCTCAATTTTCAAGCAGCTTAATCCAGGTTTTCTATTGAAAACACTTTTCAAATAACCCTATATGCTTACGGAAATTCTACATTATTTCGATCAACAATATGTCAACAACATATACTCATCGAAATTCTATAGTGCTCCCACTCACTTCTTTGGAAATACAAGTTTCTCATAAACTTTGTATAAACCCAAAATCTTTGATCATCTCATCAAAGTGTATATTCCAACTCCGAGATGCTTACTCCAGTCCTTAGAAGGATTGCTGGAGCTTTGCATACTTGTTAGCGTCTTTCAGGATTGTCAAAACCTTCTGGTTGTATCACATACAACCTTTCCTCATGGAAATTGTCGAGGAAACAATGTTTTGACATCCTATCTGCAAGATTTCATAAATAATGCAGTAGCTGCTAATCCAATTCCAACAGACTCTTAGCATCGATATGAGTGAGAAAGCCTCACCGTAGTCAACTCCTTGAACTTGTCGGAAAACATCTTCACGACAAGTCGAGCTTTCTTAATGGTGATACTTACCATCATTGTCTATCTTCCTTTTAAAATCCATCTGTACCCAATAGCCTTACGACCATCAAGTAGTTCTGTCAAAGTCTACACTTTGTTTTCATACATGGATCCTCTCTCGGATTTTATGGCCTCTAGCCATTTGTCGGAATCTGGGCCCACCATCACTTCTCCATAGCTCGTAGGTTCATTGTTGTCTAGCAACATGACCTTCAAGACATGATTACTGTACCACTCTGAAGTAGTACGCATCCTTGTCACCCTACGAGGTTCGGTAGTGACTTGATCCGAAGTTTCATGATCACTATCATCAACTTTCACTTCAACTGGTGTAGGTGCCACAGAAACAACTTCCTGTGCCCTGCTACACACTGGTTGAAGTGATGGTTCAATAACCTCATCAAGTCTCCACCATCCTCCCACTCAATTCTTTCGAGTGAAACTTTTCCTCGAGAAAGGACCCGTTCTAGAAACAATTACTTTTGCTTCAGATTCGAGATAGGAGGTATACCCAACCATTTTGGGTATCCTATGAAGATGTGTTTATCCGTTTTGGGTTCGAGCTTATCACGATGAAACTTTTTCACATAAGCGTCGCAGTCCCAAACTTTTAAGAAACGACAACTTAGCTTTCTCCAAACCATAGTTCAAACGGTGTCGTCTCAACGGAATTACGTGGTGCCCTATTAAAGTGAGTGCGGTTGTCTCTAATGCCTAACCCATGAACGATAGTGGTAATTCGATAAGAGACATCATGGTACGCACCATATCTAATAGGGTGCAACTATGATGTTCGGACACACCATCACACTATGGTGTTCCAGCGGTATTAATTGTAAAACAATTTCCACAATGTCTTAATTATGTACAAAACTCAGAACTCAGATATTCATCTCTATGATCATATCATAGACATTTTATCCTCTTGTCACGAAGATCTTCAACTTCACTCTGAAATTGCTTGAACCATTCAATAATTCAGACTTGTGTTTCATCAAGTAAATATACTCGATATCTACTCAAATCATCTGTGAAGTAAGAACATAACGATATCCATCACAGGCCTCAAAGACTCATTGGACTGCACACATCAAAATGTATTACTTCCAACAAGTTGCTTTCTTGTTCTATTTCACTGAAACGAGGCTTTCAGTCATCTTGCCCATATGGTATGATTTGCATGTCTCAAGTGATTCAAAATCAAGTGAGTCCAAACTGTCCATCTGCATGGAGTTTCTTCATGCATATACACCAATAGACATGGTTCGCATGTCTCAAACTTTTCAAAACGAGTGAGTCCAAAGATCCATCAACATGGAGCTTCTTCATACGCTTTTATACCAATATGACTTACATGGCGATTGCCACTAGTAGGTGGTACTATCATTACTATCTTATATCTTTTGGCATGAACATGTGTATCACTACGATCGAGATTTAATAAACCATTCATTTTAGGTGCAAGACCATTGAAGGTATTATTCAAATAAACAGAGTAACCATTATTCTCCTTAAATGAATAACCATATTGCGATAGACATAATCCAATCATGTCTATCCTCAACGCAAACACCAAATAACAATTATTTAGGTTTAACACCAATCTCGAAGGTAGAGGGAGCGTGCGATGCTTGATCATATCAACCTTGGAAACACTTCCAACACGTATCGTCAGCTCACCTTTAGCTAGTCTCCTTTTATTCCGTAGCTTTTATTTCGAGTTACTAGCACTTAGCAACCGAACCGGTATCTAATACCCTGGTGCTACTAGGAGTACTAGTAAAGTACACATCAACATAATGTATATCCAATATACTTGTATCGACCTTGCCAGCCTTCTCATCTACCAAGTATCTAGGGTAATTATGCTCTTAGTGGTTGTTCCCCTTATTACAGAAGCACTTAGTCTCAGGTTTGGGTTCAACTTGGGTTTCTTCAATAGAGCAGCAGCTGATTTGCCGTTTCATGAAGTATCCCTTCTTGCCCTTGCCCTTCTTGAAACTAGTGGTTTCACCAACCATCAACAATTGATGCTCCTTCTTGATTTCTACTTTCGCGGTGTCAAACATTGCGAATATCTCAAGGATCATCTATCCCTGATATGTTATAGTTCATCACGAAGCTCTAGCAGCTTGGTGGCAATGACTTTGGAGAACTCATCAGGAAGGTCAACTCCCACTCGATTCAAGTGATTGTTGTACTCAGACAATCTGAGCATAAGCTCAATGATTGAGCTTTTCTCCCTTAGTTTGCAGGCTAAGAAAATCGTCGGAGGTCTCATACCTCTTGACGTGGGCACGAGCCTGAAATCCCAATTTCAGCCCTCGAAACATCTTATGTGTTCCGCGATGTTTCGAAAAAGTCTTCGGTGCCTCAATTCTAAACCATTCAACATTATCGAACTATCATGTAGTCATCAAAACGTGCATGTCAGATGTTCGCAACATCCACAGAACACGTTCGAGGTCCAGCACACCGAGCGGTGCATTAAGGATATAAGCCTTCTACTGTCCGCATAATTGCTACTGTCAACTTTCGACTATATTTTCTCTAGGAACATATCTAAAACAGTAGAACTAAAGCGCGAGCTATGATATAATTTGCAAAAGGCTTTTGACTATGTTCAGGATAATTAAGTTCATCTAATGACACGCAGGTCATACAATAAATTAAGACAACTCCTATGGCTCCTGCCGGTTGTCATACTCATCGACATGCAAGTCGTGATTCCTATTACAAGAACATGATCAATCTCATACATCACATATCATTCATCACATTCTTTTTGGCCATATCACATCACATAGCATACCCTGCAAAAACAAGTTAGACGTCCTCTAATTGTTGTTTGCATGATTTACGTGGCTGCTATGGGTTTCTAGCAAGAACGTTTCTTACCTACGCAAAAACCACAACGTGATATGTCAACTGCTATTTACCCTTCACAAGGACCCTTTTCATCGAATCCGATCCGACTAAAGTGGGAGAGACTGTCACCCGCTAGCCACCTTATGCAACAAGTGCATGTCAGTCGGTGGAACCTGTCTCATGTAAGTGTACGTGTAAGGTCGGTCCGGGCCGCTTCATCCCACAATACCGTCGAAACAAGATTGGACTAGTAACGGTAAGCATATTGAACAAAATCAACGCCCACAACAACTTGTGTTCTACTCGTGCATAGAAACTACGCATAGACCTAGCTCATGATGCCACTGTTGGGGAACGTAGCAGAAATTCAAAATTTTCTACGCGTCACGGAGATCAATCTATGGAGTAATCTAGCAACGAGGGAAAGGGGAGTGCATCTACATACCCTTGTAGATCGCTAAGCGGAAGAGTTACAAGAACGCGAATGAAGGAGTCGTACTCGCAGCGATTCAGATCGCGGTTGATTCCGATCTAAGCACCGAACAATGGTGCCTCTGCGTTCAACACATGTACAGCCCGGGGACGTCTCCTCCTTCTTGATCCAGCAAGGGAAGAGGAGAAGTTGATGGAGAACTCTGACAGCACGACGGCATGGTGGTGATGGAGCTCGTGGTTCTCCGGCAGGGCTTCGCCAAGCACTACGGAGGAGGAGGAGGTGTTGGAGGAGGGAGGGCTGCGCCAGGAAGGTGCGACTGCCCTCTCTCTCTCTCACTATATATAGGGGAAGGGAGGAGGGAAGGCGCCTAGGGTTCCCTAGGGGAGGGGCAGCGGCCATAGGGGAAACCCTAGATGGGTTTTGGCGCCCCCACCCCTAGGAAACTTGCCCCCCATGCCGGGAGGGGTGGCTGCCCTAGGGGTGGCGCCCCCACCTCTCCAGGTTACGTGAGATGGGGTGGGAGGGGCTCAGCCCCTTAGTGGGCTGATGTGCCCTCTCCCCTTGGCCCATAAGGCCCCCTAAAGCTTGCCGGGGCCTCCGAAACCCCTTTCGGACACGCTGGTCATCACTTGGTACCCCCGGAACAATTCCGGACTCCAATACCCTTCGTCTAATATATCGATCTTCACCTCCGGACCATTCCGGAGCTCCTCGTCATGTCCGGGATCTCATCCGGGACTCCGAACAACCTTCGGCAACCACATACTATTTCCCATAACAACTCTAGCGTCACCGAACCTAAGTGTGTAGACCCTACGGGTTCGGGAACCATGCAGACATGACCGAGACGTTCTCCGGTCAATAACCAACAGCGGGATCTGGATACCCATGTTGGCTCCCACATGTTCCACGATGATTTCATCGGATGAACCACGATGTCAAGGATTCAAGCAATCCCGTATGCAATTCCCTTTGTCTAGCGGTATTGTACTTGCCCGAGATTCGATCGTCGGTATGCCGATACCTTGTTCAATCTCGTTACCGGCAAGTCTCTTTACTCGTCTCATAACACATCATCCCGTGATCAACCCCTTGGTCACATTGTGCACATTATGATGATGTCCTACCGAGTGGGCCCAGAGATACCTCTCCGTCACACGGAGTGACAAATCCCAGTCTCGATTCGTGCCAACCCAACAGACACTTTCGGAGATACCCGTAGTGTACCTTTATAACCACCCAGTTACGTTGTGATGTTTGGTACACCCAAAGCATTCCTACGGTATCCGGGAGTTGCACAATCTCATGGTCTAAGGAAATGATACTTAACATTAGAAAAGCTTTAGCATACTGAACTACACGATCTTTGTGCTAGGCTTAGGATTGGGTCTTGTCCATCACATCATTCTCCTAATGATGTGATCCCATTATCAACGACATCCAATGTCCATGGTCAGGAAACCGTAACCATCTATTGATCAACGAGCTAGTCAACTAGAGGCTTACTAGGGACATGGTGTTGTCTATGTACCCACAAATGTATCTGAGTTTCCTATCAATACAATTATAGCATGGATAATAACCGATTATCATGAACAAGGAAATATAATAATAATAACTAATTTATTATTGCCTCTAGGGCATATTTCCAACACGTGACATTTTGGGTCGAACGAATTTTCCCCCTGTAATGCTTATGACACTTCTATGACGATAATTGTGACAAAACCCGGTATTATCATAGATGTGGTGGGCTCCTACTTCTATGACAAAAAATCATGACAGAAAACGGGCTTTTCGTCCTGGGCAGGCCGGAGACGCAGTTGCATGACATTCTTTGGGCCATCCATGACGGAAAAAACCGTGGTAGAAGCGAGGGCGAGGAAAATATCTGGGAGATCCCGGTTACGGTGGGTGGTCGGGGCCGAGCGATGCACTGTGGTTTGCGCGTTTCTCTCGTGTACGCGCGTGTGTGTGAGGCGTTGGCTAACTGAACCTTGAACGATTGCACGTTACTGAACCCGAGCGATCGATCCCTTGGCTGTTAACCGAACCCGAGCGATTCATTCGCTGCTGACTGAAGCCATGCAATTCCTTCGCTGCTGCTGCTAACTGAACCCGAGCGATCGATCACTACTGCTGCTTACTGAAGCCGATCGAGCCCCCTTGCGAGACGTTGCCAGCCGGTGTTGGGTACCCCGCGCTACTGCTAGGACAAAACCAGCGCTACTATTAGGCTTTTCCCTAGTAGTGATGGCTTATCCCAGAGCTCCACAAAAAGTTTCAAAATTATTGGAGCTATAAATATAATTATATGAATTTATAACTCCAATGCAAATAATTATTGGATTAGTTCAAGAACATAAATGCCATAGAAAAATCGGAATCATCTCTGGTTAAGGTTTTCACCTTTTTCCATAAATAATGAACATTTTGAAGGGCATTTTGGGTTCATTGAAAATATTTTGAGTTTGAACTAGTTGATTTGATTTGGTGGTAGGGTTGGATCAATTGTCATTTCAAATTTAACAAAATTTGAAGTATGTTGCATGGATGCTTATGCAATGCCAGGCAAGGCTAATGCCAGTGCTGCGAGCCTGTGACACATTGTTATATTACTATGATGATGAGAAGACATTGTTATATCATTATGATGATGATGAGATATTGTTATATCACTATGATGATGATGATGAGATATTGTTATATCATTTTGAAGATGAGACATTATTGCATCATATACTTTCAATGATGTACGTGTATGTTGGACTATATAACTGATGTATAAATACTACATAAATAAGGAAAAGATACACATTTAGTAGTGGCGCAGGTTCTAGCCCCGCGCTACAGCTAATTAGGAGTAGCGCGGGACCCCGCGCCACTACTAGGCTTATCCCTAGTAGTGGTTGGTAGCGGCTCCTAGCAGAACGTGTCAACTCCCATGTGTGCGTAAAGTTGTTTGACGAACCTCGACAATATGTCATATGAGACATTCCTTTTGCCTCACAATATATGTTGTTGAGCTCAAGGCGAGTACTTGTCACCCTTGTGGTAGCTTGACCTCTCTTCTTGAAACCGTGATACGGATTCCCGAACCATGTTAACTCTTAAACCAAGTAGCATGGCCATGCTTTCCGAATTTGATCACTCGAGAGGACCCAGAGAATGTTTCTCCTTATAGGAGGGGCAAATCTCATCTTGGTCAACCATGTCTGCGGCATGTCTCACAATTCACTTGAAAGCTACCATTATGACTACCTAGTTACGGAGTAGAATTTGATAGAGCCTAAGTGATTCGATCCTCATCCCGAGAACATGCGAGGACCTCAGACCTAGGACATGACATATAAATCATACCTGAGACTAACAGATAACAATATCTCGTTGCGTCTCAAAGTGGGTCTGTCCAACTCGGTGATCTCCATCCGCAAGTCCATACTATCGGTTTAACATCTCCATGCCCATGACTTGTGAAATATAGTCATCAACCAAATCATATACTAGTCAGACGGTATGTGCCCGCATAACCTTATCAACCAAGGACAATTAGAACAATCATCATACAATATATAGTTTCACAAACGAGCCACATATTTATTGATATGTATCATTGGTGATGTTCAAGGACAAAAGAAATAACTCATCAATACAGAGGGAAATAATATCATAACATGATTGCCTCTAGGGCATACTTCCAATAGCTTGATTATAACCATTGCTTCATCACTGTCCTGAAGGCCTGCGGGATGACAAGCATGGCGATATCTTTCTCGTCCTTGATCGACACTTAGAACCTTAGCGGATCCCGTGTTACCTCCTCGTGGCCGATCCTAGGCATGCGTCCAATGCCTAGCGACTGGCTCATGGTGTCGACCCTGCCCGACACGTAGACCCACTTCAACTAGCGGTTCATCGGGATAATGTCCTCGACATCCTCGGCGCCAACGATGACCTGCGCCCCTCTACTCTCGATGTCCCAGTCCGTCTTCATGACCTTGCCAGGTAAGTGGACGAGTAAGTACGGAGATCATGATTATCTGCAACTGCCATTGATCACCGGCAGTTGCACTTGGTCAGTGTTATGATCTGATCATAGCACTGATCATTTGCAACTGCCACTGACCGGTGGCAATTGCAAATGATCAGTGCTATGTTCAAAACCACTCAAAATGGATTCAAATTTGGCCTACTACTATTTATAGCATGCAAATTTGTCCTGCTACTGTTTGTACCATGCGCATGCATTGTCCTTACTATGATCATCAAGCACGTACTATGATCATGCACACATCCTAACCACCAATCTACTAAGAACATCAGCAACATCATCAATCTAATGGTCAATGCACCAAGAACACCACCAACAACACCAATCTAGCATCAACACCCTAAGCAGTAGCAATCTAACATTGTGATTGTAGCAAGAACAACACCGATCTTCGACGAACATCCTGAGAAGTTGCCATCTAGTATTATTGTTACTGAACCGCAATCGATTGGATCCGAATTGAATCCAATCCAATCCTACGTAGTTAGTATTAAACAAAAACCCTAAACACAACTATGAGCACGGGGAACAAATCATATACTTACCGGAGCGGGCACAAAGAGAAACCTCATCCAACCATTCACACCCCCATCAACACACACAAACGCACGAGACAACACATGATGGACCAACACAAAATACACTAGACAAGCGGGCCCCACACATAGCCGTAGCCCACACGTCAAAAAATCATTAGTATTACTGCAACAATTTTCGTCACGACAAAAGGCCAGCTTCGTCAAGCCGCAAGAATCAGGTCGCCGGCCGGCAACAGGCCGCACTACCTCATGCCGCTTCCAAAGACGCCCGTCTGCATGACCCATCCCTCAATCATCTCCTGCGTCGCGCGCCCGTTGTCCGCCGGCACGAGGTGCCCGGCGCCGTACACCACCACGTGCGTCAGTGCCCCCGACCACTGCACGTACCCGGCGAGCTCCTGCTCCTCCCCTTCTCCGGTCCGCCACATGGCGTGCTCGGCGTCCTGGAACGCGCGCAGGCCGCCCCAGCGCAGGTCCTTGATCCACGCCTCCTGCGACACGACGCCGTCCCGGAGGTCGCGGATGCCCTGGTACAGCAGCACGCGCGTCTGCCGGAGCAGCGCCTCCACCTCCGGCAGCACGCTCTTCATCACGTCCTCGTACATGGCCTCTCCCACCGCGTCGCTGCACCCCTCCCACATCACGTCCGGGAGCGCGCCCAGCGCTGCCTTGACCTCCGCCCTGTTGAGGAACTTCTCGACGCCAGCCGACGCGTACGGCCGCTGCTTGGCGAAGTCGTAGAGCGTGGCGAGGCCCGTGGCATTCTGCAGCCAGTCAAGCACGCGGCCCCGCGCGTCAGCCGCCTCCCGCCACCGCGCGGCCGCCGTGAGCGCGGCCGCCTCCGCCTGCATCGCCTCCATCTCCCGCCGCTGCCGCCCGTTGACGAGGCCCATGAAGTAGGCCGAGTCGGCGTGCGTGGCCACCTGCGCGACCGGGTGCGTGAGCCCGTTCCCGATGGCCACGCCGCGGAGGTTGATCCTCCGCCACGCCGGCAGCGTCGGGTTCGCGACGAATATGTGCGCGCCGGCGGCCGGGACGTACTTGCCGGCGTAGCTCTCGCCCGAGAGGAAGAAGGGCCGCTTGCGGAACGTGGGCGGGTTGGCGTCTAAAAACGACTGGAGCGCGGCGAGGATGTGGGCGGCGACGGCGGGCTGGTCCCTGGGGATGAGGGCGGGCGACGGCGCGGCGCTGAAGCCGGTGCCGAGCGGGCTGTCAAGGAAGAGCAGCCCGAAGCGGCGGTTCCAGGCGAAGGGGTTGCGGGAGAGCGAGCTGCCGTCGGGCGCATCGGCGAGGTAGGGGCCGAGCTCGAAGAGGTCGCCGATGAGGCCGGAGCAGCCGGGCCCGCCCTGCAGCCAGAGGAGCAGCGGCGTGTCGGCCGGCGTGGCGGCGAGCGGGGCGCTGGCCTCGTAGAAGGCGTAGAAGAGGGAGGCGTTGGCGGACGGATCGACGGAGAGGGAGCTGGTCGGCACGCCTCCTTGGGGAACGCCGCCGCCGCTTCCGCGAGCGAGACGGCCGCTGCCCCTGCCGTGAGGAGGGCGAGGAGGAGGGGTGGGAGCGGCGGAGCCATCGATGGGCAGGGTGGAGTAAGGTACTGATGACTGTCTTGTACTCCTACCGCCGAGTATATACCGACGAATGGTTTGGCCGGGAAGCGTTCAATGTGGAGCCGTTTGAGGTGACTGGGACGCACGTTACTACCGACGAGCTGACATGGAGCACGCCGGAGACGGCGTACTCTGGGATGTGCTAAGCGACGAGTGGAACGAGACAAGCAAGTTTACTCGTGCCTGCATACTGGTATCTGGACGACCGAGTCTAGCTAGTGTTTGCATGGCGCTGAGGATCGATCGGCCCCACCTCATCCCGTCCGGACCGGCGACCAGACCCTGCTGCCGGCCGGCGGCCGGGATGCGACAGCGACCTCACATGTGCGCTCGCCTGAAGCAATTTCCCTCGCGCAACGTTTCTGGGCCGCCACTACGTAGGCCGAAAGCGGTGCTAAAGTTGTTTTTTTGACATTTAGCACCGGTACCCTACGTTGCCCAGCCGGTGCCAAATAAAAAGTTCAAGGCACCGATGCATGTAGTTGCTCCGATGCCATATTCGTCGAGCAAATAAACTAAGCGTCCTTTGCTACGCGAAACAATCCTGAGACACTGGTCGTTGGGTAATCTGAGCTAATATATTAGTACTACTTTATATGTATGTGGGCCAGAGCTGGAGCCGATGCCAAACCGTTCGCGCTATGTGGCCGGTGCTATAAGAAGGCGATGCCAAATCTGTGTGTATGTGGCTGCCTTTTCAGAAATTTGGCACCCCTTAGCGGCTGCCGCCCGGTCGGTCGTAGTACTGTCTGGTCTGTTTTTTCTATTTTTTTTCCTTTCGGTTTTTTCTTTGCTTTTCATTGTTTTTCTTCGTTTCTTTGTCAGTTTTCACTTTTTTTTCAATCTTTTTTCTTTGTTTCTTTATTGGGTTTCATTGGTTTTTTCTCTACTTTCTAGTTTTCTTCTTATTGTTTTCGGTTTTATTTCTTTCTTTCCTGGTTTTTATATTTTTCTTCAACTTTTCCTTGTTTCTTTCTCGGTTTTTTACTGTTTTTCATCTTTTGCACTAACTTTCTTTGGGGTTTTCTTTTTTTCTTTTTTTTCTTCGTCCTTCTTTGTTTTCTTTCCATACTTTTTTCTTTCTCTTTTTCTATTGAACAGAAGCATTTTATATACATGTTTAACATTTATTTAAATATATGAAACTTTGTTTTGAAACCAATCATGAAACATTTTTTGTGTACACGTTTGATTTTTTTAAATACATGATTAATTGCTTTTTCAGACATATGCCAACCTTTTCATGCACATTCTACATTTTTTGTATACATAAGGAACATTGTTTATACACACGTTTAACTTTTTCGAAATACATGACTAACATTTCTAAAACATATATTTTTTATGTTTACTTTTCTTGCGTACACATTGTACTTTTTTATATATACATTGTACATTTTATATATACATGTTTAACATATTTTGAAATAAATGATCAATACTGTTTTAAACACTTTTTATGTCAGCTTTTGCATATACATTGTACATTTTCTTTATGTATTAGGAACATTTTCTGTATACATCAGAAATATTTTTATATACACTTTTACTCCCTCTGTCCCAAAATACATGGCATATAAATCCAGTCAAAAGGTCAAATCTTTCTGAGTTTGACCAAATGTCTAGAAGGAAATATCAACAACTACAATATTGGATAAATACATTATGAAAATATATCTAATGGTCGATATATTGATACTGGTTATATATTTTTTATCTTAATATTTTTGTAAATATACTTCGTCAAACTTAGCAAGCATTGAATTTTTAATAGCCGCTTAATCTCGAGCATAGCCGTTTAATTAATGATAGCTGAGATTTAGTTTAGTCTCCAGCATAGTCGTTTAATTAATGCGTTGAGGTTCCGGCTTGTATAGTGTATTTGTCTCATGCTGAGAAGAGCACCCGTGGTGCGAAAAGTGCTTGCAGCTACCGAGCTCCACTGCTCTTGGTATTTGAAATTTTTGAAAAACACACTTTTGGTACTAAAAAAAATATGAAACAAATACGTGGATACGTGCACATTTTCCTAAGGCCTGGTAAAAATCTGGAAAAGAAATACTTTGTATTTTGGGAAATAGAAAAAGAGAAATTTCTGATATAAATGGCCCCTTTTTATCCTATACTGTCAGAAATTTATTTATTTTCCTATAGCCCAAAACAAAACAAGATTTCTACCGAAACTTGACGCGTGTAATCAGAATGTGTATATGTATCCCTGGGAAAAAATTCACATATTTTTTAAACTTCAAAAACCCGAATTTCAAATATTCAAATATAGAGGGCAGTGGAGCTCGGTTGCTGCAAGGCCTCTCTCATCCGTGGTGGCACTAAATAACACTGACATATATTTCTAATTGTCCTTCACATTACAAATAGCCTAAACATAAACAGTTCATGCTAAAATGCAATCCAGATATACACACAGGCTAACGGACCAACTACAACATATATAATAATGAATAACTACAAAAGGATTGTACATGATCCAATGCCATCCAGTGGCGAGTCTAGTAGGTGGGCTTCATCAGGCTTAAGCCTACCCTCCATAAACACATTTCAGCTAACCATACCACTTAAAAATAAAATTTATGCGATTTACATGCAAGAATCACAATGCAAATTGCTAATTAGGCTTAGAACTTGATGTTTGAGCCTATCCTTCATTTTCATGCTAGATTCGCCACTGATGCCACCTGCCCCACATCTCAAGAGTTCATTCCAAGATCCTAACAATATAAGATGGAGAGGCAACTCCCATACAACGCCGATCTTAGGATACCCGGATCACGCACAACGCCATTGGAAAAGAACATAGGGAGAACCAAGTACAACGCCATACTACGCCCTAACACACTTAAGCTCCACGACAACGCCCTCAGGAGGGAGAACGGCGCAGAGCATCGGCGCTGCTGAGGCCTTCACCCGAAACACTGGCACGGATCGAAACACCTCGACGACGTCTTCAGGAAAATAGCAGAGCCCACGAGAACCCTGGCACACACACTGGCGACCATGGACATACACGCCGTCGCAGTTTATTCCTAACCGATCATGATCTTTAACAGGCTCACAATGAACTTGATTTTTATCCGACTCACAGTGAACATTCTTTATCTGACCGAACAACTGAAGCAAACACATCATGGTGGCACTAAATAACACTGACATACTATATTTCTAATAGTCCTTCACATTACAAATAGCCTAAACATAAACAGTCCATGCTAAAATTCAATCCAGATATACACACAGGCTAACAAACCAACTACAACATATATAATAATGAATAACTACAATACTTGTTTGAATCGGACATGATCCAATGCCACCTGCCACACATCTCAAGGAGTCCACTCCAAGATCCTAACTCAAGGTTGCTCACAGGAAATCCTCTCTCCTTTCCCACCAACATATGCTCTGCTGCCAAGGCTTCAGCGATTTGCCCAACACAACACATTCAGATTCACCATCTGTTCGGTTCTACAAAAAGTAGGTCAGCTGCTCCTTCTTCCTCGACCCTCCTTCGCCGTAGAGGTCGTTCCACTGCTTCAGCTCGTTCATGACAGCTCCCTCCGCGGCGAAGCTCGCGGCGACCTGCGAACCATCGCAAACGGTTCAGTGGCCCCGTTCTATCAATGCTAACATGCAAAAAATGCAAGTCAGGGCAGCAAGCAGCTCACCTGATTTTTGGCCTGCCTCAGGTCCTCCATCGTCAGAGGCCTAAGATCGACGGCCGCTTCCTTGTCGCCTTCGGCCTTGGCTTCCGAGGCATCAACCTTGCTTGCTGAATCACCCTCCTTGCTATCTGAATCCACCTTCTCTGAACTGTCTTTGCTCTCTGAACTCACATTCTTGCTCTCTGCCTTGTCTGAATCCTCTGCCGCCGCGGCGGTTTTCTGCTTCGCCTCCGTCTTCCTTCTTTCCTGAAGTATCAAAGAATGTGTCGTTGGACAAGCATTATGGGATGTTCAGCACAACTTGTTTGTTCATAAGTATAGTATTCATAGTTCGCTTAGCAGCAATTCAAAGTCATCACACACTTACGTAAATGCTTAAGAAAGAAGACACTTATAAGTAAGCTTACCATCTCTTTCAACCGTTCTTTCTTCAGGAGCTCCCTAACCGGTCGGTACGCAGCTGTCACACAAAGATTCTGGGTGCAAAAGGGAATTAACAACTTTCAGTGATCCAGTCAGATACTACCTACTAACCCGGGTTAAAAAGAAATGCACTAACCTTAAGATCACTGCCGCTGTAACCTTCGGTCATGGTCGCAAGCTCCTTGTACTCGATGTCTTTATCGACCTTCTCCTTCGACAAAACTGTCCTTAAAATCAGCTCTCTGCTGTCTTGAGTGGGAAGGCCAACCATGATTCTGTTTAGGGTGACAGATAGGAGCAAACAATTAGCATCTCATCATGCAACAACCACATCATATATTTTCCCCCCGAACATAATGCTGCATTTGAACAGACCTGCGCTCGAATCTTCTAATGATGGCTTCGTCAAGGTCGAACGGTCTGTTTGTCGCCGCAAGAACGAGGATTCTTTCACCGGACTTCGACAAGATGCCATCCCAATGGCTCATGAACTCATTCTTGATCTTCCGCATCGCCTCATGCTCACCGCAGCGAGCGCGCTGCCCCAACATACTATCCACCTCATCCACAAAGATTATAGTAGGAGCCACCTTTGCAGCCAAGCTGAACAATGCTCGGACATTCTTCTCGTCCTCTCCAAACCATTTCGATGTGATGGTGGACATTGACACATTGATGAAGCTGGCACCTGCATCATTTGCTATAGCCTTAGCAAGCATTGTCTTGCCAGTTCCAGGTGGCCCGAACAGCAATATTCCCCGGCAAGGCTTTAGAAGTCCTCCTCCCTTGAAAAGGTCGGGCCGTCGAAGAGGAAGCATGACCAGCTCCTGAAGCGACTCTTTGATGTCAGCCAGGGCTCCAATGTCATCAAATGTCACCCCTAGCTCACTGGGTGGTATAACCTCTGGTCTGATACGCTTTTCAAACTCATTGTCGGGTATTTCCTGCTCAGACAGGAAAGCATCAAGGATAAGAACTTCTGTCAATGTTTCCAAAGAAGAACTACCATGTTTTGCTTTGCTCGGCATTCAGTAAACTAAGTAGTTCCAAACAAGATACTACAGTAAAAAGAGGTGTACCCTAATTTCTGTAACATGTAGTGAGTGACTCCGGTCTTGTTTTAAATAAAATGGGATCGGTCACCGGTCTTTCCCTACCCTGTCCTTTTGCAAATATGTAGCAGAACGAAAGGCACAAACAAACTGAACAGAACTTACTGGTTTTGGTGGCGGGGCGTCGCCATCTTTACCCGGCGATTTATCATTCTCAGGTTTCTTAGATCCAGGTGCACCTTTCAGACCATCCTTTGCAAGGAGTAGCATCAAAGTTAGCCTCGTAGGTAAACTGGTACACTATCTTAAGCATATGTATTTTATAAATACCTCGTTTGCTTCCAGTTTCAGCGTGTCTTTCCCACCAAGGCCAGTTTCTTGAAAAATGCTTAATCCATGGGACAAACTGCAGGGTAACATTTTGTTAAGAAAACCAGAACAAAGCTAATTAATACTGACATTAAGATAAATTGCCGAACCTTTTGGAAGACAAAAGGAGCTTCCCATTTTTGTATTCAGGATCCTTGGTATGAACCAAATGGTAAGAGACCGCCGACACAATAATTTCCTCGATGTAGTTGCTGAGGACCATAGTGTCTGCTTGGCAGATTGAGCTCAAATCATCGCAGTCTAGATCGTTTGCCGAGAGTACCTCCACGATGTGGTTTCTGTTGTCCTGAATCTGAATTTTCCTTGCGTCTTCTTCCATTTGAGTCTTCCAACCATTGAGATGGATTTCTTCCTGTGGGGGTTTAATGTCAACATGATAGGGAAACAGGCTACTAACCCTGTCCTCCATATCGTTGTACTCAGCGTCAGAGTTATGTAACCGGGAACCTAGTATCAGCACTTGCCCGGATAACTTGGCTAACATTTTCTGGAACATGGTGTAAGTTCTTTGCGATCTGTGAAGGAAGTGGTCAACGTCCCTTATGTAAAGAATAATGGGATCGCTTTCAGCCACTGAAATCATGACCTGTAAAAGTGGTTAGAGGATAAGAAAACCATGGAAAAACAGAGCTAGTCTAGTTCAGCCAAGAAGTATAATTATTACCTTGTAAAGTGACTGTATCAGAACTTTCTCATCGAAACACCAGCTGCTGGCTCGCCTAGCTGAAATCGCATCAACAGAAAAGGTTAAGCCATTAGGGCAATGATTCTCTTGTTTTACTTCACCAGTGTAAAAATTGAATAATCTGTCTAAGGTAAAAACACTAAAAACACAGGGCAGCAATTGTAGTACAGATGCAATTTGTATGCCAGCACTTCCTTTTCATGAACTAGTACAAACTCATTGCATAATTAAACCTGAAAATGTGGTTGTCATGCAGCCTGAATGCACTGGACATGGGTAACTGTTATCTATGAGATATTTACACTCAATTCTGCACATACTCGGATCGAAATGACTAAAAACTGATGGTAAAAAAAAAATACTGGACAAGGATGTTCACCTGAATATACAGAACACTGCGATCCAACGTCACTCATATCAGATGGCATGGAGGCATTTTTCCGGAGTAAAGGGTCATTGCTAGCAACATCAGAGCCTCTGAAGAAAAATGGACGATGGATACATAGATCAGATAACAGTACACAGTTAATCTCGGCATTCAATAAATAAACTGGCAAGTACAGATTACCTAGCCCTGGAATCTGCACTGCTTGTCTGACGACGCAATGATTCTGCACAAGGGTTTCATCCACAACAGGACAGGAAACTAGTCAAAATCTCAAAATATTGAGCAACCAAACTGAACTCTTATTTAGAATGAGGTTTCCATGTTTTTTTTTTGAAAACTTGGTAGGTGGAAAAAGGGGCTACAGAGAGTACACATAACAGCTAGTTTTACGTACGCTGTATGTACTCTTGCAAAAAGAAAAGAAAATAGGTTGAATTGTATGTACTGTAAAGTTACATACTGAAGAGTAAACGAATGTCGAAACCCCCTTTTCCTTGATCAAAACGAGAAAGCATATCAAAGACAGTAGACTGTATGTACTCTTGCAAAAAGAAAATAAAATAGGTTGAATTGTACTGCTCTTGTACCTCTAGGCTCATCCTTCTTTGGAAACATCGCAAAAGACCCGATGAAATCGGACACCCTCCCAAACGTCGTCTCGGACGCGGACTGGTTCTGAACCTGCACAACACAAGCATGTTTTCAGGTTGTCAAGCATGTTTTCAGAGCACATAAAAACAGAAGCAAGCAAGACAACAAATCCATGGAAATCAGTCTAAAATAAGTGACGCGACGGCTATTGTATATGCAGCCAAAATTGAATGATGGCAATATCTTTTTCTTCTGTTATCAGTCACGCTGTGGACATCCAATCAGGGACCCAGTTTGCCAAGTTGCCCAAATAAAAATCTCAAGATGCCCCAACCAACAACACTGGCATACAAAGCAGGCATGTTGTTTTACTCACCAAGGCCTTGCCGGAGCCCCCATACTTGCTCTGGATCTGCAGCACACAACAACATTCAGCAAACAAGAAAAAAGTTCAGAATCACGGCACGAGAAACGACGGCCAAGCGAAGGTGAAAACAAGCGGTATCGGAGTTTGATCTCCGGTTGCTGACCCGGAGGGAGAAGTCGGTGACGTCGAGGAGCAGCAGCCGGGCCTTGTAGTAGTGCGACAGAGCTTTGGCAAGCGACTGCAGGTAAGCCTCTGCAAACATACATGAAGCCACAGTTAAATCTGAAGGTGATGTACATCTGTAACGGAGCAGCAGAGGTAGAAAGAGATCATATCCATGATGATGGTGGCCGGAGGGAGAGGAGGACTGACCGGTGGGGCCGGAGAGGAGGATGGCGCGGCTGGCGGCGGAGAGGTTCCGGATGTGCTTGGACAGGTCGGCCTGCTTGAGGTGCACGAAGGCCGCGCTGATGAGCACCTCCTTGGTCTGCTCGCTGCAGCACACGCATCAACATTATATGACCGAACTGAACTTGAACTGAACTGAATTTTTACTCCAAAAAACTGAACTGAACTTGAACTGGTCATGGCATAATAACACTAAGAACAAATCCTGCTGAAAAATTCACAACCAACTCAACTGAACATGTGCGGTACCACGCGTGCGAATCACCCAACGAACTGCCTTTTTACTTTTGGTGGAAGAACATGGACGGTAACGGTGGGGGCATTTTGGTGAAGGAGCTGGAAAGCAGAGTTCAGTTCAGACTGGCTACAGTGAGTCAGTGACAGAACGCCGCCCCGCAGGCAGAGAGCCGTCGGTCGAATCGGGAAACGTCAAACCGACGGACCAACCAGATCGGAGGTTCGATCGGAATCCGGCAACGGCGAGCAAGGCAAGGGCAGCGGACCTGAGGTAGCAGTGGCGGTGGTGGAACTCGTCGAAGGTGACCTCGCTGTCGCGGCCGTCCAGCAGCAGCCGCCGCAGCTCCGCCTCCACCTCCGCGGCGCCGGCGCCGGTGCCTGAGCCTCCATCGGCCGCGTGCGCCGGCTTCGCCCACCTCGCCGACGCGAGCCCCAGCCCGACGCCCACGCCCATGCCCACCGCCGAGGCGAGCAGGCTCCTCTGCTCCATGCTGGTCCGGACGCGCCCGCTCGCGATCACCGCGTCCTAGAGCACGCACGGACGGCTCGCAAGAACTTGGAGGAAGGCCGGCCGGCGGAGCGAGGAAGCAGAGGACGGCGGGGGAGAGTAGGGGAGGTGAGGAGGAAGGCGGAGAGGAAATGAGCCATTGGGGGAGGGTTGGTGGGGGTATATATAGGCGGCGCAATGGCGGCGAGCCAGCCGGCGAACATGGGGTTTGGCTTCCGGGGAAAAAGCGGCTTTTTAGACCAATGGCTTTTTAGCATAGTGGATATGGTAATTGGATTATACAGTAGTACCCACATTACATATAGTGTACTAAAACACCTATGGTTAATTTCTTGGTCACCAAATTACCTTTACACATGTGTGCATCACAAACATTTTCTAATACGGAGGATTTCTTTTTACTAATACATTAAGAAAAAAGGCGAGAACTGCCAAGCGAATTGGCGGAAACCGAGAAAAAAAACCATTACAGATTAGTTCTAGACAGAAGAACAATCAACATACCGACAAACGCTCCCAACATGTAACTCCTAAAAACCCTCGACACATGTCTCAACTCGTAAAGATGGCCTCGTCGTATGGTTGCAACTTGAGGAAAATACATCGACAAAGATAACAGGCAAAACCAAACCTTGGAGATGAAATGACGCTCCTCGAAAACAAGAAACCACCACTCCTCGAAAGTGGACGCCGAGCTAGGCTCCAAGGGGCATGGAGCAGGCGTCATAGCCATAGCCGAGGACACAAGCGAGCTCACCTTTGATTAGACCATTGACAAATGTGCAACATGCATGCCCCTCGATACATGGGTCTCAACATCGCGGAGGCAGCCCCTTCGGTTGGGCCAAAAATCACTGTTTTCACCATTTTTGGTAACTTTAGCACAAAATGAACCCAGCCGAAAACTTTAGCACGATTTAACCCTTTTTTGAAAACACAAAGCATTGTATCGTTTCTGCTACATACCGTAACAAAGGCAAGTTTGGCGTTTCTACTTACCATGCCCAAGCCAAGCGTCCTACGTAGCAGGGTAGAAACGCCATGGGCCACAACATTTCCAGTAATGCCATGGCCCATGACGTTTCTGCCCTAAGAAGAAATGCCATGGCCCTTGGCGTTTCCAGCAACGCTCATTCACCTATTCAGGGAAGAAACATTGGCAAGTTTGGCGTGTCTAGGTAGGGCAGAAATGGCACGGTTTATGGCGTTACCAAAAGGATCAGATCGTAAAATAAAATATGGAAGAGTTCAAATCGTGTTAAAGTTACCAAAAATGGTCAAAACAGTGATTTTGGCACTTCGGTCACATCGTCAACATTATACCTCCATTTTGTGTTGCATATGTATATGATACTACCAGGTACTCTGTGGTGATATTTCAGACTACTTAACTTAGTTCATGTGCGATAAAATCCCACTAATTAATGTCTTTCTGATTTTTTGGGGGGAGAAGACCACATTTTTTATACGCAACACTAGAACTACATTGGAGATCCAAAGCTGCCACTTTGAGTGTGGGTTAGGAAAGTCATGCACTTGGACAGCAACCGTGTGCTGTTGTTAACGATGTACTACTAATACATACATGCATGGCATGTGAATTGTTTTGCTGCCAGCATCTCCTGTCTACCCAAATGTGGCAACGGCCTCAGCATCTTTCCTCATGTATTTGATAGCTCCATCGACAGTTGGAGCATAGCTTTTGTAGCCGCATGGACGGACACCATCTGTTTCCCATGGTAGCCGCAACCCACAAGAATTTCCCTGCTCGATGCTCCTTTTTTTTTTACGAAAAACGTGTTAGCTGCTCCTGAATTCACATTCTCATTCTCATGGCGGGTTACTACTGAGAAAAAAATTGTTGGGGAACGTAGCAGAAATTCAAAATTTTCCTATGTGTCATCAAGATCTATCTATGGAGAAACTAGCAACGAGAGTGCATCTACATACCCTTGTAGATCGTTAAGCGGAAGCGTTCATGAGAACGGGGTTGAAGGAGTCATACTCGTCGTGATCCAAATCACCGGAGATCCTAGTGCCGAACGGACGGCACCTCCGCTGTTCAACACACGTACAGCCCGGTGGCGCCTCCCACGCCTTGATCCGGCAAGGAGAGAGGGAGAGGTTGAGGAAGACTCCATCCAGCAGCAGCACAACGGCGTGGTGGTGGTGGAGGAGCGTGGCAATCTTGCAGGGCTTCGCCAAGCATCACAAGAGAGGAGGAGGAGGAAGAAGAGACGCAGGGCTGCACCAACGAGAGATAGAATCGCCTGTATTGGGCAGCCCCTAGGCCTCATATATAGGGGAGAGGGAGGGCTGCGCCCCCATCTAGGGTTTCCACCCCCAAGGGGTGCGGCCAGCCCTAGGTGGGGCTTGGGGAGGCGGCCAAGAGGGGAGGGAGAGGGAGGCGCCCAATGGGCCTTAAGGCCCATCTGGACTAGGGTTTGCCCCCTCCCACTCTTCCTTGCGCCTTGGGCCCCTTGTGGGGGGCGCACCAGCCCTCCTAGGGGCTGGTCCCTCCCACACTTGGCCCACGCAGCCTTCCTGGGGCAGGTGGCCCCACTTGGTGGACCTCTACCCTCCCGGTGGTCCCAGACATTACCGATATCGCTCGAAACTTTTCCTGACCAAACAGGACTTTCCATATATAAATCTTTACCTCCGGACCATTCCGGAACTCCTCGTGACGTCCGGGATCTCATCTGGGACTCGAACAACATTCGGTAACCACATACAAACTTCCTTTATAACCCTAAGCGTCACCGAACCTTAAGTGTAGACCCTACGGGTTCGGAGACATGCGCATGACCGAGACGTTCTCCCATTAATAACCAACAGCGGGATCTGGATACCCATGTTGGCTCCCACATGTTCCACGATGATCTCATCGGATGAACCACGATGTCAAGGACTCAATCGATCCCGTATACAATTCCCTTTGTCTAGCGGTATTGTACTTGCCCGAGATTCGATCATCGGTATCCCGATACCTTGTTCAATCTCGTTATCGGCAAGTTTCTTTACTCGTTCCGTAACACATCATCCCCTGATCAACTCCTTGATCACATTGTGCACATTATGATGATGTCCTAGCGAGTGGGCCCAGAGATACCTCTCCGTCACACGGAGTGACAAATCCCAGTCTCGATTCGTGCCAACCCAATGTACACTTTCGGAGATACCGTAATGCACCTTTATAGCCACCCAGTTACGTCGTGATGTTTGGTACACCCAAAGCATTCCTACGGTATCCGGAGTTGCACAATCTCATGGTCTAAGGAAATGATACTTGACATTATAAAAGCTTCAAGATACGAACTACGATCTTTGTGCTAGGCTTAGGATTGGGTCTTGTCCATCACATCATTCTCCTAATGATGTGATCCCGTTATCAACGACATCCAATGTCCATGGTCGTGAAACTGTAACCATCTATTGATCAACGAGCTAGTCAACTAGAGGCTTACTAGGGACATGGTGTTGTCTATGTACCCACACATGTATCTGAGTTTCCTATCAATACAATTATAGCATGGATAATAAACGATTATCATGAACAAGGAAATATAATAATAACTAATTTATTATTGTCTCTATGGCATATTTCCAACAGTCTCCCACTTGCACTAGAGTCAATAATCTAGTTCACATTGCCATGTGATTAACACTGATAGGTCACATCGCCATGTGACTAACATCCAAAGAGTTTACTAGTGTCTGTAAACTAGTTCACATCATCATGTGATTAAGACTCAATGAGTTCTCAGGTTTGATCATGTTTTGCTTGTGAGAGAGGTTTTAGTCAACGGGTCTGAACCTTTCAGATCAGTGTGTACTTCGCAATTCTCTATGTCATATTGTAAATGTTGCTTCCACGCTCCACTTGGAGCTATTCCAAATGGTTGCTCCACTATACGTATCCGGTTTGCTACTCAGAGTCACTCGGATAGGTGTTAAAGCTTGCATCGATGTCACCCTTTACGCCCGAACTCTTTATCACCTCCATAATCGAGAAACATGTCCTCATTTACTCCAAGGACAATTATTGATCATGTCCAATGATCCATTCCTGGATCATTCTTGTACCCTTGACCGACTCATGGCAAGGCACACTTCCTGGTAAGTGACAAAGATAGCATACTATAGAGCCTATGTCTGAAGCATAGGGGACGACCTTCGCCCTTTCTCTCTTTTCTGTCGTGGTCAAGCTTTAACTCTTAACTTCATACCTTACATCTCGTGCAAGAACTCCTTCTTTGGGATCCATCTTGAACACCTTCAAGATCATGTCAAGGTATGTGCTCATTTGAAGTATTATTAAGCATTTTGATCTATCCTCATAGATCTCGATGCTCAATGTTCAAGTAGCTTAATCCAGGTTTTCTATTGAAAAACATCTTTCAAATAACCCTATATGCTTTCCAGAAATTCTACATCATTTCTGATCATCAATATGTCAATAACATATACTCATCAGAAATTCTATAGGGCTCCCACTCACTTCTTTGGAAATACAAGTTTCTCATAAACTTTGTATAAACCCAAAATCTTTGATCATCTCATCAAAGCGCACAATCCAACTCCGAGATGCTTACTCCGGTCCTTAGAAGGATTGCTTGAGCCAGATACCTTTTAGCATCCTTAGGATCGACAAAACTTTTACGATTGTATCACATACAACCTTTCCTTACGAAAACTGGTAAGGAAACTCATTTTGACATCCATCTGCCAGATTTCATAAATGCAGCTTATGCTAACATGATTCCGACGGACTTAAGCATCTCTACGAATGAGAGAATCTCATCGTAGTCAACTCCTTGAACTTGTGAAAAACTCTTCGCCACAAGTCGAGCTTCATAGACGGTGACATTACCGTCCATGTCCGTCTTCTTCTTAAAGATCCATTTATTTCAATGGCTTGCCGATCATCGGGCAAGTCCACCAAAGTCCATGCTTTGTTCTGATACATGGATCCTATCTCGGATTTCATGGCTTTTAACCATTTGTCGGAATATGAGCCCACCATCGCTTCCCCATAGCTCGTAGGTTCATTGTTGTCTAGCAACATGACCTTCAAGACAGGATCACCGTACCACTCTGAAGCAGTCCGCATCCTTGTCAACCTACGAGGTACGGTAGTGACTTGATCCAAAACTTCATGATCACTATCATAAGCTTCTACTTCAATTGGTGTAGGTGCCACAGGAACAACTTCCTGTGCCCTGCTACACACTAGTTGAAGTGACGGTTCAATAACCTCATCAAGTCTCCACAATCCTCCCACTCAACTTTTCGAGAGGAACTTTTCCTCGAGAAAGGACCCGATTCAAGAAACGATCCCTATTGCTTTCGGATCTGAATTAGGAGGTATACCCAACTGTTTTGGGTGTCCTATGAAGATGCATTTTATCCTCTTTGGGTTCGAGCTTATCAACCTGAAACTTTTCCACATAACCGTCGCAGCCCCAAACTTTTAAGAAACGACAACTTAGGTTTCTCCAAACCATAGTTCAAACGGTGTCGTCTCAACGGAATTACGTGGTGCCCTATTAAAGTGAATGTGGTTGTCTCTAATGCCTAACCCATGAACGATAATGGTAATTTTATAAGAGACATCATGGTATGCACCATATCTAATAGGGTGCAACTATGATGTTCGGACACACCATCAAACTATGGTGTTCCAGGCGGTATTATTTGTGAAACAATTTCCATAATGTCTTAATTGCGTACAAAGCTCAGAACTCAGATACTCATCTCTATGATCATATCATAGACATTTTATCCTCTTGTCACGATGATCTTCAACTTCACTCTGAAATTACTTGAACCATTCAATATTTCAGACTTGTGTTTCATCAAGTAAATATACTCAACATCTACTCGAATCATCTGTGAAGTAAGAACATAACGATATTCACTGCATGCCTCAGCACTCATTGGACTGCACACATCAAAATGTGTTACTTCCACAAGTTGCTATCTTGTTCCATCTTACTGAAACCGAGGCTTTTCAGTCATCTTGCCCATGTGGTATGATTTGCATGTCTCAAGTGATTTAAAATCAAGTGAGTCCAAACGGTCCATCTGCATGGAGTTTCTTCATGCGTATACACCAATAGACATGGTTCACATGTCTCAAACTTTTCAAAAAGAGTGAGTCCAAAGATCCATCAACATGGAGCTTCTTCATGTGTTTTATACCATTATGACTTACATGGCAGTGCCACAAGTAAGTGGTACTATCATTACTATCTTGGGATATCTTTGGCATGAAAATGTGTATCACTACGATCGAGATTCAATAAACCATTCCTTTTAGGTGCAAGACCATTGAAGGTATTATTCAAATAAATAGAGTAACCATTATTCTCCTTAAATGAATAACCGTATTGCGATAGACATAATCCAATCATGTCTATGCTCAATGCAATCACCAAATGACACTTATTCAGGTTTAATACTAATCTTGATGGTAGAGGGAGCGTGCGATGTTTGATCAAATCAAACTTGAAAACACTTCCAACACATATCGTCAGCTCACCTTTAGCTAGTCTCCGTTTATTCCGTAGCTCTTTTATTTCGAAGTTACTAACACTTAGCAACCGAACCGGTATCTTAATACCCTGGTGCTACTAGGAGTACTAGTAAAGTACACATTAACATAATGTATATCCAATATACTTCTATCGACCTTGCCAGCCTTCTCATCTACCAAGTATCTAGGGTAATGCTGCTCCAAAGTGGCTGTTCCCCTTATTACGTGAAGCACTTAGTCTCGGGTTTGGGTTCAACCTTGGGTTTCTTCACCGAGCAAAGAACTGGTTTGCCGTTTCATGAAGTGCCCCTTCTTGCCCTTGCCCTTCTTGAAACTAGTGGTTTCACTAATCATCAACAATTGATGCTCCTTCTTGATTTCTACTTTCGCGATGTCAAACATCGTGAATACCTCAAGGATCATCTATCCCTGACATGTTATAGTTCATCACGAAGCTCTAGCGGCTTGGTGGCAATGACTTTGGAGAAACATCACTATCTCTCACGGAAGATCAACTCCCACTCGATTCAAGTGATTGTTGCACTTAGACAATCTGAGCACAAGCTCATCGATTGAGCTTTCTCCCTTAGTTTGCAGGATAAGAAAATCGTCGGAGGTCTCATACCTCTTGACGTGGGCATGAGCCTGAAATCCCAATTTCAGCCCTCGAAACATCTCATATGTTCTGTGACGTTTCGAAAACGTCTTTGGTGCCTCTACTCTAAACCATTTAACCGAACTATCACGTAGTTATCAAAATGTGTATGTCCGATGTTCGCAACATCTACAAACAACGTTTGGGGTTCAAGACACCGAGCGGTGCATTAAGAACATAAGCTTTCTCGTCCGCATAACCGCTATTATCAACTTTCAACTATATTTTCTCTAGGAACATATCTAAACAAGTGGAACTAAAGCGCGAGCTCACGACATAATTTGCAAAGATCTTTTGACTATGTTTAGGATAATTAAGTTCATCTTATGAACTCCCACTCGAATAGACATCCCTCTAGTCATCTAAGTGATTACATGATCCGAGTCAACTAGGCCGTGTCCGATCATCACGTGAGACGGACTAGTCATCATCGGTGAACATCTTCATGTTGATCGTATCTACTATACGACTCATGCTCGACCTTTCGGTCTCTGTGTTCCGAGGCCATGTCTCTACATGCTAGGCTCGTCAAGTTAACCCTAAGTGTTTCGCGTGTGTAAATCTGTCTTACACCCGTTGTATGTGAACGTAAGAATCCATCACACCCGATCATCACGTGGTGCTTAGAAGCGACGAACTTTAGCAACGGTGCACAGTTAGGGGAGAACACTTCTTGAAATTTTAATGAGGGATCATCTTATTTACTACCGTCGTTCTAAGCAAATAAGATGCATAAACATGATAAACATCACATGCAATCAAATAGTGACATGATATGGCCAATATCATTTTGCTCCTTTTGATCTCCATCTTCGGGCTCCATGATCATCATCGTCACCGCATGACACCATGATCTCCATCATCATGATCTCCATCATCGTGTCTTCATGAAGTTGTCTCGCCAACTATTACTTCTACTACTATGGCTACCGTTAGCAATAAAGTAAAGTAATTACATGGCGTTGTGTAATGACTCGCATGGTCATACAATAAATAAAGACAACTCCTATGGCTCCTGCCGGTTGTCATACTCATCGACATGCAAGTCGTGATTCCTATTACAAGAACATGATCAATCTCATACATCACGTATCATTCATCACATTCTTCTTGGCCATATCACATCACATAGCATACCCTGCGAAAACAAGTTAGACGTCCTCTAATTGTTGTTTGCATGTTTTACGTGGCTGCTATGGGTTTCTAGCAAGAACGTTTCTTACCTACGCAAAACCACAACGTGATATGTCAATTGCTATTTACCCTTCATAAGGACCCTTTTCATCGAATCCGTTCCGACTAAAGTGGGAGAGATCGGCACCGCTAGCCACCTTATGCACCAAGTGCATGTCGGTCGGTGGAACACATCTCACGTGGAAATGCGTGTAAGGTCGGTCCGGGCCGCTTCATCCCACAATACCGTCGAAACAAGATTGGACTAGTAACGGTAAGCATATTGAACATCATCAACGCCCACAACTACTTTGTGTTCTACTCGTGCAAAGAATCTACGCAATAGACCTAGCTCATGATGCCACTGTTGGGAAACGTAGCAGAAATTCAAAAATTTCCTACGTGTCACCAAGATCTATCTATGGAGAAACTAGCAACGAGGGGAGGAGAGTGCATCTACATACCCTTGTAGATCGTTAAGCGGAAGCGTTCATGAGAACGGGGTTGAAGGAGTCGTACTTGCCGTGATCCAAATCACCGGAGATCCTAGTGCCGAACGGACGGCACCTCCGCTGTTCAACACACGTACAGCCGGTGGCGCCTCCCACGCCTTGATCCAGCAAGGAGAGAGGGAGAGGTTGAGGAAGACTCCATCCAGCAGCAGCACAACGGGCGTGGTGGTGGTGGAGGAGCGTGGCAATCTTGCAGGCTTCGCCAAGCATCACAAGAGAGGAGGAGGAGGAAGAAGAGACGCAGGCTGCACCAACGAGAGATAGAATCGCCTGTATTGGGCAGCCCCTAGGCCTCATATATAGGGGAGAGGGAGGGCTGCGCCCCATCTAGGGTTTCCACCCCAAGGGGTGTGGCCAGCCCTAGATGGGGCTTGGGAGGCGGCCAAGAGGGAGGGAGAGGAGGCGCCCACTAGATGGGCCTTAAGGCCCATCTCGGACTAGGGTTTGCCCCTCCCACTCTTCCTTGCGCCTTGGGCCCCTTGTGGGCGCACCAGCCCTCCTAGGGGCTGGTCCTCCCACACATGGCCCACGCAGCCTTCTCGGGCAGGTGGCCCCACTTGGTGGACCCCAGGACCCTCCCGGTGGTCCCAGACATTACCGATATCGCTCAAACTTTTCCGGTGACCAAGACAGGACTTCCCATATATAAATCTTTACCTCCGGACCATTCCGAACTCCTCGTGACGTCCGGGATCTCATCCGGGACTCGAACAACATTCGTAACCACATACAAACTTCCTTTATAACCCTAGCGTCACCGAACCTTAAGTGTGTAGACCCTACGGGTTCGGGAGACATGCGAACATGATCGAGACGTTCTCCGGTCAATAACCAACAGCGGGATCTGGATACCCATGTTGGCTCCCACATGTTCCACGATGATCTCATCGGATGAACCACGATGTCAAGGACTCAATCGATCCCGTATACAATTCCCTTTGTCTAGCGGTATTGTACTTGCCCGAGATTCGATCATCGGTATCCCGATACCTTGTTCAATCTCGTTACGGCAAGTCTCTGTACTCGTTCCGTAACACATCATCCCGTGATCAACTCCTTGATCACATTGTGCACATTCTGATGATGTCCTACCGAGTGGGCCCAGAGATACCTCTCCGTCACACGGAGTGACAAATCCGCCTCGATTCGTACAACCCAATGAGACACTTTCGGAGATACCTGTAATGCACCTTTATAGCCACCCAGATTCGCCAGACGTTTGGTACACCCAAAGCATTCCTACGGTATCCGGGAGTTGCACAATCTCATGGTCTAAGGAAATGATACTTGACATTATAAAAGCTTCAGCATACGAACTACGATCTTTGTGCTAGGCTTAGGATTGGGTCTTGTCCATCACATCATTCTCCTAATGATGTGATCCCGTTATCAACGACATCCAATGTCCATGGTCAGGAAACTGTAACCATCTATTGATCAACGAGCTAGTCAACTAGAGGCTTACTAGGGACATGGTGTTGTCTATGTACCCACACATGTATCTGAGTTTCCTATCAATACAATTATAGCATGGATAATAAACGATTATCATGAACAAGGAAATATAATAATAACTAATTTATTATTGTCTCTAGGGCATATTTCCAACAAAAATACCTGATGAAAAATATTTTTTTGCGGATGCCTATGAAACAAAGTGAAAACCATATTTCAAAAGTTTTGGAAGTTCTTAAAAGAACATAGCGTCGTATGCTTCACAAACATGTAAAAATTCAAAATCAGTTTCAGTTTGGAGCTAGAAAAAACAAATTCAGCATCCATAGCTCCTAAGTGAATTTGAATCTATGACTGAAACTTTACGTGTTTGTAGGTCATCTCTCCAACACACCGTATTACTTTTCAGAATTTTGAAGCATATGATCTTCACTTGGTTTTCATCGATTTCCACTGATTTTTATCAAATACTTTCTCGGTAACTAGCTAAGGGCATCTCTAACCGATTCCTTAAAATTTAGCCCCTTAAAAGCTCTCTTATACCTTAAAATTTAGCCCCTTAAAAGCTCTCTAAGAAAAACCGGTTCCTCGCAGAATCCTTAGAAATTAACTCGTCAACTTTTTTAACACAAAATCATTTATTTTGAGGCCATCGAGTTAAAGATTTACTACTCAAAAGTTCTTATAATTCTGAAAAGAATATAGTGTCACAGGCTTCACAAACATGTAAAAATTCAAAATCAGTTTCAGTTTGGAGCTAGAAAAAACAAATTCAGCATTCATAGCTCGTAAGTGAATTTGAATCTAAGACTGAAACTTTACATGTTTGTAGGTCGTCTCTCCAGCACACCGTATTATTTTTCAGATTGAAGCATATGATCTCCACTTGGTTTTCATTGATTTCTACTGAAATTTGTTTCTTTATCAAATACTTTATCGGTAACTAGCTAGGGGCATCTCTAGCCGATTCCTTAAAATTTAGCCTCTTAAAAGCTCCCTTATATTTGTGGAGATAAGAAAAGGCGGTTCCTAGATGAATCCTTAAAACTTAACTCCTATTTTTTAACACAAAATCATTTATTTTGAGGCCGACGAGTTAAAGATTTACTACTCTATTATCTCATTAAATTATATCTTGGGCACATACTTCACCAGCTCCTCGCTAGGAGTACTGATCCAAAGAAAATGAGAAGAAAAATTGCACACTTCAATCGAAACACAAGTTTCTTGACTGCTCCTACAAGTTCAGTTAATAGTTTCTCCATCTCCTTATTGCTCTTCTCTATTCACTTCTCTAACTTGCACATTTGTTCCTTCTCTGCCTCCTCAAACTCGGGCATTGCATCATCTGCAATCTCATCTCTAGCAACTAGTCCACCAACATCTAATAGACCTATGTGGATCAATATATCAATATACTCTTCTCAAAACAAAAAGTTGCAACATTTCTACATAACAATAAGCACAAATTTTAGTTGAACCGAGGAACTACCGCACAAAAATGTACCCACTTTGTCCATTTTAACACGTGAAGAAAACCCATCCAGAATGTTCTATTGCCTTCGAGACCAAGCGCAGCACCAACCGCAAGTAGTCATCACACTTTATGAGCAGCAGAGGCACGCCGACGAGTTTCTACGTGAGGGACTAGCCCGACTGACGGGCGGATGAGGATACACCGGTGGTCAGATGACGAGCGAGATGCGAGCGGCGGGAGGAGGAATACCTGTCGCACTCCGGGTGGCTTCGCGGTTCGGTTTTTGATGAATCTCGATGAAATGCGGCAGCGCCGGGCGTATGTGCGTCAAATCTGGCAACGACGGTGATGGGTGCAGATGCGTCGAATCTGGCGGCATCTATGAGTGGCGGCCGAATCAAAGTAGGGCGGAGGAGCGGTGGGTGCTACGGGGCGTCTGCGGTGGTGCGTGATGGTCGGCGGAGGCAAGGACGACCGTGCCAAAGTGGATGCGGTTCAGCGCTGGGGGGAGGGAGGAGGGGAAAGGAGATTTTTTTTTCTAAGAAGTAACGCCGGTCGAGTAAATATAAGCGGCTACCGACGCGAGGAGTAAATATTTTGAGGGGCTAAAGCCGATAAGGGATCGGCTAGATCTTGTTTAACCCCTCAAAACCAAATATTTACTTCTCTAACCGGTTTTAAGGACCGGCTAGAGATACCCTAAGAGCATATCTAGCCGACCCCTTATAATTTTACTCCTCAAATGCCTCCTCAAACCTTAACTCATATTTATATGAGGGTTTTGAAAAAAAAGGGTTCCTAGCCAAACCTTTAAAACATAACTTCCTTTTACCCAAATTCATTTACTTTTAGGCTATTGAGTTATCCTTAACTACTCAATCACTCATTAAATGGCATCTTGGGCACATACTTCACCAGTTCCTCACTAGGAGAATTGATCCAAAGAAAAAGATATGATAAATTACACACTTGAATAGAAACACAACTTCCTTGACTGCTCCTACAAGTCCAATCAATACTTTGTATCTCCTTATGTTCATTGTCAACAGTTTTGCTCTTCTCCATTGAATTTTGTGACTTGGACACTTGTTTCTTCCCTGTCTCCCCATGAAAAAAGTTGGACATTAAATCCTCTGTAATCTCATCTCTAGCAACTATCCTCTCTTAATCAATAGATTAATGTATTCTTCTTCCCCAAACCAAAAGTTGCAACTCTTCTGCATAACATCAAGCGAACATTGAGGTCAAATTGCTTTGAAACCGAAGAACAATCGATATTGCACTCTCTTTGTCCAGTTCACACTTGTAGAACACCCATCCGGGCAGTTCTTCTGTCTTCAAGACCCGGTGCAACACCAACCGACATCAATCGTCATCGATAAAGTCAAGCCGACGAATTGCTGGACGAGGGTTGAGCCTGGCTGACCAAGGGATGAAATGCGAGCGCCGAGAGGAGGAAGACATGCTGTGAGGAGCTCCGGAGGCGACATAGAGTGCTTGGGTTGTCTATGCGGTTTGGTTCCCAACGAAAGGCGACAGTGCCGAGGCCTGGGTGCGTCGAATCCGGCGACGCTGACGAATAACGAGTGAATCGAAGTTGGAAGGAAGGGCAGCGTGTGCAGCAGGGTGTTGGTGCCGGTGCGTCGTAGCCGGTAGAGGCAAGGAGGGCGACGCCAGCTTGGATGCGGGCGAGCAGGGGGGGAGGGGATTTCTTTTTCATGACAACTGGCTGCGACCACTTGTATTTGAGGGTCAGCCGACGCGGCTTTCTATAATTTTTGAGGATTTAAACCATTTAAGGGTTCGCCTAGGTCCGATTTAATTATTGAGGATTTAAACAGTTTTTCCAAGAAATTAAAATTTTTTTAAGGGATCGGCTAGAGATGATCGAAGCTTGGTACATGCACTTTCATGCATGGTGTTTGCTTTATCCGGACCGAATGAACGTGCGTGCGCGCTAGCTCCATATAGTTAATCAAATCCGGCCACTAGCATAGCGATCAGCCGATGGTGACACATTACGGCCCGAGTTGATTAGGGCGCACACAAAGACGACGCATGCAAGTGCAAGTGGCCGGTGGATCCACTTGGGGCCGACGTGCCCTGCCCGGATTCCGCCGTGGATCCGACACGGCACCACCTTTCGTGCCCACGGCCTGGTGCCGTCGGCCTCACATCACGCTCTCCGTGGCTGAAGAAAGACGACGAAACAAAACTTCAACGGACTTTGTTCAGCGACGAAATGTTCATAAATATATATAGGTATATTCATATGCCGCGCCTGCCATGCGCATTGAAGCCGGCGGCGGCAGCCTCCTTGACCACCTCCTCTGCCTGTCCTCGTCCTTCTCATCTTATCCATCGCTGCATTTTATCTCTTGTGTTTGTTTGTTTTAATGTTTTCCGTCGCTTGTACGTTTTGATCTCTTGCTACTAGTTGTTGTGCAGGTAATTATTTTCGGGTTGACTTCTGGACTACTTTTTTGTTTTGCTTTCTCTTAGTGTTTTCTCTCACTCAAAATAAGGGTGTCTCGAATTTTTTTCCCGGGGTGTCTCGAATTCTTCGAATTTTATAGAAATTGCAGAGGTTTGTAATTCTCAGGATTAAACTTGCGGTGGATGCTGATCATGCTGTGCTGGTGTCGTTCCATTATCGCAATGATAGTGGAACCTGGCCTTTTGGTCTTATGTGAGAAAAATTATGGAGGGGTGTACCCCTAGAATTTTCCCACATGAGTTTTTTAATTCTACAATTTAATTTTAGAGGAGTTTTTTTTTCTTCTAAATGTTTTGTTGCACTATATTTCATAGGGGAAAAAAATTCCTAACCAATCAAACCTCTTGTAAGAAAAATCAATTGTTTTCCCTGCGATGCGGCCAAGCAAGTTAATTAGTGCAGATCAGGTCATGTAGGATTTGAGTGGACATAACATTTGCAATCTCTCATATTCTTTTTGTATCTTTGAAAAATGCCTCATTTTTGCGAATCCAACCAAGAAGCGGAAGCCTTGAACCATCGGTTATGAGATGTGGTTGGTCGGGAAGAGACACCATCCTACGTGGCAACCATGTCACACGGCCTAACAAGGCATCATTGCTTATGTCCACGTCCTAACTACCTTAAATATATATTTTTCCTCTGAATGAAACGACACTTGTAACTAATTAATTATTGTTACAAAACGCAAAAAACACTTTTGTTTGTCTGATCAGCTAATTGTTTCTTATAGTTGGTTGTTTCCTAATAAGCACTCCGTACCAATTGAACAACTTGCATATGGCAGATGATTGGCCACAATGTTAGGTCAAGTGATTTACAAAATGGAGTCCTTGTCCACAAGTGTCAAGCGGTGTACCGAAGTACATACCGTTATATATATATCATGTGATCTATAAAAGTAGACCCATCACTGATTCATTTCCAGCAAGCACATACACAATGTTCCGCGGGACACGTTCCATTATTGTTGGCATAATTTCTAATTTCTTTGTGCGTCATGACATACTTATATTTTGTTTTCTTGCGTACCGAACACAGGTCATGCCGTCATTATTGTGATTGGTGCCCTGACTTTGATTAATTAGTGTCCCACTTAAGTATAGTACTCCCTCCGTCCCATAATATAAGAACGTTTTTGACACTAGGGAGTATATTATAATCTCATCTGTGTGCAAAAGGACGGTGCGGAATCAAAACCATCCTCTCGCATGTGTGGTACTGATGCGGCACTACTTGGGAAAAAGGCGTGATGTGCTGGGCTTAAACAATCAATCAATCAAAGGTGGTAAAAGTTTGCCAACACGCAAAAGCCAAAAGCCAACGCAGCTAATGTTGGATCCAACAAAACGCCAATGTATGATATTCAGTTGTTGCCCGGTTGCTTTCTTGAATCTTCGCCGAAATCTTTCTTCGAAAGATGCTTTCAAGTACATACACATATATACAAATACATGCAAAGGTATATATATGGTAAATTGTATTACCTTCGTCCCAAAATTCTTGTCTTAAATTTGTCTAGATACGGATGTATTTAGATATGAATTTTGGGACGGAGGGAGTATGTTTGTGTGCATCAGTTGATGCACAAGTTAGAATATGCACTCTTTTTTGATTAAAAAAATGGTAAACCGAAGTAGAGTTTTGCTATTGGTCAAATGGTCGGTAGGAAAGCAAATTATGGGTAATTGCCGACAAGATGGTGTGGACACTGTCAAGCGTCTATAATTCTTTAGTCCCTTCTAACAACAGATTTGACACGCATGTATAACTTAACCAAGACAAGAATCAATTGCTAATTTCGTTGGTGCCTCCGACGTGGCAAAGGTGGCACTAGCGACCACCTTTACAAGCCAAAAAAGCACCAACCACATCAGGCGGTTTGTGAAAGGTGAAAAGTTCAAAGAAAGTTGCACATGCACTGAGCTAGCTAGTTAGCCAAAGGCAGTGCATGAAATGAGAGTTAGCATATATAAGAGCCTTTTTGCACCGGTTAATTAGCAACCAAGTAATCTTAGTGTGGCTTTAATTTGGGCCAACCTTTTTCATTTCTTATGTATTTGCCGATGGTGTCACCAACCTTTTTTGCATGATAAATTTTTGGGCCCTCCTTTTGTTTTCTACTCAACTTTCCATTGCGTTGCTTTCAGAATACCACCTTGAGCGTTGCAAACAAATATTCTTTACTTGAGGCCATTCACCTTGACTTCTTTTGGCCAGCTAGTGCATGCTAGCTAGCTGCAGTTTGCTTGGGGACAAAGGCTCTTGGTATCGCCGCGATCGACTTTGTGTGATGCATGAGCACAATCCGTCCGCCTTTTGGTCACGTACAAGCAATGCATAACGATCGATGCTACAAGTTGTCAAGTTCACTGTTTGTTTAGTTATTTTCCTCCGTTCCATCCCATGCATGCACACATGCATTATACTTCTATATGTTGCATCGAGATATCTTCTTAGAGTAGTTGACATTTGCATGTTAGTTTGAACAACTGTCTCGTAGGCATGGCTGTACATACATTGGGCAAATCAAAACCCACTTGGCGATCATCAGTGAATACATTGGCAAAGGCATATCGATCTCGATCACATGCCTAATATTTTTGGATTCTCAGGGAACGGTGAAGGTCTTATTAGTCTCAGATGATGGTCGTTATCTGGAAGGGAAAAGAGGGAGAAACAATATCAAAAGTCACGTAAATAAATTCCTATTCAAGAATGAATTCATGGAGATGGAGATGAAGGGGAAATCCCTCATGTTCAAATATTTTGGAAAAATGAATTCATGAAGAAGCATTACCCACGAGTAAAACGAGATAAAACGAGATAGAACTCTATAGAGGAAGAATGGTTTACAATAAAAGAAGAATGAAGCTTAAAAAAGGCACAAAGTTAATCAAATTTGCGTGGAAGATTGGATGCATGGGAAAAGAAGACAAGCATTCTTTATAAAAAGAAATCAATTCCATTGAGAGCAAGTACAATAGGGTGACATAAACAGTCTATAAGAAATAGAATAATATATGTTTGCTTAGTTGGAGGAGAGAGAATAGAAAAGAGAAGAGAAGCGGGCTCTTGGTTAGTAGCCAGCTGCAACATGAGACTCAAGACGCATTATGAGGATGTAAGGTAGACCAACTATTGATAAACTAGTACATCTTTAAAACTTACTATTGTACATGCCGGTTAAGAGGTAGGCTATAGAAGACATGACAACATATTATAGCTGTCCGTTGGTTGTATTATGCTTTGAGGGGTTAGCGCATGGATCGCTGACCTAACCTTCTCGGGAAAATGACGATTCCACAAGTAAAGGAAATTAAATGTGCATCCGACGATCTGAAAAAGATGTAAACAAAATTTGCGGTGTTATAAAAAGGTGCAAAGTAAACGTAACATTTTACAGAAATATGTTCGGTCTCACATGCATTTTAGGCGACATGAAAAACGGAAATTAGCAAAGGCTGAATTAGTTCGTGGGTGCATGTGCATGCATGGGAATGGGATGGATTGCATCCATGTGCCGGGCGTCGCTCGATGGGTCGACAGAGCGACGGTTGCACGCGCCGCTCCCTGCCAAACAACTTTTGGAGGCAGTGGATCGTCCGTCCATGCTATGGCAGCAACGGCTGGCAATGCACAGGGTAGCCAGCGTGACGTGTCGACGGGCAGCGTGCCGGCCCTGCCCGGAGATGGCGATTCCTTTGCGTCGACGGTGAGTCACCACCCACTGCAACCAGCTCAGCAGCGGAGGCGGGCACCGGCCCATGTTCCTTGTCACCTCTGTCATCACATATCACCAAATGGGCAGAAACACTTCTAGTCTTTTTATTTTATTTTATGTTGGAAATTCTTGTACAGTTTATATGCACCTTTGATCGAAATACCGTCGACAGTCAGTGATATTCCAGCAACGACTACCGAGGTGGTGTACTACTGCATGAGAGGTGCACACTGGCAAGGGGTCGACTATAGATAAACTGCGATAAAAAAAAACACGAGGGCCATGGATTTTTGAGCCGTTCGATCTAAATCAGATGATTGTAGTACATTCTCAGCAACCGCTTCTTCCTTTGATCCGCCTTCTGACGCCGGTCGGGCCGCCTGCTACCACCAGCCACGGTGTGTGGTGCTCGTGTGCGCACCTCGCCACCTGCCGTACCGACCATTTTTCTAAATCCCCATCTCGTGTTCTTCTTTGTTGAAGGCAACCACCATCCTCTCTTCTTCCTCCTCGGCACCTGAAAACCGCCAATCTTCGACTTCCCTCCACTCACGAGGCCATACCGTGTCGTCGCCGACTCTGCATCGTTCCTGTCCGACGCCTTGCGGGCGGTCTCCTCGCCTCACCGGCGCACAAAGCGGCACCCAAGTCTTCGGCATGGGCGTGTGCCTCCTCCTCTTCTTAATCGACCGACCCAAAATATAAATTCAGTCTACTTACAAATAGCCGTTGCGGCAATGTATATCATGAAGAATCCTTGCTAGCTAACGCACGGGAATCTACGTACGTCTATGCATGTACGTGCGAAATCTCTCATCTAAGCAGCACGTTGCTTATGCAATGCACGGCAGAGGAGATGGACCATGCGTACGACATTATCGCTCATCTATCCAGCACGTTGGTTTTGCAATGCATGGCAGAGGGGACATGGACCATGCGTACGTTCCACTGCCGTCCGCCGGCACACACATGTTGACATGTACTCCCTCCGTTTCCAAATAATTGTCTTTCTAGCCACCTCAAATGGACTACAACATACAGATATATGTAGACATGTTTTAGAGTGTAGATTCACTCATTTTGCTCCGTATGTAGTCACTTGTTGAAATCTCTAAAAAGACAATTATTTAGGAACGGAGGGAGTACCTGCGTAGGCAGTGGCAGACCCAGGAAAAAAATGGAGGGTGTGCACACTTTTTTTTAAAAAAAGAACTGCTAATCTAAGTGTCATATGTCATATATGTCAAAAGAATAACACAAATAGCTCAATCGACTCTCACAATATTATGTTTCAGAAAATCATTTCAAAATTGTGAAATTACAATACAAATAGTCTTGCATGAAAGATACACAAGAATAACTTCAGTTTGCCCTTCTGCTGCAACCTTCTTTATTTTGACCTCATTTTTTCAACAAAATGGACATAATACTACCAACCTCGAACAAAAAGTAAAGAGTCCTACATTACAACAAAACGGTGACGATTGGTTTGTTCAAAGGATAAATAATCTTTATGTCCTATTTCCACGAACAAGTGGGCTGCGGATACGGGTAATCCATGTCCGGCTGGTCAATGGCAAGTGTTTCAGGGCGGACGGCCGGTGGCGAGAGGAGGGGAAGGGACCAGGCGACAAGGCGAGCGGCCGAGGGGAGGGAAGCACGGGAGGGAAGCGGCAATGTCCGAAATGCAGACGAGCAGTCGAGACGGGAGATTCGGTTTCAATGGCCGGCTCTTGCATCCGCGTCCGTGGACTGCCCCCCTCCCTCCACGGACAGATGTGGGAGAAAATTTATGTGTCAGTGTTGAAGATGCCCTAACATTAGGTATGGTTACGCGGTAGATCGAAGTTGTCTCAAAAAATAACGTGATAACATCGAAGAGTCCTAATATTTTTCCTTTTTTTTGTTTGCAATCTAGGCGAGTTGCCGCTAGAGTTTCCGTCGAATTGATGGATGGAACTGATCTAGCTAGCTTCTACCGGGGTCATGTATCTACAGGAGTCTTTGGCTGATAGTGCTGCTAGTAGAAAAATCAGTCAAGCTGCTTATATGGTTTGCTAGGTTTGCATGTACGTGTACAGTTTCAGGTGAATTAGTTCTAGTACCACAAATAAAACCAACAAAATCAGCAAGATGACATATAGTGAAAAAACCTGCAAAATGCGGGGTGTGCCACGGCACACCTGGCACACCCTCTAGGTCCGCCAATGTGCGTAGGTGAAGATGTAGGGAGGATATGGTGGCTCCCAGATGCGCCCAGGCGTCCTGTCAGTCCGCCATGTAGTACGCGGCCCTACTCGAACCATATTTTCTCTTTCTTTATCCATTCTTCTAATTTTCTCTCTTCATCTTTATTAATCACGTGCAAGTGATCGGACATATGAGAAAAAAAATAAGAATTATGGCTGCACGAACGGACAAATAACGAACACGTCCGGTCAATGACCGGGCGCGTTCGCGGCCATTTAGAGGGTCATATTTGCCAAGTCCGTTTGTAGATGCACTAAGGGGCCGACTATAGATAAATTACGTGAAAGAAAAACACAATGGCCACTCGATTTTTTTAGCCGTTGGATCTAAATCGAATGGCTGCGGTGCATTATTCTACCTCCAACCATTCATCCCTTTGATACGCCTTCCGACGGCAGCCGGGCCGACTGCTACCACCAGCTGTGGTTAGTGGAGCTCACGTGCGCACCTCGCCATCCGCCGTCCCGGCCATCCCTCTAAATCCCCATCTCGTGTTCTTCTTCGATGACGGAAACCACACCACCCTCTCTTCTTCCACTCCGGCGCCCAAACCGTCAACCTTCAACTTCTCTTCACCCGCGATGTTGTGTCGCATCATCACCGACTCTTCGTCGCTCCTGTCCGATGCCTTGCCGGCGTCCCCTCGCCTCGGTGGTGCTCACCATGGTGCCCATGTCTTCGGCATCGGCAAGTGCCATGTGTCACCTCCTCTTTTGAATTGACAGACCCAAAATGTGAATTCAGGCAACTTAAAAAATAGCCGTTGCGCACAGATAAATCATCAGTATCCCGGGCGGGCAATGTGTCTCATGAAGAATCCTTACTAGCTAACGCACGGGAATCTACGTACGTTTATGCAGCACGTTGCTTATGCAATGCACGGCAGAGGATAGTCGAGGGACCATGCGTACCATACGATCACCCACCTAGCCAGCACGTTGGTTTTGCAACGCATGGCAGAGGAGATCGAGGGACCATGCGTACGTTCCACTGCCGCCTGCAGGCACACACATGTTGGCATGTACAGTACCTGCGTACGTGAAGATGTTGCAGCAGCTCCCATAAGTCAGGATAAGATCGCGTGCCTGCCTGCCCCGCTGGACCAGTGGCTGCATGTCACCATGTCAGGTTGCGTTGTCGACCGATCGCTGGGAAAAATATTCTTCACACAGACACCCCCGCTGCATCTGCATCTCCAGCATGTGCACTGTACACTAGCATAGCAGCCGGTATCGCTCCTTTTCGATGAATGAAAATAAAATACTGTCGACAGCAGAATTGCAGAAACATACTGATCCACACTACTATACAGCTATACTGTCGCTAGTGCCTAGTAGTGGTAGTATCTACTTGAGCTTGTGTCGTACGGACATGCTCTATTTTAACATGTACGCTGAATCCTATTCCATACACTGTATGAATGATACTGCTGCTATCCATCCGGTACCAGCAGTGGGCTGGCTAGTGGAGCAGTTAGGCTCTGAGAATACTCTACTCCACATCCTAACAGGCATCTACATCTGTAGATGTGGACTGATCATATACACTCTCGTGCAAGTAGGTTGGCACAGCACAGACACATCACGCATAGGTATGCATATCTAAAGATTGTAATGCCAACGGCAACGGTGCACACACGAACAGAAGGAAAATTCAGCGGATGGAATTAATCTGGATTTTCAACGGTGCACACGGAGGGAACTCAAAAGGAGCGGCCACAACGCATGCAAACGCAAATTAGGTCAACAACCACGCACGGCCACCCGCTCGCTCGATCGTCCATCGCACGCACGATGAGGCCACTCAGCTAGCTCGCTTAGTAGTGGGCATCCTATTTGGCAGGCATGCACAAAGGCCCTTTACGTACTAACCTGCCACCCTGGACGACCAGCAGGTGTAACACACTAGCTCAATATATATTGGAAAATCCGGGCTTGACAGTGACCAGGAACGATCCCCGTCCCTGTCGTGCGTGTCGGTCGAAAGATTACAAAATTTCTTCACGGTCTACTCGGCGGTGCATTGCACACTAGCTAGCTCTGCTCCCATGATCGGTGCATATGCATGCACGCATGTCACCGCCCGGCCGCCATGGAAAAAGCTGCTAGCTTAGCTTAGCTTGGGGCTACCCCTAGCCTTGACGGGGAACATGGGACACTGATCGTACGCTCCAGTGAATTGATTTTCAGCGTGCGGTAGATAAAGTAGTGACAGGGAATCAGGACAGGCATCATTGTCAAGCAAAGGATGCATGAGCATGGCCAACCAATCGGATCAGATCAGCTGGCCCGGCCGGGGTTCACACGAAAATCTTAATTGGTTAGTCTATTGTTGCGACTGACACGGTGGTCTTAATCAAAAAAACTTGACGTGATGGATCGATGAATGGCTAGCTGTGATTGTGAGGGCGTCAAGTCGCACATGGTTCCTGGCCGAGAGTGCCCAATGGCAACTAAAGACATCTCATTTTTTTTTATAGTGGTGGAAAAAGAATGTTGCACTGCATGCTGCCGCGGCAACCGTTGTTAATAGTCTGGATGCAACTTTGTGCTGCGGCCACGTACGTACTACCTCCGTCCGAGTTTTTAGGTCCCCTCAGCACCCCACGCCTGTACCAAATTTATAAGGCCGCTGTCTCGAGAGCCATAAAAAAGTGAAACGGTGTGCTGCATGCAAGAGAGAGAGTGAGTAATCATGAGCTGCGTGTAGGCAAGGGAGAGAGAGAGCGAGTACTACTGGGCTGCATGCACGCGTGCAGTAACTGCGCGTCAATCTTATTGGCCGCTCGCTCTGTAGAATATATCTAAGCGCAGTTACAGGAGATAGCGCCTTGGTTCATGCGTTTTGGTCTGTGGGACTTAAAAACCCGGACGGAGGTAGTACGTACAGAGGCACTTGTACAATGTATAATCCCCTAGGAATCAGGACAGAGTATATGGACCACGTACGTACGTACAGAGTATATGGACCACGTACCTAGGGGATTATAACTAGGTTAAACTTGTAGCTAGGCAGGTCCTGGTGCACACTTGTCCCGTGTCCTAGGTTGGCAGCACCCATGCAAACGTGATAATTAACCAACTTGATGGATGGAGCAAATAATTGGTGTGCATGGCCGTGCATGGAAGGAATGGAATCTCTCCCTCGCCGGCCCACGATCCCTCTCCGGCGGCTTGTCGGCGCAGCAGGAACCCCCACGCTCATGCTGTGCATGCACCCACTACAAACTACAGTGCATATATAAGCTGCGGCACGATTAAAAGGGCATATAGCACAATCTGTTGGACGTAGCAACGTCTCGTTTATCTCCGGATCGGAGCTGAAGAAGATAGTATAACGTATACGCGACGGGAAACCTTCAAGTTTTGTAATCATGACCAGCTTGAGTCCACCGAGGGAGCAACCATGCAGTTCCAAAGGCCAGGAGCAAAGAGCTGGGAGCGATGATCTGTACAACAGAGGTCGTGTGGTGGCTCGAGCAGAGGAGACACGCGACCTCTGAGGTGGATGCGGAAGGAGATGTTGTGCATGGAGGCGTCGAGCGACACCAATAAGGCGGGGTAAGCGACAAGGATATATATGACTATTCATCACCCAGTGTGCAGAATAATTTATTCTTCACCCAAGCTAATCTTACAATCGTTTATAAGTAAATTATATTTGAAATACCAATATTACTTTCATATTGATTCACTACATGAAATTTAGCATAAGAAAACACAAAAATATAGGTCATAAGACCAGAAAAATTGCATTTTATGTATATTTTACACTATGTTTTATATTTGTAATTTTAGTAACATCAAATAATTTTTACGGTAATTATATATTTCTTACGTTCTCTTTTTACATATGAAATAAGACAAAATTTACGTAACGTGAAATTACAGTGCAGTAATGTTAAAATAGAGGGGGCGGGGGGGGGGGGGGTTTAAGAATAACTATTCCTCACCCTAGTTAACGACAATCAGATTATGTCAGGCCCTAAAATATCATGAACATATTTTAAATAGTGCAAAACATATTGATATTTTAGAAGAATGTTCACGCCTTCCAAAAAAAGTTTGTGATACTTAAAAAATGTTTATAAAGTTTTTTAAACTATCCTGATAAGTTTACAATTTTTTTTGTATCAATTAAAAAAAATGTGTGAGACATTTCGAAATAAAGTTCATGAAATTTAAAAATTATATCATATAATGATATTTTGGCGTATTTTCATTCCATTAAAAATGGTTATCATATATTTGAAAATGTAAATAATTACTGAAAAAATGTTGAAACAAGTATTTGAAAAATATTTAACATGTATTTGAAAAATGTTCAACGCATATCAAAAAAAAGTTACACGTGTATATGAAAAATTAACAATGTGTGTTGAAAAAATCGACATGTATTTAGGAAAGGAAAAAATGAAAGGGAAGAAAAAAAAAGCCTTTGCAAAATAGATAAACACACATAGAAAAAAAAGACCACACGGAAGGTTATAAAACCGGTCCAAAGAACCTTCCCAAAATCACTCCAGGAGCTACAATGTTGGATCGGCCTGTTTAGTAGAGCGATAGAGGCAAGGCAGGTCTATGTCTTGCAATGCAAGAGATAGCCCACTTGCCTATTAGTCCCTTATTCCGTTATTCGTAGGACGTGCATGAAGCTCACTATTAGTTTTCCGAATGGTCTGATCCATATAACGAAACAAATACCAGTGTGGTTATCCCGGTTTTGGGAGGAGTTTTTGTCGCTTGATTTGTAAAATGTTCTTTTCATTTTCTATTTTTATCTTCTGGTTAACCAGTTCTCTTTTTCTAGATTATTTATTTTCTCTTTGTTTGGTTTTAATTTCTATGTTCAATTTCCTTTTTTGTTTTTTTTATTTATTCTATTTTTTGTTTTCCCTCTCTACTATTTCATTGTGAATATTATTGAAATAATGAATTTTTAAAAATTCACAGACATATTACAAGTTCATGTCATTTTTATTTTTATTTAAAATGTTTAAGTTCTCAATTTTTTGAAAGATGCAAAATTTTACAAATCCATAATTATTTTTAAGTTGACCAAACAATTATGAAAATTTTCTAAAACTTGTGAACATTTTATATAACTCACAAGCTTTCAGAATTTAATATTTTTTTTAAAATTTTGTAGTTTATTTTATGAAATTCATCGATAAATTTTTAAATTTGAATGAACAGTTTTTGGAAATAGCAAACACATTTCTGGTTCATGATTTATTTTAGTTCGTGGACTTTTGTTTTACAACATTAAGGGAAAAAAACAGATAGCTACATGGTGTTCCTAACATTGAGAAGGCCGTCTTGATAACCCACAAGTGTGAGGGATCAACCATAGCTTTTTTTATAAGTAAGATTGTAAAACCCAACGAAGAGCTAAACTTAGAATTAATATTCTCTCAATTTCTATCGATCACCGACTCAACTCTAAGCATATCTAACGTTTGCTTTACCTAGAACAAGAATAAAAATACTTTGCAGGTGCAACGGGATAGGTTTGCAAGATAATAAAGAATGTGGAAATAAAGTTAGGTGTTGTTTTAAATAAAGAATGATAAAGTAATATAGTGAGTGTGAAAAAGTGGTGGTAGGTGTGCGGAATTTTTCCTAGGCAACCAACTAAGTCACTACGTACTAGACCGATGACTAGTTTTCATGTAGGAGAGGCCTCTGCTAGCATGTCATCCCTTAATTGGAATTCTATGCACTTATGATTGAAACTATTAGCAAGCATTCGCAACTACTAACAAGTTCATTAGGGTAAACCCCAACCATATCACTAAGATATATTGGTCTCCATTTAATCACGTATGTATCAATTTCTATGGTAGGAAGAAGTTTCTGTCGCTCTAGCCGCCCAATACCTAGTCGTATCAACATACAACTAACCCTATGGAGTGATCCATGCACGCTCATATGATGGGCACCAAAGGACAATAATATAAACATAAGCAATTTATAAACCAACCGTAGCAATTCACCAAGTAACGCATAGGACAAAAGTGTTCTACTCAAACATAATAGGGATGACACAAATCATCGGATAATAATTCATAGGACCAAAAACCATGTTCACATAGGGGATTACAATGGATTGCGGGAGAGTGGACCACTTAGTATAGAGGGAGGAAGGTGAGGAGGTGTTGATGAAGAAGGCGTTGTTGATGGAGATGGTCGCGGTGATGATGGTTCCCTAGGCGGCGCTCCGACACCATGAGGGTCGGATCTCCTCCGAGATTGGATCTCCCCTCTCCTTTTCTCCAGGTTTTCCTCTATGTTTTGGTACTATTTCTGCGGCCGAGCATTGTTTCCTAAATAGTCGGAGATCTGTAACTCCGATCTGGACGAAATTTTAACATGATTTTCCGCCATAATTAGCTTCCTTGCGCCTGAGGGAGAGCTCCAATCGGGCCACTGTCAGTCCGCAAGCACTGATTGCGCGGGTACCCCCTGGCCGTGGGGCCTGAGCTTCGGGGTCCCTGAGTAGCTTCTTGCGTTAGTTCTTTCATAAAAAATTCAGATATATTCCAGAAGAAATCCACACAAAAATTTAGGTCATTCCGGCTCCGTGATTTTTTCACCTAAAAACCCCAAAACAATAGAAAACAGGAACCGACCTTTGACACTGGGTTCATAGATTAGTCCAAATAAAAATGATATAGATTGTTGCCAAAAATATGTAAAGGTGCTATGATAATAGCATGAGACAATCGAAAATTATAGGTACGTCTAAGGCGTATCACGGTTCAGTACAGAAGAAATCATTAGAGGGAAGATGGCAGTCGACATGGGACCTCCTTCAACCACCAAAGCAGCTGTACTGGTGCTATCATGGCCTCCACCCTGGTAGATCGGGTTGCTCTATAGGTGGATGGTGCTTTTTCACCTGTTGACGATTTTGTGACAAGGATGATCCTTCGGAGACACGATGGTGGTGTGAGCTTTGCGGCGTATAGATATATCTTCAACTGCAATGATTTAAGGGGAAATTCATGTATTAATGCACACTATGGCATTGGCATTGCAGCATAGTGAAGGTCGTGTTATCGTCCAGCCCGACTCTTCACAGGCCTTGGCATCATTGACCGGTGAAAGTCTAGACGGTCAGCATACAGGCACATGGTAGCTGAGATTAAGTTTCTAATGGTTGATAGAGCATTTATTCCAATGAAAAGATTACATGTGAACAAAATAGGGTAGCAGATCAATTGACTATGTATAGTCGTTTAGAATGCACCACTGCAGTAAGGTACACCAACGACCACCTTTTAAAGAAATGGTTTATACAAAGTAAAGTTTTGTTCACATAATTTTGGAACATGATCATACCATTAAAAAATGTGACATTTAATAAAATTCTAACACTTAAAAAATGGCATGTATTTTTAAAAGTTGATGGCTTTTCTAAAAAAATTAATTATCACAAAAATGTTGACCCTATATTTAAAAAATGTTCAGTGTGCAGTTTACAAATGTTGAACATGTATTCTAATAAATATTCAACTTGTGTTTAAAAATTCAATATGCTTTAGAAGCATAATGAAGAAAACAACAAAATTGAAAGAAGCAAGAAAAAAAGGGAATAAAAAAAACCAGAAGAAACCCAATGAAAATCGATACGGAAAACACATAGAAAGTAAAAAAAGAAAAAGACCCACATAAACTTCTAAAAATGGTCTGAACCGATCCATAGAGGTTCCACAAATGAACCAATCCATTAGTTGGAAGCGGATTTGTAGCACCTGGGTGCTCAACACCCATATATGAATATTCAATTTTAAAAAATACCGAGAAAAATGATTTTTGTGGGGGGATTTTGGGATATCAAATCTGGGTTCCCCGATCTACTCGCGTGTGAATTTTTTGCAAAAAACTAGGAAACATATTTGTAGCGAAAAGAAAAAAAATTCCTATGTATAGAAAAAAATGGTTTGGATTGATTTTTGTTCGGAAAATATTTCCTTCACCACGGATACGTTTCCTGGTTTTTTTTTCACGAAACTTCACACGGTAGATTGAGAACCCAGGTTTCATATCCCTAGATTTCATATTTTTTAATTCTTTTGTATTTTTACGTTTAATATTCGTATAGGGGTGTAGAGCACCCAAAAGCTCCTTTGTATTTTTCTCCATTAGCTAGTCTATTGTTGGGACTGACACGGTGGTCTTAATATTTTTTTTGACATGATGGATCGATGGCTAGCTGTAATTGTGAGGGCGTCAAGGTGCACATGGACTGATGGACATGGTTCCTCGCCGAGATTGCCCAATGGCAACAAAAGCCATCTCATTTCTTATACTGAAAACGAAGAAGTGTTGCACTGCATGCTGCCACGGCAAGCATTGTTAATAGTCTCGATGCAACTTTGTGATGCGGCCACGTACGTACACAGAGGCACTTGTACAATGCATGGACCACCTACGTAGGAGGGTATAACTAGGTTAAACTTGTAGCTAGGCAGGTCCTGGTGCACACTTGTCCCGCGTCCTAGGTTGGCAGCACGCATGCATTGGGTCATGACACGACCCATGCAAACGTGATAATTAACCAACTTGACGGAATGGAACAAATAATTGGTGTGCATGCATGGATGGAATGGAATCTCCCCCTCGCCGCCGGCCCACGATCCCTCTCCGGCGGCTTGTCGGCGCAGCAGGAACTACCACGCTCATGCAGTGCATGCACTCGCTCACGGATGCGTGTATAGTGCAATATACTACAAGTCGCGGCAAGCCTATACTAAAAGAGTAAAAGAACATGTAGCACAATATGTTGGACGTAGCAACGTCTCGTTTATCTCCAGGGTTGAAGTGGGTACACGTGACGGGAAAGCATCAAGTTTCGTGACAAGATCAGCTCGACTCTAGGGAAGGAGCGACCAAGGACTTCCAAAGGCCAGGAGTAAAAAACTAGGAGCATCGATTTCTTCAACATTTTTTTTTCTTTTTTGTGGAACAAAGATGCTAGGGGCGTCCAGCTTTAAATTAATAAAGCCACTCGGCAGCATTCAAACAAGATTTGAAAGGAAACGGAGACCAACCAGGTCAGCAAAGTTTCTTTTTTCTTGAGGGAAATGATTTCTTCAACAATTGGGCGCGAGGAGAGGAGCTCGAGCCGGTGGCAGGCGTCGAGGAGACGCATGACCTTTGAGGCCGGATTCACTGTTTTGACCCTTTTAAAAAACTTTAACACGATTTGACCCCGATCTGAAAAAATTTCGTGATCTGACCCTTTTCTTACCGCCATCGTCCTTGGCGGTAGGGTAACACAGCCTACCGCCGAGGGCTATGGCGGTAAGACTTGACTGCGTCGTCACGGTCGTTTGGGGTTGAAAATACCCTACCGCCATAGTTCTTGGCGGTAGGGTCTGGCAGGTATAAATTAGGTGCGGCGTCTATTACTACCGAAGCGCTTTGGTGGGCAGTTGGCTAGCGCGTGTGATTTTAATCTGTAGGTCTTGGGTTTGAGCCTAGCTAAGGCTATTTTTTTTCATTTTTATTTTGCCCAATAAAAAATAAATAATTTGTACAACTAATATTAGGATATGAATTATTAATAAAAACATATTTTTACTTATCTGTAACTGTTTTATAAAATTCCCGCAATCATATATACAAATATGATTAATTGGTCTCACTCATTATCTGTGTAAAAAGGACTTGAAAGGCTATCCACATATCTTTTCATCATTCATGTATGAAGCCTCCCTGATAGTTAGGTCAGTGAAACTTGTGTTCTGACACTGGAACGCAAGAAATGATGAAATACGGCTCTTTGACCATTTATTTGTCCTCTTCCATATCCACAAATAATTTGTTTACACAGTGATTGTACCACTTTCTGCTATTTTTCTTAGTTAGTTTAAAGTTCGGAAGACCTTTGCACAACATGATTTCTATCAGTGTTTGGGTGATAATACTTAGAACAAACTTACATCGTATTTGATCTTACTGGAGAGGTCATTTTTGTATCGCAGAATTGATAACATAGTAGCAACTAAACTGGGGACCAGGAGGTGCGCGTGTGTGTAGTAGTTTGAGCGAGCCGATCAATCTTAGTGTTGTTCAGAAATAAACATTTACGTTTAATTAAACAGTTAAAAATCGAGCATAAAGTGCTTTTATTCCGATAATTTGTTGCAAACAATTATTAAGTACACACCATATGTAGCTCTTTTGGCAAAACAACATGAAAGAAAACTCATAATTAACATAGCTGGTAAGAGACAAACAATAACAGAGTTAAACAAAGTAACATATGATGAGAACTTAATTGCAGAGTGCGTAATCTTCATGATGAGCAAAGAATAAAAATGCTCTCCCTCATGTATGTTACAGATCTAAGCTGTAAAAAGACTGCAGAAAAACAAATCTTTTACTACAATTCTAATAGACGCCGCGCCTGATTTATACATTCCAGACCCTACCGCCAAGGACTATGGCGGTAGGGTATTTTCAACCTCAAACGACCGTGACGGGGCAGTCAAGTCTTACCGCCATAGCCCTCGGCGGTAGGATGTGTTACGCTACCGCCAAGGACGATGGCGGTAGGAAAAAGGGTCAGATCATGAAATTTTTTCAGATCAGGGTCAGATCGCGTTAAAGTTTTTAAAAAGGGTCAAAACAGTGAATTCGGCCGACCTTTGAGGTGGTGGAGAGAACAAGATGTTGTGCAAGGGGGCTTCGAGTAGCGGCAAGATCGAAGGCGCGGTAAGTGGCAATGATACGTGGGTATATACACACTGAATCACTCAACATGATGGCATCAAGACCCATTTACAGACACTCAGATTCTTGGATCCACCTCCCTGGCCAGCGTCTCTTCGTATGTAACCAGCCGTTGATTTGTCAGCATGTGGTTGTAGGAAGGAATCAAGTTTTATATCTTCATTAATTTCTTTGATCCAAAAGGCTTGATTACATGTGTTTTCATTTTTTAGGGTGGTCATGACTGTGATTTTTCCTTTTTTCTCGGGAGCAGCACAACTATGCTTCTCGCGGAAGCAAAATCGTGCTTCCACGAGATTTGCTTCTCGTGCAAGCACATATTTTTTTTATCAGAGATGCACAACTATGCTTCTCGTAAGAAGCAAATCTGTGCTTCCACGAGAACCAAATATGTGCTTCTCGCGGAAGCACATTTTTTTTCTCGAGAAGCATAGCTATACTTCTCGGAAAAGCAAATTTGTGCTTCTCGTGGAAGCACAATTTTTCTTTTTTTTAGAAGCACAACTGATAGAAGAAAATCTGCGAGGGTTTTTGTTTTTCCTTTCTGTTACTTATGTTTATATTTGAAAATGCTCTAAAATATAATTAAATATATGAAAATATTAATATTCTAGTTTTTTGAAATGTTCACCATATATTATAAAAATATTCGTGGAATGTAAAATTTTGTTCTCCTAGTTTATGAAAATATTTTTTCATTAAAAGATGACGAGTCTAAAAACTGATCATGCAATGTAAAATATTTGTTTTTGCAGGTGTTAAAAGGTTCGTACCATTAAAAAATGTTCGTGACATTTAAAAATTTGACACGTTGAAAAATTTATGTTTATGGCCTTTAAAAAAAATATTCATCATGTATCAAAAAAATGTTAGCATGTATACAAAAATGTACAAGACATATTCAAAAAAATTCAACGTGTATTTTAAAAAAATGTTCATCATGTTTTCGAAAACAATGTGGAGGTGTATCTGAAAAATGTTCCACATGTATTGAAAAATGTTCAATGCGTATATTAGAAAATTGGTCAACATGTATTTTCTTTTATAAACATGTATTTAAAATATATATATTCAAACATTTATTTGAAAAAAATTCACCATGTATTTGAAAAATATTCAATGAGTATCAAAAAATGGTTATTGTGAATACAAATTATGTACAACATGTATCAAAAAAGTAGACATGCATTTGGAAAAACTAAATTTAAAATATTAACTCCCGCTAGAAACCATAAAGAAAAACACAGAAAAAATAATAAAAAACCTACATTGAAGCTTCCCAAAATCGGTGCAAGACCTTTGCTAGACCTTTTGTGTACGTGTTAATTGGGTTGGCCCATCCTACCACTTGCCTAATGTGTGATTGTACTCAAGCTCGCATTAGGCGAGATATAGATTTTGACCGGATTCCCATTGGGGTGCCATAAAAGCTTAGCCGGGCCCGACCATGAGCGTCCTGACAAATGCTCATGTATGTCAAAGAGAATGTGAAAGACTACTTATAAAGTATTGTTTGTCTAAAAAAAACTTAGAAAGTATTGTTTCAGTGGATAAATATGTTCGAATGTAAAATTAATTTTGGTATGATTTATATGATATGAATGAAACTAAAATGTGTGTGCATGCCAAATAAAATGTTCAGACTACTTTTAAAATTTATTATTGTTATTTAAACAAGCCTTCATTTTTTATAAATTATTTTTTCCAATTTTTTTAAATGTTAATGAATAAATCCATTATATATAATAAAATAAAAAAATAAAAAATAAGGAAGATTGAACAATACAATCTTGAAAGGGGAAATAGAAAACAAAAACAAGAAGAAAAAGAAGAAATTTGGCCAGTGTAGTTGTCAAAGAGGCACTACAAGAACTAGTTAGATATATGTGCGTTTGCAACGAAACACAAATAATAATAAAAAGAGGTGATAAAGAATACACCATTTAGGTTTCCATTCACTATGCACGCTTTGATTCTCTTTTTGCTCGCATTGTATCTTCTTCCACATCCTCACTTGAATACAATGTGTTTCCTTGTCAAAATATTTATTGGAACTTGATGTTTTATGTATTTACTTCACTAAATGTAGAAGTTTAAAAAAAACATCATGTTATTGGTTTTGATGTTTGATGATTTTTGTTTATAGTTATTGTTAATTGTACCATGGCCAAATCAGGGACTGATAACACATACCACGTAGGAACTAGCCAGTTTGATCGGAGATAATGTGGTTAGTTAGGCTAATAAATCTCTCATATCGATGTCCCACACATTTGATTGAAAATTATGTTATTCAAATTCTCATGTTATTCATGCATGGCTTTTATTTAAAGAAACTAAGATCATCACTTTCTAAACATTAGATGATACCAAACATACTTGCGACAAGCATGTGAAATAGTCAAATCTAATGTATGAAAAATTACCGAAATTCACCGCATTTTTATATTCGAGAGTGGTTAGTATTAGTGATGGTATTTTTAGTACCAACTATAGAGCATGCATAAATTGTTATATTATTACTGAATCCACTATAAGATTTACAACAAATTTCACCATCGAAAACCCATTAAAATATGTCAACGGTTCAAATTATACACTAGAAGCTTCTATAAGTTTCTTCACCTAAACATACACTATAAGGCACAAGTAATGTATTTGTTTGGTATATACTTTAGAGATCTCCACAAAAGTATTTAAGGATATTAAATATAAATGAGCACATATACACACACAAATATATATATATGCTATGTAATTACCAAAATTATAAAAAATAATTGAAAAATATCTTAAACTTAGCACAACACAAGTGCAATTTAAATTATATGGATAACATCTATAAAAAAATATAATATGTCTTAACATAAAATGTAGTTAAAATATCTAATAAGAGATATAGTTCTTAAGATTATAGTATGATTAAATGAGTTATACAAAGTTATAAAGAAATATAAGAGTTTTGTATAAATTAAATCGTCCTAGATGAAAACAATTCTCAGATGGGCCCTGAGAGATAAATAACAACATGGCAACAATAGGGCGTTCCCAGTGACAACCACATCATTTGGATAAAGATTGTCTTATAATAAGTATTAAACTTAACTATTTCTTTAGGCTTTAACTATAGTCGGGATGAACCGACGACAGTGAAAGTGCGTGTGGATGGCGTAAACACAACTAAGGAGCAATATTGGGTTACTTGTGGGGTGAGGTTGGAGTGTGGTGGCGACAAATAGAGGAGTAATGTGTGCTCATGCAGCGGAGGGGTCGATCTCCTCCAACGTGCAAATGGTTCAGGAGAAGTTATGACATGAGATTGTATGAGCGATTTGAGGCAATAATGAAGAGAGATGCGCCAATTTTAGTGAGTTTGCCTTGTGATTCCTTTCATAATGAATTTGACTTGTCATTCAAAGTGATATTTGGGGACATTGAGTTTTTTGCAGATTGGATTAAGAGGTTAAGTCTATGGTTTTACACGTTGGACACATAATTTTTTCACTTTCGTTCTACAATTTTCATTATACCATTTTTCTTATCTAATCAAAATGATTCTTTAATATGTTTCACCATATATGAATAATGTGCACGTTTATCAAATCAAATGTGCATATATCCTATATTATACATAAAATAGTTGATCGCACTACTTTTATTATCTTAACATGCACACATGTAGTGGCGTAACCATGGTAAATTTGTTAGGCGGGCCAGACAGGCCAGTTAAAGTTGACCTCCCAAAATTTTCTCTTATGACCTACTGAATCTTCACTGTATTTGTTTCTACGTTGGGCGGGCCACGACCTGGTTTGCCGTGTCTAGCTCCGCTTCGTCCGCACACATGCCATCTCATCAAAGGCCCACCACAATATGCATGGGATTTTTATCCATTATTAGTTCATCCCCACTACTTCTATTATCAACATGTAAACATACCATCTCATCACACATGCCACCTCATCAAGGGCCCACCTCAACATGCATGGGAAATGTTTTCCATTATAAAGTACTTATATTCAATAAATATTTTTCAACTATACAATAATCAAATGCAATATATAATATGTATTTTTATCTTTGGTCTACCAAGCCAAAAATACAACCAAAACCCATTAAAATATACTATATTCGATTACCACAACAACACGCGGGGTTTCATCTAGTGTGCAAATAGTAAAAAAGATACTCGGTTATAATTCACTAGATATGAAGAATATGCACTATTTCATATAAAATGCATGTGTTTGTCGAGTAAAATGGTCACTCTACTTTTGAATTTTATTATTCTTAGTAAAACAAGCATCTATTTTCTTATAAATTAATTAATTTAAACATAAAATATAATAATTCTCATGGTAAAATATGTTGGAAATCATTAGAAAAGAAAAAAGATTGTAAAATACAATCCAGAAAGAGAAAAAATGGGAAGAAAAAAAGAAATTTGAACATGGGCATCTTCAAAGAGGCACTATAAAAACTACTTACTCTGTTCATAAATATAATATGTTCTAACTTTTTTTCTGGATCAACTGTATATAGCCATGTTTTAGTGTGTTTGTTCACTCATTTCGGTCCATATACAGACCATATTTAAATATCCAAAACATTTTATATTTGAGAACGGAGGGAGTAGTTAATTAGGTACCCATATGTTTACTATGGAACACTAAAGTATCAAACAAAGGCGAGAAGAACGAAAACAACACAGACTCATTAGTGTATACCATCCAGGCGCCAACTCATTATGAACTCTTCTATTCTATTCTTACTCTGAGTGTGCTTCTACATTCTCACTGAACACTATGTTTCCTTTCTCACCCCTCAAATCTGTTGCTTTCCATTCCCCTTCTACTTCACCAATGCTCCATTTTTTGTTGCCATACTCTGATGTGTACACATTTTGTACGGAATATGTTTTCACACTTTTTTGAAACAATGATGTGCCACTGAAATATTTCAAACAATTGAATAAACAATTACTTCTCTTCAATGTCACTTGAATACTTGAACGGGTTTGAATGAAAAATGTCGGATCCTTTTGAAAATTATATAAATATTTCAATTTCCAAAATAATATAAATTTGCTGCGACCCATTATGTACAATACAAAATACATGAAAAATTAGATAAATAAGTGAAAAGTACAATATAATAGATATTGATGTATAAACATACCATCTGAGCTAGAGCCGCATTCTTTTGAAACAACTAGCCTCCTCATGGATTTCTATTAAAGAAAACATCACAAAGTTATTACAAATCAAAATAACAAAAAAACATTAAAAAGAGCTATAGGAAAAATTATAGGTGCAGGCTCGGCCAACCAATCTACAACTCCAGCAAACATACCATCTACAACCTACAATGAGAGCGAGAGCCACATGATTGGTCAATTCCACTCCGCCCGTAGGGATGGTTTTAGCGATACCTTTCTATATGAACACAGGAGTATTAGTCTTAGGAATTGGTTTGTATTGTATATGATTGATTAATGGATTGAGGGCAAGATGAACTAGTTCAGTGTGGTGTAAATTTTTATAATAGATTTGAAAACAAAGAGTTGGTAGTTGCCACTGTGTGGTTGCAACCCCGGGTGACTTGCATCGCAATTTTCTGAACAATTGTAGTAGCGGCATGTATGGTTTTCCATAATGCTAATAATCCTTTTTTGGCACGTGGAATGCTAATAATCTTTTTAGATTACTACTGTATCACTGTTTTGGTATTTTTTTGAGGATAACTACCTAAAACTACCAAAGGCATCACTTGGTACATTCAGATAGCATCAGCGGACGGAGTTCCTCCGGCACGTCCGCAATCAACAGAGTATCTTCATTTCGTCTAGCTCTGGCGGCAAGTTCATGTGCTAGGTTGTTCTGGTCCCTTTTAATCACCTTGATTTTGGATGATTTGAAGAGCTGCATAACACCTTTTATCTCACTGACCACCCAGAAGCACTCTGATCTGTTCGAGCTCTCCTCTCCCAGTTCCTTCGCGAGCACTGTACAGTCTGTTTCAACAATCAGCGGACCCCTGTACAGAATTGACAGCGATGAGAGTCCTAGCAGAATGGCCTGCCCTTCTGCCTCTTCAACTGATTTGCATGGCTCCCTTGTTTTGCTCTCTGAATAAAACACCCGCCCCAAGTGGTTCCGTGCAACTGCACCAGCCCAGCATTATCCCGTTTGTACCAGGAAAACTGCGTCAGTGTTCAGCTTAACTACACCCATTGGTGGCGCCTCCCATAGAGGAGGCCGATCTGTCTTCGCTTGAACATGAGAATTGTTCCGGACAGGCGCCAGGGACTAATTGCTCTTACCCTTATACCCATTATTTGATAGTGACGGATTCCTGATTTCTTCCTCGTACTGTACCAGGAATAGCACCGATCTCGTGATTGTTTCCTTGCCATCATTATGCACACAATTGTCCCTCAGGAACCAGGCGCGCCACAAGAGCAACATAATTTTAATCCTCATGTCCGAGTCATGTTTATCCAGCAGTACTTGAAGCCAATCTGTCCTCGTGTACCAGAAATCTTTTTCCTCTGGTAACTTCTGGAATTCGTCATTGCAAATCTTAGAGCTTTGCTTTTAGTGCATGAAACAACGGCATGGAATTCGTCTTCATCCCCATTTCCGCATATGTCATATATACTATCCTGAACAATAGTCTGTCCGTACTTGTTCCTTTTGGTTGCCAAAGTTTTCGTCGCAATACGCCATCCAAATATTTTTATCCTCTCTGGAATGTTCAATTTCCAAATAACATCCCAAATACTTCTATGTCATGCCTGGTTTACCGAACTTGATGCTCCCGCACTTGTGCTGTTTTCTAGGCATGCCACAAGTTTGTAAGCACTCCAGACAGTGAAAACTCCGTTTTTTCATAGTGCCAAGCTACACGATCCTCAACCTCCACCGAGGGAATTTTGATTTTGTATATTTCCTCAACGTCAAAAGGATAGAAAATGCTCCTAGTCAGATCTTTATTCCACTCCTTTTTCTCCAAATCAATTAACTGATTAACCCATCGGAGCCTAGCTCTTTTTATGAAATTTGATGTTCTTAGGCCATCCTCTCTTGGGATCCACTGGTCCCTCTGTATTTGGATTCTTTTCCCGTTACCGACTCTCCAGATGAAGCCGCATTTTCAAAAGCTCTAATCCATGTTCGATTCCTCTCCAGACCGGGGAAGCATCCGAAGAGAAGACCGTGTTAAGTAAGTCACCTCTAGGGTAGTACTTTGACTTGAGAACTCTAGCGCATAGGCTTTCCGGGTATTGGACGAGTCTCCAGCTTTGTCTAGCTAACAATGCCAAATTGAACTGATGCATATCACGAAACCCAATCCCTCCCGCCCTCTTTAGTTTTATCATACGTTCCCAAGACATCCAGTGAACCCTCCTCTGACCCTCCTCATCTCCCCACCAAAAGTCTCTAATCATTTTTTCATACTTCTCACAAAATCCCTTGGACAGTAAGAAAACGCCCATAATGAAAGTAGGAAGCGCTTGGACTACTGATTTAGCATGGACTTCTTTGGCGGCACACGACATAAACCTTTCATTCCAAATATTGCATCTTTTTCCCAGTCTGTCCATAATGGGTTGGAACACTTCATCCTTCATCCTCCCCTCAGGTGTGGGGAGACCCAAATATTTTCTTTTTGAAGGTGGTTGTCTCAACTTCCAACACTGCCTTAATCTCCTCTCTTACCTGCTTTGGGCATAGGTCGCTAAAGATGATCGAGCATTTACTTGCACTGAGCAGGTGTCCTGTGCATTTCTGAAATAACTCCAGAACCCTCTTGACCGCCACAGCCTCCTCTACCGTCCCCTTGAAGAAAAGAAAACTATCATCCGCGACAAGCAGGTTTGAGATGCCCGGGCTATTTCTGGCTATTTTGATTGGCATGATATTTCCTCCCGCAACCTCCTTCTTCAGTAACTTCACCAAACCATCTGACACGAAGAGAAATAGATAAGGGCTGATCGGATCCCCTTGGCAAAGGCCCCTAGAGGGTTTGAAAAATTCCAGGTATTCTCCATTGCATTTCACTGAAAATCTAACCGAGGTCACACTTTCCATTATCCAATTGATCCATATTCTGCAGAAGCCCATCCTTTCCAGGACTTCCTCCAAATATTTCCAGTCAACCCGATCATATGCCTTCGCCAAGTCTAGCTTGTAGGCACACTGAGTATTGTGTTGGTTCTTACTATGCTGAATTTTATGGAAACACTCGGATGCAATAAGCGCATTATCCGTGATCATTCTGAAGGAAATATGCCCTAGAGGCAATAATAAAGTTGTTATTTATATTTCCTTATATCATGATAAATGTTTATTATTCATGCTAGAATTGTATTAACCAGAAACTTAGTACATGTGTGAATACATAGACAAACAGAGTGTCACTAGTATGCCTCTACTTGACTACCTCGTTGAATCAAAGATGGTTAAGTTTCCTAGCCATAGACATGATTTGTCATTTGATTAATGGGATCACATCATTAGAGAATGATATGATTGACTTGACCCATTCCGTTAGCTTAGCACTTGATCGTTTAGTATATTGCTATTGCTTTCTTCATGACTTATACATGTTCCCATGACTATGAGATTATGCAACTCCCGAATACCGGAGGAACACTTTGTGTGCTACCAAACGTCACAACGTAACTGGGTGATTATAAAGGTGCTCTATAGGTGTCTCCGATGGTAATTGTGGAGTTGGCATAGATCGAGATTAGGATTTGTCACTCTGATTGTCGGAGAGGTATATTCGGGCCCTCTCGGTAATGCACATCATTATAAGCCTTGCAAGTAATGTGACTAATGAGTTAGTTACGGGATGATGCATTACGGAACGAGTAAAGAGACTTGCCGGTAACGAGATTGAACTAGGTATTGAGATACCGACGATCGAATCTCGGGCAAGTAACATACTGACGGCAAAGGGAACAACGTATGTTGTTATGCGGTTTGACCAATAAAGATCTTCGTAGAAATGTGGGAACCGATATGAGCATCCAGGTTCTGCTATTGGTTATTGGCCGGAGACGTGTCTCGGTCATGTCTACATAGTTCTCGAACCCGTAGGGTCCGCACGCTTAACATTCGGTGATGATCGGTATTATGAGTTTATGTGTTTTGATGTACCGAAGGTTGTTCGGAGTCCCGGATGTGATCACGGACATGACGAGGAGTCTTGAAATGGTCGAGACATAAAGATTGATATATTGGATGACTATATTCGGACACCTGAAGAGTTCCGGGGGTCACCGGATAATTATCGGAGTGCCGGGGGGTTATCGGAACCCTCGGGGGAACTAATGGGCCAACATGGGCATTGTGAGAGAGAGAGAGGAGGGGGCCTTAGGGCTGTCCGCGTGCCTCCCTCCCTTGAGGAGTCCGAATTGGACAAGGAAGGGTGGGCGGCGCCCCCTCTTTCCCTCCCTCTCTCCCTCTCCTTCCTTCCCCCTTCCCCCTCCTAGTTGGACTAGGAAAGGGGGAGTCCTACTCCCACTAGGAGGAGGACTCCTCCCCTCCATGGCGCGCCCTAGAGCCGGCCGGCCTCCCCCTTGCTCCTTTATATACGGGGGCAGGGGGGCACCCGAGAACACACAACAAACATTGTCTTAGCCGTGTGCGGTGCCCCCCTCCACCATAATCCACCTCGGTCATATCGTTGCAGTGCTTAGGCGAAGCCCTGCGCCGGTAAATTCATCAACACCGTCATCACGCCGTCGTGCTGATGAAGCTGTCCCTCGACACTCAGCTGGATAGAGAGTTCGTGGGACGTCATCGAGCTGAACGTGTGCTGAACACGGAGGTGCCGTACGTTCGGTGCTAGGATCAGTTGGATCGTGAAGACGTACGACTACATCAACCGCGTTGATATAACGCTTCCGCTTTCGGTCTACGAGAGTACGTGGACACACTCTCCCGCTCGTTGCTATGCATCACCTAGATAGATCTTGCGTGATCGTAGAATTTTTTTGAAATTACCGCGTTCCCCAACAGTGGCATCCAAGCCAGGTCTATGCGTAGATGTTATATGTACGAGTAGAACACAAAGAGTTGTGGGCGATAATAGTCATACTGCTTACCAGCATGTCATACTTTGATTCAGCGGTATTGTTGGATGAAGTGGCTCAGACCGACATTACGCGTACGCTTACACGAGACTGGTTCTACCGACGTGCTTCGCACACAAGTGGCTAGTGGGTGTCTGTTTCTCCAACTTTAGCTGAATCGAGTGTGACTATGCCCGGTCCTTGTTGAAGGTTAAAACAGCACATACTTGACAAAAAATCATTGTGGTTTTGATGCGTAGGTAAGAACGGTTCTTGCTCAGCCCGTAGCAGCCACGTAAAACTTGCAACAACAAAGTAGAGGACGTCTAACTTGTTTTTGCAGGGCATGTTGTGATGTGATATGGTCAAGACGCGATGAAATATAAATTGTTGTATGAGATGATCATGTTTTGTTAAAGTTATCGACAACTGGTAGTAGCCTTATGGTTGTATATTTATTGCATAAGATGCAAGTGCCATGTAATTGCTTTACTTTATTGCTATGCGATAGAAATAGTTGCAAAAGCAATAGCTGGTGAGACGACCATGTGACGACATGTTGATAAAAGATCAAGATGATGGAGATCATGGTGTCATGCCGGTAACAATCGAGATCATGGCAGTACTTTGGAGATGGAGATCAAAAGCACAAGATGATGATGGCCATATCATGTCACATATTTTGATTGCATGTGATGTTTATCTTTTATACATCTTATTTTGCTTAGTACGGCGGTAGCATTATAATATGATCTCTCACTAAATTTCAAGGTACAAGTTGATAACCCACAAGTATAGGGGATCAATTGTAGCCTCTTTCGATAAGTAAGAGTGTCGAACCCAACGAGGAGCTAAAGGTAGAACAAATATTCCCTCAAGTTCTATCGACCACCGATACAACTCTACGCATGCTTGACGTTTACTTTACCTAGAACAAGTATTAAACTAGAAGTACTTTGTAGGTGTTTTTGGATAAGCAAGCAAGGTAATAAAGAGCGCGTAAATAAAAGCTAGGGGCTGTTTAGATAAAGACACAACTAAATTAGTTTTAGTAAAGAGCTTTTTGTTACGAGAAAGTTATTTGTCCCTAGGCAATCGATAACTAGACCGGTAATCACTATTGCAATTTTATTTGAGGGAGAGGCATAAGCTAACATACTTTCTCTACTTGGATCATATGCACTTATGATTGGAACTCTAGCAAGCATCCGCAACTACTAAAGATCATTAAGGTAAAACCCAACCATAGCATTAAAGTATCAAGTCCCCTTTATCCAATACGCAAACAACCTACTTACTCGGGTCTGTGCTTCTGTCGCTCACGCCACCCACCATAAGAAAATCATAAACATATTGCAAACCCTACAACGGGGATCCCTCACGCTTGCGTGACACGGAGAGCACCATAGTACAACACCAATAATAAAACATGCAACTCAAACCAATCTTGATCATCAAATAGCCAATAGGACAAAATAGATCTACTCAAACATCATAGGATAGCCATACATCATTGGGAAATAATATATAGCGTTGAGCACCATGTTTAAGTAGAGATTACAACAGGTAAAAGAGAGGTTACACCGCTGCATAGAGGGGGGAAGAGTTGGTGATGATGGCGGTGAAGTTGTTGGTGAAGATTGCGGTGATGATGATGGCCCCGGCGGCGTTCCGGCGCCACTGGAAGCGAGGGGGAGAGATCCCCCCTCCTCCTTCTTCTTCCTTGACCTTCTCCCTAGATGGGAGAAGGGTTTCCCCTCTGGTCCATGGCCTCCATGGCATGGGAGGGGCGAGAGCCCCTACGAGATTGGATCTGTCTCTCTATCTCTCTCTGTTTCTGCGTTTTTCGTCTGCTGCCCTTTGACCGTTTTGTATATATATATGGAGATCCGTAACTCCGATTGGACTGAAACCTTCGCCGTGATTTTTTACCAAAAATTAGCTTTCTTGCGGCCGAAGAAGGGCATCAACCGCCTTCTGGTGGCCCACGAGGGTCAGGGCGCCATACAGGGTAGGGCGTGCCCCGCCTCGTGGCCACCTCGCAACCTTATGTCAGCGTGGATTTTTCTTCCCGAATTTTCCAAATATTCCAAAAATAAGCTCCGTCCGTTTTTATCCTATTTGGACTCCGTTTGATATGGATATTCTGCGAAACCAAAAACATGCAACAAACATGAACTGGCACTGGGCACTGGATCGATATGTTAGTCCCCAAAAATAGTATAAAAAGTTGCCAAAAGTATATGGAAGTTGTATAATATTGGCATGGAACAATCAAAAATTATAGATACGACGGAGACGTATCAGCATCCCCAAGCTTAATTCCTGCTCGTCCTCTAGTAGGTAAATGATAAAAAAGATATTTTTGATGTGGAATGCTACCTAGCATAATCTTGATCATGTATCTAATCATGGCATGAATATTAAGACACGAGTGATTCAAAGCAATAGTCTATCATTTGACATAAAAACAATAATACTTCAAGCATACTAATAAAGCAATCATGTCTTTTCAAAATAACATGGCCAAAGAAAGCTATCCCTACAAAATCATATGGTCTGGCTATGCTCCATCTTCATCACACAAAATATTCAAATCATGCACAACCCCGGTTTCAGCCAAGCAATTGTTTCATACTTTAGTATTCTCAAACTTTTTCAACTTTCACGCAATACATGAGCGTGAGCCATGGACATAGCACTATAGGTGGAGTAGAATATGATGGTGGTGGAGAAGACAAAAAGGAGAAGATAGTCTCACATCAACTAGGCGTATCAACGGGCTATGGAGATGCCCATTAATAGATATCAATGTGAGTGAGTAGGGATTGCCATGCAACGGATGCACTAGAGCTATAAGTGTATGAAAGCTCAAACTGAAAACTAAGTGGGTGTGCATCCAACTTGCTTGCTCATGAAGACCTCGGGCATTTGAGGAAGCCCATCATCCGAATATACAAGCCAAGTTCTATAATGAAAAAATCCCACTACTATATGAAAGTGATAACTCAAGAGACTCTCTATATGAAGAACATGGTGCTACTTTGAAGCACAAGTGTGGTAAAAGGATAGTAACATTGCCCCTTCTCTCTTTTTCTCTTTTTTTTCTTTTTTTCTTTTTTTGGGCCTTCTCTTTTTTTGGCCTTTCTCTTTTTTTTCGTCTGGAGTCTCATCCCGACTTATGGGGGAATCATAGCCTCCATCATCCTTTCCTCACTGGGGCAATGCTCTAACAATGATGATCATCACACTTTATTTACTTACAACTCAATATTACAACTCGATACTAGAACAAAGATATGACTCTATATGAATGCCTCCGGCGGTGTGCCGGGATGTGCAATGATCTAGCATAGCAATGACATCAAAAAACGGACAAGCCATGAAAACATCATGCTAGCTATCTTACGATCATGCAAAGCAATATGATAATGAATGCTCAAGTCATGTATATGATGATGATGGAAGTTGCATGGCAATATATCTCGGAATGGCTATGGAAATGCCATAATAGGTAGGTATGGTGGCTGTTTTGAGGAAGGTATATGGTGGGTGTAATGCACCGGCGAAAGTTGCGCGGTACTAGAGAGGCTAGCAATGGTGGAAGGGTGAGAGTGCGTATAATCCATGAACTCAACATTAGTCATAAAGAACTCACATACTTATTGCAAAAATCTACAAGACATCAAAACCAAGCACTACACGCATGCTCCTAGGGGGGAGGTTGGTAGGAGTTAACCATCGCGCGCCCCCGACCTCCACACAAGGGAAGACAATCAATAAATACCTCATGCTCCAACTTCGTGCATACGTGCATGCTACGGGAATCACAAACCTCAACACAAGTATTTCTACTAATCCACAACTACCCACTAGCACACTTTAATATCACCACCTTTATATCGCAAAACTATTGCAAGCAATCAAACATATCATATTCAGCGATCTACAAGTTTATGTAGGATTGTATGACTAACCATGTGAATGACCAGTTCCTGTCATCTCTCTAAATAGATATAAGTGAAGCAAGAGAGTTTAATTCTTTCTACAAAAGATATGCCCACGCTCTAACAAATATAAGTGAAGCAAAAGAGCATTCTACAAATGGCGGTTGTCTATGTAAAGAGAAACAGGCAATCCAAACTTCAAATAATATAAGTGAAGTACTTGAAGGATTCTATAAAGCCATACTCAAAAGATATAAGTGAAGTGCAATGAGCATTCTATAAATCAACCAAGGACTATCTCATACCAGCATGCACTAGTAGAAAACAGGGCTTTCGTCCAAGCCTGTTTAGCCCATTAGTCCCGGTTCAATCCAGAACCAGGACCAATGGAGCTATTTGCCCGGTTAAATGAGCCCAGGGGCCGGCCGGGCCACGCAGCCATTGGTCCCGGTTAAATGCAGACCTTTTGGTCCCGGTTGGTGGGACGAACCGGGACCAATGGTCACGCTCTGACCCACCACTATTGGTCCCGGTTGGTGGCATGAATCGGGACCAAAGGCTTCCCTTTAGTCGGTTCAAGCCACCAACCGGGGCTAATGGTGCTATATATATAGCCCCTCGCGCAAGAAGCGAGCACACTGCACTGCTTTTTTACGGCCGAGGGGGAGAGGGCTTGGTGGTGCTCTAGCTCACCTCCTATGCACACAAGGTGTTTGATGGAATGCCCGAGCCACACTACTTAAGGTTTCTCCTCTCCAAGATCGACCGCCAAGCTCCATTTTCCTCAATATTTATCTAGGTTTAGCGGTCCGTCACGCCCCGTCCCCGTCTTCATCGCCGTCGATCACCCGCGCCCGATCTCATCGCCCGGCACCACCGTGGTGAGCCTCTTGTTCTTATCTTCGTTACGAAAGGAAAAATATTATTACTTGTTTGTTTAGATAGATACTTGTATTATTTTCTTACTTTTATTATTGCATCTTATATAGTGCGATGGTTTTGGTATCCGCCCCGTCGGCCCTCGTCCTGTCTATGATTCGGATGTGGTATATATTATCTTTTCATAACTATTGGTTCATTTATTGTTTATGAAAATTATGCCGAAACCAACGTGACATAGATTTTATTTATCTAGGAGGTTGTTGAACTGGAAATTCCAACCGACCCTATTGTCGAGAGGTTAAATTTAGTTGAAGAAGAAAACAATTTCTTGAAGGAAAAAATAAAAAACTTGAGGAGGAGAAGATGATATTGGAGTTGCATGTTGCGGATGTCGTCGATGATCACAAGATCAAGATGGATGCAATGCGCTTGAAGATGAGAAAGATTAGAAAATATGCCATTCATACCGAGGCTTGGTATCATTATGCCGTTGGATCAGTTGTTACCTTGGTTGCGATTATGATCGTATTTGTTTTCGCATTGAAATGTTTTACATAGTTTCAATGTATGGTTTAATTAATTTAGATGCTCTGCAGAGCTTTATGTTGTTAGATGAGAACTATGTATGTACTTTGGTTTTTATGTGATGATGAACTTCTATTAATTTGGTCACTTAATTATCTATTCATGATGTTACGTAATGATTTTTGACACACTTAATTATATATAATGCACGCAGATGAACCGCAATGGATGTACGGTGAGACACACCTCAAAGTACATTAAGGGCGTGCATTATTTTCTCGAAGTGGCTGAGGCAAACAAGCAGAATGGTTTTATGTGTTGTCCATGCCCTATATGTGGGAATCTGAAGTCTTACTCGACCGGAAAATCCTTCACACCCACCTGCTTTACAAGGGTTTCATGCCACACTATAATGTTTGGACGAGGCACGGAGAAATAGGGGTTATGATGGAAGGCGGCGAGGAAGAAGAGTACGATGACAACTATGTGCCCCCTGAATACGGTGATGCTCTTGAACATCAAGATGCACCAGACGATGTGCACGATGATCTTTGGAGCAGGCGAAGCTGCTGAAGATCAAGAGGAACCGGATGATGTGCCCGATGATGATGATCTCCGCCGGGTCATTGTCGATGCAAGGACACAATGCGAAAGTCAAAAGGAGAAGCTGAAGTTCGATCGCATGTTAGAGGATCACAAAAGGGTTGTACCCCAATTGCGAAGATGGCAACACAAAGCTCGGTACCGTACTCGAATTGCTGCGATGGAAGGCAGAGAATGCATGCTGATAAAGGATTTGAGAAGCTACTGAAAATAATGAAGAAGAAGCTTCCAAAGGATAACGAATTGCCCGACGGTACATACGCAGCAAAGAAGGTCGTATGCCCTCTAGGATTGGAGGTGGAGAAGATACATGCATGCCCTAATGACTGCATCCTCTACCGTGGTGCCTACAAGGATCTGAACGCATGCCGGTATGTGGTGCATTGCGGTATAAGATCGAGCGAGATGACCACTGGTGATGTTGACGGCGAGCCTCCCGGGAAGAGGGTTCTGCGAAGGTGATGTGGTATGCTCGTATAATACCACGGTTGAAACGTCTGTTCGAGAAGCGGAGAGCATGCCAAGTTGATGCGATGGCACAGTGAGGACCGTAAGAAAGGCGGGAAGTTGAGAGCACCCACGACGGGTCGCAGTGGAGAAAAATCAAGAGAAAGTACTTGGGATGAGTTTGCAAAGGACCCGAGGAACGTATGGTTTGCTTTAAGCGCGGATGGCATTAATCCTTTAGGGAGCGAGCAGCAATCACAGCACTGGCGGCGTGACTCTATGTATGTATAACCTTCCTCCTTGGATGTGCATGAAGCGGAAGTTCATTATGATGCCAGTTCTCATCCAAGGCCCTAAGCAACCCGGCAGCGACATTGATGTGTACCTAAGGCCATTAGTTGAAGAACTTTTACAGCTGTGGAATGGAAAGCGGTGTACGTCGTGGGATGAGAACAAAAGGAGGAATTTGACCTAAAGGCGTTGCTGTTCGTGACCATCAACGATTGGCCCGCTCTCGGTAACCTTCGGGACAGACAAACAAGGGATACCACGCGTACGCACTGTTTACTTGACACCGATAGTATATACCAGGAAGCTGCGGGAAGAATGTGTACACAGGCCATCGTCGATTTCTTCCGACCAACCATCAATGTCGAAAGAAAGGCAAGCATTTCAAAAGCGAGGCAGATCACCGGAAGAAGCCCGCCATGCGTCCGGTGATCACGTACTTGCTATGGTCAATGATTTACACGTAATCTTTGGAAAGGGTCCGGCGGACTAGCTGTTCCGAATGACGCCGAGAATCACGCACCCATGTGGAAGAAGAAATCTATATTTTGGGACCTACCCTCTTTGGAAAGACCTAGAGGTCCGCTCTTCGATCGGCGTGATGCACGTGGCGAAGAACCTTTGCGTGAACCTACTAGGCTTCTTGGGCGTGTATGGGAAGACAAAAGATACACACGAGGCACGAGAGGACCTGCAACGCTTACCGCGAAAAGAGGGCATGCCTCCGAAGCGATATGAAGGTCCTGCCAGCTACGCTCTTCTGAAAGAAGAGAAAGATATATTCTTTCAATGCCTGCTCGATATGAAGGTCGGCCCGGCTTCTCGTCGAATATAAAGGGAATAATAAATATGCCGGAGAAAAAGTTCCGAACATAAAGTCTCATGATCGCCACGTGATTATGACGCTTAGCTGCTTCCGGTTGCATTGAGGGGCTTCTCTGGAAAAGCGTCCGATTAGCCATTGTGAAGCTATGTGCATTCCTCAATGCAATATCTCGAAGGTGATCGATCCAGAAATCGTACCAACGCTAAGGAGTGATGTGGCGCAATGTCTTGTCGATTTTGAGCTGGTGTTCCCACCATCCTTCTTCAATATCATGACACACGTCCTAGTTCATCTAGTCGGCAGATTGTCATTACGGGGCCCGTGTTCTACACAATATGTACCCCTTTGAGAGGTTCATGGAGTCCTAAAGAAATATGTTCAGTAACAGCGCTAGGCCAGAAGGAAGCATCTCCATGGGCCATCAAGCGAGAGGATGTCATCGGGTTTTGTGTTGACTTCATTCCTGGCCTTAAGAAGATAGGTCTCCCTAAATCAGCGGTATGAGGGGAGACTGACCGAAAAACGCGCTTGGAAGAGACTCAATAATATGCGAGGACGGATATTCTTGGTCTCAAGCACACTACAGTTCTCTGAGAACTCTACCTTGGTGACCCGTATGTCGATGAACACAAGAACGATCTGCGCTCCAAACACCGGAGCGGTCACGACGATCGGATTACATGTGAACACATCAGGACTTTCAGCAGTTGGTTGGAAACACGTCTCGGAAGGTGACAACACTGTTTGTGATGAGCTGTACTTGTTGTCCAGGGGACCATCTTCGACTGTAATGATTTGGAAAGGATCTGAGATAAATGGGAATACATTTTACACGATTGACCAAGATGAAAAGAGCACCAACCAAAACAGCGGTGTCCGCTTTGATGCAGCAACCGACAAGGGAAATGACACATATTATGGTTACATAGTAGACATATGGGAACTTGACTACGGAGTAGATTTTAAGGTCCCTTTGTTTAAGTGCAAGTGGGTCAATCTGTAAGGAGGCGCGGTACAGGTAGACCCACATATGGAATGACAACAGTGGATCTGAAAAATCTTGGGTACACCGACGAACCGTTCGTCCTAGCTAATGATGTGGCACAGGTTATCTATGTGAAGGACATGTCTACCAGACCGAGGAAAAGAAAAGATAAGGAAGCGAATACATCATACAATGAGCCAAAGCGCCACATAGTTCTTTTCGGGAAAAGGGACATCCACAGGAGTGGAGGGCAAGACAGACATGTCGAAGAGTATGAAAAGTTTCATGAAATTCCCCCCTTCAAAGTCAAGGCTGACCCAAGCATCCTGAGAAGATTATCCATGGTTATGGCGCAATAAGCAAACGACACAAGCGAAGAAAAAGTGAAGACTTTCTCCCGCAACTATTATGATGATACCATGCCAACTTTGTAACAGACGAGTATGATACCATTGTCCGTTTTGTACATGCACATGCTATGCCAACTTTTTCAGAGTTCATTTGAAAACTATGAATTTGAAAACCTCACCAACCGAAGGGCGCTCACACCGGTTTATAAGCCCGTCCCTCTACACACCGTTTTGTTGTAAGCAGAAACAAAATAAAATAAATAAAGCAACAAAGAAAACAAAAAAAAATGTTTTCAAATTTGAAAACTAATGGCACTAACAGAAAGTTTATAATTTTTCTAAAACTAAAAGCAAAAAGAATTAAAAAATAAAGCAAAAAACAACAAAAACTAAATAATGCAGAAAACATAACAAAAAACTGAATACGACTAGAAACCCTACCATGGGCCAGGATTCAGGCCCGCGGGTGGCCCAGTAGGCCCACAGGCACATATTGCACGTTTAGGCCCGAAAGCCTGCTTTAGAGAGGAGCTCGAGAGGGAAGGCGCACCGCACCTTATAAACTGGTGCGCCTCCCTCACAACTAGCGAGGTGGGACTAAACATTTGACGCGGGGCAGTACAAGGCCTTTGGTCCCGGTTGGTGGCACCAACCGGGACTAAAAGACATTGGTCCCGGTTCGTGGCACAAACCGGGACCAATGCCCTTTAGTCCCGGTTGGTGCCACCAACCAACCAAACGCCGCTTCCCGCCCTTTGGGCTGCTGAAAATTGGCCTTTGGTCGGTTGGTGGCACCAACCGGGACTAAAGGGCATTGGTCCCGGTTTGTGCCACGAACCGGGACCAATGCACTTTCTATATATAGACTTGTGAAAATTTCACATCTCCTCGCCTCCTAGCAGTTGCCCCCCGCCGCCAGCTGCCATCGCTCGCGCTCGTCGCCGTCGCCCGCCGCCATCCCCGTCTCCCGTGCCCCCCGCGCCCGAGCCCACGCCCGGCCGCCGCCCGTGCCCTGCCCGTCCCGAGCACGCACGCACGGCCGCGCCCCACGCCCCGCCGCCGCCCGTACCCCTGCCCGTCCCGAAACACGCACGGCCGCGCCCTGCGCTTCACGCCGCCGCCGCCCGTGCCCCTGCCCGTCCCCGAGCACGCGCAGCCGCGCCCTGCGCCTGCCCGCCTCCACCATTGTCGTCGCCGGCGCCCGCCCCACTGCCGCCCCTGCCTCGACGCCGCCCCTCCTCCCCATTCGGTCCGGCTCCGGCGACCCCCTTTCCTCCCTGTCCCCTCGATCCTCTTCATATAATTTTTTTTCATATAATTTTTTTTCATATGCATATGTTGATTATATGGATGGATGGATGATTATATGTTCATTATATGGATGGATGGATGATGTATGCTTTTTTCATATAATTTTTTAGGCAGATTTTTAGATTTTTAGGCAGATTTTTAGAAATTTTTTGTATGTATGTTATGTTTATATGTATGTATGTATGTTCATATGTATGTATGTTTATATGCAAAGCATATGCAAAATGATTAAATGATTAGGCAGATTTTTAGATTTTTTAGGCAGATTTTAGAATTTTCTGTGTATGTATGTTATGTTTATATGTATGTATGTATGTTCATATGTATGTATGTTTATATGCAAAGCATATGCAAAGAAAATGTATGAATGGTCATATGCAAAGAAAAATGTATGTATGGTCATATGCAAAGAAAATGTATGTATGTATGTTCATATGAAAGAAAAATGTATGTATGTATGTTCATATGCATATGCAAAGAAAATGTATGTTCATATATATGATGATATGTTCATATAAAAAGGAAAATAAGAATAGGAAGAAAGGAGAAGAAGAGGAGAGGAAGAAGAGGAGAAATAAATAAGAAGAGGAAAAAAGAAGAAAAAGAAGAGGAGAAGAAGAAAGGAATAGAAGAGAAGAAGAAAAAATAGAATTATTCTATTTTTTCTTCTTCTCTTCTATTCCTTTCTTCTTCTCCTCTTTTTTTTAGAAGAGAAGAAGAAAAAATAGAAAAAATTCTATTTTTTCTTCTTCTCTTCTATTCCTTTCTTCTTCTCCTCTTTTTTTTCTCTTCTTTTTATTGCGTCGTTGTATATGTATCGAGGGTGTCGAGGATCGCCGAGGGGCGAGGGTCGGGAACTAGGGTAGAGGGTCGAGGGTCGTTAAGGGGTCAAGGGTCAAAGGTTTCAGGGTCGAGGGTTCCTATAGTGTCAAAGTATTGAAGAAATCCATGGCTTCATCATTAGCCGGAAGTAACCATGGCATGATGGTATGAAGTCCTCCAAAGTTGTTCTGGAATGGAGTCCCGGATATGATAATTTGCCTTTTTGTACGAATCTCAGCAAAGGGCTTTCAAATAACGATATTCGGAAGGTTCTTGCTGAACTTTGTACCAGAAAGTGAATTATCCTATCTGGGACTCCGTTCCAGAACAACTTTGGAGGACTTCGTACCATCATGCACCTGTTACTTTCGCCTAATGATGAAGACATGGTTTTGTTGAATCCTTTGACACTAGGCAACCTCCCGACCCCTCGGCGATCCTCCACCCCTTGACCCTCGACCGCTCGGCGATCCACGACCCTCTACCCTACCGCGGGCGTCGATGCCCACGTCACTTGTGGGACATAGATGTAGTGTTCACCGCAGACCCCCTCCCGATAGCTGCAACCCGTGGGGCGATATTACCCCTCCTAGCTTGAAGCGTTCTCGAGGCCACCCCCTAACCCTTGAAGCGTTGTCGAGGCCACCCCAAACCCTAGAGAAGCAGCGTCGAGGCCACTAATATGATTCCTTATTGTGATTAGCTAGCTAGTTCTACGTTTGCCACTAATATATCCATATCTGTCATGTTTGAATAATAATTTCCATGTTGTAAAAAAATTGTAGAAACTATGGACACCACCCGAGACGAAGCACAAGAAGCGTTGTTGAGGGACATAATCGTACACGGAAGTGATGCCGTCTCCTCGATGATGTTTCTCAACGACAACGATGGTCTGGAAGAAGAGGGTGAAGAAGCAGCTGGCTATGATTTACATGGCTCCGATGACCCAATGCCGGTGCAAGAAGGAGAGGGTGAAGAAGTAGACCGTGAGGACGGCTCCGGTGATCACCAAACCGAGTCCGGCCAGGTATATATATATTAGTTAAGCCTGTGCTGACTAGCTCTCGTCTTTGTTTTGGTATGTACACATATTAATTAACTCTCGTCTTTGTTCTTTTTTCTAGCCCTCCGGATCGAGCACAACTTCGGTAAAGAGACGAGGCCCGAAGAAAAAGTTGAGCTCGGATGAAAAGTTTGAGATCATAGAAATCACGCATGACGGCCAACCGATTGAACCCTACCGGACAAAGAAGGCATTTGTTGCTTTCGGTCACGGGGTTCTAGTTAGGGACAAGATCCCGATCAGCATCCACCAATGGTATAAGCCTAAGAACGAAGACCACGAGGTGTCTTGTGTCAATGATATGCGTAAAAATCTTTGACCGAGCTGAAGTCAAATTTTACCCTACCGCTAGAGGATGATCCGGAGAAGCCAGTAATAGAGCCATTAATCAAGTCTTTTGCTCTTAAGAAGATGGCAGAACTATTCAGGAATTGGAAGAAAGAACTCAATACGTATGTCGAAAAAAATGAGACACCAGAATTCAAGGGCAAATATGAGAAGATCGGAGATGATCGCCCGCATTTGTGGCTTACAAGACATCGGAAAAGAGTAAAAGATGTCGGCGACAAACAAGAGAAATGCTGCGAAGAAGAAGCTTCACCATCGCGAAATTGGTGGCTACCTCGTAGCCCGACCTAAGTGGGCCAAGGCTGAGATTGATCTGCTTCATAAAGGAACGAACCAGAGACAATGAACTGGCCGAGACCATTGCCGGACTTGGTTCTTCGGGGCGGCGGATCCTTGGACCCTATAACAGGAAGTGCATTTGGACGGACGAACAATTGGACATACGAGTCAAGAGGCTTAAGCATTATATCGAAGCAGCGCAGCAAGGGAAGTTCGTTCGAAGGGAGAAGGACGAGCTCACAATGGCCCTCGGGAATCCTGAGCACCCTGGACGGACACGAGGCACGCCAGGCTCCGTTTCGTGGAAGGCTGGATTTCCGGACGCAGGGGGTTACAAAACCCAGGAGAGGAGGAAGAAACTGGAGCAGAGCCTAATGCAGGCGCTGCACGAAAGGGTAATGGGGCTAGAGGAACGAGAAGAGGAACGAGAAGCGGTGATCACAACAAACGACCTGCCGAAGCTTCCCCGAAGCTACCCCGCCATCTCAGCGGAGAAGCGGCGTGGCTTCCACCGAGCTGCTTCAGCAGAGCAACATGCCTTGACGGCTCCTGCCAGCTATCCCGTGGATGCTATCACGGATGCTGAAAATTGCCACCTTATGGCGCAATGGAGCAATTTGAAGGTCAAGGCGGCTGTTGGCTCTGTTATCCTACTAAACCCGACTCAACTTTTCACCGCCGCCGATTCCGAAGGATATGCTAAGGTGATGGTCGATGAAATAACGGAGGGATTTGAGGACCTCCGCTTGACCACCCTACGGTGAAGGGAGTATCGGCTGGGTTCTTCTGTGAAGACTCCATGACTACGGCGGATGCATCTCATCATCCATCCGAAGTGGACGACTTCGCCTCCTCCTCCTCCTCCTCCGGCGAGTCAGGGCACTCCGCCTCCTCCTCCGCCTCCTCCTCCGGGCGAGTGACGATCAGGCACTCGGCCGGCTCCTTCTCCGGCGTGGCGGCACTCCGCCTCCTTCTCCGCCTGCACCGGCGCCGAGCAGCCAGCCTCCTCCTTCTCCGCCTCGTCGGCAAGGGCGGAAGAGACCCGCCGCCGCCCGGCTGCTCCGTGGCGTCGTAGTCCTTCTCCTCCGCCTCGTAAGCAAGGAAAGAAGACATCCGCTCCGTCTGCTCTGCCGGGCGTCTAGCAAGACAGCCAAAGGCGGGAGGAGATACATATTCGGTCCTTCTCTCAAGACTCGGAGAAGTTACCGTCGAGAGCGAGGAGGAAAACGCGAAGATCGCGCAGACCGAAGTGGATGACTGGTTTCAAGGGTTGAAAGCAAAGAGACATCCACCTCCGGAGGAGAAGGTAGATCCGGTCAAAGCGAAGTGCACTCTGGTTGCCCTGACAAAACCACCCAAGTCTCCGCCGAAAGGCAACTATGAGCGCGTTATTGGAAAGGCATTTGCCAAAGCGGAGAGGTCGGGAAGTACTGTCAGTGATCAAAGGATGAAAGAACGACGAGCTGGGAAACAAATTGCCCAGCTCGGCGAACAAGCGAAGCAATCGTGCCCCCGCTCAAGGTGCTCGCTAAGCGACATCGTCGATCCGAGGATGGTGCCCGGTATGGCAATCCTGCAGATTACCTGCCCGACGATGTACATTATGATTTCTTGGAGGTGCAGATACAAAGATACGAGTACGGGAAGCCTCTCGTCAAAGATGAAAGCTCTCTATCAACGATGATGCGAAGATTGCATGATTGGTACATGAAAACCTGCAAAGAGTCCGAGGGAGGAGTACTTTGTATGTGAGAGTTAAAAGGAGCATGACCTCCTTGGAATTGAACTGTTGCCTATTCCATTTGAGGAGTTCTATCAGTTTTCAATCAATTGGCCCTCGATAAAACAGCGGTCACCTGCTACTTTCTGTAAGTAGTACTACTTACATCATTAAGTATCTCTATATAACTCAGCCCTTTCATTGCATGTATTTATAAATATCCTCACTATATTATGCAGATTGAAGATCGCCGAATTGAAGAAAAGACAAGTGGGTGATATTGGGTTCATTAACACATATCTCATAGATGCAACTGAGGTTAAATTTCGTGCCCAAGATACCGAGGCCAACTTGCTACGATCGTTGGTAATAAATGAACACAAAGATATAATACTCTTTCCTTACAACTTCAAGTGAGTGTTACTGTCTTGTGGCATATTCGGTTTCCTTATTAGTCCAGGTTATAGTAATGTAATATTGATGAGTTATGCATGCATGCGCAGCTACCACTATATTCTCCTAGAGATTAAGCTTGAGTAGGGAGTAGTAACTGTCTTAGACTCGAGACGCCCAAGGAGTATGCGGACATGACTGAAATGCTCGAGAAGTAAGTTAAATCGATCATTATCCACCATATCAGCAACTTTGTTCATTTCTGATATCAAGTAATTGTTTTCTTTGTATGGCAGGGCTTGGGGAAAATTCACCGAAGAAGCTGCAATTTAGACACCCGAAAGTAAGTACTATATAGTAGCATATTCCACGCGCATCTCCTAGTGATTCAAGCGCTAGTTTCATCAATACCATTTAGAATGCTTGCTAATTATCAGTTTGATTGACCTCTGTTTCTTGTAAAGTGGTTGTGGCAGGAACAAGGGAATGATTTCTGTGGATACTATGTTTGCGAGTCCATCCGCCACACGACCTGTGAGAGGGGCTACTCCGACAAACAATATGAAGTGCGTAAATAAAAATATTCACAATATTATATTATTACCATCATTTGTGTTGAGTTTCATTCATTCATATATATATGTATTGACCCCCTTCTTAAAATTAGATGTTTCGGATGCGGGATGAACTACTAGCACCAGATCGCCTGCGAGCAATTCAATAGGAATTGGCGGCATTCTTTCTTGACCACGTGATCGCTGAAGACGGAGAATACTATGTGGACCACACGTCCGTATTGTAAAAGATAATTATTGTATATATGTAGCTGGTAGTGTCGGATAGATATACGAGAACTTGTTGTTCGACCAACCTCTCGGAGAAGGAGAGGTGGTCGATATCACTTCTCTGTATGCATATATGTTCATGACGATCTTCTGTTTGCTTAATTACTAGCTAGCTAAGCGTGTCTAGCTAGTCCTCTCTATCGTATGTATATTACGTAGCGTCGACCAAGCACGGACAAAAGAGAGGACACTTTTCTCTATTAATTAGCTAGCTATAGCACAATATATGAAACACCTAAATTAACCCCCAAAACCCCCAACCCCCTTTTCAAAAAAAAAACAAAACCACAGCCATAGAAATGCTCGACGTGGATGCCTATTGGTCCCGGTTGGTGCCACCAACGGGACCAAAGGCCCTCTGCCTGGGCTCAATGGACAGGCCACGTGGAGGGCCATCAGTCCGGTTACAGATTGAACCGGGACTAAAGGGCCAGGGTATTAGTACCGACCCTTTAGTCCCGGTTCATGAACCGGGACTAAAGGCCCTCACCAACCGGGTCAATAGGCCCCTTTTCTACTAGTGATGGTGCATAAAAGAAAAGTGAAAACTAAATGCAAAAGACGCTCCAAGACTTGCACATATTGCATGAACGAAACGAATCCGAAAACATACCGATACTTGTTGAAGAAAGAGGGATGCCTTCCGGCATCCCCAAGCTTAGACGCTTGAGTATCCTTGAATATTTACTTGGGGTGCCTTGGGAATCCCCAAGCTTGAGCTCTTGCCTCTCTTCCTTCTTCTCACATCAAGACCTCCTCGATCATCGAACACTTCATCCACACAAAACTTTTCAACAAAAAACTCGGTAAGATCCGTTAGTATAATAAAGCAAATAACTACTCTATGTACTGTTGCAAACCAATTCATATTTTGTTTTTTCATTGTGTCTACTATATTATAATTTTTTCATGGCTTAATCCACTGATATAAATTGATAGTTTCATCAAAACAAGCAAACTATGCATCAAAAACAGAATCTGTCTAAAACAGAACACTCTGTAACAATCTGAACATTCACCATACTTATGATACTTGAAAAATTCTATCAAAATTAGGAAAAATAAACAATTTGTATAGAAAGACAGTGCAGAAGGAATCAGAACCAATTGATGTTCCAGAAAAAAAATTAAAAATCGAGCACTACAGCCAAAATTTCTGTCCTGCACCGCACAAACCAACAAGCATTGTAAACATCCTAAAGGCGAACGTTGGCACATTATTTTTATAATACAATGGAATTGTACAAGGGGATAATTATTTTTATTCAAAAGTTTTTGTAATCAAGATTCACAAAGTTTCCGTGAGCATGAACAAAGTTCAAGGCTAGCTCCCACTTCAACAATGCTTGTCTCTCTCACTTTCGCTTTTCTTTTTGAAAAAGTTTTAGGTTCCCCTCTTTATTTTTTTAAAACTATATAAAAGCACTCAACAGAATAAATGACTCTCTAAAACTTCTGGGTTGTCTCCCTGGCAGCGCTTTCTTTAAAGCCATTAAGCTAAGCATATAGTGCTCAAGTAATGAATCCACCCGGATCCCAAGGTATATCAAAGCCAATTTTAATTAACAATGATTTGTAATTTAGTAGTGAGCACAAAGTAACATATATCATGCAACAACGAAGTCTAACTCTCTTCCTATGCATCGGCATGTCATAAAAGAACAATTCATGCACGCAATGTAAATGCCAATGCATAGTATAAGCAGTTTCTTGCAATTCTATCACATTGGAAACATAGAGAGGTGGAGATATAGTTCCTCTCTCATAATAATTGCAAGTAGGAGCAGCAAGCACATGCATATTATATCTATCAAAATCATCATGTGTGGTAGTAAAACGCAACCCATCAATATAATCCTTAATAAGCACAACCTTCTCCGATATAGTGTAGTTTGGAGAATTCAAAAAGATAATAGGACTATCATGTGTGGGTGCAATAGCAACAATTTCATGTTTAACATAAGGAACTATAGCAAGTTCATCTCCATAAGCAGAATTCATATTGGCATCTTGGCCACAAGCATAGCAAGCATCATCAAAAACGGATATTTCAAAAGAATCAAAGGGATCATAACAGTCATCATAGCAATCATCCTTCGGTAAGCACGAAGGGGAATTAAACAATGTATGAGTTGAAGAGTTACTCTTATTAGAAGGTGGGCACGGGTAGCTAATCCGCTCTTCCTCCTTTTGTTCTTCGCTCTCCTCATCATCTTTTTCATCCAATGAGCTCACAGTTTCATCAATTTCTTCTTCCATAGACTCCTGCAAAATATTAGTCTCTTCTTGGACAGCGGAGACTTTCTCAATAAGTGCATTAATATAGGAATTATATTCATAATTATCATAGCAATATTTTAGGATAGCTAAATTTTCAGGCCTATAAACATCATCATCAAAAGCTTCATACTTTTCAAACAAAGATTCAATTTCATAAGCACCCTTAAAAGCAACAAATTCTTCTATTTGTTCCACATCATAGAAATCATATGTACCTCTAGCATAAGAAGCCAAGGTTTCATTATCATTAAATTTGCATAGAAAGGGGAGGTGTGGAGCACTCATCCTAGAGCAACAATTATAGTCATAATTCAAGCATACTTGCCGCGCATACCACTTCAATATATAAATTTGATCCCATAATAGTTTCCCTTTTTGTGTCAAGCAATAATCCCTAAAGTATTCACGTTGATCTAACGTTACTCCCATTATCAAATGAATGAGGTTTTCTCAGGATTATCAAAGTGGTACATAATATTTTGCACATATTGAGCATCGAGGGTTTTAGGAGGTTCCTCATCTCCATGAGTAGCAGGTACACCTAATTTTTTTTGGTATTTCGTGTTCCATATCCATAACTAAAGATAAAGAACAACTAAGAACAGCTAATAAAAATTACTTAATGATAAAGCAAACAAGCACACACGAGAATATTCACCCCACGCTATAACTCCCGGCAGCGGTGCGGAAAAAGGTCTTGATAACCCACAAGTATAGGGGATCAATTGTAGCCTCTTTCGATAAGTAAGAGTGTCGAACCCAACGAGGAGCTAAACGTAGAACACATATTCCCTCAAGTTCTATCGACCACCGATACAACTCTATGCACGCTTGACGTTTACTTTACCTAGAACAAGTATGAAACTAGAAGTACTTTGTAAGTGTTTTTGGATAAGCAAGCAAGGTAATAAAGAGCGCGTAACTAAAAGCTAGGGGCTGTTTAGATAAAGACACGACTAAATTAGTTTTAGTAAAGAGCTTTTTGTTATGAGAAAGTTATTTGTCCCTAGGCAATTGATAACTAGACCGGTAATCACTATTGCAATTTTATTTGAGGGAGAGGCATAAGCTAACATACTTTCTCTACTTGGATCATATGCACTTATGATTGGAACTCTAGCAAGCATCCGCAACTACTAAAGATCATTAAGGTAAAACCCAACCATAGCATTAAAGTATCAAGCCCCCTTTATCCCATATGCAAACAACCTATACTTACTCGGGTCTGTGCTTCTGTCACTCACGCCACCCACCATAAGCAAATCATAAACATATTGCAAACCCTACAACGGGGATCCCTCACGCTTGCGCGACACGGAGAGCACCATAGGACAACACCAATAATAAAACATGCAACTCAAACCAATCTTGATCATCAAATAGCCAATAGGACAAAACAGATCTACTCAAACATCATAGGATAGCCATACATCATTGGGAAATAATATATAACGTTGAGCACCATGTTTAAGTAGAGATTACAGCGGGTAAGAGAGAGATCACACCGCTGCATAGAGGGGGGAAGAGTTGGTGATGATGGCGGTGAAGTTGTTGGTGAAGATTGCGGTGATGATGATGGCCCCGGCGGTGTTCTGGCGCCACCGGAAGCGAGGGGGAGAGAGCCCCCTCCTTCTTCTTATTCCTTGACCTTCTCCCTAGATGGGAGAAGGGTTTCCCCTCTGGTCCATGGCCTCCATGGCATGGGAGGGGTGAGAGCCCCTCCGAGATTGGATCTGTCTCTCTGTCTCTATCTGCTTCGTGTTTTTAAATGCACTTCCCTTTCACCGTTTCGTATATATATGGAGATCCGTAACTCCGATTGGACTGAAACCTTCGCCGTGATTTTTTTACCAAAAATTAGCTTTCTTGCGGCCGAAGAAGGGCATCAACCTCCTTACGGGTGGCCCATGAGGGTCAGGGGCGCGCCCTGGGGGTAGGGCGCGCCCCCATGCCTCGTGGCCACCCCGGGCACTGTCTCGCGTGGATTTTTCTTCCAGAGTTTTCCAAATATTCCAAAAATAAACTCCGTCCATTTTTATCCCGTTTGGACTCCGTTTGATATGGATATTATGCGAAACCAAAAACATGCAACAAATAGGAACTGGCACTGGGCACTGGATCAATATGTTAATCCCCAAAAATAGTATAAAAAGTTGCCAAAAGTATATGGAAGTTGTATAATATTGGCATGGAACAATAAAAAATTATAGATACGATGGAGACGTATCACAAGTGTTCTCCCTGAGTATGCACCGTTGCGACAGTTCTTCATGCCGAGACACCACGTGATGATCGGGTGTGATAAGCTCTACGTTCACATACAACGGGTGCGAGCCAGTTTTGCACACGCAGAATACTCGGGTTAAACTTGATGAGCCTAGCATATGCAGATATGGCCTCGGAACACTGGAGACCGAAAGGTCGAACGTGAATCATATAGTAGGTATGATCAACATAGTGATGTTCACCATTGAAAACTACTCCTTCTCACGTGATGATCGAACATGGTTTAGTTGATTTGGATCACGTGATCATTTAGATGACGCGAGGGATGTCTATCTAAGTAGGAGTTCTTAAGTACTATGATTAATTGAACTTTAATTTATCATGAACTTAGTCCTGTTAGTATTTGCATAACTATGTTGTAGATCAATAGCTCGCGATGTAGCTCCCCGTTTATTTTTGATATGTTCCTAGAGAAAAATAAGTTGAAAGATGATAGTAGCAATGATGCGGACTTGGTCCGTGATCTGAGGATTATCCCAATTGCTGCACAGAAGAATTATGTCCTTGATGCACCGCTAGGTGACAGACCTATTGCAGGGAAGCGGAATCTGCGCGTTATGAACGTTTGACAAAGTTCGGTATGATGACTACTTGATAGTTTAGTGCACCATGCTTTACGGCTTAGAACCGGGACTTCAATGATGTTTTGAATGCCACGGAGCATATAAGATGTTCCAACAGCTGAAATTGGTATTTCATACTCATGCCCGTGTCGAGAGGTATGAGACCTCTGACTGTACTTTGCCTACAAGATGGAGGCGAATAGCTCAACCAGTGAGCATGTGCTCAGATTGTCTGGGTACTACAATCACTTGAATCAAGTGGGAGTTAATCTTCCTGATAAGATAGTGATTGGCAGAGTTCTCTAGTCACTATCACCAAGTTACTAGAACTTCGTGATGAACTATAATATGCAAGGGATAACGGAAACGATTCCCAAGCTCTTCGCGATGCTGAAATCGTGAAGGTAGAAATCAAGAAAAAGCATCAAGTGTTGATGGTTGACAAGACCACTAGTTTCAAGTAAAAGGGCAAGGAAAGAAAGGGAACTTCAAAAGAATGGCAAGCAAGTTGCCACTCCCATGAAGAAGCCCAAAGCTAGACCCAAGCCTGAAATCGAAGTGCTTCTCTTGCAAAGGAAATGGTCCTTTGGAAGTGGAACTGCCCTAGATACTTGGCGGATAAGAAGGATGGCATAGTGAATAAAGGTATATTGGATGTACATGTTATTGATGGGTACTTTACTAGTGTTTATAGCAACCCCTCGGTATTTGATACTGGTTCAATTGCTAAGAGTAGTAACTCAAAACGGGAGTTGCAAAATAAACAGAGACTAGTTAAGGGCGAGGCGATAATGTGTGTTGGAAGTGATTCCAAGGTTGATAAGGTCACCATCGCACACTCCCTTTACCTTCGGGATTAGTGTTGAACCTAAAATAAATGTTATTTGGTGTTTGCGTTGAGCATGAATATGATTGGATCATGTTTAATGCAATACGGTTATTTATTTAAGTCAAAGAATAATTGTTGTTCTATTTACATGAATAAAACCTTCTATGGTCATACACTCAATATAAATGGTTTATTGAATTTTGATCATAGTGATACACATATTCATAATATTGAAGCCAAAAGATGCAAAGTTAATAATGATAGTGCAACTTATTTGTGGCACTGCCGTTTAGGTCATATTGGTGTAAAGCGCATGAAGAAACAATGAAGCAACTCCATGCTGATGGGCTTTTGGAATCACTTGATTATGAATCACTTGATGCTTGCGGGCCATGCCTCATGGGCAAGATGACTAAGACTCCATTCTCCGGAACAATGGAGCAAGCAACTGACTTATTGGAAATAATGCATACTGATGTATGCAGTCTGACGGGTGTTGAGGCTCGCGGCGGGTATTGTTATTTTTTGACCTTCACAGATGATTTGAGCAGATATGGGTATATCTACTTGATGAAACATAAGTCTAAAACATTTGAGAAGTTCAAAGAATTTCAGAGTGAAGTGGAAAATCATCATAACAAGAAAATAAAGTTTCTACGATCTGATCGCGGAGACGAATATATATTTGAGTTACGAGTTTTGTCTTCAATTAAAACAATGTGGAATAGTTTCACAAACTCATGCCACCTGGAACACCACATCATAATGGTGTGCCCGAACGTCATAACCATACTTTATTGGATATAGTGCAATCTATGATGGCTCTTACCGATTTACCACTATCGTTTTGGGGTTATGCATTAGAGGCAGCTAAATTCACGTTAAATAGGGTGCCGTCTAATCCGTTGAGACGACACCATATGAACTATGGTTTGGCTAAAAACCTAAGCTACCGTTTCTTAAAGTTTGGGGTTGCGATGCTTATGTGAAAAAGTTTCAACCTGATAAGCTCGAACCCAAATCGGAGAAGTGCGTCTTCATAGGATACTCAAAAGAAAATGTTGGGTACACCGTCTATCACAGATCCAAAGGCAAGATCTTTGTTGCTAAGAATGGATTCTTTCAAGAGAAGAAGTTTCTCTCAAAAGAAGTGAGTGGGAGGAAAGTAGAACTTGATGAGGTAATTGTACCTTCTCCCGAATTGGAAAGTAGTTCATCACAGAAATCAGTTCCAGTGATCTCTACACTAATTAGTGAGGAAGTTAATGATGATGATCATGAAACTTCAGATCAATTTACTACCCAACCTCGTAGGTCAACCAGAGTACGTTCCGCACCAGAGTGGTACGGTAATGTTATTCTGGAAGTCATGTTACTAGACCTTGACGAACCTACGAACTACGAGGAAGCGATGATGAGCCCAGATTCCACGAAATGGCTTGAGGCCATGAAATCTGAGATGTGATCCATGTATGAGAACAAAGTGTGGACTTTGGTTGACTTGCTCGTTGGTCGGCAAGCCATAGAGAATAAATGGATCTTCAAGAGGAAGACGGACGCTGATAGTAGTGTTACTATAGACAAAGCTCGAATTGTCGAAAAAATGTTTTCGACAAGTTCAAGGTGTTGAATACGATGAGATTTTCTCACTCATATCGGTGCTTAAGTCTGTCTGAATCATGTTAGCAATTGCCGCATTTTATGAAATCTGGCAAATGGATGTCAAAACTAATTCCTTAATGGATTTCTTAAAGAAGAGTTGTATATGATGCAACCAGAAGGTTTTGTTGATCCTAAAGGTACTAACAAAGTGTGCAAAGCTCCAGCGATCCATCTATGGACTGGTGCAACCATCTCGGAGTTGGAATATATTCTTTGATGAGTTGATCAAAGCATATAGTTTTATCTGAGACTTCATGTGAAGCCTGGATTTACAAGAAAGTGAGTGGGAGCACTACAACTTTTCTGATAAGTATATGTGAATGACATATTGTTGATCAGAAATGATGTAGAATTTCCTGGAAAGCATAAAGGAGTTTTTGAAAGGAGTTTTTCAAAGAAAGACCTCGGTGAAGCTGCTTACATATTGAGCATCAAGATCTATAGAGATAGATCAAGACGCTTGATAAGTTTTTGCAATAGTTGTTCAAAATGGAACAGTCAAAGGAGTTCTTGCCTGTGTTGCAAGATGTGAAGTTGAGTAAGACTCAAAGCCCGACCACGGCAGAAGATAAAGAGAGAATGGAAGTCATTCCCTATGCCTCAGCCATAGGTTCTATAAAGTATGCCATGCTGTGTACCAGACCTATTGTATACCCTACCACGAAGTTTGGCAAGGGAGTACAATAGTGATCTAGGAGTAGATCACTGGACATTGGTCAAAATTATCCTTAGAGGACTAAGGAAATATTTCTCGGTTATGGAGGTGATAAAGAGTTCGTCATAAAGAGTTATGTCGATGCAAGCTTTGACACCAATCTGGATGACTCTGAGTCTTGATCTGGATACATATTGAAAGTGGGAGCATTTAGCTGGAGTAGCTCCATGAGCATTGTAGACATAGAAATTTGCAAAATACATACGGATCTGAATGTGGTGATGTGAACTAGATTATTGACTCTAGTGCAAGTGGGAGACTGAAGGCAATATGCCCTAGAGGCAATAATAAAGTTGTTATTTATATTTCCTTATATCATGATAAATGTTTATTATTCATGCTAGAATTGTATTAACCAGAAACTTAGTACATGTGTGAATACATGATAACCCACAAGTATAGGGGATCAATTGTAGCCTTTTCGATAAATAATAGTGTCGAACCCAACGAGGAGCTAAAGGTAGAACAAATATTCCCTCAAGTTCTATCGACCACCGATACAACTCTACGCACGCTTGACGTTCGCTTTACCTAGAACAAGTATGAAACTAGAAGTGTTGTTGGATAGGTTTGCAATATAATAAAGAGCATGTAATTAAAAGCTAGGGGCTGTTTAGATAAAGACACAACTAAGTTAGTTTTAGTAAAGAGCATTTTGTCACGAGAAAGTTATTTGTCCGTAGGCAATTGATAACTAGACCGGTAATCACTATTGCAATTTTATTTGAGGGAGAGGCATAAGCTAACATACTTTCTCTACTTGGATCATATGCACTTATGATTGGAACTCTAGCAAGCGTCCGCAACTACTAAAGATCATTAAGGTAAAACCCAACCATAGCATTATAAGGCATCAAGTCCTCTTTACTCCCATACGCAAACAACCTACTTACTCGGGTATGTGCTTCTGTCACTCACGCCACCCACCATAAGCAAATCATGAACATATTACAAACCCTACAGTGGGGATCCCTCACGCTTGCGCGACACGGAGAGCACCATAGGGCAGCACCAATAATAAAACATGCAACTCAAACCAATCACGATCATCAATTAACCCATAGGATAAAATGGATCTACTCAAACATCATAGGATAGCCATACATCATTGGGAAATAATATATAGCGTTGAGCACTATGTTTAAGTAGAGATTACAGCGGGTAAAAGAGGGGTTACACCGCTGCATAGAGGCGGGAAGAGTTGGTGATGATGGCGGTGAAGTTGTTGGTGTAGATTGTGGTGACGATGATGGCCCTGGCGGCGTTCCGGCGCCACTGGAAGCGAGGGGGTGTCGTGGTATTCTCACGAGGGCTTGCGAGTCGACAGATGCCACAAGGGCTTAGTGTGAGGGTAAGACTGTTGCTGATAGGCCCGGGAGCGGGTATGCGAGTAGCGCGCGGTGGTTTACCCAGTTTCGGAACTCTCCGGAGAGATAATACTACTACTGCTGCATGTCCGTGTGTATCTGATATATCTGGTACAGAGTGCTCCTGCAGTTGTATCTGAGGTCAGTGCCATAGGCATCTGGCCTCGTATATATGAGCATAAGTATGTGTGGCCGCATATGCCTGAGCATGCATGCGTGAGTGTGTGGCTGGCTAGCTAGCTCTCTTGCTAGCTAGCTTGCCTGTGTGTGTGTGCGTGAGAGTGTCCATCCCCTGGATGGAAGGATGTGTGCCCCTTTATATAGGAGAGGGTAACTTAGGATGTAAGCTTGGTAGTGGGCATGGGTAAGGCATGGTGCATGTCATGCTTGTCTCCTGGGTCACTTCATGAATAGTGCCCAGGGACAAGTGACACTGTACATGATGGCGTCGCGGTACAGCTGTCTCGTCCGTGGTATGGCCGTCTCGTCGGAATCATGTCGGTGTCGGGTCGGGCTGCAGTCGGCAGCCGGCTGGTTAAGCCTTGATCGGCAGCCGGCCGGGCGAAAGCGATCGGTCGGGAGCCGGCAGCGGCCGATCGGTCGGACTGAGGGGCTTTGCTAGCCCCGATGTCTTGAATTATTGTCTCGCCGTCTTCGGGGTACCCGTGGTCAATTACTCCGTCAGGGGGAGAGAGCCCCCCTTCTTCTTCTTCCTTAGACCTTCTCCCTAGATGGGAGAAGGGTTTCCCCTCCCGAGATTGGATCTGTCTCTCTGTCTCTCTCTGTTTCTCCGTTCCCCGATTCTGCCCTTTCACAGTTTCTTAAATTTCCGGAGATCCGTAACTCCGATTGGGCTGAATTTTGGACACGGTCTCTATCCGGAAATTAGCTCTCTTGCAGCGAAAGAAGGGCACCAACCGCCTTACGGGGTGGCCACAAGTGACCAGGGCGCGCCCAGGGGAACTCCCGAATACCGGAGGAACACTTTGTGTGCTACCAAACATCACAATGTAACTGGGTGATTATAAAGGTGCTCTACAGGTGTCTCCGATGGTACTTGTTGAGTTGGCATAGATCGAGATTAGGATTTGTCACTCCGATTGTCGGAGAGGTATCTCTGGGCCCTCTCGGTAATGCACATCATTATAAGCCTTGCAAGCAATGTGACTAATGAGTTAGTTACGAGATGATGCATTACGGAACGAGTAAAGAGACTTGCCGGTAACGAGATTGAACTAGGTATTGAGATACCGACGATCGAATCTCGGGCAAGTAACATACCGACGACAAAGGGAACAACGTATGTTGTTATGCGGTTTGACCGATAAAGATCTTCGTAGAATATGTGGGAACCAATATGAGCATCCAGGTTTCGCTATTGGTTATTGGCCGGAGACGTGTCTCGGTCATGTCTACATAGTTCTCGAACCCGTAGGGTTCACGTGCTTAACGTTCAGTGACGATGTTAGGAGTCCCGGATGTGATCACGAACATGACGAGGAGTCTCTAAATGGTCGAGACATAAATATTGATATATTGGATGACTATATTCGGACACCGGAAGAGTTCCGAGGGTCACCGGACAATTATCGGAGTGCCGGGGGGTTAACGGAACCCCCGGGGGAACTAATGGGCTAACATGGGCCTTGTGTGAGAGAGAGGAGGGGGCCTTAGGGCTGCCCCCCCCCCCCTTGAGGAGTCCGAATTGGACAAGGAAGGGGGGGGCGGCACCCCCTCTTTCCCTCCCTCTCTCCCTCTCCTTCCTTCCCCCTTCCCCCTCCTTGTTGGACTAGGAAAGGGGGAGTCCTACTCCCACTAGGAGGAGGACTCCTCCCCTCCTTGGCGCGCCCTAGGGCCAGCCGGCCTTCCCCCTTGCTCCTTTATATACGGGGGTAGGGGGCACCCGAGAACACACAACATACATTGTCTTAGCCGTGTGCGGTGCCCCCCTCCACCTTAATCCACCTCGGTCATATCGTTGCAGTGCTTAGGCGAAGCCCTGCGCCGGTAACTTCATCAACACCGTCATCACGCCGCCGTGTTGACGAAGCTCTCCCTCGACATTCAGCTGGATCGTGAGTTCGTGGGACGTCATCGAGCTGAACGTGTGCTGAACATGGAGGTGCCGTACATTCGGTGCTAGGATCGGTCAGATCGTGAAGACGTACGACTACATCAACCGCGTTGATATAACGCTTCCGCTTTCGGTCTACGAGGGTACGTGGACACACTCTCCCGCTCGTTGCTATGCATCACCTAGATAGATCTTGCGAGATTGTAGGAATTTTTTTGAAATTACCGCGTTCCCCAACACATTCTTCCTGGGATAAAAGCACTTTGTGTCTTGGAGATGATATCATCAAGATTTGGCCTTAGCCTATTCACTAGGCATTTAGAGACGACTTTATAGATCACGTTGCAAAGGCTAATGGGGCGAAAATCTTTCAACGTCTGCGGGTCACTTCCCTTGGGAATTAGTACAATAACTGTGTCGTTTATGCCTTCTCGGAGCACTCCGCTATCAAAGAAGTGCAATATAGCAGCCACCACATCATCCTTCAACACTGCCCAGTTTCGTTGGTAGAAACGGGCCAGGAAACCATCCGGTCCAGGCGCCTTTAGCGGCCCAATCTGGAAAAGTGCATCGCTCACTTCCTCCACTGTAAACTTTTTTGTCAATTAGGCATTTAGATCATCTCCAATTGATTTTTGCGTCATCTCTATCAGTTCTTGAGGGACCACGCTCTGGTCTTTAGTATACAGTTCACGGAAGAATTGAGTAGCATGATCTCCAATTCCTTTCTTCTCTGTGATCCAGTTTCCAGACTCATCTTTTAGCTTGGAGATGCAGGTCTTTTTTCCCTCTAAGTAGCTTTCCTCTGGGAGTACTTTGTGTTTCTGTCCCCTTCCTTCAGTTCCGACACCCTTGATCTCTGCCACCACATCATCTCCTCACGTAGAAGAAGTTCATCAAGTTCCTCTGACAGTTTTTATATTTTGGTTTGCTGGCCGGGGCGCTCGGGCTGTTTCCAGAGAAATTCTAGCTTCTTTCTGATCGCAGCTGTTTTGGTATTTTTACCACAAGGAACCTGACCAACTAAGCGTGCTCATAGGGATATGGAATATTAAGATGTTATGTCGACTCAATATGTCGAAGGTGCTCATAGGGGCAGAGTATGCCTGTGTGCGCTCATATGAGTGAGTATATGCAGGCCTGACCCTAAGGAGGGGGTGGGGGGAGGCGTGGCCGCCCCGGGACCAAGGGCCCCCATCCCAAGTAAGTGCAAGCACCCCTTCCGATCTATCCTAGTGGCCATTCGAGCAAAGCTGTTCGTTTGTATATCGGTGTCTCCAGGAAGAAAATACCGAGCGTTATCTCTTTTAGCAAACTGGGCCTTGGGCTGTTTTTTGTTTAGCATAAAAAAGATAAAGAACATGGACAGTTGATGATGGGCCATTGTCCTATTAAAGTGATTGTGGGCCACACCAGATCAGGGCAAGGAGCGCATCAATTTAGTAATGCTTGAGATATTGGGCACCCCTATGTCTCGCAATAAGCGAGACATGAGGGAACCCTCACTGAAGGGAACCTCCAGTTGAGCCGGCCCAGGCGCGCGGGAAACACCAGCCTTGTTTCTGTTTTGTCTTTTTTTTCATGTTTTTTAACTTTTGTTAATACTTCAAATATTCTAAATAAATGTATTAAAAAATGACTCTTCATAAAAACATTTGAAAATGCTGACCAAGCATTTGAAAAATGTTAAATGTGTATATATAAAATGTTTATCATGTATGCGAAAAATTTATACAAAAAATAAAATGTGTATGACAAAAAATTTAATCATGTATATAAAAAAGTTAATCAAGCATTTGAAAAAGTGTTGAACAAGTGTTTGAAAAATGTTAATCAAGCATTTGGAAAATGCTAAATGTGTAGAGAAAAAATGTTGACAATGTATTTCGAAAATGATGAAACAAATACGATCATGTATATAAAAAGTGTTAATTAAGGATTTAAGAAAATGTTGAACAAGTATTTGAAATGTAAAGTGTGTATAAAAAATGTTGACCCTGTAGTAAATAAATGATGAAAATATTTGATCATGTATATAAAAATGTTAAATGTGTATAGGAAAAATGTTGACCATGTGTTAAAAAACGATGAATTATTCTGATCATGTATATGAAAATTTTAACCAAGAATTTGAAAAAGTGTTGAAAAAGTATTTGAAAAATGTTGATCAAGCATTTGAAAAATGTTAATTTTTAGAATTTACTTAAACATGTATTTAAAAATAATATATTTTGTATAATATATATAAACATGTTAATCAAGCTTTTGAAATAAAATGTTCAACAAGTATTTAAAAAATGTTAATCAAGCATTTAGGAAATGTCAAATGTGTATTGAAAAATTGTTGAGCATGTGTTAAAAAATAATAATATTGCATTTCGAAAAAAAATAGTCAAGCATTCGAAAAAATGTAAAATTTGCAAAAAAAAATGTGAATCTTGTGTTTGAAAAATGTTGATAAAGCATTTAAAAATGATTAGAAATGTGTTTAGAACAAATGTTGACCATGTATGAAAAAATGTTAAACTTGTATTGAAAGAATGTTGAACGTGTATTAGAAAAATATTGTTGACATATACCAAAAATGTAGAATGTAAACAAAAGAAACAAAGAAAACCAAAATATTAAAACTGAAAGAGAAATGAAGTAAACCAAAAATAAATAAAATAAAAATATAACGAAATAAACAAATGAAGAAATAGTAAAAAAAGAATGAAAGCAAAACAAAAAACCGGGGTAGAAAAAAGAAAATGAAAAAAGCATTGAAAACCAAAGAAACAAATGGAAAAATAATGAAAAAAAGAAAAGAAAGAAAGAAAACACGAAAAAAAGAAAAAAACCCAAAGAAAACCGAATAAAACAAACGAAAATGGAGAAAAAAAAACCCCAGGGAAAACCCAGCTCTTTTCCTTCTTAATAGGTTGCGCCCAAGTAGTTTAACACAAAATGGATGTTGTTCCAGTGGTTATTAGTGCAATGAAGCAACCTTGAGGTCCCATGTTCTATCCCCACGCAATACCACTTTTACTCAGTTTTTCATTTTCAAAAGAATGTCGCTAATGGGCTGGCCCGATTACAACGAACGCTTCAGCGAGAGATCGCTACTATCTCGCATTCTCGCGTGAGATATTAGCATGGAATTAAGGATCTCAGAAAAGAAGATGCTTGTATTAGCCATCTGTTTATTAAAAGGAATTTGAAACTAAGAATCAATTGATGGATACTTGCATGCTTGCCGCAAGGGCACAACTTAGCAAACTTCTTCACCCATCTCGGTTTTTAGACCCCTCTTATTTTGGGTCAAATTTGACTAAATTTTTAATAATAAAATATAAACTATATGTCATAAAAAATATTCCATGATAAATTTATTCTGAATACAAATACAATAATATACCATTTTGTAACATATGCCTCATATTTTGTTAATTATTTAGATGGTCGAAGTTTGACCCAAATGATGAGATCCAATAAACCCAGAAGGAGGTAAAAAAACTAGCAAACTAAAGTATGATGACAGAGAGTCAGAAGCAGCACACACTAAAGTTTGACCCAATTCGGATACACATGGTTTTAGCCAAGTTCTCTCTTTAGGTCATGGGCGTCATGTCTGGCTTGGCCAACCTCATGGCCTAAACTGTATCCCACATACTATTGTTTTTGATGAATGAGAACTTGGATTACCCCCCCAAAAAAGTATGATGACAGAGGGTCAGAAGCAACACACATGGCCAACGGTAGGCCAACCAGACGTAAACTTACCTCATCAATTGTGAAGTTGGATGACACGACTGGTATTAACTGATTAAACATTTATGCCATACAACATTCTCTTTAATAATTGGTTTTGTCATAGCAAATATATAGTTTGATCTCCGCCACCCACACGAAGCGTAATTGGGCTTGTAGGAGGGTAAAGGCAATTTGACATTCTCCCGTGTGATCGGTCCCTACCTGATTGCCTGCAACTAACGCGTGATCTCATGTGCACCCTAAACAGAGGCACACATCACCAGCCTTATGCCGCCACACTGATAGGAGATCACACAACATCTATTTGCCGCAGTGGCGGAGCCAGAACTTTTGTGGAGCCTGGGCAAATTATGCCTAACTGTATAATCTACAAATCAAGAATCGGGTATTCGAATACACATATAATATACCACCAAGCTTTGGAATCACAAATCCGCATTAATAATGAAGTAAAAACATAACCTAATAGTCGCACCAAATTTAATTTTAAAGTGAGCTAATATATCAATATCCACTTCATAGACGAAATAAAGTCGAGACATGACAACAAAAGATACATAGCCAACCTTGCATAGAGGCAAACTTGCCATGTTGCCAACAAAAGTAAAGCTATCCATACCATATGTCACCACAAGCATCTTTCGCTTGTTGATTTTTACCAAAAGAAAGACATACAATCAGCCTTGCGTAGAGGCGATCTTGTCATGTTCCCAAAGTTCTCAAAGGCACTACAATAAAAAAAATGGATTTCTAATTAATAAATTAGTTGTGATATTTGAAATCAAAAGCTTGCAAGAATAGAGATGGCCAGATGGAACATACCGATAATGCACTAAAGAAAATCACGAGGCAAATGCCCTTTCCGAGAACTTATTGCAGTAAATGTTCGAATAATATCCTTATCATCAACTGACTTGAATAGCTCCTGCTCGGTGTAACATATCATCAAGAAATTTAGTGATAAAATTTGAAGTTAGTTGCTAAACAAGTAAATAAGAAAATGAGCTACAACAAATGACAAGTTCACAGTACAGAACTCCTTGTATTCAGTTTGAAGGTAAGAAATATTGCATGAATACCACAGCCTGCAAGTTGCCCTCTTCTTACATACTTCGATTTTGTAGTTTCCAGTAGCCAAGAAACAAATAGAAATTATCTCTACTCATGAATTCATGTTCACCCGCAACTATTCCCCCCCTAAATTTAAGCCCTAACCCCTAAGCCTGACCTTGAACTGTCACGCCATGAGTTGCATATCACACACCATAGTCTGCATGTGTATAATTAGTGTGTGAATCTCAATCCGTACTTTGCATCAATCCAACTTCCCAGACCAATTATTCAGACTTTAGAGATGAGAGATTGTTGGCCCTAATTTGGACAGAGATTACTTACCGAAGGAAGTCGAAGCGGAAGCCGAAGCCGGATGAGATCGAGAAAGGAGAGGCTGCGGAACGACCGGACAAATAAACTGCATGGGAGCCTGGGGTCGCTTGCCGCCGGCCGTCGTCTAGGGCACAGCCTCAAGGCTAGCCGCCAGCGCCCCTCTGTCGCCCAGTCCCTGTGCTCGCGCCTGAGAAACGAAGAGACAGGAGAGAATTGGATACATCGATCCGTCGTAGGTATTCCCTGCGTTGCTTTCTTTTCTTTTGTTTTCTGGGACATATCTTTTGTTTTAACCTGGGCTGACTGCAATAGTACTCGTTTGTTGGGCTCTGAAGTTGTGAGAAGCGAAGGCCCAGTGTTTTTTGCCCGGGTAAAGCATGTTACCGATCAGTTTTAGCCCTTTATTGAATCTATCGTTAGCTACTGTTACGAACCAGCGAGCCCGGGCAAGTGCCCAGGTGGCTGGGCGGTGGCTCCGCCACTGATTTGCCGGCGTGACAACGCCATTTTAGGTAAGACGTGTTTCTGTTCTCCTTCTATTGATACCACCGATAATGACTTGTATCTAAGAATCTTTGTTTCTATATAAGGGCCCCATATTCTCATCTCGACCTGGGCCCCTAAAATCTGAGGACCGGACTTGAGTGTATGTGCGCGTATGTAAGTATCTGCGGCGTATGTATCATATTAAAAAAACTGAGCACGATCAGTTCGCTGGTCCTTGTCATATTAGTGGGTTGGAAAATCTTGAGACGCGTAAACATGCGTCTCTAACAGCGATACGAGGAAGACAAGTACGACGCGAGAGCATACCAGCGGGCCGGTGAGTTTGTGGTGGACGGAGTCTGAGTCATCCATCAAAGGCATGAGGCCAACTCCACCACGTGACCCATCCGTGACCCATTCGGTCCGAATTTGTCCGTTTGAGGTAAAATATGACCCAACGGTAATACCCAAACTGACAGAGTTGTCTTTTGGACATTTTTTTGTCCCGCCCAACCCCAAACCTGGAGCAAACTTGGTCCAAGAATGCTCCCGAATGGACAGAAAACAGACGCTCTCCTCGTCCCTCTCGTCCGCTACTGAGAGCAACCACACCGCCGCAGCACATCCGGTGCGCCGCAGGTCGCCGTCCCTCCACCTCCGGCATCTCATGTCCGGCGAGGCCACCGGCGCAGGACGCAGCTGGCGAAGGCGATGCTTGGGGCGGGCGGGGCAGGCGTTGAGTGGTCTTGGCAGCGCGGGCGGGCGGGGCTGCCAAGGCTGAAAGCGGCACGGGCGGCGAAGCGCAAAGCGGGACGGCGAGCTTCGACGGGCGGGCGTGCGGGTGGCGCGGGCGCGGCGAAGCCTGCACGGCAGTGGCGTGGCGCGGCGGGAGTTTCGGCGGCGTGGCGAAGCTTCGGGCGCTCGGGCGGGCGCGCGAAGCTTCGAAAGCGCGGGCGGTGGCGATGCTGGCGCGGGCGGGAGCGCAGCGCTGGGCGGGCGTGTGGCGGGGCACGCGGGCGGGCGAAGCGCGCTGGCGCGCGCCTACGCACGGGTAAGCCGGCAGAGTGTGGGCGCGGGCGGGGCGTACGCATCGGGCGGCGAGTGGCGGGAGACGGGCGGGCGGCGCGTGCCGCGGCGAGGCAGAAGCGGACGGGCGTGGCGGCGCTAGGCGGCACGGCGAAGCTCGGGCGCGTTTCGGGCGAAAGCGCGGCGCAGCTGCGCGGCGCGGCGGCAACAAGCTCGTCGCGGCTCGGGCGGACGCGGCGAAGTCTGCACGGCGTCGGCAAGGCGCACGCGGCGGCGGAGCTCAGGATGATGGCGAGGCATAGTTGCTCGGGACAGGGCGCGTCCGTTTTAGGGTCGGGACGGTTTGTACATGGTGGGTGCGCATTCCCCATACGCCTGTCCGCCCCTTAGACGTCCGCCAAATCACATCCTAAACGGACGAAAGCGGACGTCCGGATGGGGTCTTGCGGTGGAGTTGACCTGATGTCTCTCTCCTCCACGGGAGGACCGGCAGCCAGCCACGCAAAGATGAAGAAAAATACGCAGAAATTATACTAGGTACTGCCTCCGGGCGAGTCATGCACGTAGGAACCAGGACATCTCGAAGACGTACGCAGAGAGGCAAGAACTGGCCGGGTCTTGCATGCGGTGCGTGATCCCCGTGGCTCGTACGCAGAGAGTCGCTCTGTTTCAAAGCGCCGACATGCCCATTAATGCAGTTTGTGGTTGCACATGCATGCTATGCCAATTAGGTCGCGATTTTTTTTGGCGAACTGTTAGGACCGAGTATTGCCACTCACATGTAGGATTATCGGTCAGGACCTGTAGATCGTGTGCATTCACACGTTCATGCGTTGCCTTTATATTCCACAATCGAGCCAGTCCAACTACGTACGGCTCCTTATTTTTCCACACGGAGCCAAGTACTATACTGTACACCACTTAACACTTGGACTAACACATGAATAGTACGTATACTCTTTACCGGCTAGAAGCGGCTCGTTGCATGCTTGAATAGTACTCCCAGATTGTGATGTAGAACAACTTTCAAGCACGGAGAAAAACATTCAAGCACGGAGAGACACACACGCACCCTGGTTCTAGAAACCTTTGTACTCCTATTAGAGCATTTACAGCCGACCTGACAAATCCGACCACCGATATGTCCACGGATACGCCCGGGCACATCCGGGCAGGCCCTCATATTTCTGTTTCGGCATCCACATACTTTAAATCCGGACCCTCAAATCCATGCAAGTACATGCACGTCGATCATACAAGCCAATGTCGCACGCAATTAGCAAATGCTGGTACAAAGCATAGATAATGTTTACATTAAATTTATTTTAAGTGCCAAACTCAACCATTGGGTCCTTGGTTGCCATTGTGGGTCCATATGTGCTCCACAAGATCATTGAGTAGTTGCGTGTGCACCTGCTGATCTCGAAGATTCGGATGCATGTGCAGAAAGTTCATCAGCTGAGCTGCATCTTGATCTTCCGGGATTTCAACTTGTTCTACAGGTGCTTCGAAATCATGGGTTTGGGCTACACCATCACCCTCATCCTCGACAATCAAATTATGCAGAATAACACAACATGTCATCGGCTACCATAAAGTTTCTCATTTTCACATCATTGCAGCGCTCCGCACAATTCCCCAACGAGCCTGAAGCACACCAAATGCCCTCTCCACATCCTTCCTAGCCACTTCCTGTATTGTTTCAAAGTGGCTCTGTTTATTGCCATGCGGTTTGGATATGGTCTTCACAAACGCGGCCCACTGAGGGTGGATACCATCGGCAAGATAGTATCCCATGTTGTACTCTCGGCCGTTGACGGTGCAGTTGCACGGCGGTGATTCCCCATTGCAAAGCCTCCTGAACACCGGAGATCATTGAAGCACGTTGATGTCGTTGTGTGAGAACCCAACATTCCAAAAAAAGCATGCCAAATCCATAAGTCATGTGATGCCACCGCTTCTAGTATGATGGTGGCCTCTCTGGTATGACCTTGATACATTCCCCGCTACCTTTGCGACAATTCTTCCATTGCCAATGCATGCAATCAATTGAGACGAGCATTCCTGGAAACCCCTTTGCCTCTCCAATAGCCAACAACTTCTCCGTGTCCTGCGCATTTGGTTCGATACTCAGGTCCAAACACCTCCACCACGGTGCGAGCAAACTTGACAGTAGTCTTCAAGCACGTGCTCTCCCATATCCTAACTATCTCACCAACGGCATCTGCAGCCATACCAAGTGCAAGCATCCTCAGAGCAGCCGTGCACTTCTGCTTGGCCGAGAAAGAGAGTTGACCGCAGCAATCCCTTGTGAGCTTGAAGTAGTCGTGTTGTGCCTCTAGTCCCTCCGGGCCAGTGATGACGTCCCCCGTGACGATGACGGGAGGGCTCTTCCGGAGTTGGTGGTGGAGAACCTAGAAACGGTTGCGGAGCGGGCATAGCGACGGAGCGCGAGACGGACGGCGCGGAGGAGGAAGAAGAGAGGAGATAGCAAATGGATCCGGCTGGTCTTGGGGTAGATTTGGTGCAATTTAGGTTGGGGTCGGGCTGTCGGGTCCGACGTGGAGGGCGTGTCTGGGCGCTCCCAAATTTGCCCATATTTGGGCTGGATATGAGGGGTGCGGGTCATCCTGAACGTTTGAGGGCCATTTGAGGGGACCGTCTGGGTCCAAAAAATCATGACCGAACAGTGACCGGACGAACTGCCCGGGCGTATAAGGCGGGTTTGAGGCGCCCGACTGTAGATGATCTTATACATAGTTGATCACCAACCGAGCCGATGAGCTCAAACTGAACAGTTCACATGCATGAGACTTTTACGATGATTCGGCAATTCACATGCACGTTTAAAAGCCGTACGCATCAGTGCATGTATCTTTGCCATGTATTTCCACATTAACGGGCGTCACACCAAGTCAATAGAGCGTCTTTCCAGCTGCCTTACATCTAGTATCTACTGTGATGTCGCGTGCTAATTTGTCTCGTGGTGCTATGGTTTCTGGAACGACCGCTGCAGAAGAATTCCTGATGGATCATCGTCCACAAGCTTAGAACAAAATTCTATGGTGCTTTCATGCACGTTCCTAGTACAAATCCCTAGTACTTTTGACCTAGTCAGTCTAACAAGTCATTGTCTTAAGCTCAAAGAAGAGTAATAGAAGCTCAGCAAGAAACTGTATATGCTTGGACTCTCTCTGCATAGAGTTTTTCCTTGGAATGTATTTTCTTTTCTTTTTCTGGAGATCGAAATATATAGTTATGTAGCAATCCATCTGCATCTTCTTGTTGATTGTTTAGTCCTTCGATATCATCTAGAGAGACCATTTTTCCATAAAAAGGAAAAACTAGAGTGACCACTAAAAACAACTAATTACAAGGATAACTTCATGCAAACGTACTAATTCTACACATGAAGATATCATTAAATAAACAATAACATGAAAATTAATGTGGCATAAATCGATTCTAGAGATTCCATTAATCTCTCCCTTTCTTTCTCTAATATTGTAATAAGTATGGTATTGATTGTAGCTGTAATAGCATAAATTATTTGTTTCTCAAGTGTCAAAACTTCTGAATATATCATTTATGTTTTTGAAAGTTATGGCAATTATGTGCTGATGAAGCTATGTACCTATGGTAGGGTCATAAACCTGTCCAAGATACCCTCTCCAAGGACATCTCCCTAAAACCAGAAGCATTCGAAGAAGAATCATCATCCACTCGACCATGAAGCATTCCACTTGACAGTCCCGAAGTCACTCGACCATGTGGGCTATCACTCGACCACCAGAAGATCTAAAGCCACTCCGCACTGCAACGGTCGGAAATTAAGTCATAGCTTTAATGGTCATTATGTCTCTTTATTGCTGGCGTTACCAGAAATGCCCTCCTCTTAATGTATCTTAAACCCCTTGTAACGTGGGCTGGCTGGGGTCCTGGCGCACTCTATATAAGCCACCCCCCACAGGCACAAGGGTTCGCACCCCCTGTAACACACGCATATAATCTAGTCGACCGCCTCCGGGCACCGAGACGTAGGGCTGTTACTTCCTCCGAGAAGGGATTGAACTCGTAAAACTTGCGTGTACAACTTCGCCATAGCTAGGATCTTGCCTCTACATACTTACCCCCATTCTACTGTCAGACTTAGAACCACGACAGTTGGCACCCACCGTGGGGCAGGTGTATTAGCGACTTGTTGGAGAAGTTGCAATTTTTTCGATCCCCATCAGCATGGTTTCAGGCGGAGGTTTGGCCGAGGGCCGCGAGATCCGTCTCGGCGCGCTCGTGTTCGTCGCCGACGACTCTGCTTGGCTCCAAGAAGCTCTGCTTGACGTCGAGGCGCTCCCTGTCCGTGGGGCAACGCACTTTCGCGCATGCGTTCGCGGCGTCCTCTTGCGGCAGCCGTCGACCCAGTATCGGTCAGCTCCCGTAGCGTCCTCGCTCCCCGCTGCCCGCCGGCGCAAACGTTCCGGTCGGCCGAGGCTCCAACGGTGGGTGAGGCACGCGGTGGCTCGCCAGTCGACCACCCCCCAAGTCGCGGCAATCGAGCCCGACGAAACTCTCTACGGCCTGTTCGATCGGGTTCGTCGAGATCAACGTCCGAAAGTGCGACAAAGAAGGACCCCGCGGCGGAAGTCTTGACGGTCAATGGACCACACAGTCCTCCTGGCTTCCCCCGCGGTGACGGTGGCGATGACGGTGCCGACCGTCGCGTGTTCACGACGAATACCGCCCCGAGCCTCTTTCGTCGCAGCAGAGGGAAGAGCTCCGCCGCTGCAATATGGACGCACTACACACTCCTATCGTTGGAGACACCCCCGAGGCCCAGGCCTTGGAGGAGGCACGCTTGGCAAACTTGGCCGAGCGCACTCGACTGGAGAATCTCCAGCACGCACTCGACGAGCGTGCTCGGTAACGGATTCCTGAATCCAGTCGGCGACAGCTTTTCCCGCCTCCGACTCAGGTATACCGAACTCCGATTCAGAATCTCACAGGTGCAGCCCGAATAGCAGAGTCAATTCAGTCTTCCCAGTCAGAAGCTGGCAGAGGTTTGCTGTAGATCCGGGCTCTTCTTCGGGCAGCGGGAGAGCAGAACACAGCAGTATCTCAGTCACGGAATAGGATCCATAGCAGATCCGTGGTTGCAGACACAGTCCAGTCGGCTCACAGCCCAAGATCGCCCCCGAGGCGTGACGAACGTGGAGATCGGCGAGATCAGTACAGAAACCGTGAGCAGTATGATCACCGACTCGATCACGACGATCGTCGTCGAGTGCCCACACCTCCCCCAAGGAGTGGGTCATATGTGCCTCGGCAGCACGATGACAGGCGCCCCCATAGTGGTGGGCGAAGGATTCCAGTCGACCCCAGGGAACCAGGCTTTGATGCGAGATCTATTCTCGTTCAGGGTCTGGTAGACAGAAACAGAGCTCACAGAGAAGGTCATGATAGAGATTATCCGACCACCAGCAGAGTGCATGTCTCAGGTCCAGAGTGCTTCAGCAGAGCCATCAGGGCCGCGGTGATTCCTCCCAACTTCAAGTTGGCGACTTGAGTCAGTAAGTTCACTGGTGAGTCCAAGCCTGCCACTTGGCTTGAGGATTACCGAGTGGCTGTGCAGATTGGTGGAGGCAATGATGAGGTGGCCATGAAGCACCTTCCTCTGATGTTGGAGGGCTCGGACAGAGCATGGTTAAATAAGTTAGCACCCGGCGGTATTTATAGCTGGGAAGAACTTGCCCGAGTGTTTTTCAGAACATTCGAAGGTACATGCAAACGGCCAGCAGGGCTAACAGAGCTGCAATCCTGTGTGCAAAAGCCGAATGAAACCTTGAGGGATTATATCCAGAGATGGATCACATTGTATCACACAGTGGAGAATGTGTCAGATCACCAAGCAGTTTGTGCCTTCAAAGAGGGTGTCAAGTATCGAGAATTGAACCTGAAGTTCGGTCGGACCGGAGATATGTCCTTGAGTCGGATGATGGAAATTGCCACCAAATATGCCAATGGTGAAGAGGAGGATCGGCTCCGGAGTGGCAAGCACAAAACAGTCGCCCAAGAAACCGGTGGAGGGACCTCCAGTCGGAAGCAGAAGCGCAAGGCCGAGCCAGTTGCTCCTCATGAAGCCTTAGCCGTGACTCAAGGAAAATTCAAGGGGAAGCCCAAAGGGCTTTGGAACCCCAAGAAAGTGAAAGATCAAGATGGAAATGATGTGTTGGATTTGCCGTGCCACATTCACACCAAAAAAATGAGGAGGGTAATTTCATTTATCCTAAACATACCACTCGATAGTGCCGACTCCTGATCCAGCAGTTCCGAGAGAAACAACCCAAAGAGAAGGAGAAAGAATCGGACAAAGTTGAGGATAAGGAAGAGGACGATGATGGTTATCCCCACGTCAATTCCACTCTGATGATTTTTGCTGATGTTGAGAGCAAGAGTCGACTTAAAGTCATCAACAGAGAAGTGAACATGCTTGCTCCGGCGACACCCAGTTATTTGAAGTGGTCTCAGACTGCCATTATATTCGACCAGTCTGATCATCCGGCGCACATAGCCACCCCTGGGAGGCAAGCGTTGGTGGTCGAGCCAGTCGTCGAAGACACTCGGTTGACTATGGTTCTGATGGATGGTGGCAGTGGCCTGAATATACTGTATGCAGAGACCTTGAAGGGTCCATGGAGTTATTCCTGGCAAGAAGGCTGAGTCACTCGACCAGATCGCCCTTGATGTGGTTTTCGGTGATTCCAAGAATTACCGCAAAGAAAAGTTGACGTTTGAAGTCGTGGATTTCCAGAGTGCTTATCATGCTATACTGGGCAGGCCAGCTTATGCACGTTTTATGGCTCGACCATGTTACGTGTACCTCAAATTGAAGATGCCCGGTCCTAGGGGAGTGATCACTATCTCAGGAAATCGGAAAAAGGCAGAAGAGTGCTTCCAGAAGGGCTCAAAGATCGCCGATGCACAAATGGCAGTAGTAGAATTACAAGAGTATCAGAAAAACGCAGATCCGAGTGATTTGCTGCGAGCCAAGAAGCCCGCCATAGACTCTGCATTTCAGTCGTCTGGTGAAACGAAGCCGATTCACATTCACCCGACCGGTCCCAATGCTGCTCCGACTCACATTTCGACAACACTCCACTCCAAATAGGAAGAAGCGCTCATCCAGTTCCTCCGTGAGAACTGGGACATCTTTGCATGGAAACCTTCTGACATGCCGGGTGTTCCTGTGGGCTGGCTGAGCACCGCTTATGAAGTCGACCCAAAAGTGAAACCAGTCAAAGAACATCTTCGACGGTCTGCCGTACAGAAGAGAAAAGCAATCGGCGAAGAAGTTGCTCGGCTCCTAGCAGCTGAGTTTATCCGAGAGACTTACCACTCCGAGTGGCTAGCCAATGTTGTCATGGTCCCCAAGAAGGATGACTCACTTCGCCTGTGCATTGACTTCAAGCATATCAATCGGGCCTGCCCGAAAGATCACTTTCCCCTCCCCCGCATCGACCAAATAGTTGACTCGACTGCTGGGTGCGAGCGCTTGTCCTTTTTGGACGCTTATTCCGGGTATCATCAGATCCGACTGTATGGGCCCGATGAGATAAAAACAACTTTCATCACTCCATTTGGGTGCTTATGTTATGTCACCATGCCATTCGGCCTGAAGAATGCTGGAGCCACATTCATGAGGATGATTCAGAAGTGTTTACTCACTCAAATCAGTCGGAATGTGGAAGCATACATGGATGACATTGTGGTCAAGTCACGTAAAGGTTCCGACCTGCTGGCTGACCTTGCTGAAACTTTTGCCAACCTCAGAAGGTATGATATCAAGCTTAATCCATCAAAGTGCACATTCGGAGTTCCGGGTGGAAAATTACTCGGCTTCCTCGTTTCCGAACAGGGGATCGGCGCTAACCCAGAGAAAGTTGGTGCCATTTTCTGAATGAAACGCCCTTTGCGTGTGCACGATGTTCAGAAGCTTACAGGTTGTTTGGCCGCCTTAAGTCGATTCATTTCTCGCCTCGGTGGAAAGGCATTGCCTCTTTACCGACTGATGAAGAAGTCCGATAAGTTCGAGTGGACTCCTGAAGCTGATGCAGCGTTTGCAGAGCTCAAAGCCCTGCTTTCCACCCAGTCGGTGCTTGCTGCTCCAATCAGCAAAGAGCCTTTACTGCTTTACATTGCAGCCACTTGAAAAGTTGTCAGTACAGTACTTATGGTTGAGCGGGGAGAAGAAGGAAAAGCATATAAAGTTCAGCGCCCAGTTTATTATGTTTCTGAAGTTCTGACTCCATCAAAGCAAAGATATCCACATTATCAGAAGCTTGTTTATGGGATTTACATGACCATGAATAAGGTTGCACTCTGATCACTCCATTACAGTCGTCAGCGACGCTCCATTATCAGAGATTCTGAACAACAGAGATGCAACTGGTCGAGTGGCAAAGTGGGCGATTGAACTCCTTCCCTTGGATATCAAGTTTGAGGCAAAGAAAGCTATCAAGTCCCAAGCAATAGCAGATTTCCTCGCCGAGTGGATTGAACAGCAACTGCCGACTCAAGTCCACTCGGAGAACTGGACCATGTTCTTGTTGGGGAACGTTGCAGAAAATTAAAATTTTTCCTACGGTTTCACCAAGATCCATCTATGAGTTCATCTAAGCAACGAGTCAAGGGAGAGAGTTTGCATCTACATACCACTTGTAGATCGAGTGCGGAAGCGTTCAAGGGGATGGTGATGATGGAGTCGTACTCGCCGTGATTCGGATCACCGATGACCAAGTGCTGAATGGACAGCACCTCCGCGTTCAACACACGTACGGTACGGACGACGTCTCCTCCGTCTTGATCCAGCAAGGAGGAAGGAGAGGTTGAGGAAGATGGCTCCAGCAGCAGCACGACAGCGTGGTGATGGTGGAGTGAAAGTTCTCCGGCAGGGCTTCGCCAAGCACACGCGGAGGAGGAGAGGTGTTGGGGAGGGGAGGGGCTGCGCCTTGGCTTGGGTGTGCAGCCCTCCCCTCACCCCTCTATTTATAGGGGGAAGGGAGAGGGGGGCCGGCCCCTCTAGATGGCATCTAGAGGGGGGGCGGCGGCCAAGGGGAGGGGGGCTTGCCCCCAAGCAAGGCGCGCCTCTGGGGTTCCCCTCAACCCTAGGCGCAAGGGCCCAAGGGAGGGTGCGCCCAGCCCACCAGGCTGGCCCCTTCCCACGCAGCCCAAGTGGCCCCGGGAGGTGGCCCCTCCAGTGGACCTCCGGAACCCTTCCGTGGCCCCAGACAATACCGGTATGCCCCGAAACTTTCCGGTGTCCGCTTGACAACTTCCCAAATATAAATCTTTACCTCCGGACCATTCCGGAACTCCTCGTGACGACCGGGATCTCATCCGGGACTCCGAACAACATTCGGTAATCACATACAAGTCTTCCTAATAACCCTAGCATCACCGAACCTTAAGTGTGTAGACCCTATGGGTTCGGGAGACATGCAGACATGACCGAGACGCTCTCAGGTCAATAACCAACAGCGGGATCTGGATACCCATGTTGGCTCCCACATGCTCCTCGAGGATGTCATCTGATGAACCACGATGTCGAGGATTCAATCAACCCCGTATACTATTCCCTTTGTCAATCGGTACGTTACATGCCCGAGACTCGATCGTCGGTATCCCAATACCTCGTTCAGTCTCAAGTTCGCAAGTCACTTTACTCGTGCCGTAATGCATGATCCCGTGACCAAACACTTGGTCACTTTGAGCTCATTCGATGATGCATTACCGAGTGGGCCCAGAGATACCTCTCCGTCATACGGAGTGACAAATCCAGTCTCGATCCGTGTCAACCCAATGTACACTTTCGGAGATACCATAGTGCACCTTTATAGTCACCCAGTTACATTGTGACGTTTGGTACACCCAAAGCACTCCTACGGTATCCGGGAGTTACACGATCTCATGGTCTAAGGAAGATATACTTGACATTGAAAAAGCTCTAGCAAAATGAACTACACGATCTTGTGCTATGCTTAGGATTGGGTCTTGTCCATCACGTCATTCTCCTAATGACGTGATCCTGTCGTCAACGACATCTGATGTCCATAGTCAGGAAACCATGACTATCTGTTGACCAACGAGCTAGTCAACTAGAGGCTCACTAGGGACGTATTGTGGTCTATGTATTCACACATGTATTACGATTTCCGGATAGTACAATTACAGCATGAATAAAAGACAATCATCACGAACAAGGAAATATAATAATAATGCTTTTATTATTGCCTCTAGGGCATATTTCCAACAGTCTCCCACTTGCACTAGAGTCAATAATCTAGCTACATTGTGATGAATCGAACACCCATAGAGTTACGGTGTTGATCATGTTTTGCTCATGGAAGAGGTTTAGTCAATGGATCTGCGACATTCAGATCCGTATGCACTTTGCATATTTCTATGTCTCCATCTTGAACATTTTCACGGATGGAGTTGAAGCGGCAACTTGATGTGCCTGGTCTTCTTGTGAAACCTGGGCTCCTTGGCAAGTGCAATAGCTCCGGTGTTGTCACAAGAGTTTGATCGGCCCCGACGCATTGGGTATCACTCCTAGGTCGGTGATGAACTCCTTCACCCAAATTGCTTCATGCGCTGCCTCCGAGGCTGCCACGTACTCCGCTTCACATGTAGATCCCACCACGACGCTCTGCATGCAGCTGCACTAAGCTTACTGCTCCACCATTCAACATATACACGTATCCGGTTTGTGACTTAGAGTCATCCAGATCTGTGTCGAAGCTAGCGTCGACGTAACCCTTTACGACGAGCTCTTCGTCACCTCCATAAACGAGAAACATGTCCTTTGTCCTTTTCAGGTACTTCAGGATATTCTTGACCGCTGTCCGGTGTTCCTTGCGGGATTACTTTGGTACCTTCCTACCAAACTTACGGCAAGGTTTACATCAGGTCTAGTACACAGCATGGCATACATAATAGATCCTATGGCTGAGGCATAGGGGATGACGCTCATCTCTTCTTTATCTTTTGCCGTGGTCGGGCATTGAGCTGAGCTCAATCTCACACCTTGCAGCACAGGCAAGAACCCTTTCTTGGAATGATCCATTTTAAACTTTTTCAAAATCTTATCAAGGTATGTGCTTTGTGAAAGACCTATGAGGCGTCTCGATCTATCTCTATAGATCTTGATGCCTAATATATAAGCAGCTTCTCCAAGGTCCTTCATTGAAAAACACTTATTCAAGTAGGCCTTAATGCTGTCCAAGAATTCTATATCATTTCCCATCAAAAGTATGTCATCTACATATAATATGAGAAATGCTACAGAGCTCCCACTCACTTTCTTGTAAACGCAGGCTTCTCCATAAGTCTCATAAACCCAAACGCTTTGATCATCTCATCAAAGCGAATGTTCCAACTCCGAGATGCTTGCACCAGCCCATAAATGGATCGCTGGAGCTTGCATACTTTGTTAGCATTCTTAGGATCGACAAAACCTTCCGGCTGCATCATATACAGCTCTTCCTTAAGATGCCCGTTAAGGAACGCTGTTTTGACGTCCATCTGCCATATCTCATAATCATAGTATGCGACAATTGCTAACATGATTCAGACGGACTTAAGCTTCGCTACGGGAGAGAAAGTCTCATCGTAGTCAATCCCTTGAACTTGCCGATAACCCTTAGCGACAAGTCGAGCTTTATAGATGGTGACATTACCATCCGCGTCCGTCTTCTTCTTAAAGATCCATTTGTTTTCTATCGCTCACCGATCATCGGGCAAGTCAGTAAAAGTCCATACTTTGTTTTCATACATGGATTCTATCTCGGATTTCATGGCTTCTAGCCATTTGTTGGAATCTGGGCCCGCCATCGCTTCTTCATAGTTCGAAGGTTCACCGTTGTCTAACAACATTATTTCCAGGACAGGGTTGCCGTACCACTCTGGTGCGGAACGTGTCCTAGTGGACCTACGAAGTTCAGTAGCAACTTGATCCGAAGTACCTTGATCATCATCATTAATTTCCTCTCTAATTGGTGTAGGCACCACAGGAACATTTTCCTAAGCTGCACTACTTTCCGGTTCAAGAGGTAGTACTTCATCGAGTTCTACTTTCCTCCCACTTACTCCTTTCGAGAGAAACTCTTTTTCCAGAAAGGATCCGTTCTTGGCAACAAAGATCTTGCCCTCGGATCTAAGGTAGAAGGTATACCCAATGGTTTCCTTAGGATATCCTATGAAGACGCATTTTTCCGACTTGGGTTCGAGCTTTTCAGGTTGAAGTTTCTTGACATAAGCATCGCATCCCCAAACTTTTAGAAACGACAGCTTAGGTTTCTTCCCAAACCATAATTCATACGGTGTCGTCTCAACGGATTTAGACGGTGCCCTATTTAAAGTGAATGTAGCTGTCTCTAGAGCGTATCCCCAAAATGATAGCGGTAAATCTATAAGAGACATCATAGATCGCACCATATCCAATAGAGTGCGATTACGACGTTCGGACACACCATTACGCTGAGGTGTTCCAGGCGGCGTGAGTTGTGAAACGATTCCACATTTCCTTAAGTGTGTACCAAATTCGTGACTTAAATATTCTCCTTCACGATCTGATCGTAAGAACTTTATTTTTCGGTCACGTTGATTCTCTACCTCATTCTGAAATTCCTTGAACTTTTCAAAGGTCTCGGACTTGTGTTTCATTAAGTAGACATACCCATATCTACTCAAGTCATCGGTGAGAGTGAGAACATAACGATATCCTCCATGAGCCTCAACACTCATTGGACCGCACACATCGGTATGTATGATTTCCAATAAGTTGGTTGCTCGCTCCATTGTTCAAGAACGGAGTCTTGGTCATCTTGCCCATAAGGCATGGTTCGCATGTGTCAAATGACTCATAATCTAGAGACTCCAAAAGTCCATCAACATGGAGCTTCTTCATGCGCTTGACACCAATGTGACCAAAGGCGGCAGTGCCACAAGTATGTGGGACTATCGTTATCAACTTTACATCTTTTGGTATTCACGCTATGAATATGTGTAACATTACGCCGAGATTCATTAAGAATAAACCATTGACCATCGGAGCATGACCATAAAACATGTCTCTCATATAAATAGAACAACCATTATTCTCGGATTTAAATGAGTAGCCATCTCGCATTAAACGAGATCCAGATACAATGTTCATGCTCAAACTTGGCACCAAATAACAATTATTAAGGTTCAAAACTAATCCCGTAGGTAAATGAAGAGGTAGCGTGCGGCCAGCGATCACATCGACTCTGGAACCATTCCCGACGCCAAGCATCGTCACCTCGTCCTTCGCCAGTCTCCGCTTATTCCGCAGCTCCTGCATGAGTTACAAATATGAGCAACGGCACGGTATCAAATACCCAGGAGTTACTACGAGTAATCGGTAAGGTACACATCAATTACATGTATATCAAATATACCTTTGGTGTTGCCGGCCTTCTTATCCGCTAAGTATTTGGGGCAGTTCCGCTTCCAGTGACCCTTCCCATTGCAATAAAAGCACTCAGTCTCAGGCTTGGGTCCATTCTTTGACTTCTTCCCGGTAACTGGCTTACCGGGCGCGGCAACATCCTTGTCGTCTTTCTTGAAGTTCTTCTTGCCCTTGCCCTTCTTGAACTTAGTGGTCTTATTGACCATCAACACTTGATGTTCTTTCTTGATCTCAACCTCTGCTGACTTCAGCATTGAAAATACTTCAGGAATGGTCTTCACCATCCCCTGCATATTGTAGTTCATCACAAAGCTCTTGTAGCTTGGTGGGAGCGACTCAAGGATTCTGTCAATTACCGCCTCATCAGGGAGGTTAATATTCAGCTGGGTCATGCGGTTGTGCAACCCTGGACATCTTGAGTATGTGCTCACTGACAGAACTATTTTCCTCCATCTTACAAATATAGAACATGAAAGAGAAGTCAAATCTCTCGAACCGGGCGTGAGCTTGGAAAACTAGTTTCAGCTCCTCGAACATCTCATATGCTCCGTGATGCTCAAAACGCTTTTGGAGCCCCGGTTCTAAGCTGTAAAGCATGCCGCACTGAACGAGGGAGTAATCATCAGCACGAGATTGCCAAGCATTCATAATGTCTTGGTTCTCGGGGACGGGTGCGTCACCTAGCGGTCCTTCTAGGACATATTGTTTCCTGGCAGCTATGAGGATGATCCTCAGGTTCCGGACCCAGTCCGTATAGTTGCTGCCATCATCTTTCAGCTTGGTTTTCTCTAGGAACGCGTTGAAGTTCAAGTTGACATGAGCGTTGGCCATTTGATCTACAAGACATATTATGCAAAAGTTTTAGACTAAGTTCATGATAATTAAGTTCATCTAATCAAATTATTTTAATGAACTCCCACTCAGATTAGACATCCCACTAGTCATCTAAGTGTTACACGATCCGAGTCGACTAGGCCGTGTCCGATCATCACGTGAGACGGACTAGTCATCGTCGGTGAACATTCTCATGTTGATCGTATCTTCCATACGACTCGTGTTCGACCTTTCGGTCTCCGTGTTCCGAGGCCATGTCTGTACATGCTAGGCTCGTCAAGTTAACCCTAAGTGTTTTGCGTGTGTAAATCTGTCTTACACCCGTTGTATGTGAACGTAAGAATCCATCACACCCGATCATCACGTGGTGCTTAGAAACGACGAACTTTAGCAACGGTGCACAGTTAGGGGAGAACACTTCTTGATATATTGTTGTAAGGGATCATCTTATTTACTACCGTCGTTCTAAGTAAACAAGATGCATAAACATAATAAACATCACATGCAATTATATATAGTAGTGACATGATATGGCCAATATCATAAAGCTCCATTGATCTCCATCTTCGGGGCTCCATGATCATCTTGTCACCGGCATGACACCATGATCTCCATCATCATGATCTCCATCATCGTGTCTTCATGAAGTTGTCACGCCAACGACTACTTCTACTTCTATGGCTACAACGTTTAGCAATAAAGTAAAGTAATTTACATGGCGTTCTTCAATGACACGCCGGTCATACAAAAAATAAAGACAACTCCTATGGCTCCTGCCGGTTGTCATACTCATCGACATGCAAGTCGTGATTCCTATTACAAGAACATGATCTCATACATCACAATATGTCATTCATCATACATCACAACTTGGCCATATCACATCACATGACAATTGCTGCAAAAACAAGTTAGACATCCTCTAATTGTTGTTGCATCTTTTACGTGGCTGCAATTGGGTTCTAGCAAGAACGTTTTCTTACCTACGAGTAACCACAACGTGATCTTGTCAACTTCTATTTACCCTTCATAAGGACCCTTTTCATCGAATCCGCTCCAACTAAAGTGGGAGAGGCAGACACCCGCCAGCCACCTTATGCAACTAGTGCATGTTAGTCGGTAGAACCGGTCTCACGTGGAAATGCGTGTAAGGTTGGTCCGGGCCGCTTCATCCCACAATTCCGTTGAAGCAAGATAAGACTAGTAGCGGCAAGCAAGTTGACAAGATCTACGCCCACAACCAAATTGTGTTCTACTCGTGCAATAGAGAACTACGCATAGACCTAGCTCATGATGCCACTGTTAGGGAACGTTGCAGAAAATTAAAAATTTTCCCTACGGTTTCACCAAGATCCATCTATGAGTTCATCTAAGCAACGAGTCAAGGGAGAGAGTTTGCATCTACATACCACTTGTAGATCGAAAAGGAAGCGTTCAAGGGGATGGTGATGATGGAGTCGTACCCGCCGTGATTCGGATCACCGATGACCAAGTGCTGAACGGACAGCACCTCCGCGTTCAACACACGTACGGTACGGACGGCGTCTCCTCCGTCTTAATCCAGCAAGGAGGAAGGAGAGGTTGAGGAAGATGGCTCCTGCAGCAGCACGACGGCGTGGTGATGGTGGAGTGACAGTTCTCCGGCAGGGCTTCGCCAAGCACACGCGGAGGAGGAGAGGTGTTGGGGAGGGAGGGCTGCGCCTTGGCTTGGGTGTGCAGCCCTCCCTCACCCCTCTATTTATAGGGGAAGGGAGAGGGCGGCCCCCTCTAGATGGCATCTAGAGGGGGGCGGCCAAGGGAGGGGCTTGCCCCCAAGCAAGGGGCGCCCCTCTGGGTTCCCCTCAACCCTAGGCGCAAGGGCCCAAGGGAGGTGCGCCCAGCCCACCAGGGTCTGGCCCCTTCCCACGCAGCCCAAGTGGCCCCCGGGAGGTGGCCCTCCCGGTGGACCTCCTAACCCTTCCGGTGGCCCCATACAATCTTGGTATGCCCCGAAACTTTCCGGTGTCCGTTTGACAACTTCCCATATATAAATCTTTACCTCCGGACCATTCCGGAACTCCTCTTGACGTCCGGGATCTCATCCGGGACTCCGAACAACATTCGGTAATCACATACAAGTCTTCCTAATAACCCTAGCGTCACCGAACCTTAAGTGTGTAGACCCTACGGGTTCGGGAGACATGCAGACATGACCGAGACGCTCTCAGGTCAATAACCAACAGCGGGATCTGGATACCCATGTTGGCTCCCACATGCTCCTCGATGATGTCATCGGATGAACCACGATGTCGAGGATTCAATCAACCCCGTATACTATTCCCTTTGTCAATCGGTATGCGTTACATGCCCGAGACTCGATCGTCGGTATCCCAATACCTCGTTCAGTCTCGTTATCGCAAGTCACTTTACTCGCATCAGTAATGCATGATCCCGTGACCTAACACTTGGTCACTTTGAGCTCATTATGATGATGCATTACCGAGTGGGCCCAGAGATACCTCTCCGTCATACGGAGTGACAAATCCAGTCTCGATCCGTGTCAACCCAATGTACACTTTCGGAGATACATGTAGTGCACCTTTATAGTCACCCAGTACGTTGTGACGTTTGGTACACCCAAAGCACTCCTACGGTATCCGGGAGTTACACGATCTCATGGTCTAAGGAAGAGATACTTGACATTGAAAAAGCTCTAGCAAAACGAACTACATGATCTTGTGCTATGCTTAGGATTGGGTCTTGTCCATCACGTCATTCTCCTAATGACGTGATCCCGTCGTCAACGACATCTGATGTCCATAGTCAGGAAACCATGACTATCTCTGTTGACCAACGAGCTAGTCAACTAGAGGCTCACTAGGGACGTATTGTGGTCTATGTATTCACACATGTATTACGATTTTCGGATAATACAATTACAGCATGAATAAAAGACAATCATCACGAACAAGGAAATATAATAATAATGCTTTTATTATTGACTCTAGGGCATATTTCCAACAGTTCTTTGATGGCTCCAAGATGCTGAATGGTTCCGGTGCCGGGGTGGTGCTGGTATCCCCACGAGGAGACAAGCTCCGATATGTTCTCCTGATTCACTTTGATTCCTCCAATAACTAAGTAGAATATGAAGCACTCTTGTATTGGTTGCGTATGGCCATCTCACTCGGCGTCCGTCGCCTCATGGTTTACGGCGACTCAGATCTTGTAGTCAATCAAGTGATGAAGGAGTGGGACGTTAGAAGCCCAGCTATGACTGGTTACTGCAATGCGGTGAGGAAGTTGGAAAAGAAGTTTGAGGGGTTAGAGCTCCATCATATACCCCGACTGAAAAATCAAGCAGCCGATGATTTGGCAAAGATAGGTTCCAAGAGAGAAGCCATTCCCAGCAATGTGTTTTTGGAACACATTCATACACCTTCAGTTCAAGAAGATCCTTTCACCGAAGAGCCCCCGCAACCTAAGAGTGCCACGGATCCGACTGAAGTCGAAGTCCCAGCCGTGGTCGACCTGATAATGGAGGTTTTGGTCACCACTCCCGACTGGACAATGCCATACATTGCGTATATCCTGAGGAAGGAACTCCCAGAGGATGAAGAAGAGGCTCGACAGATCGTCCGTCGATCCAAAGCCTTTACTGTGATAAGAGGACAGCTGTTCAGAGAAAGTGTGACTGGAGTTAGCTAGAAATGCATAACACAAGAAGAAGGTCGAATGATCCTCAACGACATCCACTCGGGGACCTGTGGTCACCATACGTCCTCTCGGACCATTGTGGCTAAAGCATACCGAGATGGAATTTACTGGCCACGAACAAATGAAATGGCAAAAGATATAGTTGACAAATGTGAGGGCTGCCAGTTTTACTCCAATATGTCTCACAAGCCTGCGTCAGCTCTGAAGACCATTCCACTCGTCTGGCCCTTTGCTGTTTGGGGATTGGATATGGTTGGACCGCTGAGGACTGGTAGGAGCGGTTTCACTCATGTGCTTGTAGCAGTCGACAAGTTTACCAAATGGATTGAAGCCAAGCCTATCAAGAATCTTGAAGCCAGTACTGGCGTCAACTTCATCAAAGAGTTGACATTCAGATATGGGGTTCCGCACAACATCATCACTGACAACGGGTCGAACTTCGATTCTGATGAGTTCAGAACTTTTTGCGCTTCCCAAGGCACACGAGTCGACTATGCTTCAGTCGCCCACCCCCAGTCGAATGGACAAGCAGAAAGAGCAAATGGCTTGATTCTCAAAGGACTGAAACCCCGACTGATGCGTGATCTCAAGCACGCAGCAGGCGCCTGGGTCGATGAACTTCCATCAATTCTTTGGGGATTGAGGACAACTCCCAATCGGTCGACTGGCCGAACTCCATTCTTCTTGGTCTATGGAGCTGAAGCTGTTCTACCGAGTGACCTGCTTCACAATGCACCCCGAGTCGAGCTCTTCTCTGAAGATGAAGCAGAACAGGCTTGGCAAGACACAGTCGATCTCCTGGAGGAGGAAAGAGAGATGGCCTTAATACGGTCGACCATTTATCAGAAAGACTTGCGTCGATTCCATGCCAGAAACGTGCGGGGCCGGGCCTTTCAAGAGGGAGACTTGGTTCTTCGAGTGGATCAGCAGAAATCACACAAGCTCGCCCCCGCTTGGGAAGGTCCCTTCGTTGTCACCAGAGTTCTCCACAATGGAGCATACCATCTTTACAATGTCGAGCATCAGAAAGACGAGCCACGGGCTTGGAATGCGGAGCTGCTCTGCCCCTTTTATACTTAAGTACTCATTCGGATGAGATGTAATAAGAAATACCTTTGTAGTTTGTTTATCAAAGACAAGAGCTTTACAGTCTTCTTAAACGATTGTTGTTACTTTTGTTCTAAAATCCCCCAGCGGGTGACTTAGTCGCGAATCCGTTTCGCCTAAGTTTGAAAAATCCTACCGAGTGGTGAGCAATCCTCCCACTCGGGGGCTTAGCCGCGAATCCGTTTCGCCTAAGTTTGAAAAATCCTACCGAGTGATGAGCGAGCCTCCCACTCGGGGGCTTAGCTCCAGTCCAGTACTCGCCTAAGTTTAAAAAATCCTACCGAGTGGTGAGGCAGCCTCCCACTCGGGGGTTAGCTGCAGTCCAGTATTCGCCTAAGTTTAAAAAATCCTACCGAGTGGTGAGCCAGCCTCCCACTCGGGGGCTTAGCTGCAGTCCAGTACTCGCCTAAGTTTAAAAAATCCTACCGAGCGGTGAGCCAACCTCCCACTCGGGGGCTTAGCTGCAGTCCAGTACTCGCCTAAGTTTGAAAAATCCTACCGAGTGGTGAGCAATCCTCCCACTCGGGGGCTTAGCTGCAGTCTCGTACTCGCCTAAGTTAAAAACAACTACAATGTGCGCTCCATACCTATCCGCAAGGATGACGAGGTGCAGGTCGGCTGCAACCTTCTCCTTCGAAGCTGCACCACAAGTACAATGTGTGCTCCATCCCTATCCGCAAGGACGATAAGGTGTAGGTCGACTGCAACCTTCTCCATCGAAGCTGTGCCACATGTACAATATGCACTCCATCCCTATCCGTAAGGACGACGAAGTGCAGGTCGACTGCAACCTTCTTCACGGAGCTGCATCTCAAATTCAAAGATTATTCCGAGTGAAGAGCAAACTCCAGTCGACGATGGACTCAAACATATTCAGAGATAAACCAAGTTCAGATAAATCCTAAGTCCCAGGACAGCGGATCGAAAGTGCTCGGGCATCTGGCCCGAAGGAGTTTAACGATTACAAAATCACTCGGCATTCCGAGGCAAATTTAAAGTGAGGCGTAAAAGTTTGTTCACTCGCAGGAGGAGGGCTGGCAGGCTCGACAAATTCATCCAGATCAACTCCATCAGCAATCCGAGTGGCAGCGACAATGAAAGTCTCCATGAAGGATTGGAAATCATGCTTCTTGGTGTTGGTAACCTTGATCGGTGCCAGCTTCTCTTCTCGTGCTTCCTTGCAATGGACATGAACCAATGACAGAGCCACATCGGCACCGTACCGGGCAGAAGACTTCTTCCACTCTTACACTCGACCGAGGATCTCGTTAAGTCGAGTCATCAGAGACTCGAGGTCATTCTGGAGCATTGCCCTTGGCCAGAGTGCTGGGTCGATCCGCGACATTGCGACCTTCAGTCGAGCAAGATAGTCAACAACACCGTCGATGCGGGATTCCAGTCGAAGCACATTCATAGCAGCTTCATCCTTCACAGGAGAGTTGATGGGGTCCAAGCTTGGTTCAATTCGCCCGGTCTCTTCCTCGAAGTCCGACAAAACTCTGCATGCACAATCCAAGTGTGAGTCAATGGTCGTATGCCGAGTCGACAAGGACAAACCAATCGGGTCATAGAAAATACCTTCAAGCTTGACGAACAACTTCTTAGCAAGGCTCCTCAGATAACTCTCCAGATCGTTCCTCCTGCGGGCAATACCTTCCATCTTCTCGTTCAGATTGACCTTGTCCTTCTTCAAGCGAGTCACTTCCTTATTGGCTTCGTCCAGAGCAGATTTTATCTTGGCGTTTTCTTCCTCCAATTGGCCGACTGAAGCCAGCTTCTGTTCAGCCAGAGCGGTTTTCTCATCAGCCTTTTTCTGCGCGGCAGCCAGATCTTGATCCTTTTTCGCCAGAGCTTGGTTCAGTTTCTCTGAAAGAAATAATGCTTGATTCAGAAAAAGCAGAATGAAATCCAGATCAGGGACAAATCAGTTGACAAGTCTTTCTTACCAGCGGCGTCATCCTTGGCCTTCTGCAGACTTGTTTTGGCCAGCTCTAGGTCGAGACTGAGTTGAATCTGATGCTTCTCCAGGTCAGCGAAACGAGCTCCAAGGTCACAAGATTTCTACAACCAAAGAACAAGTCAGTCGACAGGTGAAAAGATTAGTTATTGCGAAGAGCCAACAAATTCTAAGACTACTGTCGAATCAAACATCCAACAATAGTCTCGGGGACTACACCTAGTGGGTGCACTTAGCGTGCCCCCACTGGTTCAGTTTACACTCGACAAGGCAAGACTAGCACGAGTGCAAAAAAAGGGGTTGCTCTCAAATCATAGTCGACTGCCCGCAGTCAATTATGATCTCGGGGACTACACCCAGTGGGTGCACTTAGCGTGGCCCCCTGGTCCGGTTTCCACTCGACATGGCAAGTCCAGGCCGAGTGAGAAAATTCAGATTCTTAGACCACAGTCGACTGCCCGCAGTCAACTATGGTCTCGGGGACTACACCCAGTGGGTGCACTCAGCGTGCCCCCACTGGTTCAAAATCCAATCGACACAAACGAGTCGACCTACCAGTTTGCTCAGTGGCAAATCAAAACACCCAGTTGGTGTACAGATGCAAGGCGCAGACAGATACAAAGATTCTTGGAAAGAAAGTTTTCAAGTACCATATCCTAATAGAACAAGCCAGAAGAGTCAGTCGACAATCTGCTAACCTGGACGTTGCTTTGGAGAGCTGAGCTGGCATTGTACGCAGCTTGACTGGCATCTCTAACCACCTTCAGTTGCTCCATCATGATGCCTGCTTGACGTATGGCCTCCTTGGTGGCACCCACTTGGTCCTCTAGGACGCGATGCACAACGAAGAGCGAAGAAGGATCGGCTGGGACCTGTGCAGTCGACGCTGAAGGTTGAGCACTCGACAGCGGCATGGCGAAGGTGACAGAAGTCCGATTGACATCACCGCCCTCCTGGACTACTGGTTCCTCCACCGGCGTCGACTGAGGCGTCTTGCCAGCGGACGTTTTCCTGCTTCTTCTCCCCAAGGGCCTCTGTGGCTCGTCCTCATCATCGTCGGGGAGGTCAATGACATTAGGAACTGTAAAAAGATCAGTCGCCAAAATTTCATCGCCCGATTGATATATCACAGTTCAGTCGGCAAAGGGAAGGCAGAATAACGAAGATTGTACCCAGATTGGAGGTGACCGCGTCTTCCATTTTCTCATCCTCGTTTTTATAAGCTGAAGTCCCAGAGGTAGCGGCACTGCTAGTTTCAAGATTCATTCGGTCAAACCAAAGGAAAGATAGACAACACAGAACGTCGAGTAAAAGTGAAAGAAGAACACTTACGCAGAAGCAACGGGAACGTCAATCTTGATTTTCGGCAGCGCCTTCTGAGTCTTCTGTACTAAGACCTTGGACTGCTTTGGGGCCTTCTCAGTCGGTGCCGGAGAGGACGTCTGAGGACGCTTTGACGACTGCCTAGTCGGAGCGATCGCCTTGTCTCGGACGCTCGCCGGATCTTGGGCAAGCTGGGATCGCCTTTCCTGCGGGGAGGGGAGTCGACTTCTTCTTCGTCACTCGGGTCGTCGCTCTCCTTGTCCCCCTCTCCGTCGGAATGCCACTCGCCACTTTCACCTCCGCTTGCCTCCCCCTCTGGATCCTGCTCCTGCTCTCCATTGGGCATCGAGTACATTTCAGTAAGGGTCTGGAAGAAGCAAGCAGGACAAAGTCAGTCGATGAAGCATAAACAGCGGCATGATTAAAAATCAAGTCGGCATTCAGTAATTCAGAATTAGACCTTGTCTGGTTCGTAAGATTGGTCGAGCGGAGGAATTCTCCTGGCTCCCCTGGGGTTATCCTTGTTCCCGGTGATACTCCTCAGCCACCCCTCCAACGTGGCTTTGTCGACCTCCTCTGGATGGGTCCGAGTGGTATCATCAGTGCCCGAATAAATCCACATCGGATGGTCACGAGCTTGAAGCGGTTGGATGCGTCGCCGAAGGAAGACCTCCAGCAGATCCATACCGGTCACCCCATCGCAGACAAGTTGAACTACTCGATCGACCAGCACCTTCACTTGCGCCTTCTCCTTCGGGATCACCTTCAAAGTGGAGGGCTTCCCCACTCGGGCCATGGAAAAAGGAGGAAGTCCAGTCGACTGAGCCAGAGTCGGCTGGTCTTTGCAGTAGAACCAGGTCGACTGCCACCCTCGGACCGACTCGGGAAGGATCATGGCTGGGAAAGAACTTTTACCCCTCATCTGAATCCCGAGACCCCCACACATCTGGATCACTTGTGTCTTCTCGTCACTCGGATTAGCCTTTTTAACCGTCTGGGAGCGGCACGTGAAAATGTGCTTGAAGAGGCCCAAGTGGGGTCGGCAGCCCAAGAAATTTTCACACAAAGACACGAAGGCAGCAAGGTACACGATGGTGTTTGTGGTAAAATGGTGGAGTTGCGCCCCGAAGAAATTCAAGAAGCCTCGAAAGAAAGGGTGGGGAGGCAAGGAAAACTCGCGGTCGATGTGAGTGGCGAGGAGAACGCACTCACCCTCTTGTGTTTGCGGCTCGGTCTCGTTCCCTGGGAGCCACGCCGATTCGTGGGGAATCAGTCCTGCCTCGACCAGGTCATCGATGTCGTCCTGACGGATCGCCGAGCGAATCTAGTCTCCCTGGATCCAGCCCGGCGGCAGGCCAGACCTCGAGGAAGATCCGCCCCGGCTGGACTTCTTCCCCTTCGCCTTCGTCGTCGCCTTCTTCGCGCGCTCCAGGGCCACCGTCTTCTCTTTCCCCATCGCTGCAGACGGAGCTCGAACGGAGCAGTGGCACTGGGGCGAGAGCGGGCGCAGCGGAGAAATCTGGGAAGGAGGAAGAAGAATGAGGGCGCACTGTTCAAAAACCCCGGCCCGTCACCTTATATGAGGTTGCTCCCGAGTGACTGACTTGTAGGCCCAGGCGATCTTATCAAATCCCGCAACAGTCGCGCGCACGATACGTGGCAAAAAAGGCGGCGCGAAAATCAAGGCAGCCTTGCCTTATCTAGCCCAATTACCGCGGCCTCCTCCGCCCCGTGCGCTTCCCAAAATTCGAATCCCGCGAGATCCGCGGACAGCAGAACAACTTGTCAGACGGAAGATCTCCTCGACAAAACTTGGAATGGATCAAGGCGACTGAAAAAGAAGTTGGTGTCATCACCTCGTATCGTTGATCCAAAACAAGACATACTCGAAGTACGAAAAACGAGTCGGAAGAGTTTTCAACTCCTTCCCCACTCAAACCCTGATCCATTCGGGGGCTAATGATGAAGCTATGTACCTAGGGTAGGGTCATAAACCTGTCCAAGATACCCTCTCCAAGGACATCTCCCTAAAACCAGAAGCATTCGAAGAAGAATCATCATCCACTCGACCATGAAGCATTCCACTCGACAGTCCCGAAGTCACTCGACCATGTGGGCTATCACTCGACCACCAGAAGATCTAAAGCCACTCCGCCTTTAGCGGTCGGAAATTAAGTCATAGCTTTAATGGTCATTATGTCTCCTTATTGCTGGCGTTACCAGAAATGCCCTCCTCTTAATGTATCTTAAACCCCTTGTAACGTGGGCTGGCTGGGGTCCTGGCGCACTCTATATAAGCCACCCCCATCCACAGGCACACGGGTTCGCACCCCCTGTAACACACACGCATATAATCCAGTCGACCGCCTCCGGGCACCAAGACGTAGGGCTGTTACTTCCTCCGAGAAGGGCCTGAACTCGTAAAACTTGCGTGTACAACTTCGCCATAGCTAGGATCTTGCCTCTACATACCTAGCCCCCATTCTACTGTCAGACTTAGAACCACGACATGTGCTACTACCTCTAGTCGAATTACAGGGTCAGTATTGTCTGCATCTTTAGGTTGACAATTCGATCCTTCCATATCATCTAGAGAGACCATTTTCTTTCGAGTAAAAATATAGAGTGACCATTGAAATGACTAGTTACAAGGATCACTTGTTGCAAATGCACTAAGTTTAAATAAACAATAGTGTAAAAATTAAGGTGGCAAGAGTAGACACTAGAGCTTCTATTGGTTTTTTAGACGGAAAGCTCAAAATTGGCATATATTAGTGGTTCCTCTCTCTCTCTCTCTCTCTCTCTCTCTCTCTCTCTCTCTCTCTCTCTCTCTCTCTCTCTCTCTCCCTCCCTCTCTCTCTCTCAGAATCCATTCACATCCATCATATTATTTATAAATTTTGAATCTTTGTGAAGATCGAGCCCACAACTATTGCAAAAGTGTAATTTTGATCCTCAACACTAATATACCACAAATTATTGGTCTTTCAAGTTCCAGGACCGTCTAGTCTTGATCATGTTTGTTACTTTCGAATTTAGTTTTTAACTATTTTTGGAAATTCCTTGTTTTTAAATCTATTTGGTTTTAACTAAATTTTCTCATTTTCCAGTTGCTTCCTTATATCGTTTTCTATTTTTTTTGGTAATTTTATATTAATTAAATAAAAAATTGACCTAAGAATAATCTATGCTTTTCAAAACTAATTTCTTTTACATATTTATGTGAAATTGGTTGGATTTTCCAAAAGAGGTTCATGCTTGCTGATTGTCTATGTGTGACCAGGATGCATTCCATGTGGCTGAAATCATCACCATACCATCACCAATTCAATTTCAATTTACAAGAGATCAAATGCAAACACTTTTTACATTTGATAAGCAAAACACTTTCCATATCAATGGAGCAATCTTACCTGAGAGTTGTTGAATGAATAAAAACATTTTTTTTTTCATTTCTCAAAATGGTGATAGCCTTGAACGTTTAACTGTATAAAAATGGGGAGTACCATCTATGTTTGATCATACCATAAGTGATCTAGAGAGCTCGCAGATTACATGTTAGTATGGATGGTGTCCTCGCAGCTCAACGTCTAACTATATAAAAATATCATTGATAAAGTACGAAATAATATATCTAGGATTTTCCCAAAAAGGCATTTCATAATTATTTTTGTTCTTTTTTAGCAACACAATCATATATTCATATATATAGAATAAAGGTTAAAGTTGCACCTCTGGAAATGTATCAAGGTCTAACATATTGTGCATTTCAAAATGTATGAGGTAAATAGGAGAAGAAAACATCTGCATAAGACACAAACAGTGATAATTCAATTTTATAATCCTTTATGTGTAGTTATCGAGATGAAATTTACAGATTCACTATGATTGGATGGATTTTATTTATAGAGAGGAGAACACCTTTAATATTGGTAGCTACCAGAACTTACCAAAAGAAGGATATTTCAATGGGAATGTTATTTGGCGAGTGAGCACGCATGTAAACAGTAGATGTTATGGCGAGTAGCCAGCACATTATTTTTGACATTGTTTGTTTTACAGGATATTTCAATGGGAATGTTACCTGGATGTTGCTTACCATATACGACGAGTAGCCAGCGCATTTGTGCGGACCACTTCGTTGGTTGTTCATGATATGGAACGAATATTATGCTCCTTTCGGATTGTGACTTGTCTGAGCACGCACGATGCATGCATTTGTATTATTGGTGATTCTTCATGCTCAAGTCAACTAGTCAACTGCCGATCCATGGAGTGGAATCAGTCCACACTTGTCGAGTCAGTGACATCTCACGTCGAGCTCTGGAACCTACTATATAAACTGAGGTATGCTTTGCTATCTCGATTGCCTCGAGTCGTGGAAGAATTCGGCGCGTGCGCTAGCTTTCTCCGGGTACGTAAGCCATGCAGGTGTTATATGTGTACGTTCTATGGTCTATGTGTTCCCATGTTGATATCCAGGGTTGTATTTTCAGGAGCTTGGCTTGGCTATAGCGTCCTTGATCGGTTGTTGGCCATGGCGTCCAGGGATGGGGAGAGCATCTGCAGCATCCAGATGGCAATGGGGGTACTGGACGGCGAGCTGGACGAGTCTCCGGGAGCGCTTCAGGATCAAGATGAGGCGACGTGCTCCGTTTTGTTTAGCATGCCCGCCTCGCCGTCGGGGCTCCACCTCGCACAGGGTATGGCGAGCGGGGCGAAGGTCGAGGTCCACGACCCTGCCAGGCCGTGGCTTATGAAGCACGCCCGCTTCCACTCGCAGCCGTCCATGCTGATCAGAGGTGGCGGCGAGGCGCCGGCTATGCCGCGGAGCGAAAGCATGCGGGAGCAGGACCGGCGGTTCAACCACCTCAGGACCTTCTCAGGCCGTCTCGAGCGGCAGCTCTCTATCCTCCGTGGGGTGGTGCCGCATGAGCCGCCGACGGACGACACGGAGCACACCGACGAGGACAATGACATCCCCTCCGCCGACTGCTACTTCGCCGCCCTTGAAGGCCCTGAACTTGAGACCCTTCGGGTACGTGCCACATAACCGTGCCGATGCATTCCAAAACATTAACCTTTCGGGACGTCGTCTTCTCTAACAACAACTACCTGGACGTGCAGCCGGCAGAGGTAGCGGTGCTGCCCAATGGCGAGCCCTGGCCGTTTCTCCTCCGATTTCCGATCAGTGCGTTTGGAATGTGTCTCGGCGTGAGCAGCCAGGCAATGTTGTGGAAGACTCTTTCGTCAGAGCACTCCACGGGGTTCCTCGGCGTGCACCCCGCCGTCAACCGCGTCCTCTGGTGGTCCTCCGTCGCCCTTACCGTCATTGTATCCATCACTTACCTACTCAAGGTTGTGTTCTACTTCGAGGCCGTCCGCCGTGAGTTCCACCATCCGGTCCGCGTTAACTTCTTTTTTGCACCCTGGATCGCTTGCCTCTTCCTCGTCAAGGGCTTGCCCCGCCCCGAGAGGGAGATCAACCACATCGTCTGGTACCTCCTCATGACACCCATCATCTGCCTTGACCTTAAGATCTACGGCCAATGGATGTCCAACGGTGAGCGCCGGCTCTCGAAGGTGGCCAACCCGTCGAACCACCTCGCCGTTGTTGGCAACTTTGTGGGAGCACTACTCGGTGCCAAGATGGGCCTCCGTGAGTTGCCCATCTTTTTCTTTGCCGTTGGGCTCGCTCACTACCTCGTGCTCTTTGTTACCCTCTACCAAAGGCTCCCCACCAGCGTGCAGCTTGCCAAGGAGCTCCATCCGATCTTCTTCTTCTTTGTCGGCGTACCCAGTGTCGCCTCTATGGCCTGGGCGAGGATCTCTGGCGAGTTCAGCCACGGCCCCAAGCTTCTTTACTTCGTCTCACTCTTTCTCTATGCATCCTTGGTGGCACGCATCAACCTGTTCAGGGGGGTTCGGTTCTCACTGACATGGTGGGCCTACACGTTCCCGCTAACGAGCGCCGCGCTGGCCACTGTGTTGTATGCATCGGAGGTGGACAACATGCTGACCCGAGCATTGGCGGTCGGGCTGGCAGGGATCGCCACCGTCACGGTCATTGGAGTCATGGTCAGCACCGTATACCATGCCTTCGTGAGTAAGGACCTCTTCCCCAATGATGTGTGCATCACGATCACAAGGCAGAGGCCCAAGTTCAACAAGATCCTTGCACACCTCTGCTTGTCCAGCACTGATGAGGCCACCATTTAGAAATTTGAGATCCAAGTGTAAAATGCAAAACATGGACCTAAGCAAGAAAACGAGGAGAATCAACACATATTTTACTCAATTATATGATATCGATGTATGTTGTTTCTTATAATACTTCATGATTTACTCAAATGTTAATGCTAAGAGAGTAAAGGTAATATTCAAGCAATAAATTGATCCTGGCTTCTGTATATATAGAAGTGCCAGAGTAACGTATGCACAAGGAACGACATCTTGTATGTATACATAAAGGGTGCTTGGATCCAAGAGACTTATTTTAGTCTGACTAAAAATAGTCTTTTTAAGAGGCTAAAGTTCCAAGCACCCCTGACTAAAGAGGGGCTAAAACTAGTCTTGAGACTAAAATTTTTTAGTCAGGGGCACCCCTACTAAAATATGGATTAGTCCTTTCTCTCCTCATTTAACTTCTCTCCTTTAACACAGACGAGTTCTGGATTGGAGGGTTTGAAGGATAATAAATGCTCATTAACTTGATTTTAGTCTTTTTAGTATTTGGATCCAAGCATGGGTGAGGCTTGCGGGTGCTTGGATACGTTTTAGTCCCATAACTGAAAGTAGTGGGACTAAAACTTGCTAGCCTCACCCATGGCTTCAAATGTTAATAATACTTAATGATTTACTCAAATGTTAATGCTAAGAGAGTAAATGTAATATTCAAGCAACAAATTGATCCTGGCTTCTGTATATATAGAAGTGCCAGAGTAACGTATGCACAAGGAACGGCATTCTGCTTGTATGTATACATAGCTGATAAGGAGTCGTTTGGTCACTCGACTGATTTTTTCCCCCAAGGTCAGTCGATTTGGTTTTAGCCATCCGATGCAAAATGAATGGCAAGATCGCCTCCTTCAACCTCCTGCCCTCCTGTTCATGTTTCCCCAAACCACTCCAGGTATCACCGGCCCAACCACCTGCCTCCGCTGCCCGTGGCGCTCCCGCACCAGCCTCGCCGCACTGTCGTACAATGACGACGACGTGGATCGATGCTGCCATTGCCAGTCGCCCCACGAACTCTGCCGGATCCTGCAACACACGGGCGATTTCCAAGCAAGGAGGCTCTGCTTCATAGCCCAGGGCACCGTCGCCGCAGCTCCTCACCACCGTCCCGAGACCCAGTCGTCAGCGTCCATCGATTAGCAACTCTTCATGATGAAGGTCGATCAGTTTGGCAATGGTAAAGGCGGAGGAGAGCATGCACGCGCGTAGAGCTATAGCTGCCCAGCGAGCGTACATCGTCGACTTTGGAATGGAGCTGCGGCCCGTGTATATATAGTGCTAGCTTGATTGGTAGAAAGTCAAACACAACGTTAACGGAGCGCTGGACTTTCTATTTTTAAACCTGAAAAAACACACACAGACAAGGTGGTGCGCGCGCAGGAACGGCGTCAGTGATTGATCAGTTCCACTGCATGCCCTAGACGGACTAGATGCAAAGATACGAGATCACAGCAGGATTTACACATAATTAACAGATGAATTGACCAACCTAATCAATCTCATTAAGTATCTCAGTTTCACGTGCCGCAAATGCTACCTGTGCACCTGTCACTGGACCAGCGCTAGCTAGCTTCGCTTCTTCTTTGTATTTGACTTTGTTCCAAATGTCAAACAACATGGATATATTCGGTCGAAACATCTGAGATGAGGTCATGAAGATTGAAGAGGGAGTAAAATACTCAGTAAGTAGAGAACTGTAGCTGGCATATGCTTCGAGTAGGGAATAATCCTGGGATTATGCCTTTTTGCGTCCAAATTATTTAATTTAGCGCAGATACACCATCATGCATGGCATCATCGATCATTCACATCTTAATCTTAGTGCTTGTGACACCTTAATTATAGTACTGTAATTACTCCTCCAACCGGATCTGGTATCCTGCAACTTGTTAATCATCGTTTGACTTTCAGTAATGTCAAAGGATCAAGAGAGGTAGCACGTGGTTGAGAACCGTAAGTAAGCTACCGTACATACATCTAGGGTTTCTCTCTCCCTCACCAATCCCTTGGCGGCTAGGGTAAATTCTCCCCTCCAAACTTCGCCAGCGAGCCTGTGGATTTGCCTCCCCTCTGCCCCCCGCTCTAGCGGCCGGCGACGGGGAGGGAAATCCCGGTGATATGTTACTCTTGGGTTCGTGGAAAACTCTTCATCTATTTGAGTCACTCGAGACCTTCCAAGTTGTGCGCTTGTGCCTCGGGCTTGTTTGTGAGGGTTTGAATCTTGCCCGAAGAGCTACCTCTAGCAGGAGGGGGACTTTGGAATTTGTTGACCAAAGTTCTCAGAGACCTAGGTGAGATATTCATTGTCGTGGGAGCATTCGTTGTTCCGCACCTCTCCAACGAAGATTAGCACTCCCTTAAGAGTGTAAACTTTGGATCACATCTTCCTCTCCATCACTTTGGTTGTTTCTTACCTAAGGTTTACATTTTGTTATTACTTGCTTGTTTGTATGCCTTATGTAGCTTACTAGCCTGCTGTAAATAATCATACATGGTTTATCACCTAGTTGCAGTTCTAGAGAACTTATGTTTCCTCGAGCCTCTAAGATCACCTAAGGGGGGCAGCTCGGTGCACGTAGCTCACGCTTGCGTAGGGTACGGGGAAGGGTCCGACCGCTTTGGGTCTATAGTACACAGCATTTCCCTACATTTATGCAAGAGGCTATTTTCAGGATTCGAACCCGTGACCTCGTGGTCACAAGGCAACAACTTTACGGCTGCGCCGAGGCTCCCTTTCCTCTAAGATCAGCTAATAAAAGAATAAATTGGGTAGTCTCTTATCCACACCCCCTCTAATCCATATTTAGAACATCTTTGATTCCTAACTAACCCTCACCACTTCAAATAAGGTCTGGAACTTGCCCTGAAAGTTCACATCAAACATCATGCCAAAACATGAAGCAATTTGGTAGAAAATAATCTATTCACATCTTTGTTGTGTAATTCCTTATCTAAGCCCATATCTCATGCAGTTTGTTAAATGCCTCCAACTCCCCATTCCATTCAACCACATTGACTGTTACACCTTCTTTCACCAGATCAAATGTAGGGTATCATGCAACCTGTTCTATTAGGACATGTGGAGGAAGGTTCACCAGAAAAGTATAGCTACCAATCTTTGTTATCAATCTCTCTGATCAACCAGGGCAAGCTGGTCTTATAATTCTTAAAGAAACTCTTGAACTAACTTAGCCTTGGAAATTTCCCCTACTTCCACATACACCATACCATAGTTTTCAGTGACTCAGGGCCTTTTAGTCGAACGAAAAACTCCGCATGGTAGAAGCCAAGGCGCTAGGCAGCACTACCCACATACTTGACCATGAGGCAAGGTCTCTCCAGGTGGGCAGGCATACTTGATGGTTTGTCATCTTACAGAGAAATACACCCTGGGCTTCTTGCAATCTTTCTATTGAAAGGGGTGTAACCAGGAGGTGGACAGGGAGAGGTCCATCGACCACCCTAGAATTCACCATAGCATATATAGTGTAGAGAACAAATATTTCAAAAATAATAATGCATTTATATTATTATTTCCATTGTTGGACCAACCTGCCCTACTGGGCTCGCTACGAGACTGTTATGATGCCCAGGCTCTACACAATTAAAACAAATAGTCAGCAAACCCTTCACCCGTTTTACATAGATAATATACACGGCCTTGTCCCTATTAAAAAAAAGGGCATGCCAACAGGAAGAAAAATAGGCAGACATGCTAGGTTTGGCAGCAGGTCTTATCATGTACATACACGAAATGAGCATAAAGTATATGGTTAGATTTCTTACGGTGGAACCAATCCATCAGGGTTCAATCCTAGACTTGGCACCGGTTATCGCATTTACCTTGATTTATTTCAGGCCTTCCGACGATATGCGTTTAGTGGGAGGAGACGTCAATATCGATTACGAAGACGTCTGTGGTGACTTTGTCAATCTCAAAATGATGTGCCGGCTCAATGTCTCATAGGTGCTCATAGGAATAGGGTGTGCATGTGTTTATTTATAAAGTTGAGTGTGTGTGCGTGTTTGTGAGCATCTGCATTTGTACCGTGTTCAAAAATAATAATCATGCACGTACGTACAAGGATCGAACACGTAGGAGGTCTTTCAAAGTAGTCGCACCAGTTCCGACGTGCAAACTAGTGCAGTACATATATGCATGGATGCATATGCACGTATTGGTCCCTGCATGCGCGCCCGCGGCGTATATGGATGCATATGCACGTAGTACGTACTGGTCTTTTTTTCATGGTAATATGTGTCTTATTTATATAATAAGGATCATAGTACAAGTTACGTACATATCAACCTGACAAAACTGAAAAGACAGGAGAACGCTAGTCTTTGCACACAGGAACACCAGTCAAGAAGTAAAATTACAAACAAGACTGAAGAATACTCTGAGCTTGACACTAACATCCGTCACATGCCTTTTGCATAAACAAAATAAATTAAGTTGAAATCATGCCAAAAAATCTAATAAATACATACATATGACTACACAACATTCAGTTGACCACACATGATTGGATTCCTGGCACCGTCACTAGAGGAAACCATACCTGCCTGCCACGAACCACGAATCCAGATCCACCATCTTCCAGATACCATCGATGCAGACCACAATCTGCATCCGCTCCTGAACTACTTCCCAAGCTCCACACCGGCGCTGGAGCAAACGCCGGCACAACGACGGAGCCCGAGGACACATGTCCACCACGAGGATGCCGCCGCAATCGCACCATCCTTACTTGAACAGTCTGGTTTCCAAATTCACCGCAAAAGCGGATCGCCTCGTTGGGGAAGGATCTGAAGATTTTTTAGTCGGCGCCGCCATCGCCACCGCCGAAGCCATGACGATGAGCAACCCAAAATCCTAAGAAACTAATGCTTAAAACAATCCACACACATGGATCCGGCGACCCCCCTTACCACCGACGACCGAGGTCGTCAGCGGAGGGGAGCCGCCGGAGGACGGCGGCGGAGGAAGGCACCCTGGCGGCAGGAGGCGAGATCGCCTTTCTTTCTTCTCCTGGAAGAAAGAAAACGACCTTGTAAAATGAGTTTAGTACGTACTGGTCCCTGCAGTGCAGCATGCGCGCGGCATCTTTTCTGCACACGGGGTCTTATGGTTAGGACTTGTACTAGGTCGTGTGCATTCACACGTACATGAGTCCAACTCCAATTCTGTTCCACACAGCTAAGAACGTACGCGGTGTGTCTGGCTTCACTCGTGTGATTTGTACTACGTAGGCAATGCACAGCGAGCATCTTAGCAGCCAGTCCTACATGTGGTAGTGCTGAGGCAGCATCCTTAATTTGTCTCGTGATACTATGCTTTCTGGAACAATTGCTGCAGAAGAACTGGCTGCTGACAGTGGTCTATACCATGCATGATGCAATGGGCTGAATGGCCTTGCACTACAAATTACCAGTGTTGATATCCAGCGCTGCATTTTGAGGAGGTTAGCTATATTGTCGGTGGATCGATCGAATTGTTGGCCGGCGTTCAGCTATGACGTCCACCGACAGGGAGGGCATCTGCAGCATCCAGGTGGCGGCGGGCAAGTTGGACGTTGAGCTGGCCGGGTGTTCGCTGTCTCCGGGAGCGCTTCAGGTTCACGAGACGCTGTGCTCCTTCCCGGCCTCGCCGTCGGGGCATCACCTCTCACGGGTCGAGGTCGACCATACCTCAAAGCCATCCCTTCTGATCAGAGGCGGTGGCGAGGGGCCGGTGGTTCCGCGGCGGGGCGACGGCATGCGGGAGTGGGACTGCCAGTTCGACCACTTCAGGACCTTCTGTAGCCATCGCGAGTGGCAACTCTCTGGTCTCCGCAGGTTGGTGCCGCACGAAAAGCCGGCGGCCAACATCGAGCGTGGAACCGTGTTCAAGATCTTCGAGGCGGACACCAACGAGGGTGACAATGTTCCCTCTGCCGACCGCTACTTCGACGCTCTTGAAGGCCCCGAGCTCGAGACCCTTCACCTATGGTAACATGCCACTGGTGGAAAAACAGGCTTCCGTCCAGCCCCATAAGTCGCGAAGCTGTAGGAACCGCGACTAATGGGACCTTTAGTCGCGGTTCTGGAGGTGAACCGCGACCAAAGGCCTGGGCCTGTGGCGCTCGGTGGCCAGCTGGCGCGTGAGGGTCTTTAGTCGCGGTTTGCCAAGTACAACCGCGACTAAAGTCCTTCGGCACCTTTAGTCACGGTTTGCCAGGCCAACCGCAACTAAAGCCCTCCCTATATATACCCATCCAGCAGCCAACACTTAGCCATTTGGAGCCATTCTCTTCACAAGTGGGTGTAGGTTTGCTTTTGGTTCCTCTTATGCACATAAGGTGTTTGATGAAATGCCCCAAGAGCATGAAACAAACATGACATGAAGTGTTGGAGCCACACTCCTCGATCGCGGTTAGCAACTTGATGAACCTTTGATGTGTCATTGATAAAATATGCATGTGTGTAGTTCATTGTTTAATTTATATTGTTTGTAGCTAGTTAGTTTAACAAATGCATGATGGTTAATTATATATTTTATCTTATAATAATGCAGATGAATCGGCAATGGATGTCCGTTAACCGACTCTCCGGCGAGTTCACTACGGGTTTGAAAGATTTCCTCGTAGTGGCTAATGCGAACAAGCGGGGGGGTTTTGTTATCTGTCCATGTGTTATCTGTAAGAATGAGAAGGGTTACTCTTCCTCAAGAGATGTTCACATGCATCTGCTTCGCACGGTTTCATGCCAAGCTATAATTGTTGGACCAAGCATGGAGAAAGAGGGGTTATAATGGAAGAAGATGAAGAAGGGGATGATTTCATCGATGAAAGCTATCTTGCTCATTTCGTGATACTTTCATGGAGGATGTGGAAGGTGAAGGGAAGGTGAAGAAGAGGCACGTGATGATCCCGTTGATGATCTTGGTCGGACCATTGCTGATGCACGGAGACGCTGAAACTGAAAAGGAGAGGGAGAATTTGGATCGCATGTTAGAGGATCACAGAAAGGCGCTGTACCCGGATGCGATGATGGTCTGAAAAGCTGGGCTGCACTGCTTGGATTTGCTGAAATGGAAGGCAGAGGCAGGTGTAGCTGACTCGGCATTTGAAAACTTGCTGAAAATGTTGAAGAATATGTTTCCAAAGGATAACGAGTTGCCCGCCAAAGACGCATCTTAAGCAAAGAAGGTTGTCTGCCCTCTAGGTTTAGAGGTTACGAAGATACATGCATGCATCAACGATTGCATCCTCTACCGCATGATGAATACGAGAATTTGAATGAATGCCCGGTATGCACTGCATTGCGTTATAAGATCGAGGCGATGACCCTGGTGACGATGTTGAGGGCGAAACCCGTGAAGAGGGTTCCCGCCAAGGTGATATGGTATGCTCCTACAATACCACGGTTGAAAGCGTCATTCAGGAACAAAGAGCATGCCAAGTTGTTGCGATGGCACAAAGAGGACCGTAAGTCGGACGGGAGTTGAGACACACCGCAGATGGAGCATAATGGAGAAAGATCGACGGATGGTTCAAAGATTTTGCAGCTGACGCAAGGAACATAAGATTTGCTGTAAGTACGGATGGCATGAATCCTTTTGGCGAGAAGAGCTCCAGCCATAGCACCTGGCCCGTGACTCTATGCATCTACAACCTTCCTCCTTGGTTGTGCATGAAGAGGAAGTTCATTATGATGCCAGTGCTCATCCAAGGTCCGAAGCAACCCGGCAACGACATCGATGTGTACCTAAGGCCATTAGTTGATGAACTTTTACTGCTGTGGGTTGGTGTCAGTGTGTGGGATGAGCACAAACAAGAGGAATTTGACCTCTGACGTTGCTTTTCGTAACCATCAACGATTGGCCTGCTCTTAGTAACCCTTCGGGACTGTCAAATAAGGGATACAATGCATGCACGCACTGCTTACATGAGACTGAAAGTGTACATTTGCCAAATAGTAAGAAGAACGTGTACCTTGGGCATCGTCGATTTCTTCCGAAAATTCATCCAAGAAGAAAGAAAGGCAAGCATTACAACGGCAAGGCAGATCACCGGCCGAAGCCTGCGGAACGCATTGGTGCTGAGGTATTTGATATGGTCAAGGATTTGAAAGTCATCTTTGGAAAGGGTCCTGGCGGACAATCAGTTCCGAAGGGAGCTGACGGGCACGCAGCCATGTGGAAGAAGAAATCTATATTCTGGGAGCTAGAATATTGGAAAGTCCTAGATGTCCGCTCTGCAATCGACGTGATGCACGCGTTCTGAAGAATATTTGCGTGAACCTCCTAAGCTTCTTGGGCGTGTATGGGAAGACAAATGATACAAAGGAAGCACGGCAGACCAGCAACGTTTGAAAGACCACGATGACCGGCATCCGGAATGGTTTCAAGGTCGTGCAGCTACGCCCGACCAAAGAAGAGAAGGTCATCTTTTGAATGCCCTGAGCAGTATGAAGGTCCCGTCTGGATTCTCGTCAATATAAAGGGAATAATAAACATGGCGGAGAAAAAGTTCCAAAACCTGAAGTCTCACGATCGCCACGTGATTATGACGCAATTGCTTCCGATTGCTTTGAGGGGCTCCTGCCGGAAAATGTTCGAGTAGCCATTGTGAAGCTATGTGCATTCCTCAATGCAATCTCTCGAAGGTAATCAATCCAGAAGTTCTACCACGGTTACTGAGCGATGTGATCCAATGTCTTGTCAGTTTTAGTTGGTGTTCCCGCCATACTTCTTCAATATTATGACGCACCTCCTGGTTCACCTAGTCGAAGAGATTTTCGTTCTCGGTCCTGTATTTCTACACAATATGTTCCCCTTGAGAGGTTCATGGGAGTATTAAAGAAATATGTTCGTAACCGTGCTAGGCGGAAGGAAGCATCGCCAAGGGCTATGGAAATGAGGAGGTAATTGAGTTTTGTGTTGACTTTGTTCCTGACCTTAAGCCGATTGGTCTTCCTCGATCGCGTACGAGGGGAGACTAAGTGGAAAAGGCACGATCGGAATGAAATCGACGATATGTATGGACGGCCATTCTCACTGAAGCACACCACCTTTATCTTGACCAATTCCAGCTTGGTGGCTCCGTACTTTGAGAAACACAAGAATATTTTACGTTCTGTCCTGGATTAGGAAGGCCCACATGGAGACTTTCGGCAGTTGGTTGAGAAAACATTTAATGAATGACAATGATGTTGTAGATCAGCTGTACATGTTGGCCAAGACACCATCTTCGACTATAACGACTTTCCAAGGGTACGAGATAAATGGGAATACATTTTACACGATCGCCCAAGATAAAAAGAGCACCAACCAAAACAGTGGTGTCCGCTTTGATGCAGCAACCGAGAATGGGCAAGAGGTCACATATTATGGTTACATAGAGGAGATATGGGAACTTGACTATGGACCCTCCTTTAAGGTCCCTTTGTTCCGGTGCAAATGGTTCAAGCTAACAGGAGTTGGGGTAAAGGTGGACCAGCAATACGGAATGACAATGGTGAATTTCAACAATCTTGGTTACCTTGACGAACCATTCGTCCTAGCGAAAGATGTCGCTCAGGTTTTCTATGTGAAGGACATGAGTAGCAAACCGAGGAAAGCGGAAAGATAAGAAAAGCGATCAATACATCATGCGATGATCCAAAAGCGCCACATTGTTCTTTCAGGGAAAAGAAACATCGTGGGAGTGGAGGACAAGATGTACATGTCAAGATTATAATATGTTTGCTGAAATTCCGCCCTTCAAAGTGAACACCGACCCAAGCATTAAGTTAAATGATGAGGATGCTCCATGGATACGGCACAATCGTAAGCAAGCAGGGACACAAGGGAAGAAAAATGATGTGTAATAATTTATTGTACCAAACTTTGTTGAATGGATCATGTGAATTATATTACCCGTGATGTGTTTGGTGTCCATTTTCGAATGATTCGAGATACCACCGATGATACATGAAATTTGGAGTGATTTAGTCATACTCCTGCCTAGGCGTATAATATGCATACTCGTAGTCTTCATAGCCGCCGTAAATGCGTTGTCTTTGGTAGTCGCCGCCTTCTAAGTTGCCGCCCGTAAATGCTGCCGTCATTCTTTGTCGTCCTTCTTTGTCGTCATTTGTCGTCGAGGCGCTAAATGGCTCGAATCGAGGGTAGCGCGGCGGGGGATATCGCCGGCCGTGATGTAGTCCATGACGCTCTGCGAGTCGGCCATACCACCATAGCCGACGGCCGGCCTCGTGGAAGTTCCCAGAGGCGGACCGTCCTCCTCATACTGGCGGCGCCCTCTCACGCCGATTGATGAAGAAGGCGTCCCAAGTATGCTGGTTATCGGGATGCCGGCGAGATTCATCCGCTGCTCGGCGTGAAGTCGAGGTAGTAGTGGTTCGTGATGGCCGCCCGGCAGACCACGAGGGACGGGAGGGACGGCACGCCGCGGCGCTTAGGCTCCAGCCGGTGGGGCCTTGATAGCCGGTAGACAAGGGTAGTTCGAGGCGCAAAGCTCCTCCACCTGCTGGTAGGTTAGAGTGGGTGCGGTGGAAGCCATGAGAGAGTGATGAGAGATTGTAGAGATGTGATAATGCTGGCCAAGCCGGGCTACATATATGTAGTGAGAAATGGCCGGAAAAATGGGAGCGGGAAGACAGGAGGCGGGAAGAAAGTGGCGGGAAGAAAGAGGCGGGAAGACAGGGAAGAAATGGCGGGAAGAAGAGGAATCGAGCTGGTCATCTAACCTTTAGTCCCGGCTGGTTGGTGCAACCGGGACTAAAGGTTAGACAGACGCGTGGGTAGCGCCTGACATACGCCTGTCGGAGGAACAAGACAAAGCGAAGCGGCGCCGTGCCTATAAAAGGAGCATCGATACGCGAAGATAGAGGCGTGAAGAAATGGCGGGAAGACATAGGCGGAAAGAATGGCGGGAAGGCGGCGGGAAGAACTTGTGGGAAGACAGAGGCGGCGGGAAGAACTTCTCTGAATTTTTGATATATTATTTGTATTTTTAGAATTTTGAAATGAATTAGTTCTATTTTTCTGAATTTTTGATATATTATTTGTATTTTTAACATATTGAATTGAATTAGTTTTATTTTTGACATATTATTTGTATTTGCCTCGTAGGGTTTGGAGACGGTTCGTAGATACAAAGGACGTAGAACTTTATATGCAACTCAAAATACAGCAAAAACAACTCAAAAATAAATAAAACAAATAAAAAAGCAAAAAAAATTAAGAAAATAAAAAAGCCCTCCTACTGGGCCAAAGCGGCCTGCATACGACTAGAAACTCAACCTTTTGTTGGGACAGGATGCAGGCCCGCAAAGGCCGAGTAGGCCCACATGGCAGCAATGAATTGGTAGGCCCAGTAGGCCTGCTTAGGAGAGGAGCTCGAGAGAGCTACCGTGACCGGGCTTATAAACTCTGGTAGCCCTTCGACTAGCGAGGTGGGACTAAACTGCAAAAACCCTTTAGTCGCGGTTGGGCGGGCGACCCAGCGACTAAAGGTACCTTTAATTCTTGGTCTCGTCGCCAACCGCGACTAAAAGAAGCGGGAGCATAAAAAACCATAAAAACCCTTTAGTCGCGGTTGGGCGACGACCCATGACTAAAAGGTACCTTTAATCATGAGTCTAGTCGCCAACCGCGACTAAAGAGGGCTATAAATACAAAGGCGGGATTCTCGTCTTCTCCGATTCCCTTTGTTAAGTCTCTGCCAGCGCCCTCGGCCGCCCATGTCGCCCTCGCCCTCGGCCGCGCCCGTCGCCCTCGCCTACAGCAGCCCTTGGCCGGCCTCGTCTTGCCGCCTCGCTTCCGCCTCAACGCCGCCCGGCCGGCCTAAGTCTTGCCAGCTCTCCAACGCCTCGACCCATTCTTGGGCTCACGCTACTTCACATGCTTGCATGAGGCACTCGCCCGGCCCGCCGCTCGCCGTAGCTGGCCGGCCCTCCCCTCTACCTCACCGGCCTCTGGTGCGTCGCTGCTCCCCGGTGGCCTCGCCTTGCCTCGCCTTCCCGGTCGGGCTCGGCCCATGTGAGTCTTCCACCCGCAGGCGCCACGCTCCGCATAGGCCTTTGGCCCACTGACAAAGGGGCCCCAGCCCAGAACGAAAAAAAAGGAAAAGGAAAAAGAAAAGGAGAATTAAAAATAAAATTAATAAATAAAAATAAAAAATGATTAATAAAATTAATTATTAATTAATTAATTAACTAATGAATTAATTAAGTTAATTAATCCGGTTTAATTAATTTAATTAACTAGTTAAGTTTAATTAAACTGTAATTAGATTAACCTAAACCCTAATTAACCTAATTAGAGGATGACAGGTGGGTCCCACCTGGACCCACATGTCAGGTTGACCAAGTCAACTCCTGCTGATGTCAGCATGACATCATGCTGATGTCATTAATCTGTTTTCTGAATTAATTAAATAATTAATTAAATTCCAGAAATTAATAAAATCTTTAGAAAATCATATCTTTTAATCCGTAACTCGGATTAAAATATTTTCAACATGAAAGTTGCTCAGAACGACGAGACGAATCCGGATACGCAGTCTGTTCGTCCGCCACACACCCCTAACCTATCGAACCCGCAACTTTCCCCCTCCGGCTCCTCTGCCACCGCCCCCCTTCTTCACTTAATTAATTTGTTTTTACTACATGTTTTCAGGACTGACATAATGGCGGACGATAGAGCTGACCCGATTATGGACAACTATGATCTGGACGGTGAAGCACATATGTTCGGCATCATAAACGGCGATATTCTATATGTGCCGACCGGAGAAGAAGAAGATGATATCTCTTCTTATCTCGAACCTTGACGGTGAAGATGAAGGGCGCCACAAGAAGATGATGCCGAACAAGCGTCGATAAACGCAGCGATCTTCAAATGGAAGTAGCAACCACCTCCGTGCCGAGGTATATATATACATTGAGCCTCTGGTGATACAAACTAACTGATTTGAATAAATATGTGTGTACTAACGCGCGACTCTCTTTCTTATTTTAGCCTCGGCGGATCGTCGAAACAATCGAGTACGTCGTCAAAGCGTGGCGCAACCAAGACGATGAAACAAGGAGAAACATGCACCATCGAGGTTGTCGACGGTAACCGGCAGGTCAGCTGGAGCCCCGCAAGAACGCCACCAAGTTTGTCACCAATGCGGAGCCATTGTTAGAGACAACGTCTCGATCACCGTCGAGGAGTGGAATGAGCCAAAGAAGGCACGAATTGATGGTTTCACTTTTGTCGATAAGAGAACAAAAAAGATTGCTTCAAGAAGCTTATGGAACATTTCGTTCTACCTCCGAATACAACAAATTCGATGAGTAGGGTAACAATATTGAGTAAAAAAATTAGAGGAGGAGGCTAGTCAAACAGTTCGATATTCATAAGATGTACGACGAATTCCGTAAATTCAAGCAAAATCTAGCCCATGACTTTGTCAAGCAGAACAAGACTCCGAATTCAAAGGACAATATGAGAAACTGAAACATGATTGGCCAGAATTTGTGAAGCAAAAGAAATCGGAGCAGTTCATTCAAATATCGAAAAAAATAAGAAAAATGCGGGTAAGAAGGAGTACAATCATGTTATGGGGCCAGGAGGGTATCGCATTTGGGTGCCTAGGTTGGAGAAGATGGAGAACGCAGTGAGGCGCGAGGAATCCGTCCAGTGCATGGAGGATGGGACCCAAGGGCCAAAAAGCTGGTGGTACGGGCATGGGGGAACGCTGAACCCGGAGGCAGGGAGTGTGTTTACCGGGCAAATTAATTAAACCCACCCAAGCCCTTATTGGCGCAATGAAGGATGCTCAACAGGGAAGATCAAGTTCAACAGAGAGAACGACGCTACCGACAAAAGCCCTCGGGAATCCTGAACACGGAGGGCGTGTATGAGGCATGGGGCACATTCCGTGGAAAATAGGGTTCCCCGAGCGATGACCCGTCTGATTCTGAAGCCGTAAGAGAAAGATGGATCGGGAATCAGATGTTGTGGCGCGGTTGGCATCGGAAATGGATGTGATGAAGAAAACCATGAGTGTACTAGTAGCGAAAGAGATGCAGCTCGGGTGCGGCATGAAGATCATCCAGCGGATCTCGGAAGCCAAGAGCGGAGAAGCAGCGTGGCTTCCACGGAGGCCCCACCGGCTGGTGCGAGATGCACCGACGATCGAAATTACTGCACCTGAGCCTCGGGTGGTCGAATTTACTGCACCGGAGCCTCTGGTGTTCGAAATTACTGCTCCGGAGCCTCCTCTCTACCCCGTGGGCGATATAAAGGAGATGAAAGAATGTCATCTGTATTATCCTATCGGGAACATGTCCATGAAGGTAGCCATCGGCAGTGCTTTACCATGTTTACAGAGCACTCCACCACAACAACCCCATTCAAGATGGCTATGCTCGTGTCACGGTGGAGGACATAGTCCAAGGGTTTGAGGACACGGAGATTGACATTGCTACACGAAGGGGAGAAAAGACTTGGAGATGTCAAGCGTCATTTCATTCTAGGGCAAAAGAAGTTTATCAAGTTTCCGAGCGAGGCGCCAAGGACAACAAGTCCACCCCTCACGGTGGTGGTGGTGGCGGTGGCGGTGGTGGTGGTGGTGGTGGTGGTGGCGGTTCACCTACACCTCCGTCCACGTCGGCCGACGCCGCCCCGATCCTAACGTCCGGCGGGTGATCAGCCGCCGCCCCGATCCTCGTCGGCGGGTGATCGACGCCGCCCCCAATCCACCTCCGGCAAAGAAGCGAAGCAGTCCTGATTATTAACCCGGACCCTTATGTACCTAAGACCACAAAGGTACGGAGCCATCATCAAGCCTCTCCCCACAAGGCCTTGGGAACGTAGTGCCGAGGAAGTCGACGCTGCCGCGGCTGCTGATTTGGAGAAATGGAAGGCGGACTGCAAGAAGAAAAGAGAGACCGAGCCCAAGCCAGTATTTTCTGATGAGCAAAAGAAGTGGGCTAAGTCATTTTTGAGCACACCGTCCCAAGCCGCGAAGAATCTTCCTAACGACTATGCACGTGAACTTCACAGGCAGGCACTCATGTTCAAGGAGAACAAAGAGCGGGAGAAGGCCGAAAGTAAAATAAGCGGAAACAAGTTGCCCAGCTCGGGAACAAAGTAAACAATCGATTGCCCCGCTTAAAGTGGAAGCCTTCAGACCGGATGCCCCCGAGATCAAAAAAGCTGAGGCCAACTTAGGAATTACTGTAAAGAGTGCCAGAGAACAAGCCTCAAACATAGGTATTACTCTTCGTCAACTCTTAGGCCTTGATGAGGCGCCAAAGTGAAGGAGGTAGTAATTACATATGTCAAGAATGGGCCTCTCGTCGAGCTGCTTGCGAGAAAAGGATCTACCTCCACAAATGAAAGGTCTGCTGAAATGGTACAAGGGTTACATAAAAATAAAAACGCCAAAGAATATATTTATGCGGAAGTTAGACATGAGCATCACTTCAAACATTACTATGTACAAATTGAACTGAGTGAATTGTTCCAGCTTTTCAATCTGCTTGAGCTCGACAAATCTATCATCGGTTGCTACGTTACGTAAGTGATTTATTAATTTCTACCCCATCTCGTTCATATTGCCTGCACTATATATATGTCCTAACTATATTGTTGTGTCCGCTATTATACATGCAGAATGAAGATTAAGGAATGCAGAGTAAGGAACATCCATGATGTTGGGTTCATTGACCCACACATCGTTAATGGACATGTGTTGGAGCGTCACCCCGCCGACGTGGAGGCAGACCTGTGGCAGTTTCTTACAAAGCAGGAACTCAAAAGTGATATTCTATTTCCTTACCATTTTGGGTGAGTGTTTCTTGTTGGAAATATGCCCTAGAGGCAATAATAAATTAGTTATTATTATATTTCCTTGTTCATGATAATCGTTTATTATCCATGCTATAATTGTATTGATAGGAAACTCAGATACATGTGTGGATACATAGACAACACCATGTCCCTAGTAAGCCTCTAGTTGACTAGCTCGTTGATCAATAGATGGTTACGATTTCCTGACCATGGACATTGGATGTCATTGATAACGGGATCACATCATTAGGAGAATGATGTGATGGACAAGACCCAATCCTAAGCCTAGCACAAAGATCGTAGTTCGTATGCTAAAGCTTTTCTAATGTCAAGTATCTTTTCCTTATACCATGAGATTGTGCAACTCCGGATACCGTAGGAATGCTTTGGGTGTATCAAAGCGTCACTGGCATCGGGTGACTATAAAGGTGCACTACGGTATCTCCAAAAGTGTCTCATTGGGTTGGCACGAATCGAGACTGGATTTGTCACTCCGTGTGACGGAGAGGTATCTCTGGGCCCACTCGGTAGGACATCATCATAATGTGCACAGTGTGATTAAGGAGTTGATCACGGGATGATGTGTTACGGAACGAGTAAAGAGACTTGCCGGTAACGAGATTGAACAAGGTATCGGGATACCGATGATCGAATCTCGGGCAAGTACAATACCGCTAGACAAAGGGAATTGAATACGGGATTGACTGAGTCCTTGACATCGTGGTTCATCCGATGAGATCATCGTGGAACATGTGGGAGCCAACATGGGTATCCAGATCCCGCTGTTGGTTATTGACCGGAGAACGTCTCGGTCATGTCTGCTTGTCTCCGAACCCGTAGGGTCTACACACTTAAGGTTCGATGGCGCTAGGGTTATATAGGAAGCTTGTATGTGGTTACCGAATGTTGTTGGAGTCCCGGATGAGATCCTGGACGTCACGAGGAGTTCCGGAATGGTCCGGAGGTAAAGAATTATATATAGGAAGTGCTGTTTCGCCATCGGGACAAGTTTCGGTGATATCGGTATTGTCTGGGACCACCGGAGGGGTCCCGGGGCCCACCGGGTGGGGCCACCTGCCCTGGGGGCCACATGGGCCCTAGGTGGTGCGCCTAGGCCTGCATGGGCCAAGGGGAACCAGCCCCAAGAGGCCCATCGCATGAAACACTTGGAGAGGAAGAGTCCATAGAGGGAAGGCACCTCCGAGGTGCCTTGGGGAGGATGGACTCCTTCCCCTCTTGGCCGCACCCTCCCTTGGAGGAGGGGGCAGGCTGCGCCCTCCCCTCCTTGGCACCTATATAAAGGGGGAGGGAGGGGGCAGCAGCACCTGAGCCCTGGCGCCTCTCTCTCCCTCTCCAACACCTCCTTCTCCTCCGTAGTGCTTGGCGAAGCCTGCGGGATTGCCACGCTCCTCCACCACCACCACGCCGTTGTGCTGCTGTTGGATGGAGTCTTCCTCAACCTCTCCCTCTCTCCTCGCTGGATCAAGGCGTGGGAGACGTCACCGGCTGTACGTGTGTTGAACGCGGAGGTGCCGTCCGTTCGGCACTAGGATCATCGGTGATCTGAATCACGGCGAGTACGACTCCATCAACCCCTGTTCACTTGAACGCTTCCGCTTAGCGATCTACAAGGGTATGTAGATGCACTCTCAGTCCCTCGTTGCTAGTTTCTCCATATATAGATCTTGGTGATACGTATGAAAATTTTGAATTTCTGCTACGTTCCCCAACAGTGGTATCAGAGCTAGGTCTATTGCGTAGATTCTTTGCACGAGTAGAACACAAAGTAGTTGTGGGCGTTGATTTTGTTCAATATGCTTGCCGTTACTAGTCTTATCTTGATTCGACGGTATTGTGGGATGAAGCGGCCCGGACCAACCTTACACGTGCGCTTACGTGAGACCGGTTCCACCGGTGACATGCACTAGTTGCATAAGGTGGCTGGCGGGTGTCTGTCTCTCCCACTTTAGTCGGAACGGATTCGATGAAAAGGGTCCTTATGAAGGGTAAATAGCAATTGGCATATCACGTTGTGGTTTTGCGTAGGTAAGAAACGTTCTTGCTAGAAACCCAAAGCAGCCACGTAAAACATGCAAACAACAATTAGAGGACGTCTAACTTGTTTTTGCGAGGGTATGCTATGTGATGTGATATGGCCAAGAAGAATGTGATGAATGATATGTGATGTATGAGATTGATCATGTTCTTGTAATAGGATTCACGACTTGCATGTCGATGAGTATGACAACCGGCAGGAGCCATAGGAGTTGTCTTTATTTATTGTATGACCTGCGTGTCATTGAACAACGCCATGTAATTACTTTACTTTATTGCTAACCGGTAGCCATAGTAGTAGAAGTAATAAGTTGGCGAGACAACTTCATGGAGACACGATGATGGAGATCATGATGATGGAGATCATGGTGTCATGCCGGTGACAATGATGATCATGGAGCCCGAAGATGGAGATCAAGAGGAGCTATATGATATTGGCCATATCATGTCACTACTATATAATTGCATGTGATGTTTATTATGTTTATGCATCTTGTTTACTTAGAACGACGGTAGTAAATAAGATGATCCCTTACACAAATTTCAAGAAGTGTTCTCCCCGACTGTGCACCGTTGCTACAGTTAAATGCGTTTCTAAGCACCACGTGATGATCGGGTGTGATGGATTCTTACGTTCACATACAACGGGTGTAAGACAGATTTACACAGCAAAAACACTTGGGGTTAACTTGACGAGCCTAGCATGTACAGACATGGCCTCGGAACACAGAGACCGAAGGTCGAGCATGAGTCGAGTAGTAGATACGATCAACATGAAGATGTTCACCGATGATGACTAGTCCGTCTCACGTGATGATCGGACACGGCCTAGTTGACTCGGATCATGTAATCACTTAGATGACCAGAGGGATGTCTATTCGAGTGGGAGTTCATGAGATGAACTTAATTATCCTGAACATAGTCAAAAGATCTTTGCAAATTATGTCGTAAGCTCGCGCTTTAGTTCCACTGTTTAGATATGTTCCTAGAGAAAATATAGTTGAAAGTTGACAAGATGGCGATTATGCGGACGTAAGAAAGCTTATGTCCTTAATGCACCGCTCGGTGTGCTCAACCCCAAAGCGTCGTCTGTGGATGTTGCGAACATCGGACATACACGTTTTGATAACTACATGATAGTTCGGTTAAATGGTTTAAGTAGAGGCACCAAATACGTTTTCGAAACGTCATGAACATATGAGATGTTTCGAGGGCTGAAATTGGGATTTCAGGCTCGTGCCCACGTCAAGAGGTATAAGACCTCCGACGATTTTCTTAGCCTGCAAACTAAGGGAGAAAAGCTCAATCGTTGAGCTTGTGCTCGGATTGTCTGAGTACAACAATCATTTGAATCGAGTGGGAGTTGATCTTCCGGATGAGATAGTGATGTTTCTCCAAAGTCATTGCCACCAAGCTACTAGAGCTTCGTGATGAACTATAACATATCGAGGATAGATATGATGATCCTTGAAGTGTTCGCGATGTTTGACACCGCGAAAGTAGAAATCAAGAAGGAGCATCAATTGTTGATGGTTGGTGAAACCACTAGTTTCAAGAAGGGCAAGGGCAAGAAGGGACACTTCATGAAACGGCAAATAAGTTGCTGCTCCGGAAGAAACCCAAGGTCGAACCCAACCCCAAGACTAAGTGCTTCTGTAATAAGGGGAACAACCACTGGAACAGAATTACCCTAGATACTTGGTAGATAAGAAGGCTGGCAAGGTCGATAGAAGTATATTGGATATACATTATGTTAATGTGTACTTTACTAGTACTCCTAGTAGCACCAGGGTATTAGATACCGGTTCGGTTGCTAAGTGTTAGTAACTCGAAATAAAAGCTACGGAATAAGCGGAGACTAGCTAAAGGTGAGCTGACGATATATGTTGGAAGTGTTTCCAAGGTTGATGTAATCAAGCATCGCACGCTCCCTCTACCATCGAGATTGATGTTAAACCTAAATAATTGTTATTTGGTGTTTCGTTGAGCATAGACATGTTTGGATCATGTCTATCGCAATACAGTTATTCATTTAAGGAGAATAATGGTTACTCTATTTATTTGAATAATACCTTCAATGGTCTTGCACCTAAATGAATGGTCTATTGAATCTCGATCGTAGTGATACGCATTTTCATGCCAAAAGATATAAGATAGTAATGATAGTACCACTTACTTGTGGCACTGCCATGTAAGTCATAAACGCATGAAGAAGCTCCATGTTGATGGATCTTTTGGACTCACTCATTTTTGAAAAGTTTGAGACATGCGAACCATGTCTATTGGTGTATACGCATGAAGAAGCTCCATGTTGATGGATCTTTGGACTCACTCGTTTTGAAAAGTTTGAGACATGCGAACCATGTCTATTGGTGTATACGCATGAAGAAACTCCATGCAGATGGATCGTTTGCACTTGCATGATTTTGAATCACTTGAGATATGCAAATCATACCACATGGGCAAGATGACCTGAAAAGCCTCGGTTTCAAAGAAGATGGAACAAGATAGCAACTTGTTGGAGGTAACACATTTTGATGTGTGCAGTCCAATGAGTGCTGAGGCATGCAAATGAATATCGTTATGTTCTTACTTCACAGATGATTTGAGTAGATGTTGAGTATATTTACTTGATGAAACACAAGTCTGAATTATTGAAAGGTTCAAGTAATTTCAGAGTGAAGTTGAAGATCTTCGTGACAAGAGGATAAAATGTCTGTGATGTGATCATAGAGATGAATATCTGAGTTATGAGTTTGGTACACAATTAAGACATTGTGCAAATTGTTTCACAATTAATACCGCTGGAACACCATAGTGTGATGGTGTGTCCGAACATCATAGTTGCACCCTATTGGATATGGTGCGTACCATGATGTCTCTTATCGAATTACCACTATCGCTCATGGGTTAGGCATTAGAGACAACCGCACTCACTTTAATAGGGTACCACGTAATTCCGTTGAGATGACACCGTAAGAACTATGGTTTAGAGAAACCTAAGCTGTCATTTCTTAAAAATTTGGGGCTGCGGCGCTTATGTGGAAAAGTTTCAGGTTGATAAGCTCGAACCCAAAGCGGATAAAATACATCTTCATAGGACACCCAAAACAGTTGGGTAAACCTCCTAATTCAGATCCGAAAGCAATAGGGATTGTTTCTTGAATCGGGTCCTTTCTCGAGGAAAAGTTTGTCTCGAAAAGTTGAGTGGGAGGATGGTGGAGACTTGATGAGGTTATTGAACCGTCACTTCAACTAGTGTGTAGTAGGGCACGAAGTTGTTCCCGTGGCACCTACACCAATTGAAGTAGAAGCTTATGATATTGATCATGAAGCTTGGATCAAGTCACTACCGAACCTCGTGGGGACGACAAGAACGCGTCTTGCATCGAGTGGTACGGTGATCCTGTCTTGAAGGTCATGTTGCTAGACAACAATGAACCTACGAGCTATGGAGAAGCGATGGTGGGCCCAAATTCCGACAAATGGTTAGAAGCCATGAAATCCGAGATAGGATCCATGTATCATAACAAAGCATGGACTTTGATGGACTTGCCCGATGATCGGCAAGCCATTGAGATAAATGGATCTTTAAGAAGAAGACGGACATGGACGGTAATGTCACCGTCTATGAAGCTCGACTTGTGGCGAAGAGTTTTTCACAAGTTCAAGGAGTTGACTACGATGAGATTTTCTCATCCGTAGCGATGCTTGAGTCTGTCGGAATCATGTTAGCATAAGCTGCATTTATGAAATCTGGCGGATGGATGTCAAAATGAGTTTCCTTACCGGTTTTCGTAAGGAAAGGTTGTATGTGATACAATCAGAAAGTTTTGTCGATCCTAAGGATGCTAAAAGTTATCTTTGGCTCCAGTGATCCTTTCTAAGGACCGGAGTAAGCATCTCGGAGTTGGAATGTGCGCTTTGATGAGATGATCAAAGATTTTGGGTTTATACAAAGTTTATGAGAAACTTGTATTTCCAAAGAAGTAAGTGGGAGCACTATAGAATTTCTGATGAGTATATGTTGTTGACATATTGATGATCGAAATGACGTGAAATTTTACGTAAAGCATATAGGGTTATTTGAAAGGTGTTTTTCAAATAGAAAACCTGGATTAGGCTACTTGAACAATAAGCATCAAGATCTATAAGATAGATCAAAATGTTTAATAATACTTTCAAATGAGCATGTACCTTGACATGATCTTGAAGGTGTTCAAGATGGATCGATCAAAGAAGGAGTTCTTAGCTGAATTGTAAGGTATGAAGTTAAGACTTAAAGCTCGACCACGGCGTAACGAGAGAGAAAGGGCGAAGATTGTCCCCTATGCCTTAGACATAGGCTCTACAAGATGCTATGTCTTGTGTACAAGACCTAAGTGTGCCATGCCATGAGTCGATCAAGGGTACAAGAATGATCCAGGAATGGATCATTGGACAGCGTCAAAATTGTCCTTGGAGTAAATAAGGACATGTTTCTCGATTATGGAGGTGATAAAGAGTTCGGCATAAGGGTTACATCGATGCAAGCTTTAACACCTATCCGAGTGACTCTGAGTAGCAAACCGGATACGTATAGTGGAGAAACCGTTTGGAATAGATCCAAGTGGAGCGTGGAAGCAGCATTTACAATATGACATTAGAGAATTGCATAGCACCTACGGATCTGAAAGGTTCGGACCCGTTGACTAAAACCCTTTGACTAAAACCTCTCTCACAAGCAAAACATGATCAAACCTCATAACTCATTGAGTCTTAATCACATGGTGATGTGAACTAGTTTAAGACACTAGTAGACTCTTTGGATGTTGGTCACATGGCGATGTGACCTATCACCGTTGATCACATGGCGATGTGAACTAGATTATTGACTCTAGTGCAAGTGGGAGACTGTTGGAAATATGCCCTAGAGGCAATAATAAATTAGTTATTATTATATTTCCTTGTTCATGATAATCGTTTATTATCCATGCTATAATTGTATTGATAGGAAACTCGGATACATGTGTGGATACATAGACAACACCATGTCCCTAGTAAGCCTCTAGTTGACTAGCTCGTTGATCAATAGATGGTTACGATTTCCTGACCATGGACATTGGATGTCATTGATAACGGATCACATCATTAGGAGAATGATGTGATGGACAAGACCCAATCCTAAGCCTAGCACAAAGATCGTAGTTCGTATGCTAAAGCTTTTCTAATGTCAAGTATCTTTTCCTTATACCATGAGATTGTGCAACTCCCGGATACCGTAGGAATGCTTTGGGTGTATCAAAGCGTCACAACGAATCGGGTGACTATAAAGGTGCACTACAAGTATCTCCAAAAGTGTCTGCATTGGGTTGGCACGAATCGAGGCAGGATTTGTCACTCCGTGTGACGGAGAGGTATCTCTGGGCCCACTCGGTAGGACATCATCATAATGTGCACAGTGTGATTAAGGAGTTGATCACGGGATGATGTGTTACGGAACGAGTAAAGAGACTTGCCGGTAACGAGATTGAACAAGGTATCGGGATACCGATGATCGAATCTCGGGCAAGTACAATACCGCTAGACAAAGGGAATTGAATACGGGATTGGCGAGTCCTTGACATCGTGGTTCATCCGATGAGATCATCGTGGAACATGTGGGAGCCAACATGGGTATCCAGATCCCGCTGTTGGTTATTGACGGAGAACGTCTCGGTCATGTCTCGCTTGTCTCCCGAACCCGTAGGGTCTACACACTTAAGGTTCGATGGCGCTAGGGTTATATAGGAAGCTTGTATGTGGTTGCGAATGTTGTTGAGTCCCGGATGAGATCCTGGGCGTCACGAGGAGTTCGGAATGGTCCGGAGGTAAAGAATTATATATAGGAAGTGCTGTTTGACCATCGGGACAAGTTTCGGTGATATCGGTATTGTACTGGGACCACCGGAGGGTCCTGGGCCCACCGGTGGGGCCACCTGCCCCGGGGCCACATGGGCCCTAGGTGGTGCGCCTAGGCCTGCATGGGCCAAGGGAACCAGCCCCAAGAGGCCCATGCGCATGAAACACTTGGAGAGGAAGAGTCCATAGAGGGAAGGCACCTCCGAGGTGCCTTGGGAGGATGGACTCCTTCCCCTCTTGGCCGCACCCCTCCCTTGGAGGAGGGGGCAGGCTGCGCCCTCCCCTCCTTGGCACCTATATAAAGGGGGGGAGGGAGGGGGCAGCAGCACCTGAGCCCCTGGCGCCTCTCTCCCTCTCCAACACCTCCTTCTCCTCCGTGAGTGCTTGGCGAAGCCTGCAGGATTGCCACGCTCCTCCACCACCACCACGCCGTTGTGCTGCTGTTGGATGGAGTCTTCCTCAACCTCTCCCTCTCTCCTCGCTGGATCAAGGCGTGGGAGACGTCACCGGGCTGCACGTGTGTTGAACGCGGAGGTGCCGTCCGTTCGGCACTAGGATCATCGGTGATCTGAATCACGGCGAGTACGACTCCATCAACCCCGTTCACTTGAACGCTTCCGCTTAGCGATCTACAAGGGTATGTAGATGCACTCTCCTTCCCCTCGTTGCTAGTCTCTCCATAGATAGATCTTGGTGATACGTAGGAAAATTTTGAATTTCTGCTACGTTCCCCAACATTTCTGTCTTGAGCACATTCTCTTTTGTTTACTCCATGCATGGTATGTGGCCGGCTAATCGATGAGTTATGCATGACGTACTGTGCATGTATCGTGTCCGCAGGTTCCACTGGATTCTGCTAGTAATTAAAGTTAACACCTCATATTGTCTCGTCCACGACTCTCTGAATATGGATCCAAAGCTTTGGGGCGGCATGAGAAGAATGTTGTAGAAGTAATTATTTTCATTCATTTGCGCTCTATATCGATCGGCCTATTTCGTTCATTTCCTAATATCAAGTAACTAATAACTCTCTTGTTCATTTAATTTTCTTTGCCTCGTAGGGTTTGGAGACGGTTCGTAGATACAAAGGTCGGTGAATTCAAAAAGAGCTAGAATTCAAAAGGTCAAAGCCTAAGAATGCAGGGGATATTCAGCCACGGAGACCAATCTATGTGGATACTATGTTCAGGAGATGATCCGAGATACACCTCTGAGCGGGTTCGAGTGATACCAATGCTCGGAGGAATAACCTCCGGATGATGCTTAGTCCGTAAGCTCGCTTCCGACCACTTCAAGAGGAACTAGCTGGATGGTTCAGCAGGAAGTCCTCCATCCTAAAGGAGAACACTATTACGAGGACGTAGAACTTTATATGCATTAAATCATGTATGGAAACTTGTTCAAAATTGTATATGGTCATCCGATGATATTGAATATATATTGTATATTCCTCTTGAATTCTTTTTGGTTCTAATTTCAAATTTATTTGAAATTGTACATTCATATGCATGTATGTAGTACCGTAGAATATATGAAACTCCTTCAAAATTAAAATAAAGCACAAAAGAAATAAAACAATACAAATTAAACAGAAAACAGGTTTAGGGGGGCTAAAACCCTAAATCTGTGGCGGCCTTTAGTCGCAGTTGGCCGTAAGAACCGCGACTAAAGGTCCTCCGCCCGACGGCCGCTTTGGCGCCACGTGGACGGGCCTTTAGTCGCTGTTCTTAAGCAGCCGCGACTAAAGGTGAGGGGCATTAGTCGCGCTTATTTGGTCGCGGTTGCCTAACCGCGACTAATGGCAGTTGCGAACCGCAACCAAAGGCCTTTTTTCCACCAGTGTGCATTCCAAATATTTATTCCAGTAACTTATAGAAAAATTAACCTAGCTCTAGTTGTGATGTTTTTGTAATTTACTTTTCTTAACAATTCCATGGATGGTCGTCTCTAAGACTAACAATGGCGTGAATGTACATGTAGTCAACGGAGATTGCAATGTTGCCCGAAGACAAGAGGTGGCCGTTCCTTCTCCGGTTCCCGATCAACATGTTTGGGATGTGCCTCGGCTTGAGCAGCCACGCTATGTTGTGGAAGACACTCTCGTTGGAAGCGTCGATGGCATTCCTCCATGTGCACCCCGCTGCCAACCACATTCTCTGGTGGCTCTCCGTCGCCCTCACCGTCGTCATCTCCATCACCTACCTTCTCAAGGTTGTGTTCTACTTTCATGATGTCTGCCGCGAGTTCCATCACCCCTTCTGCGTAAACTTCTTCTTCGCTCCCTGCATCACGTGGCTCTTTCTTATCAAGTGCTTGCCTTGCCCAAATTGGGAGATCCACCAAGCTATCTGGTATCTTCTTATGGCGCCCATCCTCTGCCTCGACCTCAAGATCTACGGTCAGTGGATGTCTAGTGGTGATCGCCGGCTCTCCAAAGTGGCCAACCCATTGAACGACCTCACCGTCGTCGGCAACTTCATCGGTGGGGAACTCAGCAACAGGATGGGCCTCCAGGAGTTGCCCATCTTTTTTCCCGCGGTCGGGCTATCACGCTACATTGTGCTCTTCGTAACCCTCTACCAGCGGCTCCCCACTAACGCGCAACTCCCTAAGGAACTCCATCCAGTCTTCTTCCTCTTTGTTGCCGCACCAAGCAATGCCTCAATAGCTTGGGCGACAATCTCCAACGAGTTCAACCATTGTGTGAAGCTCCTTTATTTTCTTTCAGTGTTCCTCTATGGATCCCTGGTGGTACGCTTAAATTTGTTCAGAGGGATCCGATTCTCATTGGCGTGGTGGGCCTACACATTCCCGATGACTATCTTTGCACTGGACACTGTGCTATATGCATCAAAGGTGAATAATATGTTGACCCAAGCTCTAGTGGTCGGGCTGACAGGGCTCGCCACCCTCACTGTCATCGGTGTCCTGGCCAGCACCATGTACCATGCCTTCGTTCTTGGGGACCTATTCCCCACTGACGTGTCCATCGCCATCATAATGCGGAAGCCGACTTCAGCTAGGTCCTCACGTACATCCGCTCATCCAGCCCCGGGCCCTGTCTAGAAATTTGAGGGGCAAATGTTGTTGTTGTTGTTGTTGTTGTTGTTGTTGTTGTTGTTGTTGTTGTTGTTGTTGTTGTTGTTGTTGTTGTTGTTGTTGTTGTTGTTGTTGTTGTTGTTGTTGTTGTTGTTGTTGTTGTTGTTGTTGTTGTTGTTGTTCTTTATTCTTCTTTATTCTTCTTCTTCTTCTTTGTTATTCTTTATTCTTCTTTATTCTTTGGTGTTCTTTATTCTTGGTGTTGGTGTTGTTGTTGTTGTTGTTGTTGTTGTTGTTGTTGTTGTTGTTGTTGTTGTTGTTGTTGTTGTTGTTGTTGTTGTTGTTGTTGTTGTTGTTGTTGTTGTTGTTGTTGTTGTTGTTGTTGTTGTTGTTGTTGTTGTTGTTGTTGTTGTTGTTGTTGTTGTTGTTGTTGTTGTTGTTGTTGTTGTTGTTGTTGTTGTTGTTGTTGTTGTTGTTGTTGTTGTTGTTGTTGTTGTTGTTGTTGTTGTTGTTGTTGTTGTTGTTGTTGTTGTTGTTGTTGTTGTTGTTGTTGTTGTTGTTGTTGTTGTTGTTGTTGTTGTTGTTGTTGTTGTTGTTGTTGTTGTTGTTGTTGTTGTTGTTGTTGTTGTTGTTGTTGTTGTTGTTGTTGTTGTTGTTGTTGTTGTTGTTGTTGTTGTTGTTGTTGTTGTTGTTGTTGTTGTTGTTGTTGTTGTTGTTGTTGTTGTTGTTGTTGTTGTTGTTGTTGTTGGTGGTGGTGTTGTTATTCTTTGTTGTTGTTATTCTTTGTTCTTTGTTGTTGTTATTCTTTGTTGTTGTTGTTGTTGTTGGTGTTGTTATTCTTTGTTGTTGTTGTTGTTGTTGTTGTTGTTTGTTGTTGTTGTTGTTGTTGGTGTTGTTGTTCTTTATTCTTTGTTGTTGTTATTCTTTATTCTTTGTTGTTGTTATTCTTTGTTGTTGTTGTTGTTGTTCTTTGTTGTTATTTGTTGTTGTTGTTGTTGTTGTTGCTGCTCTTGTTGTTGTTGCTCCTGTTGCTGTTGCTCCTGTTGTTATTCTTTGTTATTCTTTGTTCTTTGTTATTCTTTATTCTTTGTTATTCTTTGTTATTCTTTATTCTTTGTTATTCTTTGTTGTTGGTGTTCTTTGGTGTTGTTGTTGTTGTTGTTGTTCTTTGTTGTTGTTGTCTTTCTTTGTTGTTATTCTTTCTTTGTTGTTATTCTTCTTGTTATTCTTTCTTCTTTATTCTTCTTCTTCTTTGTTGTCTTTGTTATTCTTTGTTGTTGTTATTCTTTATTCTTTATTCTTTGTTATTCTTTGTTGTTGCTATTATTCTTTGTTATTCTTTGTTATTCTTTATTCTTTGTTATTCTTTGTTATTCTTTGTTATTCTTTCTTCTTCTTTGTTGTTGTGGTAGCTCTACTCTTAAATATTTTGCACCACCCATTGAATTCATGTATTCATTTATTACCTTTGAACCTAGTCATGTTATAAATGTTGTTGGTCTCACTTTGTAATGGAATTCTTGATATGCATTTATATACATGCGTATAAGTGAACATACACTACTACATAAATGGACTTTGGAGACGGTTTTGCTACATGTGCATGAGGCAATATCTTATTCCACCTCAAAGCCTACGTTGCTAATATTCAAAGAATAAGAGGTGGTCAAAAAGCCACCTCGAATGCTTCACCACAAGCAGTTCCACACATACATCCGCTTCCAGTGCTTTATGGCATATCGGCAATTTCTCACACATAACCGCATGGAATAGTTAATCATTCAAAGTGGCATCCTATTTACAACCACCTCTAGTAAGGTTCTAGAGATAGTAGTTTCTTATTTGCTAACCATTCCTGCAAACAAAATAGACAGAAAACATTCATGTACAATCTCGCCTTTTCATGTCGCTCCCAATAGATCTTTTATCTCTCATGGTGTGCAAAAATTATGCACGTTAAGGACATTAGAAGAGGTGTATGGTGGAGGAGTTATAGCCGTGTCTTCCTATGCGGGGCCCTTAAAAGGTAATATCTATTTTGGAACAAATATGTTATTGTCAAATTATGAATTACAATAAAAATACCTCCAAAACTCTTGCAATGGTGTTGAAGATATTTCATAGCATCCGTAATTTCCTCCTAAACTCTTCGGATATGTTCCATTCAGTGCAAAGTAAGCCCTCAGTAGATCATCATGACTCTTCACCCTATCTCGATGGAATGGCGTGGCTAATCTAAGAAATAAGCCTCGGTCTCCTGAAATCATCGTCTCGAATGATCACGGATGCCTCAAAATCTTCATCATCTTCTTCCTCCCCCTCCTCTGATGAAGAATGATTGAAATGCATCTCCCAAAACCTCTTCACCAACACATTTGAGACTGTAATCGGCAAAAAAAAAGAGAAAAGAGAGAGGGGGGGGGAACCATTTGGGCAATTTGTTGAACACCTTGTGTCTAGAGGGTGTGCGAGCCACAACAACCGGTGATGTGGTGTCGGGCGGCTGTCTCTGGCAGTAGCTTGAGGTGGATCGGTGCCGACGGAACCATGAGCTCTAGACCAAATTTGCTAAGACATATTGTCTTCATAGCAAAATGGGCTAGAGGTTAATATATGAGGGATGAAAAGCTAGATTTTACGGGAATTAAAGGTTTAATGGAAGGTCTAGATGGGGCTTAGGGAATCTCAAACCAATCCCTCATAACTTAATCCCTCACCTTATCCCTCATCCTTTAATTCCTCATTTTTAGGGGTAACTATTTTGTTCATCCACTAGTAGAAAACAGGGCTTTGGTCCAGGCCGGGTTAGCCCATTAGTCCCGGTTCAGTCATGAACCAGGACTAATGTGAGCATTGGTCCCGGTTCATGCGACAAAGGCATTAGTCCCAGTTCAAATGGGACCTTTAGTCCCGGTTGGTGCCACGAACCGGTTAGACCTTTAGTACCGGTTCGTGCCAAACCTTTAGTACCGGTTCGTGCCACGAACCGGTACTAATGGGGTTTGACGCATTAGTACCGGTTCCTGGCACGAACCGGTACTAAAGGTCCCATTTTCAAACTGGGCCCCCCCCCCCCCCCCGGTGGATTGCCTTTTCAGTTTTGTAAAAAGCAAAATAAAATGATAAAAACTTCAAAAAATAAAATCCTTCGAGATGTAGTTATGTTACTACATCTACTGGTTAGGAAAATTTAAAAACTTAAATTTGGACATGTTTTGCAAAAAGTGTAGGGAAAATGTAAAACGGCTATAACTTTTGCATACTATGTCAGAAAAAACGAATAATATATCAAAATGTTCAGCACGAAAATCCGCATCCGATTTTGACCGCCTATGGCCTGTTTGCAAATTTTTAGAATCCTCAAATTCTAAAAGGAAAAAAAGTTATGCTCAAATTTCAGATTTTATTTTATTTTTTTTAAATTTTTGTTAAATCTGGTCAAACTATGGTCAAACTACTTATTCAAGAAGTATTAGTGTTACTAAATAATTATTCAAGAATATTAGTGTTACTAAATAATTATTTTAATTTTTTGAATTTTGGTCAAATCTGGTCAAACTGTGGTCAAACAATGGTCAAACTACTTATTCAAGAAATATTAGTGTTACTAAATAATAATTTCAGTGTTTTTGAATTTTGGTCAAATCTGGTCAAACTATGGTCAAACTATGGTCAAACTGTGGTCAAACTACTTATTCAAGAAATATTAGTGTTATTAAATAATTATTTCAGTATTTTTGAATTTTGGTCAAATCTGGTCAAACTATGGTCAAACTACTTATTCAAGAAATATTAGTGTTACTAAATAATTTTTGTTTTTTAGAATAATAATTTCAAATTCAAACAGTGAAATGTGTGACTACATGCTCAAGCTAAATTCCTAAGGGTTAATAGGATTGACATCTTACTATTGTCAGGAAAACAATAAGTGCAGACTTGGAAACGAGGGAAAATAGAGCCCGGAAGTTAAGCGTGCTCAGGCTGGAGTAGTGAGATTGGTGACCGTCCGGGAAGTTAGATGATTTGGAATGATGAGGGGTGATTAGAGATTAGAGGTTAAAATAATTCAGAAATTTGAAAATAAAAAAATCAAAAAAATTCAAAAAGAAATTTTTTTAAAAAAATCATAAAATTTCTTTTAGTACCGGTTGGTGTTACCAACCGGGACTAAAGGTGGACCTCCAGGCAGCGGCCACGTGGACGGCGTTTCTTTAGTCCCGGTTCGTGTAAGAACCGGGACTAAAGGGGGAGGCTTTAGTAACGACCCTTTACTCCCGGTTCCAGAACCGGGACTAAAGGCCCTTATGAACCGGTACAAATACCCCTTTTTCTACTAGTGATCTAGCCGATCCCTCAAAAATTTTGTGCAAACAATTCAAATAAATGCACCACATTTCAAAACAAATGTGGACAATTCAAATGCACCACAACATAATTCAGCTACGAGCATAAATAAGCTTCACCTAATCCAACAACCAATCAAAGCACATCATAATTTGTGCCAATAGACCCCGAATGAAGAAGTTCATTAAAACAAAGTATTAAAAACATGATGAACCGAAAGCCATCATAATTCACAAGGGGCGCACACACGTTTCGCCGTCGCCGGCACCACCATTGCTGCAGTTGCCATCATTGAAGCCGCGAACACTACTGCCGCTATCACCATTGCCTCCACCACCACCAAATGGCTTAACCAAGATGTCCTCACGAGTTAACTCCCAATATTGTCTTGCCCTCTCATCCATCTTGCTAGGATCCACGATTGTATCATACTCCTCAGGAACTCTCTTGTTCATATGTTCGTCGACCTCCAATGCAAGTCTCGACTCCTTGATCTCCATCTTGCTTTTTCCTTGCTCTCCAATGCAAGCCTTTGCACCTCAATTTGAAGACTTTTTTCTTACGCTTGCCCCCAGACGTTGCCTTTGCCTTCCAGCTCTCCTTCATTGTTTTCATCTAGTAGAAACGAGTCAACTTCTCCTACTTTCAGTCGGCCGACAATGTCCCCACTTTGACCCCAAAGTGTCTAGCCACATGCATATAATTGTTGGGGATGAAGAGTGATAGAGAGAAAAGAGAAATAGTACATAACAAGAGAATGTTGTATGGGGTGGGCCGCGTCCTAGGTGGCGAATTCTCATCAAGTTTATTTGATCCACGTTAAATCCGTGTCTCTCATTTTTTATTTGATCTAGTTTTACTTAATAAGAAGCTTAATTACTCAAAACAAGAAGGTTTTTCTCAAATATGACTTCTGCAGGGATTGGTTAGAAATGCGCATTATTTTCCTAAATCACTAAATTTTAGGGGATTAAATACTATCGAGGAAGGTTTAGAGATGCCCTTAGACTGGTTATAATTGGGAGTATCATATACTAGTATCATGCATATGATACTAGGATATGATAATACCTCCCTAATGCTTAATACTTTATTTATTGTATCATATATTAGTATCATGTAGTACTTTATTTATTGTCATGCATGACACATAGTAGTATAGCATTTATTATGATACAGTATCATGATATGATACTTAACTCTCTTTTTCTTCATTTAATTCTATGACACCTCGTCAAAATTGTCTAGTTGACATGCATGATACTATCATTACAACCAGCCTTAGATGTATCCTTTTCCTTGGGCGGAGACGGGAGTCATGAAACACTGCAATGAAAGAATTTGAGGATGTATTTGTTTGTTCGTTTGCTTGCTTCAAAGAATATATATCGCCATTTCCGTAAGAGCCTCTCTTTGCAACGCATGAACATCTCCCATGCCATTCCTGCGAAAAAACTTTCGAGCTCTCGTTCCATCACCGAGGAACCAATTCTCGTACTGCATGCTAATATAGCTAGCTATAGGGAGACCCGTCGCCCGATGGCGTCGTCGTCCCGGAAGAAATGATCAAAATCGTCGTCAAAAGAGGTGAAGAAATCGTCCATGTCCACGGGCGACCAGAGCTCGGACTCGTCATCTGCGCCAGCCGCGGATGACGAGACGTCGGCGCTGTCGTCCCCGCGGTTCAGGGCCGTGTCGTCGGACACGGGCGACTGGGGCGGGTGGCGCGTGGTGCCAGCGAGCGCGCTTATGTTGGTGGGCACGGCGTGGCAGTGGTCGGCGATGTAGGTGACGAGGAGCACGCCGGGGTTGGCCGGGCTGCGCTCCACCAGCTTCCGCGCCGTGCACGCCTTCAGGCTGCTGCACTTGTAGTACCCTCTGCATGCGCATCATTTGAGCGTCAGTACACTATGTCGCTAATGGCGTGGCGTTCTTGATCAACTGGAAAGTGTACATAGAAGTTAGGTGATTACCGAGGGTAGGGGGAGCCCTTGATGGGCTTCTGGCCGTACTTGCGCCACGCCCACTGGTCGTCGGGGCCGTTGACGCCGCCCTCTGCCACCGGCACCTCCCGCACCACCTTCTTCATCTGGCTCTTCTTGCTCTTGCCTCTCTTCGGCCGCCGGAGGGCTCCAGCACCTCCCGGCTTCCGGCCGGCCTGCTTCCTCGCGGGCAGCGCCTGCCCGGACGTCGAGGCCGCAGCTGCGGGGAAGGAGATGAGCTCGTGCTGCTCCGCCAACGCCCGATCACAGCCGGACGACGGTGTGATGGAGAACGGCGCCCGCGACTGCAGCTGCTCGTGCTCCAAATCCAGGTACTCCAACACGTCGTACAGCGACGACGGCGTGGACGCCGCCCTCGCCGGTCGCCGCACGAACTCCGCTGGATCCGCCCGCGCATGCACGACTTCACGGCGAGGAGGCTCTGCTTCGTAGCCAGGGACGACACCGCCACCGCAGCTCCTCACGACCGCTCCGAGACCCCAGTCGTCGGCGTCCATTGTTCAGCAGCTCGTAAGATGGAGGTCGATCGGTTTAGAAGAGGCCGAGGGGATGGACCGTGTGGCTTGAGTCTGTGGTTGACTTTTGGATGGGGTTGCGGCTGGTGCATATATAGTGCTCGGCCGCACGCGGCGATCGATCGGCATGATCGGTAGAAAGTCAAACAAAACGGCCGGTTGACATTTTGTTTTTAAAGGGGGAAAACACATACGCAATGGCGCTAGCCGGTGGTGCGCGCGCACCAACCACGTCAGCGATTGATCGGTTCCGAGACGAACTGGATGCAAAGATGCGAGATCGCATCAGGATTTACACGTAATTAACAGATGGATTGACCGACCTGATCAATCTGATATGTGTGCACCTGTCACTGGACCAGCGCTGGCTAAGCTCTTGTTTGTATTTGACTTTACTAATGTCAAAGGCATACAGCATGGATGGATATTCGATGGAAACATCTGAGATGAGGTCATGCAGACTTGGAGAGGGAGAAAAATATATTTAGGGTAAGCAGAGTGTCGCTGGCATCTGCTTCGGGTAGGGAATAAACCTCGGATTATGCCGTTTTGCGCCCGACTTGCTTGCTTAATTAAGCATGAATGTCATCATCATCGACATCGATGTTGTGACAGGTTGGTTATACTACTTCCTCCATTTGGATCTGGCATCTAATCCACCTGTTAGTTCTCAAGATTTGACTTTTGGTAATGTCAAACGATCGATCGAGAGAGAGAGGAGGTTGAGAACCGTAAGTTACTCTACAGCACAGAGCACATGATAAAGTCCCATGGCTCCGTTGAGATCTATGGAACATGCCGGGTTGGAATCCAAATCATCATATTATCACCCACGCAATCTTTGACACAAACTGAACTCGACATGAAAGTATTTCACGATCTTATCAGCAATCTTTGTCACAAACTAAATTCGATATGAAAGTATTTTACGATCTGACCCTTTTAAAAACGCCAGAGACCGTGGCGTTTCTTCTCCATATAAAAACGCCGAGCTAGCTTGTGTTGCTACCCCACGTGCAAACGCCAAGCTAGCTCGTGTTGCTGTCCAGGCCGAGCTGGCGTCGCTCGCTGACATGGCAATCTGGAAACGCCGAGCCAAGTTGCGTTTCTACCTTCTCTGGAAACGCCAGAGACAATGGCACAATGGCGTTTGGTTCCTTGATACTTAAAGTGGCAGGCAGCGTAGTACTAGCATCTTCAGGCAGGCAGCGTAGTGAGAAATTCTTTTGATGATTTAGATCCTATACAATCCAGCTATAGGCCCCCCCTTGGAAACGGCTGGAAGGAGGGGAGGCATTTATTTATTTGATACCCGTTCCTTGGAAACGTCAGTGCGTTAGCATATACTCCCTCCATCTCAAAAAAGTTGTCATCAGCTTAGTTCAAATGTAATTTTGCAAAAAGCCCCTTATTCTTTTAAAACTGCTGCTAATCAACCCAGTCTGTTTCTTCCACCTCCCGTTGCAGCTGCAACGCACGCCTCAGCCACCGTCGCCCGCGGGCACGGCGCGCCCCAGCCGCCGTAGGGCTTAGCCGGCGACGAAGGCCCACCTGCGCCGCCGCCCACCTGCACCGCGGCTGCCAATTTGCGCCGCCCCTGCTTACCTGCTCCACGGCTGACGGGCGGCGACCCCTCGACGGGCGGCGGCGACACGGCTGACGGGCGGCGGCTCCACGGCTGAAGAGCGGCTCCTCCTTGTTGTGCTGCTCGCGTCCCCGGCCCCTTGCTCGCGCCCGCAGCGGCCACCCACTCCGGTGCGGGAGTTGGGCAAGTTCCGGGCCGCCGCTGCTCCACCGCCGGCCGCGGAGGTGACCAGCGCATCCATCTGTCGGGCCCAGCGCCGCCTCCCACCTGCGTAGCTCCCAGGACGAGTGCCGCCTCCCACCTCCGCTGCTGCCTCTGCTTCCCGCCTCTCCTACCTTTGCTGGTACCACTCCATGTTTTCCTCCCGCCTCCTCTGCTACCTCTGCAAAATTGATGTGAAATTACTCTCAAAGTGTATTATTGATGTGAAATTGATTAGTGGAACAGGAATAGTTTGTTCATTCAAGCCAATGACAAGATTGCAAGATTTGGTAATACCGGATAGATGAAACATAGCACACTTAATTGCTTCAAATAATCACCACTTCAAGACTGCATACTTAATTCAGTTCCAAACAAAATGCCTGTACAATCAGACTGCAGAGTTGCTAGATGCTAGATGGAGTAGGTGTTACAAAATACCTGTACAATCAGATTGCAGAGTTGCTAGATGCTAGATGGAGTAGGTGTTACAAAATGCCTGTACAATCAGACAATCTCACTTCAAACATCTAATTTTCTCTGTTTTACAAACTGAAATCAACTTAGCTGCTGTAAGTCCTTAAACTATGGCTTAATGCTAGGAATGATATCCTCTGATTTATGATAAGGAGCCTGAGAATTTGTGTTGTGAAACTTACTTTGGTTTATGATAAGACTGTACTTGGTCCAGCAGCTGGATGAACTTCATTGAGACCTGTCCGCCCACCTGGGCAGAGCAGCCCTCATGGAGTCCCTCTGTCTGCTTTGATGACTTGCGGCACCTTATTGTGCAAAACGTCTCACTGCTCCAAAGAGCGCTGACCAGAATTATATAGACCAATAAATTCAAAAGAACAGAAAATGCTAACACAGATCAACGCTTAGTAAAATCAAATTTTGAGTTTTGGAATTCCACATAAATGCACATGCAATAAATACAGTTGAAAACTTAAACTAGCAAGCATCCTAGTTGTGTAGAAAAAAAATAAAAGAATGCTTGCAAGCAAGACTGTACTTGGGCTTGATTATATGCTAACCATTCATCTTTTGTACTCCTATGATTATATGCTAACCATTCATCTTTTGTATACTCTTGTTATGAGATCAGACAGGAGCACACAATTATGGATTTGAACTTAATCCCGGAAGAGAAGGATGAAGCTCAACAAGAAGAACAAGCTCAGCAAGGTGACTCTATGGATTTGAACTTGATCCCGGAAGAGGAAGATGAAGCTCAACAAGAAGAACAAGCTCAGCAAGGTGATGCTATGGATTTGAACTTAATCCCGGAAGAGAAGGATGAAGCTCAACAAGAAGAACAAGCTCAGCAAGGTGACTCTATGGATTTGAACTTGATCCCGGAAGAGGAAGATGAAGCTCAACAAGAAGAACAAGCTCAGCAAGGTGATGCTATTGATTTAAACTTGATCCCGGAAGAGGAAGATGAAGCTCAACAAGAAGAACAATCTCAGCAAGGTGATGCTATTGATTTAAACTTGATCCCGGAAGAGGAAGATGAAGCTCAACAAGAAGACGCTATGGATTTGAACTTGATCCCGGAAGAGGATGATGAAGACATTGAATTGAATTGGTTTCCAAAAGAGGAAGAAGCTCAAGAGGCACAAGAAGATGCATTATTGGAAGAAGCTCAAGAGGCACAAGAAGATGCATTAGTGGAAGAAGCTCAAGAGGCACAAGAAGATGCGAAGTGGGAGAAGCTCAAGAAGGCGACGCACAAGGCAATCCCAGAGGGAAGGACACAGCAGACAAGGAGAGATATGGTGTTTACTTTGCTCTGCGAGTAATCGAGCTTAGAGATGGACAGGTTCACCTGTATGACAGGGTGCTCATTGCAACTATGCTGAATGTTCACGAGCGAACAGTTACAAGAATATGGAATCGAGCGAAAGAACAACTTGCAGCAGGCCAAGAAGTTGATGTTTCAACTAAAAAGCACAACAGTGGTAGAAAGAGAAAAGAGCTAGATCTGGCGAGAACAGCGACAATCCCACTAAACAGAAGAACTATTCGGTCACTCGCAAGGTGTTTAGGGGTTCCCCGGTCGACCCTACACAACAGGTTTCAATTGCAAGAGCTGAAGCATCACGAACAAAGTCAAGCCCTCGCTAAAGCCACACAACAAGATAGCGAGACTTAAGTTCTGCATATCCATGATGGATGAAAAATGGATATCAACCCCTTGGCCCAGTTTCAAGTCAATGAACAATATGGTCCACATAGATGAAAAATGGTACGATATGACCAGAGTCACGAACAGCTACTATGTACTGCCTGAAGAACCAGAACCTGAGCGTACAGTGCCCAATACACACAGCATTGGAAAGGTAATGTTCTTAACCGCTGTTGCCAAGCCTCGCTACACCGACGATGGGGAACTAACATTCGATGGAAAAATTGGCACATGGGCATTTTTGGTAGAGACTGAGGCGCAAAGAACCAGCCAAAACAGAGATCGAGGAACAATAGAGATGAAATCAGTGAAAGTAACCAGGTCCGTCTGTAGAGATTACCTAATCAATAAAGTTATCCCTGCAATACAAGACAAGTGGCCCGATGAAGACGTGGGCACAACAATTTTCATCCAACAAGATAATGCGAGACCACATGTCCTACCTAATGATGCAGGTTTTCTGGAAGCTGTGCAACAAACGGATCTAGACATTCGATTTGTTACAACAACCGCCTAACAGCCCTGAGCTTAATGTTTTAGACCTTTGTTTTCACCGCTCCCTCCAATCCCTAACCGACAGCAGAGCACCTATGAATATCCAGGAGTTGGTACATGGTGTAGAGGAGGAGTTTGAGAATTATGATGCACATAAGTTGTTCAAAAGCTTCATCACACTGCAAGCAGTAATGGTCGAAGTCATGAAAGATCAAGGAGGAAATACCTACAAGCTGCCGCATCTACACAAGGACCGTCTACAAAATGGTGGAGAAGAAATAACCGGTGTATATTGCAGTGCAGAGCTAATTACTGATACGATGGCCATTATAGAACAAGGGGAATAGAGCTCAGGAAAAGGAAAGGGAAAGGAGTATATAGGGAAAGGAAAAAGAAATGATAGGAGTATGTCATGTGTATGTCTTGTGTCATGTGTATGTCGTGTGTATGTCATGTGTCATATATTGTGTCATGTGTATGTCTTTGTGTCATGTGTTCAATGAGAAAAGATTGGAGTGTGTCATGTGGATTATTTGATTTTTTTAATGTACTTGATTTTATTTAATTTACTTGTAAGAAGAAGAAGAGATCCTTCTTCTATGCTAGGAGCTCTTCTTCTTCTTCTTCTTCTTCTTCTTCTTCTTCTTCTTCTTCTTCTTCCTCTTCTTCTTCTCATTCTTCTTCTCCTTCTTCTTCTCCTTCTTCTTCTCCTTCACCTTCTCCTTCTCCTTCTTCTTCTTCTTCTTCTTCTTCTTCTTCCTATTCTTCTCCTTCTCCTTCTCCTTCTCCTTCTCCTTCTCCTTCTCCTTCTTATTCTCTTTCTTATTCTTATTCTTATTCTTATTCTTATTCTTATTCTTATTCTTATGATTAACAGGAACATGGTGTAGTTTCAGAATTCAGATCCATTTTGCACTCTTGATAGCAGTGATTTTGGTAGGTGTACTCCAAACTAACAACAAATGAGATGGAGTATCAAGGGCATATAAATACAGAAAAAATTCAAATACATCAAGAGAATCTAGATGGAGTATCAAGGGCATGTAGACACACACTACAGTTTCAGAAATCCCAGAAAGTTGCTGCACTCCTTTACTGAAAAGGGGCAAAAACCTGATCATGTACTCTGAAGAAATGTTGCAATGTTGTCACAGTAATTACTTGATCAAAATAATTCTGTCCTTAACTGAATAAACTTGATTTAGTTAACTGAATAAACTTGATTTAAGTATATTCTTACAGAAAGTTTGCCTACTTTTGTGTACTAAGGCATTGAAAACATGATCCTCCTCCTACATTACGTATATCAGAATTAAGTTACTCTAAATGGAGTACCAAAATTTGAGAACAAGCCATCTGAAAAGAGCACCAGCTAAGATCTAATCCTTATGTCCAATTAACCACTAATTTACTGTAACCAATGTTCAGAGACAAATCAGACTTGACAGTAAAGATCAAAATTTCAGACTTGACAGTAAATATATGGAAACTGAAGATTATTTAGGAACACACTTGTTCCTAAACTTGATGTTGATTTAGCAACACAGTCTTCAGTGAGAGTATAAAATTTATAGCAGCAGCACTACATATAGGAGCAGAACAATGATTCCTAGATGCAATAGTAATCATTTTCTTTAAAACTTCACAAAAATTTCAGTGAACTTTTGAACACAAGTACAATCAGAATATGATCATGTTCAATAGTGATCATGTTCAGTAGCTGAATCCAAGAGGACAAAAATTTCAGTTAACTTTTGAAGTTTCAGAATTAACTGTATTATTCAGTCAAGATCTTTGTTCAGTCAAGTTGATGTTCGTAACCTGTCATTTTCTTCCAAAACCTATCAATTTCTGTCAGGTTTTGATCTGTCAAGTTTACTGAATTTTTACTCAATTAGTTGAACTTTTGATCTGTCAAGTTGATGTTCAGGTTTTGATTCCTAGATGCACAAGTTTACTGAATTTTTACTCAATTAGTTTGAGATTGTCATGCTTCCTAGTCAAAATTGTCATGGTTTTATCTTATCTTACTGGACAGTGGCATTTTCATCTCAAGCATATCTTATCTTACTGAATTCCATGGCTAACAATAGTTTTAAAATCATCAAGGGCGCATTTGTACTCATCTAGCAAGCTCACCTGAGATCAACGGAAGCAGCATCCATACTCGTACTTCATTCCTCTGCACCAAGTCCTCCTCCAATCGCTGCACAATCCAAGAGGACAAGAACAAAACCAGCTCAGCTGCTTGCTTCACCAGGGAAATCAGCAGCTAGAAGATGGACCTGCGCTACCGTGGCGGCGGGCGAAGCGAAGCAAAAGCGGCAGCGGCGCGGTGGAATGAAGAGGCGGGTCCTCCATCATCGATCCGCCAGCTCGAGGAGGGAAATGGCAGTGGCAAGATAAGCACGGGCGATGGCATGTGGTGGAGCAAGTCTTCGTCTTCCCCATGCCGTGGTCGTCTTCCCCACGCCGTTGACCTGCAGCAGCTGCTCGTCTGGAGGAGGAGGAACTGGTGGATGAGGAGCTCGAGGACGAGGAGCTCGAGGATCTTCCATGCCTCCAGATCGAGCCCCAACTCCCTCCAGGACATGAGCGCCGCCGCCGGAGCCGGGAAGCCGCGGGCTTTGCAGAAAAAGGGGATCCTTCCCTCTGGATCTCCTGGTGCGAAGGAAGAAAAGCGGCGAGACGAGGGGGAGGAGGCGGCCAGCGTGGCGAGGAGATGGAGCAGGTGGAGAGCCGGCAGAGCAGGCGGCAAGGCGGCGGAGCAGGCCGCCGGTGCGTGGCGAGGCGACAGAGCAGGCGCGATGGGCTGCGTGGCTTGTCGGAAGAAAGGGGAGGGGGTTTTTGTAAAACATCGGCGGAGACAACTTTTCTGGGACGGAGGGAGTATGTTTCTTCCTCCTGTCATGCATGCATGTTTAGTCACACGGACACGCCACCCACAGCTAGCCCCCAACATGAGTTGTCCTGTCAAAAATTGAAAGCTCTTTCTTTCTTTCTTCCCAGCTGCACACACAACAGCCAAAATGAGCAAACTTCTGCTGCTGAACTGTGAGATTGCAAGCAAGCGCAGCACTGCACACACACACACACACGGATAGAGAGGAAGAGAGCTGCCCGTCGGAGTGATTCCTTCCAGGCTCCAGCGCAGCACAGGAGAGCCATGCAATAGTTTATGCCACAAACGCCAACGATCATGGCGTTTCTGCCTGGGCGGAAACGCCAACGTGCTTGACGTTTCCATGTGTGTCGGAAGCGCTAGCTAGCTTGGCGTTCGTATGTGGGTATGAAACGCGAGCTACTTCGGTGTTTTTGTATGAAGAAGAAACGCCACGGGCTGTGGCGTTGTTAAAAGGGTCAGATCGTGAAATATTTTCATGTCGAGTTCACTTTGTGGCAAAGATTGCTGAAAAGGTCAGAATAGTGATTTCGTCCACGAAGCTGCTCCTCCACACATTCTCTTTCTTCTCTCTTTCCCTTGCATCTCATCGCCAAAGGAGAGGAGAGGGTTCATGGCGAGCACCACCACAACAGCTAGAAAATCCGGAAGAGTATGACGCCGGCCGTTGGCAGTAGCTACCAGCCGGAGCTCCTCCGCTGCATCGCTGGTGGTGGCATAGCTGCAAAGTAGCGTCCATGGACGGGAGCCATGGCAAATAGCGAAACTACGCTCGTTGACGAACGCTAGTATAGCAACGCGTCCATGACCACCGGGATCCGACACAACAACTTGTCCACGGCCATCGCGCTACGTTGCAACATTGACTACGCTGCAATCCAGCCTCCCAGCCTCCTCGCCGCGTTTCCGAGCACCGCCGACGCCATGGCCGATTTTCGCTTCTTCGGATGGTCGCCTCTCGTCTATGCCTTGCCTTGTTTGTTTGGGGGGAACGAGTTAAGTAGTACTATTTATTGAGGAGCCGCGCGTGGTGGATAGCCGTTCGGACTCCGAGTCGGCCCACGAGCGTGCTTCCGGTTCTGATCCAGATCGCCTTCCCGCTCAACACCGGAAGCGGAGGCACGTACGTAACGACTTCTTCTGACCTCTCTGACTGCTGCGTGCAAATCGGTCACTTGTTCGATTCCTAGAGCTGACCTTTTAATTTCCCTCCCTCGCGTGCACGTGCACGGTGTACCTCGGTCCTCGGTCCTCCGCGATCCATCGACCAGGAAAGAATCGCACCGACCAGAGTCCTTCCTGCGTGCGCGATGGCCTCCTTCTCTCTCTCTCTCTCTCTCCCTCTCTCTCTCTCTCTCTCTCTCTCTCTCTCTCTCTCTCTCTCTCTCTCTCTCTCTCTCTCTTCGTGGTGCTTATCCTATCTCTACGAAGCTGCTCCTCCACGCATTTTCATTCTTCTCTCTTTCCCTTGCATCTCATCGCCAAAGGAGAGGAGAGGAGTCTTGGGGAGCACCAACACAACAGCTAGAAAATCGGAAGAGTTTGAGGCCGGCCGTTGGCAATAGCAGCCGGAGCTCCTCCGCTGCATCGTTGGAGGTGGCATGGCTGCAAAGTAGCTTCAATGGAGGGGAGCCATGGCAAATACCAGCACACCAGCGGGGGTCCGGGAGTTGCTGCCGGCGATGAGAAACTGCGCTCGTTGACGAACCCTAGTATAGCAACGCGTCCACGACCGCCGGGATCCGATACAACAACTTGTCCATGGCCATCGCGCGCTGCGTTGCGACCTCGACTGCGCTGCAATGCCGCTTCGTCGTGCTCCCATGCAGCACTCACGCGACGGCGGCGGTGCTGCAATGGAGCGCTCGCTCCGATGCATCACTCGTGCGAGGGGTCCCTGGTGCTGCATCGCAACGCTTGCCGGCGGCTCGATGCAGCGTCGTTGGTGGCTCTCTTGGGGGAGCTCGGTGTTTGCAATGAAGCGTTATTGCCACACTTGGAAGTCGACGCCGTTGCCATGACCACTGGCCATGTTGTGTTGCGGCAGGTTCGTCTGCTGCAGAGGCGAGCTGCCATGGCTGGTGGCGGTGTTGTAGGGGGGGAAGGCACCGGGGGGTGATTCGTAGCAGGCTAGCAGCCGCCATCCTTTTTTTGGCTAACTAAACCGAACCCAATCCAATCCATCTGCCAATTAGCCTCCACTGTCGGCCACCAATCGATGGCCATGGCCTTTCTCTCTCTCTCTCTCTGTCATGGCCATAGCCATGGCCATCGTCTAGTTTATTCAATTTGAATTTAGACACTGTAGACTTGCAGGTTACAGTATGACAAACTTTATCCTTGAAGATCGGTAACCAAAACCCTGTCATACTGTAACCTTGAAGATCTTTGCAAGATAACTTTATCCTTGAAGTCCTCACTTCTAAGGGCCTTGGTCAAATTGGCGCAACTGGATCTCATTGATCCTTGCATTGGCATCAACAAGGATTCTGGTAAATGCAGAGATGTCAGCAACAAAATACCATCACAAACGCCAACTCCAGGGCAACCCACTGTCACCCTTGTTGTTTTTCCTCGTGATTGACATGTTGTATGGCCTAATCCGTGCTGCTATCAATAGCTAGTTGTTCAGCCCCCTCACTACGAGCTTACCGCCCACCAGGGCGTCTTCTACGCGGACGATGTTATCATGTTCATTCATTAAGCCCTCGAGTTGTATCTAGGCTGAGAGGAATGCTCTAAAGTCCCACATATTTTCTGTGTTCACCCCATGGATATCCATTGGTTATGTGTTGCAGGAAGATATATGTGTTGTAGCCGGGAGGCCGCTTCTACTGCACCCCTATGATTAACTGGATTTTTGCTTTCAGGCACATTTGATTGATCAATATAAGCATGCATACATATCAGAGTATAGATGCAAATTGGTCTGATTCCGTTAAGTGATATTACATCCAACAGCTAGAGAGATCATCGATCTAGGAACCATAGGCGTCCAAGGATGAAGCCAGAATGCCCTGACGCCGGCCGACCTCGGCCCATGAAATACCGGCGCCTTCCTTTCATTCACCCCTCGCGAGTCTGCGATGGAGATCACTTGTTGACGCATGCGTAAACAGCAGGTTTTATTAGATTTCAGTTTGTACAGTCTGCTTTAGTGGGACCAGCTAGATTGTTACCTCATTCTGTCTAGGCATTCCGCTTCAGTGGGATTAGCTAGATTATTACATGGTTCATTCTATTTTTTTGAATTTCTTTTATAATTACATGGTTCATTCTATTTAGTTTTTCGTATGGTTGTGTCTCTTACAAATCCAAAAAAGGATATTGGATCTGAATTAAATTATGTGCTTGATGTGTAAAGTACTTAGTACTTGTTTTAGTGCCTGACAAACATGAAGTTTTAATTGGCTAATTGTTAATGCTTTACATACTAACGGCGCAGCAAAGTGTGCTTTTACTTCTAGTGGGCAATAGACTAGCTAGTCGTCCCTTGGCGAAGGCAATGCCGCCCACAGGATCGCTTCAGAAAACATGTAGCTCGCACCAATGCTTGCCCCAAGGACCAACGCATAAGTGCCCGCCAAATGTACCAGATCGTGCCTTAATCTCGCCCCCATAGCCACATTCCTGCAATATCACATTGGCAACCCCAGTTAAACTATATAGTTTATATATACTCTTTTACTAAAGTTAGTACAAAGTTGAGTCATCTATTTTGGAATAGAGAGAGTATGTGGTATGTGTTTGGATTGGGATCGATGAATCATACCAGACGGGGTCGTCGGGGCGACGCTTGACGTGGTTGAAGAGGTCGCGGAGCAGCTCAAAGTTCTTCCGGCAGGCCGGGTCCGGGTCTTGCCCGTACATCTTGTGCGCCTCGGCCGAAAGATCGAACAGCTCCTCCTTGGCCTTCTCGATCTGCTTCATGACGCTGTCTTTCCTGGTGCAATTGTGCTGCTGCTGCTGGCGACTCGATGGAGCAATGCTGGTTTTGTTAGGTTCTTCAGGAGTAGTCGTGCGTGTGCCCGTGTGGTGTTGCCAAGCAAGCAATGCATCAACCGAGATGTGAAGGCGCGTACCTCGGTGTGGATGGACCTAGGCAGGAGCCGGCGTTGCCCCAGCTCGACGACCCGCGTCTGCGTCTGCGTTTGCCGGAGCGTGCCGCCGCCCAGCCTCCTCGTCGCTAACCCTAGCGCCGTCGCCGCCATCGATCGCCTGTCTCACTTTTCTAAATCCCTGTGATTGTCGCTCGTGCCGTAGGGCGTTGTTGCGTGGGTATTGTGGTTGTTAACTTGTGGTGCGTTGCGATTTCGGAGCGTGGCCGCCTGGCGGTGCACACATGTATACGCGGCCGTACGTGGCGTCCTCGAGAATCTTTCAATCGGGTGTTGTGGAGGAGCCCTAACTCCCTTCTCTCCTCCAATATATCGATCAAGGCCGGGAAGTGATCCAGGGATCACCCCTTAATCAGCCCAAACCGAAGTCTAGGCGTCGGGGAAGGGAAGCAAATCTCGACGGCAGCAATAAAATCGCCTCCGGGAGGATAAAACACTAGGTAGATGGAAAAGCTTCCCCTGCGGCGTCTTCTGTTGATAAGTACACACAACAAATTAATAAAATCATTAATTAAGGAGTACACTTTACAAAGATCACGTCCGCCTGCCCAGGTTGTGATAGATGAAGCGCTGCATGTCCGCCATTTGTCGTAACCCATGAGTTTTTTTTATAGACCCGTTTATTCAAAACGTTTTATCTCATAAATCGTGCATCCAAATCTCGAACGGTTTCATTGTTGGATTCCTCGCGTTGAAATATTCAAAACTACTCCCTCTGTTCCGATTTATTTGTCGTTGGGGGTTTCGTTCCGACCAGGTGAAATGGCGTGAAAGTACGGAAGTACCCCTGATTTGAAATTGATCAGGAGGCGTCTTCCTCCGTCGCTCCTCCCCTCCGCCAGGATTCTCCGCCGGGCTCCTCCACCGTCCGCATCCCCGGCGTCCTTCCCCGCCGCGGTCCGCATATCCCTCGCCGTCCGCCCTTCCCCGCCACGGTCCGCAGCTTCCTCGCCGGCCGCCCTTCCCCATCGCGGTCCGCAGCTCCCTCGTCGGCCGCCCTTCCCCGCCGGCTGCCTGCTCCGCCACAGCTTCGGATCCTTCCCTGCTGGCTACAGATCCCTCGTCGGCTGCCTCCCCCACTCCAATCAAGAGCTCGAGGTCAGCCGCGGTGCTGTCCACTTCTGCTGCTCCTCTTGTCTCTGCTCCTCCCCACTCCAATCAAGAGAATCTGCAATTGATCCGAAAAAACAGGTCAATTGATGTCAATTTGATTAACTAATTCATCCAAAAAAACAGAATGATAAGTCCATATGCTACTGTCGATCCCAAGACCGGAATGACAAGTCCAGGTGTTCCTCAATTGAGGAATTTGATTAACTAAATCATCCGAAAACAAGAATGATAAGGCCCCATGCTACTATTGATCCCAAGTTTGATGCATATTAATTGTTGTTTGAGTTCTCCAAATGAACAGGGGTACTCCTCAATTTTGCGATGAGCCTGTGATACTAGTGATGATGCTTGTATGTGTAACTCCATTTGAATTTTTGCTCCATTTGAATTTTTACAATTTAAAGTTTAAATTAAAGTTTCACTTAAAATTTCATAAGAGAGCAAGAAGAGATAACATAGAGAGAAGAGAAGATGGAGAGAAGAGAGAAGAAAATTTCAGTTAATTAACTAAAACGTAACAGCAGCAACAACAAGTCCTACTCCAAGAACTAATCCTACTCCTAAATTTAAGCTACTGAAAAACTACTGCAACCAAAACAGTACTGCACTTCATTTTAAGCTAATGTACCAAGTCAACAGAAGATTCGTGACAAGATTAACAGTAGCAGAAGCTTCATGTGCTAAAATACTGAAGCTTCATGGGCAAAATTACTGAAGCTTCATGTGCAAAATTACAGAATTTGCAAAATTTTGGAAACTAAATTCTGTAAACTGGTATTTTTGCCAAGGAAACAAAATTGTACTGAAGGAGTATGTTCTGTTTCATGAACTAAATAGTCTTACTTTTGAAAATATTCAGCTCAGGAGTATTTGTTATCAAAGGTATCATGAGCTCAGCCTGAATATTCAGCTCAGAAAATAAACTTAAATAACATTAAACTAAAATAGTACTGCACTTCATTTTAAGCTACTCCATACTCCAGTTTAGACAGGAGAAGAAGATAAGAGAGTTTACTCCATTTGAATTAAGGCCTGATGTATTGCAGTTTAAGTGTCAACAAGCAATGTGGTCTATATTTCCATGCCACTAGTCTATAGTTTCTGTGCAGTAATTTTTTACTAAAATGTGATTCAGTAGCAATGCAGAGTTGCCTCCGTTTAGAGTACTTGCATGTTCCTTCAACAGTAGGAATTAATCCTAACAAAGCACTACTCATCCTCTCACAGTAGCAATTCAAGATGAGCACTACTCCAATAAACCCTCCACTAAACTACAGATGCAAGAAGAGAAAGAGAAGAGAGAAGAGAAGTCCTACTGTAACTGAAAAAGTTTCAGTTAAGTAACTGAAAAAATTCAATACTGAAACTACTCATGCAACAGTGGAATTTTCAGTTGAGTAGCTTCAAAATTCAGTAAATACTGATGTACTCCTACTGCAAACAAAATTCAGACACTATAAACTGCATTTGATGCAGTACAACTACTCATAGTTCATCTACTGAAAGCACATGAACAAAATTCAGACACTATAAACTGCATCTGATGAGGTAATTGTTCAGGAGTACTGGAATACTTGAATCACAGTGCATCTACTGAAAGCACATGAACATGAACAACAAGAATACTCACCATCGTTGTCGGGGAAGCACGCTGCAACTTGCTCCAGCTTGCTTCGGTCCTCCTCTCCTCCAGCTTGTCGGCGACGAAGCTACATGGTCGGCTGCCGCACGTTGGGGACGAGCTCGGAGAGGCGTTGGTAAAGCTCGGAGATCTGCACCTGCTTAAATCGCCAAGTTCAATCCTTGTACCAAGCTCGGAGAGGCGTTGGTAGATGAGCAGCAGCGAGGGAGCGAGGAGGGGGCGACGTACCGCAGCTGCTGGCGTCGGAATGGAGGAAGGCCGTTGCAGATCGAGCCGCCGGAGAATAAAAATGAGATCTTGGCGACGGCGACGGTGACGGAGCCAATAGAAAGGCGGCGCCAACGCGTGCGAGGGAGAGGCGCCGACGACGTAGACGAGGTAGAGGCGCAGGCGACGCAGGCTAGGGAGAGGCGCCGGCGACGCAGACGAGATAGAGGCGCCGGCGACGCAGGCTAGGGAGAGCGTGCTTGTGAGTGAGCGAGAGAGTGGACGAGAGCGAGCGGTGGGAGGGTAGTTTAGGAAACAGCAAAAAGAATTGTACGTGACAAACTTTGTACTGGAAACCCCCAATGACAAATAAAACGGTACAGAGGGAGTAGATTCCATGTTGATAGACTTCGACAAACTTTTTTTTCACGAAAAAATCGAACCGGAACACGGTTTTTTTCCTTTCTGAAAGAGGCACGGTCGTGTCTCTCAAGGAAGCAAAACTATGTATCTGGCGGAAGAAAAAAAATAGAAAACGCGTTTTTTCGTTTCCAACAAGCACGGCCGCGAAATCACAAACCGTTCCCCTAGCGAAAGCAAAACAGTGCCTCTCGTGAAAGAAACAAAAAACAAAAAACACGTTTTTTCCGTTTTCGAGCATGCCTGTCGCGAAATTATAATTGTGCCTCTCGCGGAAGCAAAGCCCTGCCTCTTGCGAAAGAAAAAAAACACATGTTTCTCGTTTCCGAGCGTGCCTTTCGCAGAAGAAAAAAAAATAGAAAACACATTTTTTATTCGTTTCCGAAAGGCACGTTCGCGAAGCAAAATCATGCCTCTCACAGAAGAAAAAAAACAGAAAACTTTTTTCTTTCCGTTTCTGAGAGGCACGGCCTCTCGTAAAAGCAAAAAACCGTGCCTCTCGTAGAAGAAAAAGAATGCGTTTTTTCTCGCAAAATGTTATTGTTTTACAAAATAAATTGCCCAAAAGCTAAAGAAGACCAGTAAAAAACCAAAAAGTCAAAAACAAAACCGTTTGAAAAAACAAAAACGCGTGCAAAAAAAATCCGGAGGGACCGCCCAGAGCACGACATGTGACGGCGGCTGAGATCGCCAAGTGGCGCGCTCTCAGCCCACCTGCAAGCGATCGTTGCGAAGCTCCCGAAGGGGCGCTCGTCAACTAGTTGGTCTCACAAATTAATGGAATGGCGTACAAGGCACTCACATCTGGGCCGGGACAGTTCGGCATCTCCTCGCACGTGCTCCTCCTGGTTGTGGCGACCATTTTTTCATTAATTGTTAGTCTTTGGTTTTTTGGGTTTTCCCTTCGTTCTATTGGTTTTCTTTTAGTATTCCTTTTGAGTTAGAATTATTTTGATTTTTTTCTCAATATTACAAGTAAAGTACCTACCTTTCAAAAAGTTCCTGAAATTGCAAACAAAATTCTTATGAATTTTAAAATAGTTCACACAAATTTAGAACTATTCACTGTTTTTCCAAGAAGAGTCCAGATTTAAAAAATCATGCTTTCTAAAAAGTTGGAGTTTTAAAAACACATTCATGAACTTTAGGAATTTTATACCTATAATAAATATTATAATCATGTGTTCTTTGTAAAATAAAATGAAAAACATACCAAGAACCATAAAATCGGATGATAACTAATAAAATCGATAAAAGAACTGAAACAAACTCTTATATATACTAATGCACCGTGCATCAATATGGCGAGGAGGACTCCCACAGTCCAAGGGCCCGCCAATACAACAACAATTACTTATAATTGAACAGGCAAGCGTATTGGTGAAGTACATGAGGTGCAAGTAACCTTGCCTAATAGTTTCATTGGTGAATTCATCCGAGTCAGAGAGAAGCTTAGTGTGACCAAGAAATTAACAAGGGCTATTGGTATTACTAAAGGAAGAACAACTGAGAAATATCTAGTTAAGTTTGATGCTCAGAAGTCCGAGCAATTTGAGGATGAGTGACCGGCTGAGAAGTTGATGCCAAATGCGCACCAGTGAGAAAAAATTGCTCAGCAAATACTAGTATCATTCAGTGAGGCCACTTTAATTCGTAGGTGGTTGCCAGACACAACGGCTAGAAACCGATGGCTTTTGCCTGACGTTACACTATTGGATGGACACGCGACAAGATCCCGACGTTCCCATCCCTCCCATGGCTGCTGGAGCAGCCGGTGAGCGAACTCCGGTGATGGTTGTAGGCGGGTCGTCCTCCTTTTCCTCCGTGGCGGTGGCGGCTATATTTACCTGTAGCCTGAGGTTCTGTGCACTTGAATCATCGCTTGTAAAGTGATAAGTTAATCGTATCTGTGTCCGGTGAGAGTGTCCAGCCCACCTCATGGTGTATTTAAGCACACATCCATTACCGAGCGCACGCATGCCTACCTTTGCACTAAGATCCACCATTCTCTCCAAGCTTCCACATATCCCACAATATCCAAATATTGATAATTCCCACCACTTTCTCCCCAAGCACGACAAGATCTACTCCACTGTTAGTAGGAGCCTCTCCAACGATCTTTATAAAATTGAAAGTAAAAATAAATCCACAGCCTCTCATCACAACAATGCCTTTGTCCAATCATACTAACTCACGTAGCACCACCAGGACCTTACTAAACCGCACCAATACATGTCACTCAAAATCACTATCTCAAAGTGTGAATGCTCTATACACTCATACAAACCAACACCTCGGTCTCTATATCCAACCTGTCATAAATAACACACAAATATACAAGACCACTCTAGCGAATAAAAGTTCCATGGTATTCGTAGTTGATAGTCGATCGAGTGGACTACCGCGCGCAAAAAAAAAAGAGGACAATTGAGTGGATTAGTTTTGGACGGTTTCGGAGTTGAAGGATGAAAAAGTGCTCAGTCAATACTAGTTGAGATACCGGAAATAATGTAGTTTTCTCCTATGTTAAAATGCAGAGGCCAATTATTTGTCCATAGGTAGTATGTGTTTCGAGTCTTAAGTTTCCCCGTGTAGCTAGCATTTGGATGTATAACCGCTAGTGTCACGGACATTCACAAGCTAGCTAGCGCAACCGGCCAACCACCATATGTGCAATTTGCCCAGCCAGCCATGACCACGTGGCCTGGATATTCCACGAGATACATACTAGCAAGCGCCATATACACAAAACAATAAAAGTATCGCTAGTTGTTGGTTGGGCTCTAGCTTTAGTTTTTCCACACGAGCTGACAAAATTTTGGTAATATCACGCCGCACTCGACAAGAGAAGGGTTTAATGACACATATGACTTTTGTAGTAGGAACTTTGCGGTTTTCATTTATTCATAACGTTCAGATTACAATATCGGATACACACTCTGATGGTTCATGCAACCACGGCTTGCACACATCAACACACTTTAGCTAAGACATGTGTCACTTCATTTACCGTCCGCTCCTCCCACTTCACCTAAAACCTCTCTCTGGACCTTACCAAGTCCTTGATCTTCTGAACGAGCGGCCCGTAGACCGACCTGTTCAGCTTCTCCTCCGTTTGGGATCTTGCCACAATTTGATCATCTGACTCCAGCACCACCATAGGCAGGCCCAGTTCAAGCAATAACTAAATAGCCCACCCGCATGCCAACAAGTGAACCAACTCCTGATAAGAGACTAACGGGAAAACTGACAAGCTCTCCATCTGCTCCATCCTCGGAACTCTTCCAACTGCGCCATCAACGATCACCTTAATCCACTCCTCCTCCGGCGCACGCCAGAGCTCCCGAGGTTGGCCGGGACTGGCTTGTCTAGCCTCTTTGACCACTCCTCCTGCAGCCTTCCGACCTGGTCAGCGACCTATGCAGGATCCTTTATACCCTTGCCATCTCTTGCATTGTTTCGAGCAAGCCACACTTAATAGATGGCCATTATCACCATTGATCGCTCATTTCACTTGATAGATGCACTATGTTTTTATAAGATTGAATTGTTTGGCGTTTTTATAATATTTAATTATTTCAATATTATTTGATATTTTTTCAAAAAGCGCTTGCTGCTTCGGCTAGTATCATTAAGAATTAACATGACCACCGACACCAACTGAAATAAAATCAAGAAAACCTAGGTTTCTACGTGTTCCATCCACAACAGCATATATGAGAACTACATGCAACAGGAAATGAGATGATAGGGTTGTTTCCAAATTGACCCAACTCCTTAGATTTCTTAGCATTTGCGCGGTGAGACCTCATCAAAATCCAGGATCCTAATCCTTTACCATTTCTATTAGTCTGATTTAAAAAAAAGTATTCTGAATGAGCCCTACGAGGCAATTGGTCGCACATGACAGATAGTTGCAACCCAACCCACTGTTGCTATACAAGATAATTGCATAAATGAGAAGATATGCAAGATTACAAGTGGGCAACTAGGCGCACGGAACAGACGGTTGCAAGCGACGTTTTCTATACAAGACAACAATGAGCTATTGGTGCAAGCACCCACAGCCTAGAGGTAGTGATAGCTATTGCATTGACCCGCGTCTACTCTTTTCCACACGTGTTGACAGTCATCTACTACCACTGTCTCAGTGTAGTGTCAATAAGAGCGAACGGAGGGTGTACAAAATTTTAGGTAGCCCTCGGTTTTGTTCCGGCGAGCGTTGCTTTGTTTATTCATTGCTTTTGTGTGGGCGGGGTCCGGAGATGCTGCCACTAGCGAGCATTCATCTGACTGTCTCTTAGATTTATGGGCAAGGGAGGTGTACCCAAGCATGGGACTTCAGTGACAAGTTGTAGCTGATCGACTCGACCAGTCCAAGTCCAAGTTAGGCGTATATGCATGCTGCAATTGGCATTGCATATATATACCCCAATTTTGGTTGCACTATTGTACGTCTTGTTGTGCCTGCTGTCACTTGCACAAAGAAAAAAAATATTGTAGCACCTCCATCTTACCGTTGGTGCCGGCTATAAATTCCAGCCCGCCTGTAATCATTCCCAACTCATCAGCTCGATCATCATCGTCTCCTCAAGTCCCTAGCTAGCTAGCTCCACTATACAGACCACCGAGGGCATGGCGCTGACGAGTCGCCTTCTGGCCGTCCTCCTCGGCATCGCAGTGCCACTGCTCTTCTTCTCCCGTGCAGGTAATCGTCGTGGAGACGTTGTCCTGATTATCGTACGTTTTTCTGGAAACATATATACGCCGTAGGTGCACGATATAACTTTTTATTTTGAGAAAGAACGATAAACCCTTGCCTCTGCATCGAAGTGTACGGACTTAATTGTGATGTTTCTTACTATTGTACACGCACGTACTGCAGAGGGGGGCGAGGTAGGCGTGTGCTATGGGAGGATGGCGACTAACCTGCCTGACCCGACGTCCGTGGTGCAACTGCTCAAGAAAAACGGCATCACCATGGTGAGGATCTACGACGCCAACCCAACGGTGCTGGCCGCCTTGGCCAACACCGGCATCAAGGTCACGGTGGAGCTAACCAACGAGGAGCTGGCCTCCGCTGCAACGGACCAAAATTTCGCTGATCAATGGGTGCAGAACAATGTGAAGGCGTACTACCCGGCCACGCAGATCAATGGCGTGACAATCGGGAACGAGGTCTTCAAAGAGGCTAGTCAGTTGAACTCTCAACTCGTCCCGGCCATGAAGAAGGTGCAAACGGCGCTGGCTCGCCTGGGCCTGGCGGACGCCGTGAAGGTGACCACGCCCATCGCGTTCGACGCGCTCAAGATGTCGTTCCCGCCGTCCGAGGGCGCGTTCCGTGATGACATCGCGTTGCCGGTGATGACCCCCATGGTCGATTTCTTGCAGGAAACCGGGTCGTACCTCATGATGAATATCTACCCTTACCTTGCGTACCTGAGTACTCCAGGCATGTCCATCGACTATCTCTTGTTCCGCCCCAACGTTGGCGTTGTTGACAAGAATAGCAAGCAAACGTACTTCAGCCTCCTCGACGCGCAGCTTGACGCTGTGTACTATGCGATGGAGAAGCTGCCGTCTTCCAGCCTGCGTGCTGGGGGGATGAGGAAGCTCACAGCAGGGGGCGGAATACTGGAGGTGAAGCTTGGTGAGAGTCACCACCCAACCAGAGGCCACCATGGCGTGGGAACAACAGCCAACGCCCAAGCGTTCACCGATGGTCTCATGAGAAAAGTGCGTGGCGGTAACTCCGGAACCACCTCAAACAGATATAACCGGCTCACCACCAGTGCTGTCGGCACCCCGCACCGTCCCAACGCCGATCTTGACGTGTACATCTTCGAACTCTTCAATGAGGACAACAAGCCCGAAGACGAGCAGGACTTCGGGTTGTTCTACCCGAACCAGCAGCCCGTATACCAAGTCGACTTCGTCCATGGTGCCGGCCCCGTCCAACCGAGCTACTGCACCGCGAAGGCCACGGCCGGGGACACGGCCTTGCAGGCTGCGCTGGACTACGCGTGCGGCCACGGGGCGGACTGCAGCGCCATCCAGCTAGGCAAGCCCTGCTACGAGCCCAACACCAAGCTCGCGCACCCGTCGTACGCCTTCAACGACTACTATCAGAAGAACGGCCGAGCCAGCAGCGCGTGCGACTTCGGCGGTGCCGGCACCATTGTCAACCAGGCACCATCAGGTGAGTCCCTTGATACGACGACTGTCCACTCTACAGTCTACACTGGCGGCCAGCCATGACGATCCCATTGCTTTCGTAGGCCGCTGCGACCCGAGCCCGAGCTGGTGTGTGGCAAACGCGGCAGTGGGGGCCGCGCGGCTGCAGTGGGCGCCGCGCGGCTGCAGAACGCGCTGGACTATGCCTGCGGCCACGGCGCGGACTGCACGGACATCCAACCCAGAGCACGGTGCTTCGATCCCGACACCAAGGTCGCGCATGCGTCCTTCGCATTCAATGACTATTACCAGCGCCGTGGGCGGGCCGCCGGAACGTGCGACTTCGCTGGTGCTGGTACCATTGTCCGGCAGGCACCAAGTAAGTTTTCTGCTCTAGATTTCTGATTCTAGTTTTTTTCATGAAAAGAAAATGTACGCTTCCGTTTGTCATAATGTTAATTTTGTACGTGTCTGTTTGTTGCACTCTTTACAGAGATAGGCAACTGCGTGCTGCTGTCAAGGGCCTGAACTGAAGAAACTGTAGCCAAGGGGAAGCTTAGCACCACGAGATTACGAAATAACCCCTACAGAATATCCTCTGCTGCCAGCAATGTCTAGTTTTCAAATGTAAAACTAGATAAATAAATCGAGTAAATTGCAAAAAACCATCACAATTTGGGACCCTAATTCAAAAAACCGCCACCATTCAGTTTTTTTTTAAAAACCACCAACATTGGGGTGACAGTTTTCAAAAAACACTGATGCCGTGATTTAGAGCGTCTGAGTGGATTTCTGACCGGTGGGTCCCTTTGTCAGGTGCCACGTGGCCAGGGCGAGACGGCGGCCGTGACGCGCCGTTAGACGGCGTCGGTCTAAACCTAACCAGCTGCTCGAACCCAACCCATTCGTCCATTCGCTCTCTCTCTCTCTCTCTCTCTCTCTCTCTCTCTCTCTCTCTCTGTCGCAGGTCTCTGTCGCCACCGCCCTTCCCCCCGCCGCCGACCGCCCGCGCCGCCGCGGCCGACCGCCGCAGCCATGGTCTCCTGGAAGGACGGCGAAACCAGCAGCGAGGAGTCTGTTTCCCCCCTTTTCATCTCCCACGCGGACGAATCCTATGTGAGTTCATCGTCTTTCTCAATTAGGGTTAGGTTTTCTTTGATCTGTACTCTATTTGCGGTTCGTTTTGACCCATTTGATCTGGGATTTGAGGATGTACTCTATCTGAACCGTCGTAGGTTCCACATACCATTGTTGACCCAGAGTGGTGTGGCATTGTTGCCGGAGGACCGATGTGCAGTCACAACTTGCCGGTGCATAGGGGTGTTGTATTCCAAGGCGTGAACACTGGCCGTAGGTTTTACGGATGTGGTAATGAGGTTCATGCTGATCCTTTCTATGCCATTGAACAATTTTCTTATAGGTGTAATTTGGACCCTAATTTAAGAACAGAGTGTATGTGCTGTTCGTATGTATGTGCGGTTTGGTATTTATGAACAGAGTGTACATCTTGTTACAAATCCATTATAATTCAGCTGTTGATAATTAGAACATTTAAGTGTTCAGTTCCTGTTCAATTGTACTTAGTCTTTACTTTTTTTGCAAAAAAATTAATGCAGGAAGGTGACAACTGTGGTCTGGTGCAGTGGATTGATGCAGAATGGCCAGAACCAATGCAGAATGCATTGCTCAAGATTTGGGATATGTATGAACAGAGCAGCATAGAGATTGAAAGAAAAGAGAAGGCGATACTGAAGCTGGAAGAAGAAAAGAAGTTAATACAAGAGAAGCATCACACCCATATAAAGGAAACAAGCCAGTTTTTTGCAACAATTCACAAGAATGTGATGAGGGAGAACTATCAGAAGATTATGCAGGATAGTGATGTTGAGAAAGCTGTAGTTCAAGCACAGGAAGAGAAGTCTAGGCTTGAGGAAGAGAATATGGATCTGAAGCTAGCACTTCAAGTTATTAAGCAGAGCAATGAGGAACTGATCACCAATTTGAAGAAGGCTGTAGCAGATCAAGGTATGGCAGAGCTGAAGCAAGAGAAGAAAAGGCTAGAGTACATCATAGCTGATTTGCTGAAGGCTGGGGAGCAGAACAAGAGTAAGATCAAGAGAATCAAGGGTGATGAGTAAATGTTGGGTTTATGTATTATGTATTATGTATGGTTGTGGTGGATACTAATGTTAGAAGCAAGAACAATGTGTGGGTGTTGTAGTATCTGAACCTATATCATGTATGCTTGTGGCTAATAATGTTTGGAATTATCATGTTGGTTGGAATGAAATGTGTTGCTGTGATAGCAGAACAATTATGATTTAATTATGACAAAATCATGTATGATAAATGATGAAAAAATCAGCATTGATATAACAACTTAATTATGATGTGCACTTTGTAGTTGAGAAATGATGACAAAATGCCTCTTTTGGTTGAACCTAGCCTCATCATGACAAATAAAATTCATCATGCCAATCATCAACAGCCAGACACATCATCATAAACTTCATCATGATAAACAAGTTCAACATGATAAATAAACTTCATCATCAACAAGTTCAACATGACAGTTCATCCATGACACATCATCCAAGTGTTCATTACACAGCCAGAAAACAAGTTTAACATGGCAATACTCATCCATAATGAGTTCAACAGCCACAAAGCAACAGGCACAACAAGTTGCAAAATGACACAGTTTTGTTGGCAAAATGACTCCTTGGTTGGTCCATCAGCTAGGGTGCATTACACAGCTAGTTGCCACTAGCATAGAAGTAATCTTTGAGCCTGTTTGGCCTCTTGGTGACCCTTCTACCTGCAGCTGAAGAACTTCCAGCCCTGTGATCAGTGGAAGGCCTTGGAGGAGCAAATGAAGACCTGGGTGCTGGTGTTGTCCTTGTTGATGCAGCCCTTCCTCTTGGAGCAGCAGAAGCCCTTCCTCTTGGAGCTGCAGATCTTGGAGCAGCAGAAGCCCTTGATGTGGAAATTGTGCTGGCAGAAGATGGAGTAGCTCTTGGAGCAGCTGCTGGAGGTGGTGTTGGAGCAGCTGCTGAAGTTCCTGCTACAGCTCTTGGAGCAGCCATATTTTCCTGAAAGAAAATAGTTCCAGCCCTATGTATCAAAAACAGATTTTGCTAGCTTGTTTGGAAATTAAAGTGCAGAAATGTAAATGTACCTTCTGCTTGTTTTTCCTAGCAGTAGATGTTGGAGCAGGTCTTGGAGTATGAGTAGGAGCTGCTGAAGTTCCTGCTGCAGCTCTTGGAGCAACCCTATTTTCTTGAAAGAAAATAGTTCCAGCCCTATGTATCAAAAACAGATTTTGCTAGCTTCTTTGGAAATTGAAGTGCAGAAATGTAACTGTACCTTGTGCTTGTTTTTCCTAGCAGCAAGTGCTGGCTTTAGAGCATCATTGCAGTTTGTGTACCTATGTCCCTGCCTTCCACAATTACTGCATGTAATTGTTCCAACCCTAGATGTGTCCTTGGGTTTTGGCACCTCAAATTGGCCCTTCCTTCTCTGGGTCTGTTTTCTACCCTTCTTTCTATGAAACACAGGTGGATCAATGTCCCTTGTATCAGTTCTTGTCCAAAGATCAGGACCTGGAACAGGGTAGATCATTGGTTTGTATGCTGCAATATACATTGGTTTCTTGAAGAATTTGTGCACAAAATCCTCAGGTTGCTGTTTTGATTTGTATATGGCAGACACAGCATGGTTACATGGTACACCTGTCATATCCCATTTCCTACAACCACAGGTCCAATCTTTCAAGTTGACAGCATAAGACTTCTCACCACTGTTGACCTGGAATAGATCTGGGCCTGCCATCATGGCCTTGCAATTCCTAGCCCATTCCTTGGCCTCTTCTAGCATCTCTGCATATGTTGGGGTAATTTCCCATCTGGCAGTCTGCCCTCCAATCCTTTTCTCATTGAACTTGACCATCAATTTGCTCCTGGCACCTTCAACCATTGTTTTAATGGGTTTTCCCCTAATATCCAAAATCATCCTATTGAACACCTCACTGATGTTGTTGACTACTAGGTCAGTCTTACAGTTTGTGTCCATGGCATGCCTAGCCCATGTTTCAACAGGAATTGCCTTGAGCCACAACCATGCATCATCACTCTCCTTTCTAATCTCTTCCATTGCTAACTTAAACCCATTTTCAGTGTAAGAGTAAGCAGCTGCATCCATATATTTCTTAAGTTCATCCCCCTAAAGCCAGCACTTTGGAAATTTGCATAAATGTGTCTTAAACAGTATCTTTGAGGGCAATTTGGAAATATTTGGTCAATTGCATTGAGAAGACCCTGATGACAGTAATGAAGGCACTAACTATTAATTTAGTCACTAACTATGTTTTGCAACTAATTGAGAAGACCCTGATGACAGTAATTCTAAGTATGAAATAAATGCACTAATTTAGTCACTAGTAATGAAGGCACCAGTATTACCTTTTGCCTGTCTGAAATAATTGTGTAGTATCCAAATTCTCCCGATTCTCCACCAATAGCTATCTTTAGTTGAGTGAGAAACCAGCACCAACTTGGAGTATCTTCCTTCTCAACTACTCCAAAAGCTAGTGGAAATATGTTATTGTTTCCATCTCTACCTGTAGCAGCTAGGATTTGTTGACCTGTGTTCAATTTCACAAAGCAACCATCTAGACCTGAAAACAATTACACAAGACCATATTAAATTTCACAAAACCTTAATATGCTACACTTGTATATGTAATTGGACTAGTAACATACCTATGAAAGGTCTACATCCTTTGAGAAAACCATCCCTTTGAGCTGCCAAACAAATGAACAACCTATGAAATCTTGGATTTTTGCTTGGATGCTCTTTCACAACTCTTGTTGTCACAATGCATCTGCTTCACAGGTTAGTGTCAAGCACAGCCTGGAGATAGTCTCTTATCCTGGTATATTGTGCTTCCTGGTCACCTTGGACCACACTAAGAGCTTGTTGTCTTGCCCTGTAGGCCTTCATCTTCCCAACCTCCACACCAAACTTCTCCTTTGTCTTATCTATCACAGTCTCAATTCCCGCTTTTGGATCTGTCCTGAAACTATCCTCAACTGCTTTGGCCACATACCTAGCAGAAATCTTACAATTCTCACCACTTGGAGCACATGTATGCTCTAATTGCAACTTCCTAATACAAAATGTTTTCTCATTTGCTATAACAGATGCAACCATGTGGAAGGGGCAGTCTTTCTCAACACAATCAACAATTATCCTGTCTTTGTTGTTCCTATGGTAATGGAAGTTCCTCCTGGAGTGACATGAAGATTAACCAAAGCTCTCCTGAATCGATAAACATCAAGAAACACATGTGAAAGCATATTTGCTCCTATGGGGCAAGCCTGTTCTCATCATACCATTTCCTGGCCTTCCTCTTCTTTGCCCTTGACTTCACCTTTAGATGAGGAGCAGTAGAACACAATCTCTTCATCTGAATCAGCTTCAAATTCCTCATCTATGTCCTCATCAGACAATGGAACATAGTCTTCTTCAAGTTTAGCTTCTGAACTACAATGAGATCTTGTTGTGGGTCCTCTTCTAATAGGCAATTTCTGCATAGGTGCTGGTTCAACAAAGCCCTCTTCTTCTTCCTCATCAACCTCACAAAATAAATCTTCTGGCTCAGAATCACCTTCAAAAACCCTCTTCCTCTTCAGGTCTTTTCTTTTCACATGTAACTCTGCATCCTCATCCTCTTGCTCATCTTCAATATCAGAATCCATCAGATCTTCCTCCTCCATGTTTTCTTCCTCCTCCATGTTATCTTCTTCCATGTTATCTTCTTGCACTTCTGGCATGTCAGCAAACTCATTAAGGAAATCATCTAGCTCTGCAATAGTTGTCCCCTTCCTCACATTGCAACTCTCCTGAGTGATAAGATATTCTCCAAATGAGTTTTCTGTGTGTACACTGACAATTGGAGCAGAACATGCTGCTTGTTCTGCTTTTTCACTTGACTGACTTGCATATAGCACACCTTCTTCATCTACATTGTATATTTTAGGTGAACCTATCTGTGAAATAGGAATTTGCTGCTCATCTCCAATGTTAATCTGCAATTCTGCCCTCTCAGACTCTCTACCTTTCATAACAGTGATAGTAACACACATCTTGTCCTCATATAACTCCAGCATCTCTTCAACATCTTCATCACTCCTGATTAGTTGCATCCCCACATTCCTACACCATTTTTCTTCACATAATACATGGAATCATTGTGATCATAGCCCTGAATCCCAATGATAGCTAACATATTCAGATATGTTATATCTGACTCATACAGTCTCCTTTCCAGATTGTCACAGCCTTGGAAATGAAACCTCACTTCCCATGGTTCATCATCATCCAAACTGCAATTTATAAACAAGTTCACTTAATAGTGCATTCAGTTAAACTACATTAAGTTAAACTACATTCAGTTAAAGTACATTCAGTTAAACTAAATTCAGTTAAAGTGCATTCAGTTAACACTAAATTTAGTTAAACTGTATTTTCTGCTAACACTACTTTCAGTTAAACACCTCAAGATAGCTAAGACATACAGGAACAAATGAACATGAACAATTCAGTTAACCCTAATTCCTAAATTCAGTTGGCTAAGAGCAAAGTATAGACTACACGAAAAATTATACAGAGCTAAGCATTCCTAGCCAATTCAGAGAGTTAAGAGGAAGAAGAAGAAGACTCACTCCACGCCGCCTAGGCCAGAGGTGAAGTGGTGGCTCTGCGCGGGATTTGCCGTCCAGACCTGAGCCAATGATGCTGCCGCCCGTGAAAAAATGTCGTCGGAGGTGGGCTTGAACTTGCTGCCGCCTTCCTCATCGAGCTCCTCTCCGCCGCCGGTGAAAGATCCACCATTGGCAGCAACCCTAACAGGGGTGGCGGTGGGAGAGCGAGGAAGGGCCGTGGGAGAGCGAGGAAGGGCGGAGCGGGCACCAGTTTCGACGAATCTGACGTCGCCGCCGGCACATCCGCCGCCCGCGCCGCCGCCGCCGGTGGCCATGGGGGAGATGTGAGCACGAGCGGGCAGCCAGGGGTAGTCGAGACGTGAGGGGGAAAGTGGTGATAGGGTTCGAGCAGCTGGTTAGGTTTAGACCGACGCCGTCTAACGGCGCGTCATGGCCGCCGTCTCGCCCTGGCCATGTGGCACCTGACAAAGGGACCCACCGGTCAGAAATCCACTCAGACGCTCTAAATCACGGCATCAGTGTTTTTTGAAAACTGTCACCCCAATGTTGGTGGTTTTTTGAAAAAAAAACTGAATGGTGGCGGTTTTTTGAATTAGGGTCCCCAATTGTGGTGGTTTTTTGCAATTTACTCTAAATAAATCCATGCTTTTCATCTCACTACTAGATATGTGAGTTTTAGCCACCAAGGTGCTTGGTTGCTAAAAGTACAAAATTGGTCGCTACTGGTCTACTGCTACCAACACTACCTGGTTGCTTCGTGGTGGCTATAGTCTAATCGCTATAGATATTGAGCAACCAACATTGTGAACCCTGGTCACTAAATATCGTATTAATAGCTACCAACTAAATATGGTGACTCTGTTGCTAGATCAGAACCATAAGTTGTTGATATTAGAAATAGAAACCATCTGCCCAGGATTTAATCAACAAATAATTAACAATATATCTTAACATAACTGTCTAAAAATCAACAAGAAAATTATAATAACGATGGCATAAGCTGGAAGGAGTAGATGCTAGAACTCTTGTGCATGAATACAACAAAGTAGAAAGCAATCAAATAGTAATGGTTAATTGAATTGAGATGAGCATCATGAACACCGTACCATACAGTACAGATATCAGCATACAAGTAAAAATAGGTGTGGTCGCTAATATTATATAGAAATTACATCGCTTTTTTATGTTTTAGAAAAGAAATAAGTAACCATTCGGCATGAATGGTGAGCTATATCAAAAACAAATAAGAAAAAAATAAGTATGGGAGATGTGAAAGAAGAAGATGGATTAAAACAGTTGCGCCCTGTAAGTTTGGGAAGCAACACCCAGCTGTGGCGTACAAGAGAACAGCCTGATCGATCGCAGATCATGGGGTTGTTGTACAAAAGATTATAGAGGAAACTTTGTTTTTAGAATGTACGCTCAAGAAAAGCCTGGCTATCAACCGGCTAGAATTACGCCCCGCAAAAAAAAACGGCTAGAATTACGGCAACATTACTACTCGAACAACGCTGTCAGAAAACGAAAGAAATGGCCAACGGCCGAGAGATACAAGGATGCCTAGAGAACAATAGTTTCAGGGATACACAAGTCCTCAGACGAATCTGTTAGCCAATCTGGTGCTACCTTAGCTATTCGAATCTTCACACAGCGTATTGACCACCCTGAGACAAATCAGGTGTTACCTTAGCTATTCGAATAGGCAAATCGTCCGCCAACGAGAGAGCCTCCCTGATCGGAAGAGGTACAACTGTTTCTACATCTGAAATCCCCCTGAAAACAACAGAAGAAGCTCCCAATAATTCAGCGTCACTACTTCGCGCGACAGCCGCCGCGGTCACCTTGTCATCATGTTTTCCCAAGGCGGAAAGTAATTAAAATATATACATACAAAGTTTAAACATGATGACCTCCGCTTGTCTTGCTGGAACCTATTCTTCATCTTGCTCTGCTCCACTCCTACTTCCATGGATTCTCGATGAAGCAATGAATAGATAAGTGGCTTTGGAACAGATTTTCATGAATAACTTTCCGCCTTGCACCGCAAAATAAGTGTAGTATCATTCATCTCGTGCGGCTTAAGGCCATGATTACAAGACTTGCAACCAAGACGTAAACCTAATCCGGCCGACTGGCCTCCATTATGACAAAACATGACAGGACCGCTTCAAGAATCCAGATCGTATATCACCTAGGATATGGCTCAGTAATCGTAACCCTATTCCAAGATACGTCATCTTCCGGTACTAAATCAAACCGGGCATGCACATCCCGGCGTTGCCCATATCGTGGAGAAGCTGGAGATGGCGATTCTGTCCCAAAGAAGAATGCAGGCTGTGCCGGTGGCTGAAGCTCCATGGTGTCCCTTGTTAACATGAAAATGACGGTTGATATTTGAGGCCTGTCATCAGGGTCCGGTTGGACACACAGTAGCCCGATGTGGATGCACCGTAGCGCTTGGCTTCGAGGGTATCCATTGAGTGACCCGTCCATCATTTCTGATATTGTTCCTTTTGTCCAGTAATTCCACACCTGGTAGATGGTTAACATGGATGATGCTTTTAGATATGATAATTTAAATGTTACAGTGTTCAAAGGCACTAAAACTGATGAACATAAAGTAAATCCAACACTTACATCACTAATGAGGTTCACGGTATCCCCATAATCTGAACCGCAGTTCCTTCTCCTGGTTATAATTTCAAGGACTAGTACACCAAAACTGAAAATATCGATCTTGGGCGACACATTTCCGTGTATTATGCACTCGCGCCATATAACCACTGCAGAGGATGAGCAATTAGGCTTGGAAACACACCTTCACTAAGTGAAATAGTTCATAGTTACAAGTATCTTTCTTGTTTTTGCAAACTTAATTATACACATTTGACTTACAGTGTTCCGGCTGCTCTAGTGGTTTGAGTATGAGTGTGACCTTCTTGTAGCAGCCGTGCCAATCCAAAGTCTGCGATTTTAGGATCCATCTCCTCGTCAAGAAGGATATTATTAGCTTTAAGGTCCCTGTGGATTATCCTTGGGCTGGAGTCCTCGTGAAGATACAGTATTCCCTTGGCTATTCCAAGAATGATGTTGTACTGTTGCTCCCAGTTTAGAGTATTAACCTCACTAGTATCTGTTGCCGAAAAGAATATGTTCTTACATTAATTGATGCCGAAAATAATCATAAATAAGGAACAATCATAAGAACTCACTTGGCTGAAGAAGCTTGGAAGAAAATAAAACGGTGTATGAATCTTAGTTGTGCAATTTTTTTGCTGGAAATACTACAGTAGTGATTTTTTTTCAATAAAGGACATTTTCACTCTTGATACCACCGCACCGAGCGCATATAACAACCCAGAGTAGTGAATGGAGGGAGGGGAAAATAAATACCAAATAGAAAGTTGTCGAGGCTCCCATTCTTGATATATTCATAAACAAGCAACGTATCTCCCCGATGCGAGCAAAACCCCTGTAATCTGACAAGATTCTTGTGCTGAAGCTCCGCCAATAGCAGCACCTCATTGCGCAACTGATGCAAACCATGCTCGGTCGCTCCCAAAAGCTTCTTCACTGCTATTTCTTGCCCATCCGGCAGTATTCCCTGAAAGAAATTGTTTTTTTTTTTCAGAAGAGGCCCAAATGCGCAATATATCTGACTCTTTTTTCACTCACTTTCTTGCTTGTTTTCATACTGTTGAAATATATTGCCCGTCCCAATTCATCAGTTCGGACTTTTGGATGAGCTGGCTTGAGCATAAATTCAATACGACATACCTTGTATACAATTCCATAACCACCTTCTCCAAGCTTATTCGCTTCAGAAAAGTTTTGGGTTGCCTCTTGCAGAGCCGTCAAATCGAAAACCAGGGCTCTCGCCATTTTCTGAAATGCTGGTTTCATATTAAAAGCAAGAATGTTGTCAGCAAACGGCAAATCCAGCTCTAGAACGGACGACTTTGCTAGATGAAAGATTCTACTCACGATTATCATCCTCGGCGTTCTTAACTTTTCTCTTGAAGCGGATGACAGCGAAAACTGATAGAATCAATAACAAAACAACAGAAGAAGCAATGCCTGCATAGATTCCTGATGCATTCCTTGTCTTTGCTGAATGGCGAGAAAATAAAAGATTGATAAATGCTTTGTTCAGATAAAAACAGAAATCTAGAAGTGTGCTACTGCTAGATACTACCTGCTCCATGGTCGGGAGTGACAGAAGGAGATGGCGGTGGCGGCGCCGGAAGGTGGAGCATTGCCTGCCCGTCGTAGATCGGCCGCACGCTGTACCTCAGGATGCACCACGCGGAACCAGCCTCGATCCATCCTGGGTTAGTGCCGCCATCCAAGTAGGGTGTTGCCTCATCTTGGAGTCGCCGGAGGCAGCCGTCGCACTGCGCCGGCGCCAGGTTGGGCATGCACTGCGCGAGGCCGTATATCCTGGGGTTGAAGGCCTCCTCGCCGGTGGCGAAGTACTTGCTTCTGATTGTCGAATTGCTGCTCGCCGCCGGCGACGGGGACGACACCGCGTGGTTGACCACGGCGGTGAGGATCGCTCTGACCGCGGCCCCGAACCAGGCGGCCGAAACCGCGACGCTGGCCCGATCCGCGACAGCGGAGAAAGTGATCTCACGGACCTGCCACTGGTCCGCGCCGAGGAAGTCGAGGAAGCGCTGGACGGAGAAGCGCAGGACGCAGCCGTCCTCGTACATGGCGGCGCCCGTGTCGCCGGGGCAGCTCGCCTGCGCGTCGACGAACGCCTTCGCCACGCACGCGCGGCAGGACGAGGCGTTGGCGTCGCCCCGGCAGAGGGCCATGCCGTAGACCAGGCCGGGCGCCGTGCCGACGGTGGCGGTGGCGAAGCCGTTTGGGGAGGTGGAGGCGTTGCCGGGGAGTCCCGCGGCGAGCAGCTTCAGGGTCGAGGGAAAGGTGCTGTTGGACGTTTGGGGGTTGCCGTCGCACTCCATTGAGGCCGACAAAGCCGGAGCCAGCAGGTAGACCGCGATGATCATGGCCAGGACGGCGTAGCCGGCCGCGAGCATAGCTGTGCCGTGCAAGTGCGCGCGGGGGAGGCTGGTGGACTGGCTTGTTTTCCTTTCGCACGACGACAGAGCGGCGACGCACCATTTTTCTTTTCCACGAGTGGGTTCGCAAGTGGCAATCCAAAGGAGTCAAAGTTGATCGGCCGCAATTTTGGTATCATGAGTGGACGAGCCATCGGCCCTGTCTAACACAAGATTGGGACCCTTTGCGACTACGTTCAACGTAATGGAGAGGGTTCCCCTGCCCATTTTTCTCCTTCCGTTCCATTGACCGAAGTTTGCTACTTGTCGGTCACCGGCGATCGGGACGTGAAATGCTACTTGCAGAAAACGGATAACGACAGGCACCAGCAAGTTTAATCCCCCCGTCTTGCAAAGCATACGTTCCAACATCATGCTCGTTTCACCATGCTAGCCCCACGCCCAAGGATGGTGCCTCACCGGCTCGTCCTGTCGGCGACCATCGTCGCCGTCGCCGCCCTGCTGGTGCACCGGGCCGCGGGATACCCGTGGCAGGATTGCGGCGACGGCCAATTCGCGGCCGGCAGCAAGTACCTGGCCAACATCAACCTCCTCGCCGCCTCGCTCCCCAAGAACGCCGCGGCGTCCCCGGACCTCTTCGCCACCGCCGAGGCCGGCGCCGCCCCGGACAAGGTCTGGGCCCTCGCGCTCTGCCGCGGCGACGCCAACGCCACGTCCTGCCTCGGCTGCCTCGCCCAGGCCTTCCGGGACCTGCCCAACGTGTGCGACTACAGCAAGGTGGCCACCATGTACTACGACTCGTGCACGCTCCACTACTCCAACGCCTCCACGGACCCGGCGCCGGTGGCGGCGCGGACGTATAGGTACTGGGAGAGCACAAATGTCACGTCCGAGCAGGGCCAGTTCAACAGCCTCGTGGCCAGGCTCGTTAACGCCACCGCGGACTACGCCGCGTACAACTCCACGCGGCGGTACGCCTCCGGGGAGGCCGACTTCGACCGGGAGTTCCCCAAGATCTACAGCTGGGCGCAGTGCACACCCGACCTGATCTCGTCGCAGTGCCGGCAGTGCCTCGCCAAGAACATGATGTTGTTGCCGCAGCTGTTCGTGGACAGTACGGGAGCCAGAGCTCTTCAGGTCAGGTGCAGCTTCCGGTACCAGACCTATTCCTTCTTTGATGGCCCTGTCATGGTGCGCCTGCCAGCACCATCACCGACCACCGAAGCACCTGCGCCTGCTGCGGTACCAACGGTTTTTACGCCGGCGGCGCCGGCATCCACACGGGGTAAGCTTTAATTTTCACCGTAGTACCATGCTAACATTTGCCTTGCCAACGATTTAGCACAGTGACTGACAACAAACCATTCAGTGTCAAACTTTGCCAAATTTTGGCATTCCAACTTAGGATCTGTTTAAACCACGCTAATAACTTTTCTGTACCTACCTTCTAATAAAAAGGAGCCATGTTGGAAATACTGTCGAGTTAGAGGGCCTAGAGAAAAAAGGTTTAAATTTACAATTTAGAGAGAAGTATGAAGAAAAAAAATCCTCTTTCTAACACATGTTCTCCATTTGAGCTGACATTTTTATTGTACATTGCTCAATTCACAGGTAGAAAATACAGTGTCCCTGGCATGGTTCTTATTATTCTGCTGCCTACTGTAGCTGCCATAAACCTTGTGGCTTGCTTCTTTTTGTGGAGAAGGAAGCGGCCACTATCAAAAGCAAAACAGTCAGGTATGTGCAAAATTCACCAATTTTCAACGGGAAAGATTTCAAAGGACCCAGAACGACCTAGACTATGTACTCGTTGTGACATTGTTATCCACCATTAAACAGATCCCAGTTATTTCGCCGACGAGGAGGACAATGGAAGTGTAGACTCGATGTTTATTGACATTTCAACCTTGCGGGTTGCAACCGGGGATTTTGCAGATAGTAACAAGCTTGGTGATGGCGGATTTGGTGCCGTGTACAAGGTGCTAAATAGACATATCTCTACTGAAATTGCCAACTATATTGGGATTTCGTTAATTGAGCTTAACTCTGGTTTGATCTTTTAGGGTATTCTTCCAGACGGCGACGAAATAGCAGTGAAGAGACTATCGAAGAGCTCAACACAAGGAGTAGAGGAGCTCAAAAATGAACTCTCTTTGGTTGCAAAGCTTAGGCACAAGAACCTTGTAACACTTCTTGGCGTCTGCTTGGAGCAACAAGAGAGGCTGCTTGTCTACGAGTTTGTTCCTAACCGAAGCCTCGACCTCTTCCTTTTTGGTACTTGCAAGTGAATCATACTCAAAGTCAATTAGGGCCTCCTTCTCTCTGCATATTAGACATTAATACATTCTATATCCATTTACTTTAATAATGAAAAGCAGATGCTCAGAAACATGTAGAACTGGATTGGGAAAAGAGGTACAAGATTATTAATGGAATTGCTCGAGGATTGCAATATCTCCATGAAGACTCCCAGCTCAGAGTGGTCCACCGTGATCTCAAAGCTAGCAACATCTTGCTTGATAAAGATATGAATCCGAAGATATCAGATTTTGGAATTGCAAGACTCTTTGGGCAAGACCAGACCCATGGAATAACAAATCGTGTCGTCGGCACATAGTAAGTACCATAACACTTATATCAGGCTAATCCAAGTGGTATGTTGCCTAAATATGACGTACCTCATCATGTTCTTACAGCGGATATATGGCGCCGGAGTACGTGATGCGTGGGAACTACTCCGTGAAATCTGATTCGTTCAGCTTCGGCGTCATGGTTCTTGAGATTGTAACGGGGAAGAAGAACAATGACTACAGTAATTCTGAGGAATCTCAAGATCTTCTGAATGTGGTATGTGCTTGTTGTTCGAATATCTAATCACCATTATTACTAGAGAACAACGTGTTAACCACTTAGTTGGCCACAATTTTTTTCGAACGAGGCAAAGATTTATCCATTTCATTAATTAAGAAGAGCTTTCTGGTTAATTAGAGAAAAAACTGGTGAAAACATGCACTTTGACTTTTAAGCTCATGGCTTCCAAAAATGGTGCAGATGTGGGAGCGTTGGATGGCCACAACGGTGTTGGATATGATGGATCCGTGCATGAACACCAGCTTCTCAGAGAGCGGCGTGCTAAGATGCATCCATATAGGGCTTCTGTGTGTTCAAGAAAACCCGGCTGATCGACCAGTTATGTCATCTGTGGTCATGATGCTCGGAAGCGATACCGTGCCTCTCTCTGCCCCATCTAAGCCGGCGTTCTATGCCAAGAAGGCTAGCGACAACTTGGGCACCGCGTCAACTTAGCACAATTAACCTGTTCTTGAATTGAAAATTAAAGAGGTCGACTCCCTGAGCAGTTTTAACACAGGCCCTCTTACCTTCTCTTTTACTAAAAGTGTATAACAGACCTGAGCTATTGATTTTTATTAAATAGTGATTCTGAATTTTTTCGATAAAGAGCGTTTTATTAACTCAAAAATGTAGCATCAAGCGGATACAAAGCATTATAAGTGACACCTGGCCTCTGCACAACTAAGATGCACACAGCCAATTCTAAAAAGTTTGATAGAAAAAAAAGAATCAAAATCGACAAAACGGTAACAGTAGAGTCCTATAGACCAACACTATATATGCCTATGTCGAAAGTGGTGGTGGGTCAATCCGGAGGTTATGCTGCCACCCATGTTGGGAAAAAACCTCCGTAGCCACCTGCTCCAATCGCGTACACACCGTCTTGAACAGCGGTTGGTACTCCGCTCGCTGTAGTATAGACCACGTACGAAGCGAGTGCGTACACCGAAAAATAACCTGTAGAGGAGAAGCATTTTTGTCATTAAAAACCAAATCATTTCTACATAGCCATAGCGACTACATTAAGGCATACGCTCCCACCCTTATTAGCTTTTGAATCTATTTGGAATACCGTCCAACCAATGACCAAAAATATTGGCAACACTTGTGGGCGGATACAAATTTGACGCTATTTAGATGACTGACCACGTAGAACGTGCGAACTTGCATTGAAAAAAGAGGTGTTTGATTGTCTCGTCATGAGTACAAAAACAACACTTCTTACTCCCTTGCCAGTTGCACCATGCGAGGTTGTTTTTGGTTAGCACAAACCCCTACGAAGATACCACATGAAGATTTTGACCTTTAGTGGAATCTTCAACTTCCATAGTTTCTTATTATTATTCACCAGTACCTCAGAATGCGTGAGTGCACGGTACATGGAGTCTACTGTGAAAGACCCCGATGTAGTAAAGTTCCAGCGAAACACATCTCGGCCTTGTGTCAGGTTAATCGAATCCAGCTTGGACAATAGATTATGCCATGACGTAAGGCGAGGCCCAATCAAATCCCGCCTGAACGAAATATTCGGCGGGGATGAATTGAGCACCTGCGCAATAGTATTATTCTTCTCGCGAGCAATGATGTACAAGGCTGAATATTGTTCTCGAAGACTGGCATTGCCTAGCCAGATGTCTTCCCAGAAACGAATCTCTGACCCGTCCTTTATCTCGAAAGACCCAAAGCGAAAAATAATTCTGAATAACTCTTACTTTCTTACTTCCGATATTATTGAGTCAGTGACTAAATAGCATTGTTGTGCACTCGCTACATACATGCATTTCTGCCAAAGTGTGGTTTTTATTGACTCGCTAGACACGTGTGTGTTGGTATGTATGGATAAACATGTAGAGCCACCGTGTTCATTTTTTTAGAGAAAAGACAGGAGCCCCGACTTTATAAATAAAAACATCACGGCAAGGTTTAGAAAAAGGTTTCAACAGGAAGGCATAGGTAAAACAGTTCACGGCAAACAAGCCACGTACAAATCCTAAACGATCAGCGTAGGCCTGACAATAAACACATAAACTTTGCAACGGTTCTCCACAGGGGGTCAGGGGGTATATTGGGTGATAGTGGAGGCACGGATCTTGGAAACCATCATGCGACACCATCAACATCCAAGGCTTTAGCACGAGGACTCGACTGCTGAATAAAGACAACCATTTTAAACAATTAGTTAGTATGACAATTTTGGAAAGAAATGCTCAATCATAAATTTGTTACGAGCAGTCCACAAAGACAATCCAAGAGAAGCAAAAGCAATCCAAAACACCGCCGCCCGAGAGGTCGCGTCTGTCCGTGCCACCCTCACATCCGGTCACATCACGCGGCATCAATGTCGGCTGCTGCGTGCTCTGGACCGGCATGAATGCGGGGCGAGAAGCAGCACATGCGTCGGATAGAAAGCATAGGAGATGGGGGTGGCGGTGGGTGGGTTTGCCAGAGTTGTCGGATGCGTGTGTGGCAGCGGTTCGGACGTCCGCAAAGCTCGTCCCCCGGTTTGCGAGAAAAAAAGACTTCCAGACCGGCTGGCAGACGGATACACTAGTGCAGAAACGGCCTTTAGTGCCGGTTCGTGACGGCCTTTAGTGCCGGTTCGCCAACCGGCACTAAAGAGTGGGGACTAAAGGTCCCCCCTTAGTACCGGTTCGTCACGAACCGGCGCTAAAGAGCCACCACGTGGCACGAGCCAGGCCCATGTGCGCGTAGGGCTTTACTACCGGTTGGTAACACCAACCGGTACTAAATGTTTGGGTGATTTTTTTTAATTTTTGCTTTAATTTTCTGTGTCAATTGTCTGTGTCATAATTATAATCATAGTTCATGACTTCATCAGCTCGGTCGTCGAGATCGAATATCTTTTCATCACCCTCTCCGGTATTGTTCAGATATTGGGAGCCGTCATCTGCTTCATTCAGATCATCTAGCCTGTGAGGGCTGTGTATGATGTCGAACAATTCTTCTTCTCTCTCTGCCGGTATTGTCCGCCATAGCTTTTACTTAACTAATACAGAAGAAATATAAAACAATTTAATTAGTATTCAAATTACAATGCATGGATGCAATCAATAAGGAAAAACTGAATCTCGAATACATCGTCTTAATATATATAATCTCGAATACATCATCATCTTAATATATATAATCTCGAATACATCGCCTCGAATATTATATATCGAATACATCACTAGCTAGGTACCTAATAAAGATCGAGTACTACAGAAGAATCTAGGGCGCCACTCATGTTCCTGGGGCGCGGGCGGTGCACACCCAAAAAGAAGGAACCATCACAGGATCATATCTCCGGTCATCTGCCCAAAGAACCCGCCAAGTAGTGGAGAACCTGACGTCGTCCATAGCAGCCATGTAGCGATGGACGTGCTCATCTTCCTTCCTGACACTGCGACGCATCACCTCGGGCGCGCTCCCTCTGCACCGAATGTGGCCCTACGAATGCCACCAAAGGACATCGAAGTCGACGACGGGACCCGAGGTCGGGTTCCTCATCAAGCGGCGCGCCCTCCGTGTAGCACCTCCCAGTGCCAGCCAGTGAGCCAGTCCGGACATGGGTCCTCACAGGCAGGACGTCGTCGCGAACGGGTCGACGGCGAGGATGCGGGCCGGGCATATCGTCGAGAACAAATACTATATGCCCGCAAAAAGTAACATTTTTTAAATGATTGAATTGTGATAACTAAAATTCTATATATATGAAAATTCTAACAATTTGACATTAATCTAATTCATCTAACTAAAACTAATTCTAAAATTTCCTGATTATATAACTAACATTTCTATGACAATTCTAATATTTATATAACTAAAAAACAGAAAAATTGCTAACATTTTTATAAATATTTCTATAACTAAAAAACAGAAAACATTTATAACATTTCTATATAACTAACATTTCTAATATTTGATAACTAAGAAACAGAAAAATTGCTAACATTTCTATAAATATTTCTATAACTAAATATTTAAATCACTTGTGTGTGTGTGTGTAGTGTGTGTGTGTGTGTGTGGATCGAACTGGACATGGCAGCCGGGGCGAGCTCACCGGCGAGGCGACGACGGGCGGCGCAATGACGGGCTAAGGGATGGGCGGCGACGACGGGCTTAAGGGATGGGCGGCTGACGACGGGGACGGACGGGCAGCGGGCGCCGCGACGGGACGGCGCGGGACGACGGGACGGACGGCCGGGCGGCGATGAGGGCGATGGCACGGCCGGGTCGGCGATTTAGGGGCGGCGCGGCCGATCGAGGGCGGCGCGACGGAGGGAGGAAACAGAGAGGGAAACTGATTTTTTTTCAAGTGTTGTATATATAGCATGGACCTTTAGTACCGGTTGGAGCCACCAACCGGTACTAAAGGTCTGTTTTGGCCAGGCCAAGCGGCGAGAAGCGCACCCACTTTAGCACCGTGTCGTGGCACCAACCGGTACTAAAGGTCCACCCTTTAGTACCGGTTGGAGCCACCACCTGGTGCTAAAGAGGGTGCGCTGGCTCCAGGCGGTGCGCAAGTTTAGTCCCACCTCGCTAGCCGAGGGGCTACCACACTGGTTTATAAGCCCCAGTGCGGTAGCTCTCTCGAGCTCCTCTCCTAAGCAGGCCTACTGGGCCTACCTGTTCTCTTCTGCCTAGTGGGCCTACTGGTCCTTTGCGGGCCTGCATCCTGGCCCAACGAGAGGTTGGGTTCCTAGTCGTATGCAGGCCGCTTTGGTCCAGCAGGCGGGCTTTTTTATTTTCTTAATTTTTTCGCTTTTTTTATTTTTGTTTTATTTATTTTTGAGTTGTTTTTTGCTGTATTTAGAGTTTATTTGTGAATATTTTTGCTTTAGGTACAAAAAATTACAAACTTTCTGTTAGTGCCGGTAGTTTTCAAATTTGAATAGTTTAAGTTTTGAATTATTTGAAATTTGTGTGCATCACTAGTTTGTGAATAACTTAACTTTGAAAAAAAGTTTTTTCAGTGATTCTTTTTTATTATGTTTAATATTCGTGTGTTTTATCATTATGTTCAATTTGATAATGCTTAGGTTATTTAAAAAATGAAATGCCTTTGTAACAGTTGAGTTTTCATCGGAAACCCTGATACTTCGAAAGAGATTGTCCATTTTGTACACGAAGTGCATCTAGTTTTTGCCGTAACCCTCTCTACTTTTGTTTGCACATAAAATTTCTTCTGCTTCAAATGCCAAAACACATAACTACCCTAACTATTACAGAGATTCCCTCCAGGTGTGAAACACGTAAGAAAGTGATGATAGTGAAGCCGATCACATCCCAGATCTTTGGGTGTGAAACTTTTTCTTCGCGTGTGTCCCTTTGCGCCGTAGCCATGGAAAATCTTCATCATTTAACTGGATGCTCTGGTCAATATTCACTATGAATGGAGGAATTTCATCAAAATTTTCATAATCTTCTGACATGCCTGTCTTGTCATCCACTCCCACGATGTTTCTTTTTCCTGAAAAAACTATGTGGCGCTTTGGCTCTTCGTATGATCGATTCGCTTCCTTATCTTTTCTTTTTCTCGGCCTGGTAGACATGTTTTTCACATAAAAAACCTACGCCACATCATTGGCTAGGACAAATGGTTCGTCTGCATACGCAAGATTGTTGAGATCCACTGTTGTTATTCCGTACTGCAGGTCTTTCATTACCCCGCCTCGTGTCATATTGACCCATTTGCGCCGAAACAAAGGGACCTTCAAATCACCTCCAAAGTTAAGTTCCTATATGTCCACTATGTAACCATAATATGTTTTCTTTCCCGTGTTGGTTGTTGCATCAAAGCGAACACCACTGTTTTGGTTGGTGCTCTTCTTATCTTGGGCGATCGTGTAAAATGTATTCCCATTTATCTGGTACCCTTTGAAAGTCATTATATTCGAAGATGGTAACTGGGACAGCGAGTACATGTCATCTTGAATATCTCCATCATGTATGGCACATTTCTGCAACCAACCGGCGAAAGTCCTCGTTTGTTCACGTCTAATCCAATCGTCGGACTTCTCCGGGTGTTTGGAGTGTAGAAAATTCTTGTGTTCCTCCATGTACGGAGCCATCAAGGCGAAATTCTGTAGAACTGTGTAGTGTGCTTCAGTGAGAGAATGCCCGTCCATACATATTATTTGATCCCCTCCTAGCATGCCTTTTCCATCCAGTCTGCCCTTATGCCGCGATTCAGGAACATCAATCGACTTAAGGTCAGGAATAAAGTCAATACAAAACTCAATGACCTCCTCATTTTCATGGCCCTTCGAAATGCTTCCTTCCGCCTAGCACGGTTATGAACATATTTCTTCAAGACTCCCATGAACCTCTCAAAGGGGAACATATTGTGTAGAAATACAGGATCCAAAATGTTAATCTCTTCAAGAAGGTGAACTAGGACGCGTGCGTCATGATGTTGAAGAAGGATGATGGGAACACCAACTCGAAACTGACAAGACATTGCACCAGATCATTCTCGAACCTTGGTATGATTTCTGGATCGATTACCTTCTGAGAGATTGCATTGAGGAATGCACATAGCTTCACAATGGCTAATCGAACGTTTTCTGGTAGAAGCCCCCTCAATGCAACCGAAAGGAGTTGTGTCATATAATCACGTGGCAGTCATGAGACTTTAGGTTCTGAAACTTTTTCTCTGCCATATTTATTATTCCCTTTATATTCGACGAGAAGCCAGACGGTACCTTCATGCTGAGAAGGCATTCGAAGAAGATTTCCTTCTCTTCTTTGGTAAGAGCGTAGCTGGCTCGACCTGATGTATGCCGTCTTTTCCGTGCATACGTTGCTGGTCCTCCCGTGCCTCTGGTGTATATTTTGTCTTCTCATACACGCCCAAAAAGCCAAGCAGGGTCACGCAAAGATTCTTCGTCACGTGCATCACGTCGATTGCGGAGCGGACCTCTATGTCTTTCCAATATGGCAGGTCCCAAAATATAGATTTCTTCTTCCACATGGGTACGCGTCCGTCAGCGTCCTTCGGAACAGGTTGTCCGCCAGGACCCTTTCCAAAGATTACCTTCAAATCCTTGACCATATCATGTACATCAGCACCAGTACGATGGCGAGGCTTCGTCCGGTGATCTTCCTCACCTTCGAAATGCTTGCCTTTCTTTCTTATGGGATGCCTTGTCGGAAGAAATCGACGATGTCCCAGGTACACATTCTTCCTACAACTATCCAAATATATACTGTCGGTATCATCCAAACAGTGCGTGCATCCGTGGTATCCCTTGTTTGTCTGTCCTGAAAGGTTACTGAGGGCAGGCCAATCATTGATGGTCATGAACAGCAACGCCTTTAGGTCAAATTCTTCCTGTCTGTGCTCATCCCATGCACGTACACCTGTTCCATTCCACAGCTATAATAGTTCTTCAACTAATGGCCTTAGGTACACATCAATGTCGTTGCCGGGTTGCTTAGGGCCTTGGATGAGCACTGGCATCATAATGAACTTCCGCTTCATGCACAACCAAGGAGGAAGGTTATACAAACATAGAGTCACAGCCACGTGCTATGGTTGCTGCTCTGCTCCCCAAAAGGATTAATGCCATCTGCGCTTAGACCAAACCATACGTTCCTTGGGTCACCCGCAAACTCCTCCCAAGATTTCTCTCGATTTTTCTCCACTGCGAACCGTCGGCGGGTACTCTCAACTTTCCGTCTTTCTTACGGTCTTCTGCGTGCCACCGCATCGCCTTCGCATGCTCTTTGTTTTGGAACAAACGTTTCAACCGTGGTATTATAGGAGCATACCACATCACCTTGGCAGGAATCTTTTTCCTCGGGCGCTCGCCCTTGACATCACCAGGGTCATCGCGACTGATCTTATAACGCAATGCACCGCATACCGGGCAAGCGTTCAAATCCTCGTACTCACCGCGGTAGAGGATGCAGTCATTAGGGCATGCATGTATCTTCTGCACCTCTAACCCTAGAGGGCAGTCAGCCTTCTTTGCTTCATATGTACTCTCGGGCAATTCGTTGTCCTTTGGAAGCATATTCTTTATCATTACCAGTAACTTTCCAAATCCCTTGTCAGATACACCATTCTCTGCCTTCCATTGCAGCAATTCAAGTGTAGTGCCCAACTTTTTTATGTCAGCTTCGCAATTCGGGTACAACAATTTCTTGTGATCCTCTAACATGCGCTGCAACTTCGTCCTCTCCAGATCACTTGAGCAGTTTCTCTTTGCATCAGCAATGGCCCGACCTAGATCATCAGCGGGCTCATCTGATGCCTCTCCTTTAGCTTATTCCCGCATTGCCGGCTCATCTTCTTCCCCCATAGTTGTATCATCGTATTCAGGGAACCCATGGCCTGGATAGCCGTCGTCGTCCTCTTCTTCTTCATTGTCTTCCATCATAACCCCTCTTTCTCCGCGCTTGGTCCAAACATTATAGTGGGGCATGAAACCGGACTCAAATAGGTGGACGTGAATGGTTCTTGACGTAGAGTAATTGTGACCATTCTTACAGCCAGCACATGGACAAGGCATAAAACCATCTGCCCGCTTGTTTGCCTCAGCGGCAAGCAGAAAAGTATGCACGCCATTAATGAACTCGGGAGAGCATCGGTCATCATACATCCATCGTCGGCTCATCTTCATTACACAACACCGAATAGACCAAATTAATACAAGTTCATACATAAAGTTCATACATAAAGTTCATATACAACACTTAATTAAATGCAACATACAAATAACTCTCTAGCTAAAGAATTTAAATGCAACAACAAATGCGATCAAGATCGCAACTAAGGTAATAATTGATCCAACATCATAATGATACCAAGCCACACTATCAATGGCATATTTTCTAATCTTTCTAATCTTCAACCTCATTTTCTCCATCTTGATCTTGTGATCATCTACGACATCGGCAACATGCAACTCCAATTCCATCTTCTCCTCCTCAATTCTTTTTAATTTTTCTTTCAAATACTCGTTTTCTCTTTCAACTAAATTTAACCTCTCGATAATAGGGTCGGTTGGGATTTCCGGTTCACATACCTCCTAGATAAAAATATCTATGTCAACTTGATGGGCATAATTTGTCATAAACACGAAATGCAACAACTAGTTTTAAAAAAGAATATACCACATCCGAATCATAACAAGGACGAGGGCCGACGGGGACGGATATCAAAACCATGGCACTATGTATAACAAATAACGTATGGGTAAGATAATTATACGAGTAACTATATATCCAAATCACACAAACATCAATTTGGTAATGTAAAACATTCATGAACAAGAGCCTCACCACAAGGTGGTGCCGGCGACGGGACGGTACGGGCGATCGACGGTGGTTACGACGGAGATTTAGAAGGCACTAAGTAAACCACACCTACATATGCAAACTAAGTGTTACTTTTGACCTCAAATTGCATATAAATCAAATACTAGAAAATTATAATTCCTCCCAAATTACTCACTATACAAAGCATTGCAAGAGCTAATCTAGCAATGAGAGTTGAAAGGACAAAGCTGCTAACCTTTGTGATCATTTGAATGGATGGGGGCCTTCAAATCTTGACAAATTTTGGGCAAAATTTGTGAGGAGCTCAAGGAAGAGAGGGGAAGAACAGAGGAAGAGTGAGGGGAAAGGGGATGAACAGAGTGGCTCGGGTGAATGAAGGGTTTATGTACGTCGACCTTTAGTACCGGTTCGTGCTACGAACCGGTACTAAAGGTGCTGGAGGGGCCCCAGACTGACAATCTCTTTAGCACCGATTCGTGGCACGAACCGCCACGAACCGGTGCTAAAGGTTCGCCACGAACCGGTACTAATGAGAGCGGCCGGCTAGCCGTTGGAACCGGCACTAATGAACTCGTTAGTGCCGGCTCAAAATCAAACCGGCACTAATGTGTCTTAGATTTACCCCTTTTTCTACTAGTGATACAAGACCGTATTGGATGACAAAAATACGTCTGCAGTTTTAGGGTCAGCGTTAGAGATGCCATTATGTCCCCGACCACCATGCTCAGCCTACACGGCGAGACAAACCAGTCCATTGGCTCCACCACAATCCTCGACGCGCCAGTTTTCCGCGAGTGGGTCATCGAGTGGAAACCAAACGACGAGTCAAAGTTGATCAGCCGCCCGCGCAAGTGGCAAAGCCGTCCGTGCCAAAGTTAAGCATCTTATTATGTGAAGACCAGGTACCGGCTAAAGAATTAGTAATCCATTGTTCGGCAAGATGCGCAGCCGTGCCCGTGGTCTAGTGGACGACGATGCGACTTGTTTAACAATGATCCGGCCGTTTCTGCATAGACGGCCAAAACGGAACGCAGCAACTTGCATCGCGGTGTCGTAGCCGGTGAGGTCCAGCCAAAGATGATTTCTAGACACTTGTGAAAAGATTTGGTTGACGGATGATTTCGTAGCCGCCTGCCTTCAGGACTTTGACCGCATGGGTCTCCGCTCTGCGTCTACACGATGACACCGAATGCCACTTGGGAATTCCATGGTTTCCTCGCGCCCCGGCTCGTCCGGCAGACTAGGTGGACTCCAAAGTCCAAGCTAGTGGTATGGCTAGATAGCCACTAGCAGCACGTCGGGTCTACGGTCGTGGACAGACATGCATCACCTAAAATCAACGTTATCATATCGGACTGATTGTCAATAATCATGCGTATGATGATCGCAGTCAAAAACGAAACGTTCTAGTTCTAGTAAAGTCGCCGTACCTCCTACGGACTGCAAAATTTATGAAGAGCGCTTCAAATCGAGCATGCTGGCCTTCATATTTAGAGCTTGGGGCGAGTGGCCTCCATCTGCAACCAGTCAATGGGCTGCTTTTCAACCCAGAAGAGCGTAATTTTTTTTAAGAAGAGCATCAATTTTTTTTTGAAGGACATTTCATTGAATTGATATACTGAGATGATACAACCATATTGAAACTTGAAAGAATGTATAGCCTCTGTTAGTGTGATGGACGCAACAAACAAGTCTCTGAAATAGGCTTTCGCCCCGCTTTATATATAAAGCAATGAACCAAAATACACGGCCGAACGATACAATACAATGAGGAGGTCCCCATACAAAGCAGATAAAAAAGATACAACATGAGCCTAGAACATGCTAACACCTCGCCGAGGCCCGAACACAGACCCCTGAGCTCAATGACAACTCCCCCAAGAGGGTGACGGCGCGAAGCGTCACTGCTGCTGAGTCTGAGAACAAACAAAGGTTTTCACCGTGAGCCCTCGCACAGAGACAACATCAATGATGTCGTCTTAAAGAAGTAAGCGGCACCCACAGGCGTCACCGACGGTGGCGCCAGACGCCAGAAGCACGGAGCTTTCACTTGAACACACGCCTGCACCACCAAGAGGAGTCTCGACCACGACCTCAACAAGGGTTAGCTTGTCCATCCCAGATCCGGGCACTACCATGGCAAGAATGAACCTCCCGCCGCTACCTCACTGGTCGCCCACACGACCGAGAGATGAAGCCACCACTGCTACCACGAAGCCTGCAGGAAAGCCAATCGTCCGGGACCGCCATCCCGGCATCCATGCCCCTGGGCACCGCTGATCATCCCCGTCTCAACCACCCAACCACAGTAGTAAGAGTGAAAGGGGCCACCTTTCACTCCCAGCCCGGCATCAGCCACCAGGTTTGGGTCAGCACCCCCATAGTAGAAAACGCCCACGCCTGTGTCCCCAGCCGGACCTGGTGGACCCCGGGGGGGGGGGGGGGGCAACCCAGTGACTGCCAACGGACACCGCCGAGCATGCTCGAACGCCGCCATGTCCATGGTCATTGGCACCGATCCGTACGATGAAACAGCAACGCCCGGAGGGCAACCATCAGACTAACGCCACAACAAGCACCAAGCAAGAGGGGCACAACACGAAGGCATCCAACGTGGACCAAGTCAACCCCCCATAGCAGAGCACCGCCCGCCGTCGTCCACCACCACGAACCAGATCCGCGTCGCCCGCTGAACGTCAGCTACCTGGATCAAACCGCCGCCCAACCAAGAGTCCAAGACAACCGTGTCGCCCCGACACCTCCATGAGCACCTCCCATACCGCACCTGCCTACCCGAAGAGCCCGCTCCAGCCTTCCTCGGGCCCAAATCCGGCACAAAAATAAACATCGTTTTACAGCAAAAATATACTAGAATATACACCATTTGTTGAACCAAATAATCATTAGATCTATAATATTATTTTGTCGATGATGCCAAATGTTGTATCAGTTGAAAATTACATGACTTAAATACACTAATCTTATACTTGATTGAAATTTTGTAACGTAGAAACATATATTATGACGTGAACACTGCCCTCCTGAAATGATAGTCGGCAATAGCGAGACACTAAAGTGTCAAATGTAGGGTTTGATCACTAGTGGGAGGGGGTACTACCTCCCTTTTAACCATGCCATGTGTACTTACAGATGATAATTATGTGTAGATCATTAAACGGGGTAAAAACTGGCAAACTATTCCCTAAATGGGGTAAGAATCAACAAAACTTTGGTGAAATGGAATAGTCTGAGTTAAAAACTGTTAAATGAGATGGTAATTTGTGGGAAAAAAATGTTAAATCTAGGGAAATTAAAGGTCGAGCTGCTACATGTAAAGGTTGAGAAATTAAACACGACCCTCCCTAGTTGCACTTGCAGTGAGTGGATGGCGGCTTCTAGCTAGTGCCAACTGCCAATCGCCATGGTCGGCAACTTGCTATTAAATTTTCCCCGTTCTCAAAAGCTACCTTTGCTCGTCCACCGTGCTGCTCTGCTCAATGGCGGCCCACCGTCTCGCCCTGTCTGCGCTCATCGTTGCCTTCGCACTGCTCGCTTCCGGCGGCCACGTCGCAGGAGAGCCGTGGTATGTGTGCGGCGACAGCGGCGAATACGACGACAAGAGCGAGTACCAGGCCAACCTCAACCTCGTCGCCGCCGCGCTCCCCAAGAACGCCTCGGCGTCGCCCAACCTCTTCGCCACCGCCGAGGCCGGCGCCGTCCCGGAGAAGGTCTCAGCTCTGGCGCTCTGCCGTGGCGACGCGAACTCCAGGTCCTGCTCCAGCTGCCTCGTCAACGCCTTCGCCAACCTCCCGAACGTGTGCCCCGGCTCCAAGGAAGCCGTCATCTACTACGACGCCTGCATGCTCCGCTACTCCGACGTCCAGTTCCTCTCCGCCGACGACTCCGGGCCCCTGGGCGTGGAGCTCACCTACACGGTCCGCAACGACGCCAACGCCACGTCGGAGCCGGGCCGGTACCAGCGTGCCGTGGCCACGCTCCTGAACGCCACCGCCGACTACGCCGCGTACAACTCCACGCGGCGGTACGCCACCGGCCAAGCCGACCTCGACCGGGAGTTCCCCAAGGTGTACAGTTGGGCGCAGTGCACCCCCGACCTGCCGCCGGGCCGGTGCCGGGACTGCCTCGCTCAGTTGATCGCGCAGTTGCCGGTGCAGTTTACGGACAGTATCGGGGGAAGGCTTCTTGGTCCCCGATGCAGCTTCGAGTACGAGACCAAGCCCTTCATCAATGGCCCGGTGATGGTGCAGCTGCCAGCAACGTCGCCGAGCTCTGGAGCGCCGGCGCCGGCCGTGGTGACCATGCCTCCTGCATCGGCCACAGCAGAGGGTCAGCTCTTTACTTTCAGTAGAGTATTTGGACATTTCCTCTGCTCTGCTTCCTCTGGTTTCGATTGCTCATTGCTCTGCTTCCCTCTATATATATTTAGGCGTAGGTGAAACAACAATTCCTCAAAATCCTTATATTCAAACTCCAAAGAATCAAGCAGCGTCCATTTCCCTCCAACCATTTCCAGTAATCTTGTGATATTTCAGTTCATGTCTGCTCCACTGGTCTGACCTAACATGAGTTATCTTAAATTGTACAGGGAGAAAGTACAGTGTTCCTGTCATGGTTCTTATAATACTCTTGCCTACAATAGCAGCCATAAACCTCGTTGTTTGGCTCTTTTCATGGAGGAGGAGGAGGAGGCAGGCACTTGCAATGGCAAAGCAACCAGGTATGCATGTCACTTTGTCACTCAAATTTCCCCAGCTACAGTGTTAGTGCCTAAAATGAAACAATTCATATGCACTTGTGTCCTGTGTTTGCTATGGCATCTCTATTCAAACAGATCCAAATTATTCCACTGATGAAGCAGAGGACATGGAAAGTGTGGAGTCAATGTTAATTGACATTTCAACTTTGCGGGCTGCAACCGAGGATTTTGCAGAAAGCAACAAACTCGGCGAGGGTGGATTTGGCCCGGTGTACAAGGTAATGAGCTAACTTATCTTGAAGCCAGTAGGCACAACACTGGAAAACTGGTGGTTGAGCAAAATTTTCATACAATTTTCTCAGGGTACTCTCCTAAGCGGCGATGAGATCGCAGTGAAGAGAATGTCCAAGAGCTCAACTCAAGGAGTGGAAGAGCTGAAGAATGAGCTCGCCTTAGTTGCAAAGCTGAAGCACAAGAACCTTGTTAGACTCGTTGGCGTCTGCTTGGAGCAACAAGAGAGGCTGCTCATCTATGAGTTTGTTCCTAACCGAAGCCTCGACCTAATCCTTTTCGGTAACTAGTTGAGCGGTGATTCTATCATCCATTTTCTCCGCGCATTGAAATAATAATGTAACATCACATAGATCTTATACCATTTTCTAATTCTTCTGATGGAAAAGCAGACGAAGAGAAACGTCAAAAACTAGATTGGGAAACGAGGTACAAGATCATAAATGGAGTGGCTCGTGGCCTGCAATACCTCCATGAAGACTCACAGCTCAAAGTAATCCATCGTGACCTCAAAGCGAGCAACGTCTTGCTAGACATGAACATGAACCCGAAGATCTCGGATTTTGGGCTTGCGAAGATTTTTGGGAGAGACCAGACCCAGGGTGTTACGAACCGTGTCATCGGCACATAGTAAGTAGTGGCATGAAACACAATAAGTTTTCTAGCAGTAGTAACTAACCAACTATGAACTCTTGTTGTTCGTGTAGTGGATACATGGCGCCGGAGTACGTGATGCGTGGGAACTACTCAGTGAAATCAGATGCGTTCAGCTTTGGTGTTTTGGTCCTGGAGATCGTGACAGGAAAGAAGAACAGTGACTGCTACAACTCCCAGCAATCTCAAGATCTCTTGACCACAGTATGAGCTTGTTATTTGAACATCTGGCTAACATGCAGCGCATTGTGGCTCATCGACGTTACACAATTGTGCAGGTATGGGAGCATTTTGGGGCCGAAACAGTGTTGAAAGTGGTAGACCCATGCATGAACAAGAGCTTCTCGGAGAGTGATGCGCTGAGGTGCATCCATGTCGGGCTTTTGTGCATCCAGGGCAACCCGGCAGACCGGCCGATGATGTCGACGGTGGCCATGATGCTTGGCAGCAACACATTCTCTCTCCCTACTCCGTCGAAGCCGGCATTCTACACTACAAACGATGGTGCCAATTCGAGCACCGGGTCAAGCGTGTCGATCCCATCAGTGCAAGCCCGGTCATAGAGTTTACTTCATAGCAACAATTTCAGCGTAAATAGCCAATGTATTTATGGCCCTATTGCACCCGAATTGGAAAAATAATTTAGAAATTTCAAAAGGAGTAAAAAAAATCCTGAATTTGTTTGCATTCGAACTCGTGCGAAAAGTTTCGCGAAGGAATAGCTTTGAACGACTCCAGGGCCAAGAAGACAAATTTGAGATTACAAAAAGCGTGAATAGTAAGTTTTAGAAAGTGTCGGTTCTTTTTCCGCCTATAATATAACGAGTCATTCCTCCGGAAACTTTTCACACAAGTATTACAAAAAGCCAAAGTCAGCATGAGTAATATTATGAAAAAATTCAGACCTCATGCTCGATGACGTAAATTTGATCATTTTTAAATTTTTGCAGGAAACCAATAGACAGTCGCTCATTTTAATTTGGCCAACAACCCAAGTTCTATAATTTTTTCTACAAGTATCATAAATTGTTTTAGCTTATTTTGATTGTTCTTCTACCGCGGGTTTCAAAAATATGATAATTGGCCAATGAGGTTAACAAATTTAAAAATCATAATTTAAGATCTCCATAATAAATACACGAAACTTTGGCTAGATATGATGTCAAGCTAGTGTGGAAGGCCATTGGATGCAGAAAGAAGTGGATAATACAAAAACCTCAATACAACAAAATGGAATGGCAGAACAATTATTAAAGGGCACCTGGTCAAACATTTTTCTCACCAAAGAACCTACTGGAAGCAGAGGGCCATCATTAAATGGGTAAAGCTTGGAGATGAAAACAACGAATTCTTTCATGCAAAGGCTACCATCAAGAATAGGAACAACCATATATCAATCCTACAAGATGAAGTTGGTACGGAGCGTCATGGGCACTTTCCAAAAGCAGCATTACTATGATCTTTCAAGGGCAGACTGGGAAATTTCATCCAAACAAACAATTTGTTTGATCTGAACTCACTGATTAAGAGACTTTAGGATTTGCTCTTCTCTTTGCATTCTTCTTATCATATCTTCCCTATTCAATTGAACTGAGATCATTGTACTAGACGTGATTGTTAGCATTAATCTTGATTCATGTATCAGCATGCTTAGTTTAGTTTTGCATGTAGCTAGTTGTAGTCGGTTCTGGCAAGCTGTAGGTGTGATATGTACGAAAATGGCGAGTCATTTGGCCGGAGAGGGTGCGCGGTAAGATGCTAATGCCGTGAGTGGTGGCGTACATGCGAGATGCCGGAGGGCCTTCTGAAGCGGCTGCGTCACTCATAGGCTAGAGTACGAGAGTTTGTTAGCTGCATGGGTTAGTTAGTGGCCTAGAGGAAAGGTCTTAGTGGTTGTTGAGTCGTGAGCGCATGGCGTGATAGGATAAATGTACTGGCCGGTCACATGTGTCCTAGTCTTGTGGATCTAGAGTGATTCTAGGAGAAGGGTATGACTATGCGTTGCCCTGGTTGGTTAGGGCATGTACAATGGTGTTATCTTAGGAGTGCCACATAGGATAAATGATGGGATAAAGGAGAGAACTCGTAAGAACAGGCTTGTCTTCTCTTATTTAAAAAAAGACAAGAGATGATCTCTTAAGGCATTTACAATGGTGTATCTTAGAAGTGCCACGTAGAATAAATGATGAGGCGGAGGAGAGAGAACTCTTATTTAAGAGAAGACAAGAGATGATCTTTTAGCATAAAGAAGACAAGAGATGATCTTTTAGCATAATATATCTCACCATATTTTTAGGAATGGCTGATTATAGAAGATAGGCTAACAGATGACCCATTGTAGACATTATTTTTGTCATCTCTAAATTACATGCAAGACTTAAAATAAAACTATCTTATTAACCATTCTAGATGCCCTTAGCACAATATGTCTCACCATGTATTTAGGAATAGCTAGTTATTGAAGATAAGGCTAAGTGATGACTCATTGTAGACTCTAAATTACGTGTAAGACTTAAGATAACACTATCTTATTAACCATTGTAAAAAGAGAGAAAAATATAGTACATGTGTTCTCACCGGGAGCAAGAGGCAGAGTTTTTTTTCCTTGGTGAAGTTTGTGTACGTGTGAGCTTTTCCATGGTGTTTGTCCTGGAGATACCAGGAGAGTTACAAGGTGGAAGAAGAGGGGCTGCGAGGATGCAGCACCAACACTGGTAGTATAGCAAACTATCATTGGAAAATTCAATTTGGCCCCTGGGAGCACATGCGCCTGGGCCAAAAAAAAGTTGGACCTTAATAAGTCCCGAACGTTCGGAATTTGAGCATGCTAATCTGAACTCTTTTCATGGCAACTTTAGTTAAGGTGATGTTGACAAACATGACTCTGACAAAAAATTAAACTGGAACAAAATTGCCATGTGTTAACAACTAAAGTTGCCACCTCGTAGCAACTAAAGTTGCCATCAAAAAATGTTCGGGATGACATGTTTAAATTCCGAACGTTCGGGATTTATCTAATCCGAAAAATTTAAATGTCAAAAAAACTAAGACACAATTTTTTTGTGATCTTTGTCACATACAAATGTTACCTGTAAATTTTGAGACAAAAAGGTTAAGCATGTTGACATGTCACATATAGCACCACTTGTGGCACCCCGGCTCGGAGCAACCGGTTTACCTTGCATTGCCAGCCCAGAGATCTAGTCATCTGACAACACACAACAACTTGGTACAGAAAAAACCGATATTACATCACGTAGCGAGGCCAAGCGGCACACACGGTGCGGCTAAACAGTATGTACATTATTTAATGAACATGAAGGGGGCCTCGATCACGACAACTACGCGGCAGCAGACTGACGACGAAGCAGAACTCCATAGCATAGGGACACCGATGTGGACATGGCCTAGACAAGGGAAGCACTCCGATCCGGTAAAACTTTCCTGAAAGCTGGCATGACACGGCAGGTCAGTACATCGAATGTACTTGCAAGCTCACAACAAGTAAAAGCATAATGACAAACAAAAGCATGACAATTAAGCAGGTTAAATGCAAGGCTATAACATACTACTCATGGAGTGAACATGCTTGTGCACCGAGTCCCAGCAGGGTGGTCCGCCTTAATTTTTTATTTTTATTTAGAACAACTATGACATGTAAACATTTAGTACATACCTTGAGAAGTGAAAGAAGACTATGTTTCCGGCCTACGCTTTTGCATAGCCATGAATGTATCCACTAAATCATCATCATTCACCTCGGATAAAAGCATCCATCCCAATAATGTGACAAGGCAATCATCCAAAAGAGTATCATCCAAATTATTTCTCAACTTGCTCTTGACTGAAACATGTGTGAAAAAGTTCTGCAATATCTCCAGTCCTCTTCATCCTTCAATAATTCTACAATAACAATATACTCGCTGTCAATCATAAATTCATAATGACACAACTGAATAGAAACAATATGCTTAATTAGGTGTTTGTTCATCGGTTCATCATCATCAATTTATGTATTTGTACTGTCCAGTGCACAAAACAAAAAAATAGCAAGCAAACCCTAAGGTAAAGATTGGGGAATTGGGGAGTGGATGAACGGTACCTCAAATCAGGCCAAGCCGAGTGCCGTAGTGCGGACTAGGTGGCTGCAGCCGGCTTGCAAGGGCGCCAAGCGGCTGAGACAGGGCAGTATAATGGCCTGGAATCGATGGTGGTGCAGCTCACGCTGAGCGATTGGCAGGCCGAAGGCGCAACGGGGAGGCAGGAGCGGAGGAGCCTCATGGCTGCTGAGCGGCCGGCAAGGGTGGCGACCGGCGATGCAGGCAGAGGCCGGGACGGGGTGGCGGCGGCTGGGTATCGGGCAGAGGGTATCGCGCGTGTGTGTGGTGCCTCGCTATGAGCGAGAGGTGTTTTTCGTTTTAGGTTAAAGTGTTGTTGGGCCGTCTTTTTTCTTCTCTGGCCCATCTCTATAGGTATAGGTATATATGTCGGGCCAAAATCTCAGGGTGGGCCGCGGCCCACCCTGGCCACCATGTAGCTCCGCCCCTGCCGAGTCCCTCGGACTCCCTTACCATACGGGTTACCTTGTAACCAACATCATCAATACGGTGATCACTCCCGGATCACAAAGGAAACCAACTCTTAGGTTCCAACAACAACCATCTTCATGGTTTCAACAATCTCATCGCATAATCAGTGCCAACTATGTAACTTTAGTGTGCAAGATTAACTTATTTATGTTGATGTATGGTGTGACCTACTGCGAACTGTGTCCGTGACCGAGGATGCGGCTATTGATAGATTTAACACACACTCTGCAGAGGTTAGCACAATGTACCCACATCACGGAATTCATGGCCTCGAACTCCCATTCGGGTGGACCAATGGCATTCCGACAGAACCAACCCATTGCCATGTCACTCTCCAGGCCACTCCGACCAACTCCCCTTTGGGCTAAGTCCTGGGTGGCCCCCATGTCAACTCGTGACATCCAATAGCCACTGTCGTGGCAAAACATAAACGGTCCCAAACGGTGACATGGTACCATAACAACAACGGGCACACAAGGTTATATCTGCTTACCGGGTCAGGGTACCGCATGCCCACAACCTTCCCTCGTTGAAGGCACCGACCAGAGGCATGACAATAGACCGAATAAGGGTCTTCCCATAAAGGCAAATGTGGTTGCACTGGGAAGCTCGATCCAGTGGCACCATGACTCGATCAACATTATGTTCAAGTTGAATTATCATCAGGTTTAACTTGAAATAAAAGAACTTGAGCCATAGTATGCCATGAACATGCAACTATATGACATGCAACGGTATTCACATATCACTAAAATGAAACGGATCAACATCATAGAATTAATATGCATGCACTACTAATCATTTGGAGGTACTGGTTTTAACTCAATCCTTTTTAGTTATGACATAAGCATGGTGAAAATATAAATAATAAAATATTATATAAGAATGATACCGATCATTATCAGTCCATAGACATGCTCTCAAAGTGACACTACTGCATCGAACTAGTCCATGCACTCAAGTACTACAGCAAGCCAAGCAATTCAAGCATAACACATGAAGTAACAAAAGCATTATTATTTAAATGATTTAATGCATGAAATAAGTCATATTCAAGTTGAAAATCATAGTTATTGAAATGACACCATGCAAATATTTGTGGTGGCTTGCCTTAACACATAGGGTCACACTCCTCCTGGTTCTCCTCAAGGCAAGTTTCTCCTTCTGAAAAGAAATAAAAACAGCAAAAGAAAATATCAAGAACCATTCTAAAATTCACTGGAAATTCTAGACAGGAAGGAAAAATCTCAAATTTAGTGTGCTACTATAGCATTTCAATACAAAACCAATGCAAAAAGAATCAACTAATTTGGACTTGTATATAAGGAGTTAGAGCTAGTCAAAGTTACTATTCAAATTAAATGAAATTTGAATAAAAAGGAAAACCAGGGGGTGACGTCGAAAGTGTCTTCAGTGAATACGCCTCCACTCGAACCGCTTCGGGCGCGAGTCGAGAGGCTGACAGCGGGCCCCTCCCGTCAGGTTTTAAATAGAGGAGGGGCGACGGTCGCCGGTGGGCATGTCGGCGTGGAGGGCTCGACGGCCGATATGAGAGGGAGGGATGGAAGGAGGAGATTCATGGGCACCTGCTCGTACCCGTAGCATGGCAGGAGGTGGTCGGAGTCGTTCGGAAACGACGTCTCTAGCGGCGGCTGTGGGTGAGGTTCGCCGGAGATGAAGACGACGAGCAGTAGCGATTCCAAGGGCTCCAGAGGGGTCGGCTAGCACCAGTGGATCACCAGGAAGTCGCCGGAGAAGAGGGTTGAGCTCGAGGAGCACTAGAGAGGTGGGGAGCGGCAGTAGGGGATAGCCGGCGAGCTCGGGAAGGGGACGACGGCCAGAGGCCTGCCCTGCTGGGCTGCGGCTATCTACAGCATTGTGGAGGTTGGGCGAGTGTGGTGGGATGCTCGGAGAAGCAAGGGAAGGGCCATATTTATAGGCGGAGGGGATGGGGTGTTGGGGAACATTGCAGAAAATTAAAATTTTTCCTACGGTTTCACCAAGATCCATCTATGAGTTCATCTAAGCAACGAGTCAAGGGAGTGAGTTTGCATCTACATACCACTTGTAGATCGAGTGTGGAAGCGTTCAAGGGGATGGTGATGATGGAGTCGTACTCGCCGTGATTCGGATCACCGATGATCAAGTGTCGAGCGGACAGCACCTCCGCGTTCAACACACGTGCGGACGGACGGCGTCTCCTCCGTCTTGATCCAGCAAGGAGGAAGGAGAGGTTGAGGAAGATTGCTCCAACGGCAGCCACGGGCGTGGTGTTGTTGGTGCAGCAAGATCTCGGCAGTGGCTTCGCCAAGCACGTGCGGAGGAGGAGAGGTGTTGGGGTGGGGAGGGCTGCGCCTTGGCTTAGGTGTTCAGCCTCCCTCACCCCTCTATTTATAGGGGAAGGGAGGAGGGCGGCCCCTCTAGATGGCATCTAGAGGGGGGCGGCCTGGGTGGGGGACTTGCCCCCCAAGCAAGGGGGGCGCCCCCTCTAGGGTTCCCCCCACCCCAACCCTAGGCGCAAGGGCCCAAGGGGGGGGGGGGTGCACCCAGCCCACCAGGGGCTGGCTCCTGCCCCACGCAGCCCATGTGGCCCCCCCGGGAGGGGTGGCCCCTCCCGGTGGACCCCCGGAACCCTTCCGGTGGCCCTGGTACAATACCGATATGCCCCCGAAACTTTCCGGTGTCCGTTTGACAACTTCCCATATATAAATCTTTACCTCCGGACTATTCCGGAACTCCTCGTGACGTCCGGGATCTCATCCGGACTCCGAACAACATTCGGTAATCACATACAAGTCTTCCTAATAACCCTAGCGTCACCGAACCTTAAGTGTGTAGACCCTACGGGTTCGGGAGACATGCGTATACATGACCGAGACGGCTCTCAGGTCAATAACCAACAACGGGATCTGGATACCCATGTTGGCTCCCACATGCTCCTCGATGTTGTCATCGGTTGAACCACGATGTCGAGGATTCAAGCAACCCCGTATACTATTCCCTTTGTCAATCGGTATGTTACTTGCCCGAGACTCGATCGTCGGTATCCCAATACCTCGTTCAGTCCCGTTACTGGCAAGTCACTTTACTCGTACCATAATGCATGATCCCGTGACCAGACACTTGGTCACTTTGAGCTCATTATGATGATGCACTACCGAGTGGGCCCAGTGATACCTCTCCGTAACACGGAGTGACAAATCTCAGTCTCGATTCGTGTCAACCCAACAGACACTTTCGGAGATACCATAGTGCACCTTTATAGTCACCCGATTCGTTGTGACGTTTGGTACACCCAAAGCACTCCTACGGTATCCGGGAGTTACACGATCTCATGGTCTAAGGAAGAGATACTTGACATTGAAAAAGCTCTAGCAAAACAAACTACACGATCTTATGCTATGCTTAGGATTGGGTCTTGTCCATCACGTCATTCTCCTAATGACGTGATCCCGTTGTCAATGACATCTGATGTCCATAGTCAGGAAACCATGACTATCTGTTGACCAACGAGCTAGTCTACTAGAGGCTCATTAGGGACGTATTGTGGTCTATGTATTCACACATGTATTACGATTTCCGGATAACACAATTATAGCATGAATAAAAGACAATTATCATGAACAAGGAAATATAATAATAATGCTTTTATTATTGCCTCTAGGGCATATTTCCAACAGTCTCCCACTTGCACTAGAGTCAATAATCTAGTTACATTGTGATGAATCAAACACCCATAGAGTTCTGGTGTTGATCATGTTTTGCCCGCGGAAGAGGTTTAGTCAACGGATCTGCGACATTCAGATCTGTATGCACTTTACAAATTTCTATGTCTCCATCTTGAACATTTTCACGGATGGAGTTGAAGCGACGCTTGATGTGCTGGTCTTCTTGTGAAACCTGGGCTCCTTGGCAAGTGCAATAGCTCCATGTTGTCACAGAAGAGTTTGATCGGCCCCGACGCATTGGGTATGACTCCTAGGTCGGTGATGAACTCCTTCACCCAAATTGCTTCATCGCTGCCTCCGAGGCTGCCATGTACTCCGCTTCACATGTAGATCCCGCCACGACGCTCGCTTGCGGCTGCACCAGCCATCGCTCCACCATTCAACATATACACGTATCCGGTTTGTGACTTAGAGTCATCCAGATCTGTCGAAGCTAAGCGTCGACGTAGCCCTTACGACGAGCTCTTCGTCACCTCCATAAACGAGAAACATGTCCTTTGTCCTTTTCTGTACTTCAGGATATTCTTGACCGCTGTCCAGTGTTCCTTGCCGGGATTACTTTGGTACCTTCCTACCAAACTTACAGCAAGGTTTACATCAGGTCTGGTACACAGCATGGCATACATAATAGATCCTATGGCCAAGGCATAGGGGATGACGCTCATCTCTTCTTTATCTTTTGCCGTGGTCGGGCATTAAGCTGAGCTCAATTTCACACCTTGCAGTACAGGCAAGAACCCTTTCTTGGACTGATCCATTTTGAACTTCTTCAAAATCTTATCAAGGTATGTGCTTTGTTTTTTTTTGACACTTAAGGTATGTGCTTTGTGAAAGACCTATGAGGCGTCTCGATCTATCTCTGTAGATCTTGATGCCTAATATATAAGCAGCTTCTCCAAGGTCCTTCATTGAAAAACACTTATTCAAGTAGGCCTTAATGCTGTCCAAAAGTTCTATATCATTTCCCATCAAAAGTATGTCATCTACATATAATATGAGAAATGCTACATAGCTCCCACTCACTTTCTCAGAACGCAGCTTCTCCATAAGTCTGCATAACCCAAACGCTTTGATCATCTCATCAAAGCGAATGTTCTAACTCCGAGATGCTTGCACCAGCCCATAAATGGATCATTTGGAGCTTGCATACTTTGTTAGCGTTCTTAGGATCGACAAAACCTTCCGGCTGCATCATATACAGTTCTTCCTTAAGACGCCCGTTAAGGAATGCCGTTTTGACGTCCATCCGCCATATCTCATAATCATAGTATGCGGCAATTGCTAACATGATTCGGACGGACTTCAGCTTCGCTACGGGAGAGAATGTCTCGTCAGAAGTCAATCCCTTGAACTTGCCGATAACCCTTAGCGACAAGTCAAGCTTTATAGATGGTGACATTACCATCCGCGTCCGTCTTCTTCTTAAAGATCCATTTGTTTTCTATCGCTCACGATCATCGGGCAAGTCACCAAAGTCCATACTTTGTTTTCATACATGGATTCTATCTCGGATTTCATGGCTTCTAGACATTTGTTGGAATCTGGGCCCGCCATCGCTTCTTCATAGTTCGAAGGTTCACCGTTGTCTAACAACATGATTTCCAGGACAGGATTGCCGTACCACTCTGGTGCGGAACGTGTCCTTGTGGACCTACGAAGTTCAGTAGCTACTTGATCCGAAGTACCTTGATCATCATCATTATTTTCCTCTTGATGGGTGTAGGCATCACATGAACATTTTCATGAGCTGCACTACTATACCGTTCAAGAGGTAGTACTTCATCGAGTTCTACTTTCCTCCCACTTACTTCTTTCGAGAGAAACTCTTTTTTCAGAAAGGATCCGTTCTTGGCAACAAAGATCTTGCCCTCGGATCTTAAGTAGAAGGTATACCCAACGGTTTCCTTAGGGTATCCTATGAAGACGCATTTTTCCGACTTGGGTTCGAGATTTTCAGGTTGAAGTTTCTTGACATAAGCATCGCATCCCCAAACTTTTAGAAACGACAGCTTAGGTTTCTTCCCAAACCATAATTCATACGGTGTCGTCTCAACGGATTTAGACGGTGCCCTATTTAAAGTGAATGTAGCTGTCTCTAGAGCGTATCCCCAAAATGATAGCGGTAAATCGGTAAGAGACATCATGGATCGCACCATATCCAATAGAGTGCGACACGACGTTCGGACACACCGTTACGCTGAGGTGTTCCAGCGGCGTGAGTTGTGAAACGATTCCACATTTTCTTAAGTGTGTACCAAATTGTGACTAAAATATTCTCCTCCACGATCCGATCATAAGAATTTTATCTTTCGGTCACGTTGATTCTCTACTTCATTCTGAAATTCCTTGAACTTTTCAAAGGTCTCAGACTTGTGTTTCATCAAGTAGACATACCCATATCTACTCAAGTCATCTGTGAGAGTGAGAACATAATGATATCCTCCGCGAGCCTCAACGCTCATTGGACCGCACACATCGGTATGTATGATTTCCAACAAGTTGGTTGCTCGCTCCATTGTTCCGGAGAACGGAGTCTTGGTCATCTTGCCCATGAGGCATGGTTCGCATGTGTCAAATGATTCATAATCTAGAGACTCCAAAAGTCCATCAGCATGGAGCTTCTTCATGCGCTTGACACCAATGTGACCAAGGCGGCGATTACCACAAGTATGTGGGACTATCGTTATCAACTTTACATCTTTTGGTATTCACGCTATGAATATGTGTAACATTACGCTCAAGATTCATTAAGAATAAACCATTGACCATCGGAGCATGACCATAAAACATATCTCTCATATAAATAGAACAACCATTATTCTCGGATTTAAATAAGTAGCCATCTCGCATTAAACGAGATCCAGATACAATGTTCATGCTCAAACTTGGCACCAAATAACAATTATTAAGGTTCAAAACTAATCCCGTAGGTAAATGTAGAGGTAGCGTGCTGACGGCGATCACATCGACTCTGGAACCATTCCCGACGCGCATCGTCACCTCGTCCTTCGCCAGTCTCCGCTTATTCTGCAGCTCCTGCTGTGAGTTACAAATATGAGCAACGACACCGGTATCAAATACCCAGGAGTTACTATGAGTACTGGTAAGGTACACATCAATTACATGTATATCAAATATACCTTTGGTGTTGCCGGCCTTCTTATCCGCTAAGTATTTGGGGCAGTTCCGCTTCCAGTGACCCTTCCCCTTGCAATAAAAGCACTCAGTCTCATGCTTGGGTCCATTCTTTGACTTCTTCCCGTAATCGGCTTACCGGTAGCGGCAACATCTTTTGCCGTCCTTCTTGAAGTTCTTCTTACCCTTGCCCTTCTTGAACTTAGTGGTCTTATTGACCATCAACACTTGATGTTCTTTCTTGATTTCAACCTCTGCTGACTTCAGCATTGAAAATACTTCAGGAATGGTCTTCACCATCCCCTGCATATTGTAGTTCATCGAAAGCTCTTGTAGCTTGGTGGGAGCGATCAAGGATTCTGTCAATGACCGCCTCATCCGGGAGGTTAATGTCCGATTGGGACAAAGGCGGTTGTGCAACCCAGACATTTTGAGTATGTGCTCACTGACGGAACTATTTTCCTCCATCTTACAACTATAGAACTTGTCGGAGACTTCATATCTCTCGACCCGGGCATGAGCTTGGAAAACTAGTTTCAGCTCCTCGAACATCTCATATGCTCCGTGTTACTCAAAACGCTTTTGGAGCCCGGTTCTAAGTCTGTAAAGCATGCCACATCGAACGAGGGAGTAATCATCAAGACGAGACTGCCAAGCACTCATAATGTCTTGGTTCTCTGGGACGGGAGCGTCACCTAGCGGTCCTTCTAGGACATATTGTTTCCTGGCAGCTATGAGGATGATCCTCAGGTTCCGGACCCAGTCCGTATAGTTGCTGCCGTCATCTTTCAGCTTGGTTTTCTCTAGGAACGCGTTGAAGTTCAAGTTGACATGAGTGTTGGCCATTTGATCTACAAGACATATTATGCAAAAGTTTTAGACTAAGTTCATGATAATTAAGTTCATCTAATCATATTATTTAATGAACTCCCACTCATATTAGACATCCCTCTAGTCATCTAAGTGTTACACGATCCGAGTCGACTAGGCCGTGTCCGATCATCACGTGAGATGGACTAGTCATCGTCGGTGAACATTCTCATGTTGATCGTATCTTCCATACGACTCGTGTTCGACCTTTCGGTCTCCGTGTTCCGAGGCCATGTCTGTACATGCTAGGCTCGTCAAGTTGACCCTAAGTGTTTTGCATGTGTAAAACTGTCTTACACCCGTTGTATGTGAACGTAAGGATCTATCACACCCGATCATCACGTGGTGCTTCGAAACGACGAACTTTAGCAACGGTGCACAGTTAGGGGAGAACACTTCTTGAAATTGTTGTAAGGATCATCTTATTTACTACCGTCGTTCTAAGTAAACAAGATGCATAAACATAATAAACATCACATGCAATTATATAGTAGTGACATGATATGGCCAATATCATATAGCTCCATTGATCTCCATCTTCGGGCTCCATGATCATCTTGTCACCGGCATGACACCATGATCTCCATCATCATGATCTCCATCATCGTGTCTTCATGAAGTTGTCACGCCAACGAATACTTCTACTTCTATGGCTAACGCGTTTAGCAATAAAGTAAAGTAATTTACATGGCGTTCTTCAATGACACGCAGGTCATACAAAAATAAAGACAACTCCTATGGCTCCTGCCGGTTGTCATACTCATCGACATGCAAGTCGTGATTCCTATTACAAGAACATGATCTCATACATCACAATATGTCATTCATCATTCATCACAACTTGGCCATATCACATCACATGACAATTGCTGCAAAAACAAGTTAGACGTCTTCTAATTGTTGTTGCATCTTTTACGTGGCTGCAATTGGGTTCTAGCAAGAACGTTTTCTTACCTACGAATAACCACAACGTGATCTTGTCAACTTCTATTTACCCTTCATAAGGACCCTTTTCATCGAATCCGCTCCAACTAAAGTGGGAGAGACAGACACCCGCCAGCCACCTTATGCAACTAGTGCATGTTAGTCGGTGGAACCGGTCTCACGTAAGCGTACGTGTAATGTTGGTCCGGGCCGCTTCATCCCACAATACCGCTGAAGCAAGATAAGACTAGTAGCGGCAAGCAAGTTGACAAGATCTACGCCCACAACAAAATTGTGTTCTACTCGTGCAATTGAGAACTACGCATAGACCTAGCTCATGATGCCACTGTTGGGGAACGTTGCAGAAAATTACAATGTGTCCTACGGTTTCACCAAGATCCATCTATGAGTTCATCTAAGCAACGAGTCAAGGGAGTGAGTTTGCATCTACATACCACTTGTAGATCAAGTGCGGAAGCGTTCAAGGGGATGGTGATGATGGAGTCGTACTCGCCGTGATTCGGATCACCGATGACCAAGTGCTGAACGGACAGCACCTCCGCGTTCAACACACGTACGGGACGGACGACGTCTCCTCCGTCTTGATCCATCAAGGAGGAAGGAGAGGTTGAGGAAGATTGCTCCAACGGCAGCACGACGGCGTGGTGTTGTTGGTGCAGAAGATCTCGGCTGTGGCTTCGCCAAGCACGTGCGGAGGAGGAGAGGTGTTGGGTGGGGAGGGCTGCGCCTTGGCTTAGGTGTTCAGCCCTCCCTCACCCCTCTATTTATAGGGGAAGGGAGGAGGGCCGGCCTCTAGATGGCATCTAGAGGGGGCGGCCAAGGGAGGGGGACTTGCCCCCAAGCAGGGGCGCCTCTAGGGTCCCCCCAACCCTAGGCGCAAGGGCCCAAGGGGGTGCGCCCAGCCCACCAGGCTGGCTCCTGCCCCACGCAGCCCATGTGCCCCGGGAGGGGTGGCCTCCGGTGGACCCCGGAACCCTTCCGGTGGCCCCTACAATACCGATATGCCCCTCAAACTTTCCGGTGTCCGATTGACAACTTCCCATATATAAATCTTTACCTCCGGACTATTCCGGAACTCCTCGTGACGTCCGGGATCTCATCCGGGACTCCGAACAACATTCGGTAATCACATACAAGTCTTCCTAATAACCCTAGCATCACCGAACCTTAAGTGTGTAGACCCTACGGGTTCGGGAGACATGCAGACATGAACGAGACGGCTATCAGGTCAATAACCAACAACGGGATCTGGATACCCATGTTGGCTCCCACATGCTCCTCGATGTTGTCATCGGATGAACCACGATGTCGAGGATTCAAGCAACCCCGTATACTATTCCCTTTGTCAATCGGTATGTTACTTGCCCGAGACTCGATCGTCGGTATCCCAATACCTCGTTCAGTCTCGTTACCGGCAAGTCACTTTACTCGTACCTTAATGCATGATGATGATGATGCACTACCGAGTGGGCCCAGTGATACCTCTCCGTAACACGGAGTGACAAATCCCAGTCTCGATCCGTGTCAACCCAACAGACACTTTCGGAGATACCTGTAGTGCACCTTTATAGTCACCCGGTTACGTTGTGACGTTGGTACACCCAAAGCACTCCTACGGTATCCGGAGTTACACGATCTCATGGTCTAAGGAAGAGATACTTGACATTGAAAAAGCTCTAGCAAAACGAACTACACGATCTTATGCTATGCTTAGGGTTGGGTCTTGTCCATCACGTCATTCTCCTAATGACGTGATCCCGTTGTCAATGACATCTGATGTCCATAGTCAGGAAACCATGACTATCTGTTGACCAACGAGCTAGTCTACTAGAGGCTCACTAGGGACGTATTGTGGTCTATGTATTCACACATGTATTATGATTTCCGGATAACACAATTATAGCATGAATAAAAGACAATTATCATGAACAAGGAAATATAATAATAATGCTTTTATTATTGCCTCTAGGGCATATTTCCAACATGGGGGTCTCAGGCTCCGTTGGAGAGCTCTGGAAGCGGCACGCGAGGACGAGGGGTGTCAGAGAGAGAGGGGGACCGCTCCAGCGCTCACGCGGCAACTGAGGGAGGACGGGGACGAGCACAGGGCACACGGCAGGGCCCTGACTCAAGCATGGGGCACCGTGCTCCTCTAACGCGGGGTGTGCGTGATCGCTGCAGCGGCTCCGGCGTCGGCGAGCGGCAGAGAGGGGTCAAGGGTGATCAGGCGAGGCTGGGTGCGGTGTTGAGACGAGCACGAGCAAAACAGAGGCCCGGGCAAGCGCAAAGCGCATCGAACGCGCACCAGGGCCAGTGTCCACACGCGGTCACCATGTGCACTGTGCCAACGCAGTGCCCAGGCAATGCCAAACCGTGTCTGGGCTGGCGACCGTGCATTGTTTAGTCTAGGAAAGGAGATGGCACACTGCCAGGATGAGTGCATGGATCACATCACTCAATGCAAGTTTCTGGACAGAAACTCATGCACTTTGTCTGGAGAGGTTCTAGAAGGAGTTTAGGACTGAGCTCTTGGGATTAAGGTTTACTTAGGAGGGTAATGAAGCTCGGGAAAAATCAGCTTCATTGGATCAAGGAAAAATACACTTCCTTTGAAAAATGCATTTTCAGGGTAGAATGCAAATGATTTTCCAAGCAAAATTTGGTCACATGATCACACGAGATTTTTGCATAGGGTGATGAGGCACTGTCCAAAGGGAGTGTGGGAATTTTCTCAGATTTTTATAGGCAAGAAACAGAGGGGTTACTTTGGAAGGAAAGTGAAAATATACCATTTTCAGGGTGAAAATGAATATTTTCCTTGGAAGAAAAATATTCCAAAGCAATATAATGATGAATGAGAGGTCAAGAGAGGTTGTGAGAGGTGAGGGGACTCACTTGGGTGAAAAATCAAAACAATGCCCAAGTGCTAAGACCAAATGAATTACTCAAAAATCCATTTTAAAAGCAAAAGGCAAATGGAAGTCATGATGGCAAAAACCAGGGTGTCACACCACACACCACTTATAGTCACTCATAAAGTAAGGTTAGCTATAAGAGTACTATTTTTTTCATCTTCTCTATGTCTCTTTCTTCATATTTATTGCAATTGTCTAGGAGTAAGCATATAGCTAGGCTCTGCATGAGAGCCTTTTCCCACTATTTTTTTTATGTCACTCTCTTTCACATAGGCTAAAGTGCCATGTAATGGCTATAAGCCCATTATTGTACTTGCTCTTAGCACCTGATGAAAAGTATGGATTTATTTATCTAGTTTTACATTTGAAAACTAGACTATGCCGGCAGCAGACGATAATCTGTCGGGATTATTGCTTAATCTCGTGGTAGTAAAGCTTCGCCTGGGCTACAGTTTCTTCAGTTCAGGCCCTTGACGGCAGCACGCAGTTGCCTATGTCTGTAAAGAGTGGGACGAAATCACCATTAACAAACAGACGCTTACATTTTGTTTCGTGAAACTAGAACGAGAAATTCAAAGCAGAGAACTTACTTGGTGCCTGCCGGACAATGGTACCGGCACCGGCGAAGTCGCACGTTCCGGCGGCCCGGCTATGGCGCTGGTAATAGTCATTGAACGCGAAGGACGCATGGGCGACCTTGGTGTCGGGATCGAAGCACCGTGCTCCAGGTTGGATGTCCGTGCAGTCCGCGCCGTGGCCGCAGGCGTAGTCCAGCGCGTTCTGCAGCCGCGCGGCGCCCACCGCCGCGTTCGCCACACACCAGCTCGGGCTCGGGTCGCAGCGGCCTACGCAAGCAATGGAATCATCATGGCTGGCTTCCTGTGTGGAGCAGATAGTTGTCGTATTCAAGGACTCACCTGATGGTGCCTGGTTGACAATGGTGCCGGCACCGCCGAAGTCGCACGCGCTGCTGGCCCGGCCGTTCTTCTGGTAGTAGTCGTTGAAGGCGTACGACGCGTGCGCCAGCTTGGTGTTGGGCTCGTAGCAGGGCTTGCCTGGCTGGATGGCGCTGCAGTCCGCCCCGTGGCCGCACGCATAGTCCAGCGCCGCCTGCAAGGCCGCGTCCCCGGCCGTAGCCTTCGCGGTGCAGTAGCTCGGTTGCACCGGGCCGGCACCATGGACGAAGTCGACTTGGTACACGGGCTGCTGGTTCGGGTAGAACAACCCGAAGTCCTGCTCGTCTTCGGGCTTGTTGTCCTCATTGAAGAGTTCGAAGATGTACACGTCAAGATCGGCGTTGGGACGGTGCGGGGTGCCGACAGCACTGGTGGTGAGCCGGTTATATCTGTTTGAGGTGGTTCCGGAGTTACCGCCACGCACTTTTCTCATGAGACCATCGGTGAACGCTTGGGCGTTGGCTGTTGTTCCCACGCCATGGTGGCCTCTGGTTGGGTGGTGACTCTCACCAAGCTTCACCTCCAGTATTCCGCCCCCTGCTGTGAGCTTCCTCATCCCCCCAGCACGCAGGCTGGAAGACGGCAGCTTCTCCATCGCATAGTACACAGCGTCAAGCTGCGCGTCGAGGAGGCTGAAGTACGTTTGCTTGCTATTCTTGTCAACAACGCCAACGTTGGGGCGGAACAAGAGATAGTCGATGGACATGCCGGGAGTACTGAGGTACGCAAGGTACGGGTAGATATTCATCATGAGGTACGACCCGGTTTCCTGCAAGAAGTCGACCATGGGGCTCATCACCGACAACGCGATGTCGTCCCGAAACGCACCCTCGGACGGCGGGAACGACATCTTGAGCGCATCGAACGCGATGGGCGTGGTCACCTTCACGACGTCCGCCAGGCCCAGGCGAGCCAGCGCCGCTTGCACCTTCTTCATGGCCGGGACGAGCTGAAAGTTCAGCTGACTAGCCTCTTTGAAGACCTCGTTCCCGATTGTCACGCCATTGATCTGCGTGGCCGGGTAGTACGCCTTCACATTTTTCTGCACCCATTGATCAGCGAAATTTTGGTCCGTGGCAGCGGAGGCCAGCTCCTCGTTGGTTACCTCCACCGTGACCTTGATGCCGGTGTTGGCCAAGGCGGCCAGCACCGTTGGGTTGGTGTCGTAGATCCTCACCAGGGTGATACCGTTTTTCTTGAGCAGTTGCACCACAGTCGCCGGGTCAGGCAGGTTAGTCGCCATCCTCCCATAGCACACGCCTACCTCACCCCCCTCTGCAGTACGTGCGTGTACAATAAGAAACATCACAATTAAGTCGTACACTTCGATGCAGAGGCAAGGGTTTATCGTTCTTTCTCAAAATAAAAAGTTATATCGTACACCTACGGTGTATATATGTTATCAGAAAAACATACGATAATCAGGATAACGTCTCCACGACGATTACCTGCACGGGAGAAGAAGAGCAGTGGCACTGCAATGCCGAGGAGGACGACCAGGAGGTGACTCGTCAGTGCCATGCGCCCTCGGTGGTCTGTATAGTGGAGCTAGCTAACTAGGGCCTTGAGGAGACGATGATGATCGAGCTGATGAGTTGGGAATGATCACAGGCGGGCTGGAATTTATAGCCGGCACCAACGGTAAGATGGAGCCATGGAGGTGCTACAATTTTTTTTCTTTGTGCAAGTGACGGCGGCAGCCACAACAAGACGTACGATAGTGCAACCAAAATTGGGGTATATGCAATGCCAATTGTAGCATGCATATACGCCTAACTTGGACTTGGACTGGTCGAGTCGATGAGCTACAACTTGTGCCAGAAGACCCATGCTTGGGTACACCTCCCTTGCCCCTAAATCTAAGAGATGGTCGGATAAATGCTCACTAGTGGCAGTATCCCCGGACCCCGCCCACACAAAATCAATGAAAAAAAAACAAGCAACGCTCGCCATTTCTCTTATCTTATACAGAAGAATTACATCGCTCACGGGCACAAAACCGACGGCTACCTGCCCATAGATGCCTGTCACTGGAAAAAGCACAGAGAACTCCATGCATTTGTCAACACGTGTGGAAAAGACTAGATGCGGGTCAATGCAATAGCTATCACTACCTGTGGGCTGTGGGTGCTTGCACCAATAGCTCATTATTGTTGTCTTGTATTGAAATCGTCGCTTGCAACCGTCTGTTCCGTGCGCCTAGTTGCCCACTTGTAATCTTGCATATCTTCTCATTTATGTAATTATCTTGTACAGCAACCGTGGGTTGGGTTGCAACTATCTGTCATGTGCGCCTCGTAGGGCTCATTGGGCTTACATATATATTTTTTAAATCAGACCAATAGAAATGGTAGAGGATTAGGATACCTATTCCGATCCAATCCTGGATTTTGATGAGGTCTCGCCACGCAAATGCTAAGAAATCAAAGGAGTTAGGTCAATTTGGACACAATCATATCATCTCATTTCCTGTTGCACGTAGTTCTCATCTGCGCTGTTGTGAATGGAACACGTATAAACCTAGGTTTTAATGATTTTTTCAGTTGGTGTAGAAGGTCATGTTAATTCTTAATGATACCAGCTGAAGCAGTAAGCGCCTTTTGAAGAAACATCAAATAATATTGGCTTGGCCAATAATATTCAAATAATTAAATCTTATAAAAACTCAAATAATTCAATCTTCTAAAAACATAGTGCAAATTGGATGTGAAATTGGTTTTTGGACCGCTTAAGTGAAACGAGTGAGACAAAGAGATCGATGGTGGTAATGGCCATCTATCAAGTGCGGCTAGCTCGAAACAATGCAAGAGATGGCAAGGGTATAGAGGATCCTGTGTAGGTCGCTGACCAGGCCCGAAGGTTGCAGGAGGAGTGGTTGGTTATCAAAGAGGCTAGACAGGCCGGTCCCAGCCAATATCGGGAGCACTTGCATGCACCGGAGGAGGGCTTGATTAAGACGAATGCTGATGGTGCAATTGGAAGAGTTCCGGGGATGGAGCAGGTGGAGTGATCCTTCGAGATCATAGGAGCTTGTCAGTTTTTTCCATCAGCCTCGAATCTGGAGTTGGTTCACTTGTTGTCATGCAGGAGGGCTATTTAGTTATTTCTTGAATTGGGCTTGCGCGAGATCCCGAACGGAGGAGGAGTTGAACAGGTCGGTCTATGGGCCGCTCATTGAGGAGAACAAGGACTAGCTAAGGTCCAGAGAAAGCCTTTAGGTGAAATAGGAAGGGCGAATGGTAAATGATATGGCACGTGTCTTAGCTAAAGTGTGTTGTGCCAATGATGTGTGCAAGTCGTGGTTGCATGAACCATCAGAGTGTGTATCCGATATTGTAATAGCTGAACGTTATGAATAAATTAAACCGCAAAGTTCCTACTAAAAAAGTCAAATATGTCATTAAACCATCCTATTGCCGAGTGCAACCTTGCTTGGTAGTGCGGCGTGATATTACTAAATTTTGTTAGCTCCTGTGGAAAAACTAAAGCTAGAGGCCAACCAACAACTAGTGATACTTTTATTGTTTTGTGTCTATGGCGCTAGCTTATATGTATCTCGTGGAATATCCAGGCCACGTGGTCATGGCTGGCTGGGCAGATTACACAGATGGTGGTTGGCCGGTTGCGCTAGCTAGCTTGTGAATGTCCGTGACACTAGCGGTTATACATCCAAATGCTAGCTACACACGGGGAAACTTAAGACTCGAAAGTCGAAACACATACTACCGATGAACAAATAATTGGCCTCTGCATTTGAACATAGGAGAAAAGAGCTTTTTTATGGTACCCCATTATTTCCGGTATCTCAGCTAGTATTGACTGAGCATAGTTTCATCCTTCAACTCCGAAACCGTCCAAAACTAATCCACTCAATTGTCCTTTTTCTTTCTTTTGCGCGCGCGGTAGTCCACTCGACTGTCAACTACGAATACCGTGGAACTTTTATCCGCTAGAGTGGTCTTGTATATTTGCGTCTTATTTATGACCGGTTGGATATATGGCACCGAGGTGTTGGTTTGTATCAGTGTATAGAGCATTCACACTTTGAGATAGTGATTTTGAGTGACATGTATTTGTGCGGTTTAGTAAGGTCATGGTGGTGCTACGTGAGTTAGTATGATTGGACAAAGGCACTGTTGTGATGAGAAGCTGTGGATTTATTGTTACTTTGAATTTTATAAAGATCGTTGGAGAGGCTCCTACTGAGAGTGGAATAGATCTTGTCGTGCTTGGGGAGAAGGTGGTGGGAATTATCAATATTTGGATATTGTGGAATATGTGGAAGCTGGGAGAGAATGGTGGATCGTAGTGCAAAGGTAGGCATGCGTGCACTCGGTAATGGATGTGTGCTTAAATACACCATGAAGTGGGTTGGACACTCTCACTTGACACACACGCGATTAACTTATCACTTTAAAAGTGATGATTTTAAGTGCACAAAACCTCATACTACAGGTGCCTCATGACAAGCATGGGTAAACATAGCCGCCAAGGAGGAAAGGGAGGGCGACCCGGCAACTTGGCGCACAGGACAGACGGCTGCAAAAGCGACGTTTTCCATACAAAGACAACAATGTGTCTGTCAGGCTAGTCATAATAAGAGTAACATAGATGTCACATAAGCAAAAAAGATGATGTGTCATGTAATTAAAGAGGAGAGAGGCAAATAGAGTAACATAATATGTTACCATCACATAGCGGTTCCCAATACAAAATGAGTCTACAAAGCAATAAATGAAGACATATATATTACTACACCTTTGACACTTCCCATTATGAAGGTAGTAACATGGACTAGTAACATATGTATGTTACTAGTCTAAGTTATTCCCCACTATGACCAGCCTCATTTCCTCATGAAAATGAAGCACCCGGCCCTGCCTCAAGCAGCGCTAGGTGCTGCATTGACCGGCGTCTTCCCTAGTCTTTTCCACACGTGTTGACAAAATGGTGGAAAGTAGCAGGAAGCAAGAGCATGGGGTTCTCTGCGTTTGATCCAGGCATCATACTGCCACTTGTTTCGTGCCGGCGAGCATCGGGTGTAGAAGACAAGAGAAAGGGCCCCGTGGCCGGGATACTGCCACTAGTGAGCATTTTGTCTTTTGGAGGGCTGTGCCTTTCCAAGCTTGCATGTCTCTTCGGTGTATCAAAGGCGTCCCGACTAGACCAGTCCAAGTCCAAGTTAGGCACGGCCGGCATACATGCATGCTGAAAATTTGGATGCAATATCGATCGTCTTACACAGAGAAATGTAGCAATATTTTTCTCCATGTTTTTAAGCTAGCGTTGGTGCCGGCTATAAATTCCACCACGCCCACGATCACTCACAACTCATCAGCTCGATCGTCGCCACCTATAGACACTACCGAGAGCATCAATCGCGCTGATGACTCGCCTCCTCATTGTCCTCCTCGGTGCCGCATTGCCGCTGCTCTTCTCCCTTGCAGGTAACCGGGCAGCCGAGCGTTATGAAATGAAATGTGTGTTTTCGAGGTTTCATACGTGATAATGACGATGTTTGTTGGTGTACACGTACTAATTAACTGGAGAGGGGGGCAAGTTGGGCGTGTGCTATGGGAAGGTGGCGACTGATCTGCCGGATCCGGCGTCCGTGGTGCAACTGCTCAAGAAAAACAGCATCACCATGGTGAGGATATACGACACCGACCCGACGGTGCTGCGCTCGCTGGCCAACACCAACATCAAGGTGACGGTGGAGCTGACCAACGAGGAGCTGCCGCTCGCGGCGGCCAACCAAAATAATTTCGCGCTCCAGTGGGTGCAGAGCAACGTGAAGGCCGACTACCCAGCCACGCTGATCAATGGCGTGACGATTGGGAACGAGGTGTTCAAAGAGGCTAGCCATCTAAACTCTCAGCTCGTCCCGCGTTGGCTAAGCTGGGCGTGGCGGACGCCATCAAGGTGACAACCCCCACCACGTTCGACGCGCTCAAGACGTCGTTCCCGCCGTCCGGCGCGTTCAAGTATGACATCGCACTGTCGGTGATGAGCCCCATGGCCGACTTCTTGCAACAGACCGGGTCGTACCTCATGGTGAACTTCTATCCGTACCTTGCGTATCTGGATACACCAGCTCGAAACTGACAAGACATTTACGCCACATCACTCCTTAGCCTTGGTACAATTTCTTGATTGATCATCTTTTGAGATATTGCATTGAGGAATGCACATAGTTTCACAATGGCTAATCGTACGTTTTCCGGTAGAAGCCCCCTCAATGCAACCGGAAGCAGTTGCGTCATAATCACGTGGCAATCATGAGACTTTAGGTTCTGCACTTTTGCTCTGACATATTTATTATTCCCTTTATATTCGACGAGAAGTCAGTCGAGACCTTCATACTGAGCAGGCATTCAAAGAAGATTTCTTTCTCTTCTTTCGTAAGAGCGTAGCTGGCAGGACCTTCATACTGCTTCGGAGGCATGCCGTCTTTTTCGTGCAAGCGTTGCAGGTCCTCCCATGCCTCAGGTGTATCTTTTGTCTTCCCATACACGCCCAAGAAGCCTAGCAGGTTCACGCAAAGGTTCTTCGTCACATGAATCACGTCGATTGAAGAGTGGACCTCTAGGTCTTTCCAGTAGGGTAGGTCTTAAAATATAGATTTCTTCTTCCATATGGGTGTGTGTCCCTCAGCGTCATTCAGAACAGCTAGTCCGTTGGGACCCTTTCCAAAGATTACGTGTAAATCATTAACCATAGCAAGTACGTGATCACCGGCACGCATGGCGGGCTTCTTCCGGTGATCTGCCTCGTCTTTGAAATGCTTGCCTTTCTTTCGACATTGAACGATGGCCCAGGTACACATTCTTCCTGCATTTGTCGAGGTATATACTTTCAGTGTCATCTAAACAGTGCGTGCATGCGTGATATCCCTTGTTTGTCTGTCCTGAAAGATTACTGAGAGCGGGCCAATCATTGATGGTTACAAACAGCAACGCGTGCAGGTTAAATTCCTCATGTTTTTGCTCATCCCACGTACGTACACCGTTTCCATTTCACAGCTGTAAAAGTTCTTCAACTAATGGCCTTAGGTACACATCAATGTCGTTGCCGGATTGCTTAGGGCCTTGGATGAGAACTGGCATCATAATGAACTTCCGCTTCATGCACATCCAAGGAGGAAGGTTATACATACATAGAGTCACGGGCCAGGTGCTGTGATTGCTGCTCTGCTCCCCGAAAGGATTAATGCCACCCGCGCTTAAACTAAAACATACGTTCCTTGGGTCACCTGCAAACTCAGTCCAGTACTTTCTCTCGATTTTTCTCCACTGCGACCCGTCAGCGGGTGCTCTCAATTTCCCGTCTTTCTTACGGTCCTCACTGTGCCATCGCATCAACTTGGCATGCTCTTCGTTTCGAGCAGACGTTTCAACCGTGGTATTATAGGAGCATACCACATCACCTTCGCAGAACCCTCTTCACGGGAGGCTCGTCATCAACATCACCAAGGTTATCTCGTCTGATCTTATACCGCAATGCACCGCATACCGGGCATGCGTTCAGATCCTTGTATGCACCGCGGTAGAGGATGCAGTCATTAGGGCATGCATGTATCTTCTGCACCTCCAATCCTAGAGGGCATACGACCTTCTTTGATGCGTATGTACTCTCGGGCAATTCGTTATCCTTTGGAAGCTTCTTCTTCAATATTTTTAGTAGATTCTCAAATCCTTTGTCAGGCACAACATTTTCTGCCTTCCACTGCAACAATTCCAGTACGGTACTGAGCTTTGTGTTGCCATCTTCGCAATTGGGGTACAACCCTTTTTTGTGATCCTCTAACATGCGATCGAACTTCATCTTCTTCTTTTGACTTTCACATTGCGTCCTTGCATCGACAATGACCCGGCGGAGATCATCATCATCGGGCACATCGACTGGTTCCTCTTGATCTTCAGCAGCTTCCCCCGTTGCAGCATCATTTGGCACATCATCTGGTTCCTTTTGATCTTCAGCAGCTTCCCGCGTTGCAGCATCACCGTATTCAGGGGGCACATAGTTGTCATCGTCCTCTTCTTCTTCGCCATCTTCCATCATAACCCATATTTCTCCGTGCCTCGTCCAAACATTATAGTGCGGCATGAAACCATTGTAAAGCAGGTGGGTGTGAAGGATTTTTGGTCAGATTAAGACTTCGTATTCCCACATTTAGGGCATGGACAACACATAAAACCATTCTGCTTGTTTGCCTCAGCCACTTCGAGAAAATCATGCATGCCCTTAATGTACTCGGAGGTGTGTCTGTCATCGTACATCCATTGCCGGTTCATCTACGTGCATTATATATAATTAAGTGTGTCAAAAACCATTACAGAACATCATGAATAGATAATTAAGTGACCAAATTAATAGAAGTTCATTATCACATTAAAACCAAAGTACATACATAGTTCTCATCTAACAACATAAAGCTCTGCAGAGCATCTAAATTAAATAAAACCATACATTGAAACTATGTAGAACATTTCAATGCGAAAACAAATGCGATCATAATCGCAACCAAGGTAACAATTGATCCAATGGCATAATGATACCAAGCCTTGGTATGAATGGCATATTTTCTAGTCTTTCTAATCTTCAAGCGCATTGCATCCATCTTGATCTTGTGATCATCGACGACATCTGCAATATGCAACTCCAATATCATCTTCTCCTCCTCATTTTTTTTATTTTTTCCTTCAAGAAATTGTTTTCTTCTTTAACTAAATTTAACCTCTCGATAATAGGGTCGGTTGGAATTTCCGGTTCACATACCTCCTAGATAAATAAAATCTATGTCACGTTGGTCGGCATAATTTTCATAAATAATAAATGAAGCAATAGTTATAAAGATAATATATATCACATCCTAATTATAGACAGGACGAGGGCCGACGGGGGCGGATACCAAAACCATCGCACTATATAATAACAAGTAATAAAATAGTAAGAAAATTAGACAAGTATCTATCTAAAGCAAGAATTTTTTTTCTTTCGAAAAGAAGATAAGAACAAGAGGCTCACCACGGTGGTGCAGCATTTAGATCGGCGGGGCGATCGACGATTTACAAGAAAGACGGGACGGGCGTGACGGGCCGCTAATATAAACCTAGACAAATCTCGGGAAAAATAGAGTTTGGAGGTCGTCCTTCAAGAGGAGAAAGCTTAACTAGTATGGCTCGGGCATTTCATCGAACACCTCATGTGCATAGGAGGTGAGCTAGAGCACCACAAAGCCCTCCCCTCCCCGGCCAGAGAAAAACAGAGCAGTGGAGTGCTCCGCTCATGGCCGAGGGTATATATAGGCACCTCAATGGTCCCGGTTCGTGGCACGAACCGCACTAAAACAAGCCTGTTGTCCCGAATCAAGCCACCAACCGGGACCAATGATGATGGGCCAGGAGCCAGGCACATTGGTCCCGGTTCGTCCCACCAACCGGGACCAAAAGGTCCAGACGAACCGAAACCAATGGCCCACGTGGCCCGGCCGGCCCCCTGGGCTCACGAATTGGGACCAATGCCCCGATGGGTCCCGGTTCTGGACTGAACCGGGACTAATGGGCTGACCCGGCCTGAACCAAAGCCCTCTTTTCTACTAGTGGTTCCGCCCCAATAACGGCGTGCCTGACACTGTTAGCGGGCAAACGTACTTCAGCCTCTTCGACGCCGAGCTCGACGCAGTCTACTATGCGATGGAGAAGCTCCCCTCGTCCAGCATGCACGTTGGGGGATGAGGAAGCTCACGGCAGGAGGCGCAACCCTAGACGTCCACCAAGGAGAGCACGGGCACCCAAACAAAAGCCACAAAGGCGTGGGAACCGCACAAAACGCCCAAGATTTCATTGCTGGTCGCACCCTCCAAGTGCTGCAGGGTAACTCTGCCACCGCCGCCAGAAACGGAGACAGCCCTCTCGCGGCCGGCGCCGTCCGCGGCACCCCGCACCATCCCAATGCCGATCTTAACGTGTACATCTTCGCCCTCTTCAACGAGAACAACAAGCCCGAAGACGAGCAGGACTTCCGGTTGTTCTACCCGAACCAGCAGCCCGTGTACCCGAACCCGATCGACTTCGTTCATGGCGGTGGGCGACACGCGGCTGCAGGCGGCGCTGGACAAGGTCGCGCATGCGTCCTTCGCGTTCAACAGCTATTACCAGCTGCGTGGCAGGGCCACAGGAACGTGCGACTTCGCCGGCGCCGGTACCATTGTCCGGCAGGCACCAAGTAAGTTCGCTTCTGAATTAATTCGTGATTCTTGTCTCAAGAAAAGAAAATGAACGTATTGGTTTGTTAATGGTGATTTCGTTCAACTCTTTACAGAGATCGGCAACTGCGTGCTAACGTCAAGGGCCTGAGCTGAACAAACTGTAGCCAAGGCCAAGCTTTGCTACCTACGAGATTAAGCAGTAATCCCCAAGGATTGTCCTCAGCTGTCAACGAAGTCTACCTTTTCTTTTCTCCTGCAAAAAGGAAAAACGAAGTCTAGTTTTGAAATGTAAACTAGCTAAATAAATCAATGTTTTTCATGAGATGCTTATATTATAGGGGGCTGCTACGCGTCGGCCGGCAGATCTTTTCAAAAGATCCGCCGCCTCGCGAGCCGTTAGTTACGACAAAATCAAACGGCTAGATGTCTTTCTTTTCTTTGCAACAATTGTCTTGTTGCGGAAACTCTTGTAACACAAATTGCGTTGCTGTTTTTTTTTGCAGCCTCGGTCGTGTCTAGGGATTTATTTTTTGCAACATAGGCCGTGTTGCAGATTTTTTTTTCGTCTTCATCTTTTTGCAACAAAGGTATTGTTGCAGAAAAAGTTTGCAACTGAGATAATGTTACAGAGTTTTTTTTTCTTTGTCTGTGTTATGAAAGAAACTTATGCAACATAACTAATGTTGCAAAAATATTTCTTGCAACAGAGTAGATGTTGCAAAACAAAAACACCACCGTCGTTCGCCGCGAGCCCGTCGGAGGTAGAGAGACATGCGTGGTCTAGTAGGCCACGTGTCGGTCAAAGGAGGCGGCAGACACCCGCACTCGATCCGCCGGTTGAACGATAGTTGTTTCCTTATATTAAACTAATACTAAAGAATATGACTACAAGCCTTTTTCTCAAATTCGTTGTCTACACCACTAAAAATCTACGATCAGTAATCCCATACGTCTACCTACACCGAACAACAAATGAAGAGACAGCCCGTATTACAAGCCTAAATTATCATCAAAATCAAGGAAACAACTCTGAACTTCAAAACCGCCTAAATTTCAATCCCGAAGTATCCCGTGCAAGATTCAACTCTTCACTTCTCCGATCCTGGTTTTAACCCCGTTGACCGTGTTGCACGCTATTGACGGCCCAACTTAGTCAGATAAAAAAATATTCTCCCAGCCAGTCACTTACATTTGGGACCCACCAAAAAAGTATCTCCCGAGCCCTTATCTCCATGGTCGTGCCCTGGCCCTCCTCCCGGCTTTGCCGCCGCTGATATCACCTCAAGGCTCTCACTCGCGCTAGTGCAATTCAGAGCTACTCGGTCATGTCGTCCACAGTAAAGCTCGAGCACACGGGCATGCAACAACATATTCCAGCACATGGGTAGCCTCAGGCGAAGCTCTCTAGTGCCATCCGTCTTGCCGACACCACACAAGTTGGCCAATAGTAGAGGAAGGGGGTAGCCAAGCAGGGGAGGATGGGGTATATCGTGGCGATGGATGGATATGTCGGCAAAATCCTGAGGTGGGTGGGCGGGGTGGGGAAGCAAAGCAGTAGAAAATCAAGGTGGTGGTGTGCGGTGGTGTCGCCGGATGGCGGTGGCCGCGAGTCACAGTTGGGGTGCAGTCATGTAGTCATCCAAGGAGGAGGCAGTGGGGACTGCTGGTGAGGGCTCAGCTACTGGGGTGTGTGAAATGAATAAAATATAGGAGCTACAGGGTGACGTGGCGACTGAGTTGGGTACTTACTTGTGGTCGACTCTCCAAAACCGGTCAGAACATCGTAAAAAACTGGTATGAGCGGATAAGGGTTGGATCTTGCACAATTTTGATAGTTCGGTTGAAATTGGACATTTTTTAAGTTCAGGATTGTTTTCAATACTTGGATGGCAAATCAGGGTTGTAATATGGACTTCTCTCACAAGAGAATACTTTGCATTTAAATACAAGTAGTAAAGTGCTGACTCCCCCCCCCCCACCCCCACCCCCACCCTGACGATTGATCAATGTACCAGTTTGTGCTACTTGTGAGGGATTTTCCCGAAGAGGATGGGGTAATGCAGTACAGTAGAGATAAGTATTTTCCTCAGTTATGAAACCAAGGTTATCAATCCCGTAGGAGAATCACGCAACAACTCGTTAGCAGCACCTGCACACAAAATAACAAATCCTCGCACCCAACGCGAACAAGGGGTTGTCAATCCCTGGCGGTTATTGGCAAGATTAAATTGTATTGTGATAGATAGATAGATAGATAGATCGAAGCAAAAATACAAAATAAAATAAATAAAATGAAATTGCAGCAAGGGATTTTTAATATATGATAAAGGTAGACCCGGGGGCCATAGTTTTGAGTAGAGGATTCTCTCTTGAAAATAGCATACGGTGTGTGAACAAATTACTGTTGGGCAATTAATGTATATAGGCATCACATTCGAGACAAGTAGACCGAAATAATTCTGCATCTACTATTATTACTCCACACATCGTCTGCTATCCGGAATGCGTCTAGAGTATTAAGTTCATAAAGAACGTAGTAACGCCTTGAGAAAGATTAATGATGTAGACAAAGTAACTCACACATGAATAAGTGATACGTCTCCAACGTATTTACTTTTCCAAACACTTTTGCCCTTGTTTTGGACTCTAACTTGCATGATTTGAATGAAACTAACCCGGACTGACGTTGTTTTCAGCAGAACTGCCATGGTGTTATTTTTGTGCAGAAACAAAAGTTCTCGGAATGACCTGAAAATCCACGGAGATTATTTTTGGAAAATATAAAAAATACTGGCAAAAGAATCAAGGCCAGGGGGCCCACACCCTGTCCACGAGGGTTGGGGGCGCGCCCCCTCCCCCTGGGCGTGCCCCCTGCCTCATGGACCCCCTGGATGTCCACCGATCTCAACTCCAACTCTATATATTTTCTTTCGGGGAGAAAAAAATCAGAGAGAAAGTTTCATCGTGTTTTACGATACGGAGCCGCCGTCAAGCACTAATCTCTCTCGGGAGGGCTGATCTGGAGTCCGTTCGGGGCTCCGGAGAGGGGGATTCGTCGCCGTCGTCATCATCAACAATCCTCCATCACCAATTTCATGATGCTCACCGCCGTGCGTGAGTAATTCCATCGTAGGCTTGCTGGACAGTGATGGGTTGGATGAGATTTACCATGTAATCAAGTTAGTTTTGTTGGGGTTTGATCCCTAGTATCTACTATGTTCTGAGATTGATGTTGCTATGACTTTGCTATGCTTAATGCTTGTCACTAGGGCCCGAGTGCCATGATTTCAGATCTGAACCTATTATGTTTTCATAAATATATGTGAGTTCTTGATCCTATCTTTCAAGTCTATAGTCACCTATTATGTGTTATGATCCGACAACCCCGAAGTGACAATAATCGGGATACTTCTCGGTGATGACCGTAATTAGAGGAGTTCATGTATTCACTAAGGGCTAATGCTTTGGTCCGGTTCTCTATTAAAAGGAGGCCTTAATATCCCTTAGTTTTCATTAGGACCCCGCTGCCACGGGAGAGTAGGAGAAAAGATGTCATGCAAGTTCTTTTCCATAAGCACGTATGACTATATTCGGAATACACGCCTACATTACATTGATGAACTAGAGCTAGTTCTATGTCACCCTATGTTATAACTATTACATGAGGAATCGCATCCGACATAATTATCCATCACTGATCCAATGCCTACGAGCTTTTCACATATTGTACTTTGCTTATTTACTTTATCGCTATATCATACAATTACTACAAAACTGCTACCGTTACTTTTGCTACTGTTACCATTACTATCATACTACTTTGCTACTAAATACTTTGCTGCAGATACTAAGTTATCCAGGTGTGGTTGAATTGACAACTCAACTACTAATACTTGAGAATATTCTTTGGCTCCCCTTGTGTCGAATCAATAAATTTGTTGAATACTCTACCCTCGAAAACTGTTGCGATCCCCTATACTTGTGGGTTATCAAGACTATCTTCTGTCGCCATTGCCGGGGAGCATAGCTCTATTCTTTGAGTCACTTGGGATTTATATCTGCTGGTCATTATGAGTAACTTGAAAGACGAAAGAACTAAGATTTTTCCCTCAACTACGAGGGAAGGTAAGGAACTGTCATCTAGCTCTGCACTAGATTCTCCTTCTGTTTTGAGTAAGCTAGGGTTAGATGAACAACTTGCTAGGGTTAGAGAGAATGAAATTATTGAAGATGATATTATTGAAGATAGTGATGATGCAGGTTCTCCCCCTAAGTATGAATTGCCTATTGTTCCTGAGGGTTATGTTATGGATGAAGAAACTGCTAGAGCTATTCTTGCTTGCAATGATAGATCTGATCTTAAGAATTTATTAGCTAAATGGAAATAGAAATCTCTAAATGCTAGAATGAAATATGACCCTGCTTTTGCTACTTCACCTATTTTTGTTACTGATAAGGATTATGAATTCTCTATCAATCCTGAGATAATTACTTTGGTTGAATCTGATCCTTTTTATGGCAATGAATCTGAAACTGTTGTGGCACATCTTACTAAGTTAAATGATATAGCCACCCTGTTCACTAATGATGAGAAATCTCGCTACTATTATATCCTTAAGATATTTCCATTCTCATTAAAGGATGATGCTAAAACTTGGTTTAATTCTCTTGATCCTGGCTGTGTGCGTAGTCCCCAGGATATGATTTATTACTTCTCTGCTAAATATTTCCCTGCTCATAAGAAACAAGCTGCCTTAAGGGAAATATATAATTTTGTGCAAATTGAAGAAGAGAGTCTCCCACAAGCTTGGGGGAGGCTTCTCCGATTACTTAATGCTTTGCCTGATCATCCTCTTAAGAAAAATGAAATACTTGATATCTTTTATAATGGATTAACTGATGCTTCCAGAGGACCACTTGGATTGTTGTGCTGGTTGTGTTTTCAGGGAAAGAACAGTCAATCAAGCTGAATTTCTATTGAATAATATGTTGACTAATGAAAATAATTGGACTCTTCCTGAGCCAATTCCTGAGCCAACTGAGCCAACTCCTGAGCCAACTCCTAAACCTACTCCGAAGAAGAGAGGTGTTCTATTTCTCAGTCCTAAAGATATGCAAGAGGCAAAAAATCTATGAAAGAAAAAGGTATTAAAGCTGAAGATGTTAAGAATTTACCTCCTGTTGAAGAAATACATGGTCTTAATCTACCTCTTATTGAAGAAACACATTGTCTTGATAACCCGACATAGGTAGTAAGGGTTAATTCTCTCTATAGATATGATAAGGTTGAAATCCCGTCTACTAAGTTTCCTAGCCAATGCTTAGATGAATTTGATGATTTTATGGCTAGACAAGAAAGTTTCAATGCTTATGTTGGTAGAGATTTAAAGAGTAATGCTTACATGATAGGACGCTTGAGTGATTATATGGCTAGAGTTAAAGGTGAACTTAAACTCATTAGTAAATATGCTTCTATGGTTACCACTCAAGCAGAACAAGTACTTAAAGCTCAAAGTGATTTCCTCGATGAATTAAATAATAAACATGATTTTGCTATTAGATTGGCTACTAGAACTGGTAAAATGACTCAGGAACCTTTGTATCCTGAAGACCACCCTAAGAGAAAGCAAGATTCTCAGTGAAATAATTTAGATGCACGTAGTCCTTCTAAAAGGAAGAAAAAGAAAAATGATAAGACTTTGCATGCTTCTAGTGAACCTATTATAGACACACATGCGAATCCCAATGATATTTCTATTTCTGATGCTGAAACACAATCAGGTGATGAACATGAACCTAGTGATAATGTTCATGATGATGCTCAACCTAGCAATAACAATGATGTAGAGATTGAACCTGCTATTGATCTTGATAACCCACAATCAAAGAATCAACGTTATGATAAGAGAGACTTTGTTGCTAGGAAGCATGGTAAAGAAAGAGAACCATGGGTTCAGAAACCCATGCCCTTTCCTCCTAAGCCATCCAAGAAAAAGGATGATGAGGATTTTGAGCGCTTTGCTGAAATGATTAGACCTATCTTTTTACGTATGCGCTTAACTGATATGCTTAAAGTTAATCCTTATGTTAAATACATGAAGGATATTATTACAAATAAAAGAAAGATACCGGAAGCTGAAATTTCCACCATGCTTGCTAATTATACTTTTAAAGGTGGAATACCAAAGAAACTTGGAGATCCAGGGGTACCAACTATACCATGCTCCATCAAAAGAAACTATGTTAAAACTGCTTTATGTGATCTTGGAGCCGGTGTTAGTGTTATGCCTCTCTCTTTGTATCGTAGACTTGAATTGAATAAGTTGACACCTACTGAAATATCTTTGCAAATGGCCGATAAATCAACTGCTATACATGTCGGTATTTGTGAGGATGTGCCTGTGGTTGCAAATGTCACTATCTTAACGGACTTTGTTATTCTTGATATTCCCGAGGATGATAGTATGTCGATTATCCTTGGTAGACCCTTTTCGAATACTGCAGGGGCTGTTATTGATTGCAACTAAGGCAATTTCACTTTTTATGTTAATGGTAATGACCATACGGTACACTTTCCGAGGAAACAACCTCAAGTTCATAGCATCAATTCTATTGGAAAAATTCCAACTATCATTATTGGAGGTTTTGAATTTCCTCTTCCTACTGCCAAAAAGAAATATGATATTATTATTATTGGGGATGTTCATATCCCTGTTGAGGTAACCTAGTGTTATGCGAAATTTCTCCGGTTCCACGTTATTCGGAATGAGTTTGTTAACAAGACTTGATCAACCCTGTTAGTGGATTCCTTTTGATGATCATGAGATGGATGAAACTAGAAGGCACAACCTTCTGTACCCTCTTTTTACTTTCTGTTATTTAGAATAAATAAATAAAAAATAGTATTATCTGTCTGTTTTCTGAATTATCCATGCAATAAAAAATATTCCGAAAATAAAAGTTCTCCAAATGCCCTGCCAATTTAGTATGATTTTCTCTGGAATATTTGAGAATATTTGGCACTGAGAACATAGCAGGGGGAGCTGGCACCTGGCCACGAGGGTCAAGGGCGCGCCCACCACTACAGGGCGCGCTCCCTGCCGCGTGGGCCCATGGTGGCCCCCCTCCACTTATTCCTGCACCCACACACTTCATCTTCCTCCCAAAAAAATCACCATCCAGCTCAAGCACGAGTTCTAGCTCATTTTGCTACGATTTTCGATCTTCTTGCTCAAAGCTCCATTCACAAAACTGCTTTGGGAGATTGTTCTTTGGTATGTGACTCCTCCAATGGTCCAATTAGTTTTTGTTCTAGTACTTTATTCATTGCAAATTTTTGCTGCCTAGGTGACCCTGTTCTTCAGCTTGCATGTCAAATATATGAGGTTCCAAGTAATCGTAATGCATGATATGGGCTCTAGGCACTTGTGGGAGTAGTTGCTACCAATTTTATTGAGTTTGCACTACAAAAAAAAGACACATCCGTGACATTTTGGGCAGAACGAAAAAAAATTCTGTCAGACATATGACACTTCTATGACGATAATTGTGACAAAACCCGGTATCATCATAGATGTGGTGGGCTCCTACTTCTATGACAAAAAATCATGACAGAAAATGGGCTTTTCGTCCTGGGCGGGTCGGAGACGCAGCTGCATGACATTCTTTGGGCCGTCCATGACGGGAAAACCGTGGTAGAAGTGAGGGGGAGAAAAATTCCGGGGATTTGCCGGTTACGGTGGGAGGTCGGGGGCCGAGCGATGCGCTGCTTTCTCGTACACGACGCTGCAGTGCGTAGGCGTTGGCTCTAATCGAACCCGAAGCGAGGCGTTGGGCTCTAATCGAACCCGGCGATTGCATCGCAGGTTACGCGTTACTAAACCCGAGCGATCGACCGATGGCTGTTAATCAACCCGATGGAGCGATTCTTCGCCATCGCCGCTAATCAAGCCGATCGATGCCGCCTGGGATGAACAGTGAGCGTTATGGGGTGGCATTTCCTCCGATGAACAGGACCCCGTGTTGTGGTGGGTTGGATGAAAAGTTGCCGGTGGAGGGTGGGCCGTGGGTGGGTGGTTGAACAGGACCCCTTGGTGTGGAGGGCTGGATGAACAGAGACGGTGGAGGGTGGTTGAACAAGAGCGGTGGAGTAGCGCGGTGGAGGCTGGATGAACATTAGCCCGTGGAGGCTGGAGGAGGTCGACGGTAGCCCGTGGAGGCCGGAGGAGGTCGATGATGGAGATGAACAGATCCGTGGAGTCCTGCTTTTGCGGTACGCCACACCCCTCCCGATGAACAGGACCCCCGTTTCGACCGTAGGAGGTCCGTTTCGTCCGTTTTGCGGTACGCCACACCCCTCCCGATGAACAGGACCCCCGTTTCGACCGTAGGAGGTCCGTTTCGTCCGTTTTGCGGTACGCCACACCCCTCCCGATCAACAGGACCCCCGTTTCGACCGTAGGAGGTCCGTTTCGTCCGTTTTGCGGTACGCCAACCCCTCCCAATCAACAGGACCCCCGTTTCGACCATAAGAGGTCCGTTTCGTACGTTTTGCGGTACGCCACACCCCTCCCGATCAACAGGACCCCGTTCCGAACGTAGGAGGTCCGATTCCTCCGTTGTGCGGTACCCCAGGCCTCGTTTCCATCGCATGTTCCGTCCAAGCTATCGAGGATATACCCCGCGGTGTAACACGGCCGGAAGTATAACCCGGCCGGACATGGTGACTCACTAATAACCCGCCCTGGTTGGACGACACACTAAGTGACCCGCCCGATCCGGCAACTTATGGGTGGCCTGGCAAGCGGATCAGAGGAGCGACAAGACCCGGGGCCCAGGAGGCTCAAGGCCCAGATGTCACGCCCAAGATGCGACCTTATCCTAAAGGAACTCAAAGGTCCCACCAAGGATAGAAGCGCATCTTGAAGACGCTTTTGCAAGGTGGATATCATTACATCAACATTACATAATAGTGGGGATACATCCAAGACATACAATGCCACACGAATACAACATCATCTTACATAAGAGCACCATCCGACTACGGATGAAACACAAACAGAAACTCAAACGACATCCACCTTGCTAGCCCAGGCTGCCGACCTGGAACCTATCCCCTGATCGAAGAAGAAGCAGAAGAAGAACTCCAAACAAGCAAACATCGCTCTCGCGTCATGATCATCGCAAAACCTGCACCTTGAACTGTTGATGTAGTAATCTGTGAGCCACGAGGACTCAGCAATCCCATTACCATGGGTATCAAGACTAGCAAAGCTTAATGGGAAAGGAAGGGGTAAAGTGGTGAGGTTGCAGCAGCGGCTAAGCATATATGGTGGCTAACATACGCAAATGAGAGCGAGAAGAGAAACAAAGGAACGGTCGTCATCTAGTAATGATCAAGAAGTGATCCTGAACTCCTACTTACGTCAAACATAACCTAGGAACCGTGTTCTCCTCTCGATCAACCCCGAAAAGAGACACTCACGAATACACACACGGTTGGTGTATTTTAGAGGAGTTTACTTCAGGTTTACTACAACCGGACATTAACAAATTCCCATCTGCCACATAACCGCGGGCACGGCTTTCGAAAGTTCAAACACTGTAGGGGTGTCCCAACTTAGCCCATTATAAGCTCTCGTGATCAACGAAGGATATTCCTTCTCCCCGGGAAGACCCGATCAGTCTCGGAATCCCGGCTACAAGACATTTCGACAGTAATAAAACAAGACCAGCAAGACCGCCCGATGCACCGACAATCCCGATAGGAGCTGCACATATCTCGTTCTCAGGGCAACACCGGATAAGCGAAGCGTACAGGTACCGACGTAACCCAAGTTGCCAAGGGATGGTCCCGCACGGTGCTCTAGTTTGGACCAACACTTAGACAAGCATTGGCTCGGGGGGGGGGGGGGGGTTGAATAAAGATGACCCTTGGGTTGGCCGACCCAAGGGAAAAATCGGGGGTGGTGAGGCAAATGGTAAAACCAAGGTTGGGCCTTTGCCGGAGGAGTCTTATTCAAAGCGAACTGTCAAGGGGGTCCCATAAATCACCCAACCGCGTTAGGGACGCAAAATCCGGGAACATAATACCGATATGGCGGAAACTAGGGCGGCAAGAGTGAAACAAAACACCAGGCATAAGGCCGAGCCTTCCACCCTTTACCAAGTATGTAGATGCATTAATAATATAAGAGATATTGTGATATCCCAACAATAAACATAATCAAACATGGAGCAATCTTCATCTTCACCTGCAACTAGCAACGCTATAAGAGGGGCTGAGCAAAAGCGGTAACATAGCCAAACAACGGTTCGCTAGGAAGGGTGACAAAGGTTAGGGGCTATCATGCAATTTGGGAGGCTTGAGCAAGAAGTGGTAGGTAACGCAGCATAGCGATAGAACGAAGCAACTAGCATAGCAATGATAGTAATGAGATCCAAGGTGACGGTCATCTTGCCTGAAATCCCGCAAGGAAGAAGAACGAGTCCATGAAGAAGATCAAGCCACGAAGATGAACCAAGCGTAGATGAACGAATCCTCACGATCGCAACGAAACGGGAACTATCGAGAAGAAGCACACAACATGGTAAACACACCACACATGAACAAGGCATGATGCTCAACCAAGTATGATGCATGACAAAGCTACATGAAGCTACTCATGGCAAAAGATGATGCATACAGGACCAACACATCAAAGCAAGTTTAAATGAGGCCGGAAACAACATAGAACAATTCTGGTAAGTCCTCATATGCAAATTTCGAAATTGGTCCAGATCTGAATAAACCTTTAGTTAAAGTTGTTAAACAGAAATTTAAAATGCACCAAGATGATCTACACGAAATTCTGGTCAAGTTACATATAAAGTTCATTAAATTCGGAGCTACGGCCTAGAAGATATGAGCAAAACTAGTTAAACATGGCATTGATGCAAAATGCATACAAACATCAATCAAACACCTCAAAATAAGGATGCAACATGATAATATGAAACTACATGCAATTCTAAGCAAGTTTCATATAGAGCACACTCAAAACGGAGCAACGGTTCAACATATACTCTATACAAGACATAGCAACAATCTGTCCAAAACAGCAACTAGGCATATTGCAAACATCAAAACACTATGCTACAACATCTCAACGTGAAAACAAAAGGCATGGAAATGATTTACAGGTAAAGAATGACAAAACAAGAGCACTGAGCTATCTCCAGAAACAACTAGAACATGCTCAAAAAGACATGGCAAGATTGCAAATAATAACAGTTTCAGACATTAGCAGAAATAACATCAGGTTGCAATGTTTAGATCTATCAAACAACATGCTACAGGAACTTATAATGGCAAACAAAGGCATGGAATTAATCTACTAAATTCATAGAACAAAAGTCCTTTAATGACCATGAGCCAAAAGGGCACACGAAATATGATGGCACCCATGTAAACATGGCAAATAATAGGGTTAATTTGATAAATGCCACTCCAAATTTTGCGATTCCGAGAAATGCCACTGCAATTTCCAAACTTTCAAAAATGCCATTTCATGCCATTTCCAGTGGCATTTTTCGAAGTCTGCAATGGCGTTTTTCAAAGTTTGCAAAAACTGCAGTGGCATTTTTCAAAGTTTGGAAATTGCAGTGGCATTTCTCGGAATCGCGAAATTTGGAGTGGCATTTATCTAATTAACCCCAAATAATATGACAGATTCATACATGGCAGGAACAACAATAAGTAGACATGTTGGTGAGCTTGAACCACTTACCAAAGAGAAATACATGGCATGGCAAGGCAACTCACAGTAAGAAGACATGTTTATGAATCTAGGAATGGCAAGAGAAAGTTCATAGAGTGCATGGATCACTAACAACAATCATGGAAACATTGAACTTAATGTTAACGGGCTGACAGCAACATTATTTAGCAATTTGAGAGCAATATTACAACAAGTTACAGCAGACTATAATTGCAACAAAGGGCATGGATGGATAGATCAAGACATGTATAACAAAACATCCTTAGTGTAAATCTCCAGATTATGCATAGAATGACTTGTAGGAGCAGGTTAACATAGCACCAATATATAGCAGATTCAGACATGCAAAACAGCAACAGCAAGTACCCTACTTAACAAGATTGATGCACTCAGTAAAAGACCCACAAAAATACATGGATGGCTCCACTGTGAAGATGGCATGACATAGAACAAATCACATGTAGAGCTCATGCTCATAAGATGCACGCATCAAATGCAACAAAAATGACAAAACAGCAAGTTATAACAGTTTTCAGCAGGTTAACATCATATTGCACTATTGCAACGATGATTCGGGCATCAAGATGAGCTCAAATGAATATGGTGCAATGGAATGAAATGTAAAGAAACTAAGAGCGAACGTTTTGACATATGGCACGCACGAAACGGAGCAGTATGCACCAAGTTATGATGCGATGAACAGGGGACCAAAATATGACAGAAAAGGGACTTAGGCAAAATTTCGGGGTCAACCTCGTTTTCAGATCTGGATCCGGATCTGGGCCGCGCCGGGCCCGAGGTTCATCGGGGAAGAAGTGGAACGCGGCGGCCGGAGCAGAGGTCGCCGGGCGGGGACGGGGCGGCGCCGCCGGTGTCGGATGTGGGGAGGCGCAGCGCGAAACATGGTGAGCCGAGGCGGCGCCGGGCGAGGCGGGCGGTGGCGCGCCGGCGGATGGCGAGGGGCGGCGCAGGGAGCTGGTGGCGGCGGCCGGTCACCGCTATGGAGGCGGCGACGAGGCGGGATCCGGAGGAGGCGCTAAGCTCCGCGGGCGGCGGCGGCGGAGATGCGGGTCAGGGGCCACCACGGCCCGGGCGGGCGGGCGGCGCTGGGCGGCGCGATGGACACGTGGCGCGGCCTGGTTGGCCGGGCGCGACGGCGGGATTCGTCCGGTGGCGTCGGGGAGGATTTTTAGGGTTTGGTCTGCGCGAAAATTCGGGGAGGGGCACATATTTATAGGTAGAGGGAGCTAGGAGAGTCCAAATGAGGAGCGGTTTTCGCCCACACGATCGTGATCGAATGACCGAGAGCATGGAGGGGGTTTGGATGGGTTTTGGCCCACTTTGGAGGGGCTGTTGGGCTGCAAAAAAAGAGGCTTTTACGGTTACCCGGTTAACCGTTGGAGTATCAAACGACCTCCAAATGGAACGAAACTTGACAGGCGGTCTACCGGTGCTATACCAAGGCCGCTTGACAAACCTTGGTCCATTCCGAGACCGTTCAACACCCGCACACGAAAAGAGGCAAAAGGGGGCGCCGGGAGACATGGGAGTGCCGGATGGCAAAACGGACAACGGGGAAAATGCTCGCATGCAAGAGAAGAACACGTATGCAAATGCGATGCACATGACGACATGATATCAAAAGCAGATGATGACATGGCAAAGTGCAACACGCAAGCAAATGACATGGCAACAACGATGAGTAACTGGCAGACACCTAGCGCATCGAATCCGGGGCGTTACAACACTCCTCCACTAACAAGAGATCTCGTCCCGAGATCTTAGGACCGAGACGGAAGGGAAAAAGGGATGAGGTGAACCAAGAACTCAAGAGAAGAAGCAAAGAATTGAGAGCACTCAAGAAGAAGAGAGGAACGACGAGAATGACGAGAATCAAAAGCTCATGGAATCAGATAGACTATGAAACCACTCTGGTTAGAACGAGATAAGAAACGAATAAGACTGAAAAGGATTTAGGCAGCACTCTGGCTGAAAAATGGAAGGATTAGAACACGCGCTTGGGAGGATGGAATGATACTTGATGAAGGCATCACACAAAACCTCCGAAAAAAAATGAAAGAGTTGAATGAAAATAACGGAGAAGAAAATGACAACTTGTGCCACGAATGAGATTGAAAGCATCTTAGAAGAAAAGATTGAACGGAGTTGTTGAGAAAATCAACAACGAAAAGAATAAGCTAGTTGTGGTCTTATAGGTAATGTCTCAAGATCATAAGGTGATAACCGGCCACAAACGAAAATGATTGGATAGCTGAGAAGAACGAAGAAAAGCAAAACTCCACTTCAAAAGAATACGGAGAATTAATTGCGCTTCCAGATGCAAGAAGAAAAGATACTAGAACTCTTTGAACAAGAATCTTGATGAACCCTTTGAAGCATAAATTAAATCTTGAAGAACCACCATGAAGAACTCCGGTAATAAAAGGATGATAAAAGAAAGAGAAGTTGAAAACACAGGGTGAAGCCTTGCGATGATTTAGAAGGAGCTTCGCGATGAGATAATGCCGAAAACTTGGAACTCCAGAAAAGAAAAAAAAGCACTAGAACCGAGAATTACTTCATCATGAACAATCTCCGGAAGAAAAGAATTAATCAATTTGACGAAATAATAATAAGAATTACGTTATGCTTATCCTCCACCAATTAAATTGATGAGAAGCAATGTATTGCATACCACTTATTCACATTGGGGAAAAAATTAAGGGGGAATATAGCACGAAATTTGAGAAGGTCTTCATGAACCACCGGTAGGATTGAAAGAACGAATGGATTTAAATGATAATCAAGGAAAAAGAATCTTGAACGAACCACCGTAAGAATTCAAAATTGACTAACAAAAGAGAATGAATCGCCGGGAAGAATTAGAAAAGCACAAAGATAATTTAGGGAATTTAGATACAAGAGAATGAAGAGATCATGAACTGATTAGAGGATATTTGAACGATGCACCGGAATAATTGGATAACAGTAGCTAAAATGTGAGGACGAAGAATTCTTCTGGAACGATGGCCTCCGGTGAAACGAAACAGAAATCAACTTCTGAAATACTCCGGATGGGTAAGAAAAGAATATCTGACAAATGGAATAATTCGAGAGGATAATATGAAGCTTGAACCACGAATCTTCGGGAGAACGGGCAAGATTGAGAGGACAAAACTCTTCTTCGGTCTTCAAATGATGATGAGAAACACCACCAAAATTTGTTGAGATACTCCGGGAGAATGAAAACCGAAAAGGTTGAGCCAACAATGAAAATAATTTGAAAGAGATCTTGGGGAAGGCATGTGACTGATGGGATCCATTCTTACGTCACAAATGAAAAGAATTGAGAAAAACTCCGGGGAAATTAGAAGAGTCAGGTAAGATCCTGGGAAAAGACCTATGGGTTAGGGCCCACTAAAAAGAAAAACACCGTTGGAAAGGATTGTTGAACAGATAGATGATGCACCGGCACAATTGAAATATTCGAATGAGGTGATAACCTCGAATTAATTGGAACACAGACGAATCTCCTGTGATGTCTTGAGCACTCCGGAAGGATAAACTGGCGAGAGACGAACGAGCAAGGAGAACACTTGAGCTGAGGAAAAGAATACGATCGACAACGAAAAACTTGAATTGAGTCCACCGGAAAAGAGATGAAGAATGTCAAACAAAAGAGAAATCACCGGTTGGAATAACTGAGGGAAGACTGGAGAGACTCCGTATGAATGAAATTGATGGTCGAAAGAGACTCGGGCTCCGGGAATAAGAGGGTGGGAGGGCGGGAAAAACAAAGGCAACTTGGAAGGGGAACCGACGAATGACTTCAAGAGGAAACACCGGTTGAAATCATTGAGGAAAGAAAGCAAAGGCTTCGCACGAGTAGAATGGGTACTCGATTACAGACTCCGGTTCCGAGAAGAAGAAGGGTGGGCGGGTGGGAAAAACAAGGACAACTTCAGACAAGGAAACAACGTTGATAGAAAAGAGCTGAGGATAGATCTCTCAAAAGACAAAGAGGTTTGAGTCGACTTGACGAGAGATGCACCGGATAAAAGAGGAAGGACAACGAACGAAAACTAACCGCATGATCCTAAAGAAAAATTTGAACGGGAAGAGGAGTAGTTCAAAACATCTACGTCAATATTTCTCACCAGAGCGACGAAGGGGCAGAGGAGTAAAAAGAATTCCTACTCTCCGATATAACTAGACTCCGAAAATAGTTTTCTTCTAGACTCGACAACGGCCAAACTACACGATCAATCAAGGGGGCTCCTAGGGTCGGTCGAGGCTCTGATACCAACTTGTCACGCCCAAGATGCGACCCTATCCTAAAGGAACTCGAAGGTCCCACCAAGGATAGAAGCGCATCTTGAAGACGCTTTTGCAAGGTGGATATCATTACATCAACATTACATAATAGTGGGGATACATCCAAGACATACAATGCCACACGAATACTACATCATCTTACATAAGAGCACCATCCGACTACGGATGAAACACAAATGTAAACTCAAACGACATCCACCTAGCTAGCCCAAAGGCCGACCGAACCTATCCCCTGATCGAAGAAGAAGCAGAAGAAGAACTCCAAACAAGCAAACATTGCTCTCGCGTCATGATCATCGCAAAACCTGCACCTGCAACTGTTGATGTAGTAATCTGTGAGCCACGAGGACTCAGCAATCCCATTACCATGGGTATCAAGACTAGCAAAGCTTAATGGGAAAGGAAGGGGTAAAGTGGTGAGGTTGCAGCAGCGGCTAAGCATATATGGTGGCCAACATACGCAAATGAGAGCGAGAAGAGAAACAAAGGAACGGTCGTCATCTAGTAATGATCAAGAAGTGATCATGAACTCGTACTTACGTCAAACATAACCCAGAAACCGTGTTCTCCTCTCGATCAACCCCGAAAAGAGACACTCACGGTTACACACACGGTTGGTGTATTTTAGAGGAGTTTACTTCAGGTTTACTACAACCGGACATTAACAAATTCCCATCTGCCACATAACCGCGGGCACGGCTTTCGAAAGTTCAAACCCTGCAGGGGTGTCCCAACTTAGCCCATTATAAGCTCTCGCGATCAACGAAGGATATTCCTTCTCCCGGGAAGGCCCGATCAGTCTCGGAATCCCGGCTACAAGACATTTCGACAGTAATAAAACAAGACCAGCAAGACCGCCCGATGCGCCGACAATCCCGATAGGAGCTGCACATATCTCGTTCTCAGGGCAACACCGGATAAGTGAAGAGTACAGGTACCGACGTAATCCAAGTTGCCAAGGGATGGTCCCGCACGGTGCTCTATTTTGGACCAACACTTAGACAAGCATTGGCCCGGGGGGGCTGAATAAAGATGACCCTTGGGCTGGCCGACCCAATGGAAAAATAGGTGGTGGTGAGGCAAATGGTAAAACCAAGGTTGGGCCTTGCTGGAGGAGTCTTATTCAAAGCGAACTGTCAAGGGGGTCCCATAAATCACCCAACCGCGTTAGGGACGCAAAATCCGGGAACATAATACCGATATGACGGAAACTAGGGCGGCAAGAGTGGAACAAAACACCAGGCATAAGGCCGAGCCTTCCACCCTTTACCAAGTATATACATGCATTAATAATATAAGAGATATTGTGATATCCCAACAATAAACATAATCCAACATGGAGCAATCTTCATCTTCACCTGCAACTAGCAACGCTATAAGAGGGGCTGAGAAAAAGCGGTAACATAGCCAAACAACGGTTCGCTAGGAAGGGTGACAAAGGTTAGGGGCTATCATGCAATTTGGGAGGCTTGAGCAGCAAGTGGTAGGTAACGCAGCATAGCGATAGAACGAAGCAACTAGCATAGCAATGATAGTAATGAGATCCAAGGTGACGGTCATCTTGCCTGAAATCCCGCAAGGAAGAAGAACGAGTCCATGAAGAAGATGAAGCCACGAAGACGAACCAAGCGTAGACGAACGAATCCTCACGATCGCAACGAAACGGGAACTATCGAGAAGAAGCAGACAACATGGTAAACACACCACACATGAACAAGGCATGATGCTCAACCAAGTATGATGCATGACAAAGCTACATGAAGCTACTCATGGCAAAAGATGATGCATACAAGACCAACACATCAAAGCAAGTTTAAATTAGGCCGGAAACAACATAGAACAATTACGGTAAGTCCTCATATGCAAATTTCAAAATTCGTCCAGATCTGAATAAACCTTAAGTTCAAGTTGTTAAACAGCAATTTAAAATGCACCAAGATGATGTACACGAAATTCTAGTCAAGTTACATATAAAGTTCATTAAATTCGGAACTACGGCCTAGAAGATATGAGCAAAACTAGTTAAACATGGCATTGATGCAAAATGCATACAAACATCAATCAAACACCTCAAAACAAGGATGCAACATGATAATATGAAACTACATGCAATTCTAAGAAAGTTTCATATAGAGCACACTCAAAACGGAGCAACGGTTCAACATATACTCTATACAAGACATAACAACAATCTGTCCAAAACAGCAACTAGGCATATTACAAACATCAAAACACTATGCTACAACATCTCAACGTGAAAACAAAAGGCATGGGAATGATTTACAGGTAAAGAATGACAAAACAAGAGCACTGAGCTATCTCCAGAAACAACTAGAACATGCTCAAAAAGACATGGCAAGATTGCAAATAATAACAGTTTCAGACATTAGCAGAAATAACATCAGGTTGTAATGTTTGGAGCTATCAAACAATATGCTACAGGAACTTATAATGGCAAAAAAAGGCATGGAATTAATCTACTAAATTCATAGAACAAAAGTCCTTTAATGACCATGAGCCAAAAGGGCACACGGAATATGATGGCACCCATGTAAACATGGCAAATAATATGACAGATTCAGATTCATACATGGCAGGAACAACAATAAGTAGACATGTTGGTGAGCTTGAACCACTCACCACAGAGAAATACATGGCATGGCAAGGCAACTCACAGTAAGAAGTCATGTTTATGAATCTAAGAATGGAAAGAGCAAGTTCATAGAGTGCATGGATCACTAACAACAATCATGGAAACATTGAACTCAATGTTAACAGGCTGACAGCAACATTATTTAGCAATTTGAGAGCAATATTACAATAAGTTACAGCAGACTATAATTGCAACAAAGGGCATGGATGGATATATCAAGACATGTATAACAAAACATCCTTAGTGTACATCTCCAGATTATGCATAGAATGACTTGTAGGAGCAGGTTAACTTAGCACCATGATATAGCAGATTCAGACATGCAAAACAGCAACAGCAAGTACCCTTATTAACAAGATTGATGCGCTCAGTACAGGACTCACAAAAATACATGGATGGCACCACTGTGAAGATGGCATGACATAGAACAAATCACATGTAGAGCTCATGCTCATAAGATGCACGCATCAAATGCAACAAAAATGACAAAACAGCAAGTTATAACAGTTTTCAGCAGGTTAACATCATATAGCACTTTCGCAACGATGCTTCGGGCATGAAGATGAGCTCAAATGAACATGGTGCGATGGAATGAAATGTAGAGCAACTCAAAATGATCATTTGTACATATCACACGCACGAAACGGAGAAGTATGCACCAAGTTATGATGCGATGAACAGGGGACTAAAATATGACAGAAAAAGGGACTTAGGCAAACTTTCGGGGTCAACCTCGTTTTCAGATCTGGATCCGGATCTGGGCCGCACCGGGCCCGAGGTTCGTCGGGGAAGAAGTGGAACGCGGCGGCCGGAGCAGAGGTCGCCGGGCGGGGCCGGGGCGGCGCCGGCTGGGTGTCGGACGTAGAGGCACGCTAGCGCGAACATGGCGCGGGGCCGAGGCGGCGCCGGGCGAGGCGGCGGTGGCGCCGGGCGGATGGCGAGGCAGCGCGCAGGAGCTGGGAGGCGGCGGCCGTCACCGCGATGGAGGCGGCGGACGAGGCGGGATCAGAGAGGCGCGGTTTCGCGGGCGGCGGCGGCGGAGATGCGGGCAGCTGGGCCGCCACGGGCCCGGGCGAGCGGCGGCGCGGGCGGCGCGGTGGACACGTGGTGCGGCCTGGTTGGCCGGGCGCGACGGCGGGATTCGTCCGGCTACGGCCGGACGCGTCCGGTGGCGTCGGGGAGGATTTTTAGGGTTTGGTCTGCGCGAAAATTCGGGGAGGGGCACATATTTATAGGTAGAGGGAGCTAGGAGAGTCCAAATGAGGAGCGGTTTTCGCCCACACGATCGTGATCGAACGACCGAGAGCATGGAGGGGGTTTGGATGGGTTTTGGGCCACTTTGGAGGGGCTGTTAGGCTGCAAACAAAAGAAGCTTTTACGGTTACCCGGTTAACCGTTGGAGTATCAAACGACCTCCAAATGGAACGAAACTTGATAGGCGGTCTACCAGTGTTATACCAAGGCCGCTTGACAAACCTCGGTCCATTCCGAGATAGTTCAACACCCGCACACGAAAAGAGGCAAAAGGGGGGCGCCGGGAGACATAGGAGTGCCGGATTGCAAAACGGACAACGGGGAAAATGCTCGCATGCAAGAGAAGAACACGTATGCAAATGCGATGCACATGACGACATGATATCAAATGCAGATGATGACATGGCAAAGTGCAACACGCAAGCAAATGACATGGCAACAACGACGAGTAACTGGCAGACACCTAGCGCATCGAATCCGGGGCGTTACACCACAAGGCCGGCTTACGTTATGGTAGGCCGGCTTAAGAGGAAAGGCGTGAGGAATATCTTCCTTACAAGGAATCAAGACCGGACTTGTATCTGGCTTGTAGTAGAAGATAGGCTAGTCCTAATCCTATTTGGACTCCACATGTAACCCGCCCCTCTAACTTATATAAGGAGGGGCAGGGCACCCCAAAGAGGGACAAGCAAGAAGAAACAATCTCTAGGGTTAGACACAAAGAGCCGGCTTACCGGCGACTTCCTCATGATCATAATGAGACCTAGCCACAAACAGCATGTAGGGTTATTACCGGATGATGTTTCCCGGGGCCCGAAGCTGTCTTGGAGGGATTTTTCCTAGGGATCGAGGAGCTCGCAATTTTTCGGATGAAGAAGAACCGGTACGAGATGATCACGCAGGATTTACTTTTGATCTAGGAGTACAAGATTTGAGTTGAAGGGTAATTAGGGTTGCATGGTGCACTCCGTCGCGGTCTGATGATCTGGCGAGACCGGATTGAAAACGCCCTAAAGGAAATTTAGCCCTTTCAGAGGGTCGCGCATATGGACAACAGCAATTGCAGTCAAAGTTAAAAACGAGATCGAAGTCCAATCAGCAGCAAAGCAGTCCATGACTCGGAACCGGATTTACTTAGGCCACCCGTTCGGATTCGAGTTGAGCCAAAGGTTGCAGATCAAGTAGCAAGCTCATATCAATCAAACGAGTACTGTTGGTACTCCGTCCCGTGAAGGAGTCCACAAGATAAGATTTTTTAAACTCCGATTGCTACGGACACACAAGGAAGTTACAGGAAGCCAATTCAAGATTCAAGGGAAGAAAGGTTACTACTAACAAGTGGATCCCAAGAAAAAAATAGATCCAGAAACCACCACGACCTGGGAGCGGTTTAAGTCACGGGTACAATCTCCGTGGTCGGAGGGCTCTGGCCTCTGCCGGGTTACCATCGTCGCTGCGGCGCCTGTACTGGCCGACCCGCCAGCCGTCTCGCCCCGCTCCAGATGGTGCTGGGTCACAGCTGCCGTTTTGAGACGCCGAGGCCCTGCCCGCAAGCGCCCCCATAGCTGCATGGTTGAGTCGCCCGAGCCAGTCCGGCCTTCATCGCCGCCTTGACTCAGTACTGCTGCTCCCCGCGTGTTGGTTTACCACTGCAGTCAGCTGCTGCCGTCCGGTCGCGCCGGCTTACCGACCACGCTCGCGGCCTTGCTCCTCTTCTGTCGGGCCCGGTCTTAAGTCGCCAGTGCGCTGCCTCCGTCCCCATTGACCCGCGTTGCTGCCGCGCTGAGTCACCATTCCTACCTCAAAGTCGCCACTGGCATGAGCCGCCGCGAGTCACGGCCTCCCCTCACCTCGCCTTGGCTCCGCCTTGAGCCGCTACTCCGTTCGGACTCGTCTCCGCCGTCGCCTGCTGCCTCGCCCATAGGCTGCCGCGCCTCGAGTCTCCCCTGCTTTGTTTTGCCTCTGAGCCGCTGCCCCAGGCATGCTGGTTGCCGCCTGAAGAAAGGAAAGGTGGGTAGTTGGACGATTGACAAAGAAAAACAAAAAGAGAGATAAAAAAAGGGGTGGATGTGGGTTAAGTCATCATTCACGTTGCTGTTGGGCTCCGTATCCCAGTTAAATTATGGACGTGCAAAGATCATTGATCATCCCGATGCATCAGGTGATATCTTTCCTCTATATTTTATCAGCATGTTAATTCGTCTGAGAACAATTACTTGGACATGTAATATTATTTCGCAGACAATTGTTCATTACAAGTGAGGCGTCATACTGCGGTTACGGAGCGCACACTGGCAAACGTTCTGGCCCAGTGTTTTGTTCATGCCACACTACCCGATGAACGGACGTGCGTAAGTCGCCGCCCGTACATCTTAATCTACATCAACCCGCCGGAGCGGCGTTGAGCCGCCCTTGCCGCTTTGAGCCGCCGGGGTTATATTAAGTCGCCGGTCTGCCTGAGCCGCCGGAACTATATTGAATTGCTGGTCTGCCTGAGCCACCTCTGTCGTGATAAACGGATCATCCGTCGTCCAAACAAATCGTGTGATATCCATCCACGTTTGTTTTATTAGCACATGTTTTTGTCAAAGAACAAGTTTATCTTTGCCTTGGTCTGCAATATTGTTTATGCAGGGCAATTATTTATGGCAAAAGTGATATTATACCGCGGAGATGGAGGCACGCCAACATCTTTTGGCATAGGTGGTCGTCGTTACTCAACGGACTCCCGCACCGGCTTACGACGTCGTGGCCGTCTCTCGCGACCGCGCCTGTTTACAACGCCGTGGCCGTCTCTCCCGACCACTCCAACTTACAACAAGGAGGACAACTTGCCCGTCCACACCGGCTTACAACGCCACGGCTGGTTCATCTGTCTGTGCCGCCTCGGATGTCGCGGTCGTCTTTACCGTCCGTCTCTCGCGGCCTGGTCTACATCAACTCATCGGGCCGCACCTGTCTGCATGAGTTGTTTATTGAGTATGAGCAAGTCACTACTTGAGAAGCCTGGTTTTCTTCCAACAAATTGGAGGCAAATTGTCATGTATTATCAGCCGCCGTCTGCACTGGATGGCTCAATGGGCAGGCGCACAAGTCGCCGCCACTACAGTTTGGTTAACTTCAAACAGCCAGTTGGAAGGAACCATTGGCCGAGTTGCTGACATGGCTCATACGGGATCATTTATAACCCGCCGCAGTCACCTCAACCTTTTGTGGATTCACATTGTGTTATCAACGCCAATGATATACACCTTCTGCTATGGTCAAATATGGAGAATCTCAAGCCAACTCTTCAAGTCGTCTTAAGACTCGGGGGCTACAATGGTATGGCTCGACAAAATTAGCCGGTTTCAATGAATTCAAGAACTCCGGTCATTGAAGGGAAGATAACCCGGCCCTGGAGGCTACTGCTTTATTGGCAAATATTTAAAGTCCGTCAAAAAAAATTCCTGTTCAAAATGAAGATTCCGGTTTAAAATACAGCTCAAGAGACATCTTTCTCCCACAAAGCTTTGAAGCTCTCAAAGCCGGTTCAACATCCGGATCAAGGTAAATTTGTCCCTTACAAAATTTTGAGGATCTCAATATCTGGTTTAAAGTTCCGGTTCAAAAAGAATTAATCTCTCGCAAGTTCGAGTTCTCAGAAAGATTAAATGGTGCCAAAAAGAGCTTGCTGCCATGATGCACGGTTCAAAACATGGGTATTATGCCTTGCGGCTTATTTTATTATGGTCACTTGGGGGCTTCCTGCTCATCGGGCATAGCTATCAGTACCCTCTTGATCGACGCAATGCCAAAATTTATATGGTCACTTGGGGGCTTCTTGTTCAAACATAGGTCGTATTCGAACCAAAGAGAACATAGCTGTCGATACCCTTCTGATTAGCAAACTGCTGAACCTACTTGGGGGCTTCTTGATCGTATCCGAATCATAGCTCAACCCCTTTGGGAATTGACGTGGATCGTATTCGAATCAGCGTCGTTAAACAACTTTTAAGGTCATTTGGGGGCTTCCTATTCAAACATAGGTCGTATTCGAACCAAAGAGAACATAGCTGTCGATACCCACTTTGATCGGCAACGCCAACGCCACTGGGGGCTATATGATTGTATTCGAATCTTAGCTTAACCCCTTTGGAACGGTTTACTGATCGTATTCGAATCAGAAGCCTCAAAAAGTTTATCTGTTTTTATACAATCGCAAATATTTGAGTTGTCACAAATATCATATGTGCCGGCTCTTACAGAGTTGAGTTATCAACTTCACTGTTCGGGTCACATAAGCCGTCAGTATCATTCAAAGGATGATAGGGATCTTGTGATCTACTTGTGTGCATGATAAGGATACATTTGGGTGGTTACCCGCCCTAGTTTTGACGTTAAGTCACCAGGGCATATGTTGTTTAAACTCTTTGCAGGATTTGCAGGAATATGACATATCAATGATTAAGTTCAAGCTCATTACCGAACTTGATGCTTCAAAATGATTATCCATTCTGGATTTTTTGCAAAGGCTATAAGCCGCCGGGTTATAAAAATTCCGGCTTACAATCAAGGCGTATTAAATTGTCGTCGGCCAAGAGCCGCCGGGTATTTAAACTCCGGATTTACTTATCGACTGATGAGGTATTCAAATTTTTAATAGCCAAAACTGGCTGGATTTTCATGATGATATTGAATGATTGAGGTTTTCATACCGGGTTATATTATTCAAATCTTGAATAGCCAACATGACTGAATTTCTGTTGTGATTATCAATAACCAGTGTTATAATTGAGGTTTTCAAAGTCGCTTTAGCGCAACTGCTATTATTTTTATCAATGGATATGATTTATTCTACAGTGGAAGGAATAGTCCCGAGTCGCTGCAGGCTTACGACCCGGCACTTGGGGGCTACTTTATTCACATTGAGATTGCATCAAATATGCAAGTCCCATGACACTGCCAGCATGCACCATGGCACTTGGGGGCTAATGCAAAGTCATTTTCTGCTCAACTTATTGAAGACCCGAGTCATCATATTCTAAATGAGCCGGCCCTTGGGGGCTACCAGTTGCTCCTGTAAAAAAATTCAAGGTACACAAGCATTAATCCATTATATTGAAAGGTTCACTATTCAATTGGCAGAGTACAAAGCTCTTAACCTTGTGGATGTGGGTTCAAGCCCCATGGTGGAGATTATATTATATGATGTTATTCTCAGTTATATACAAAGTCTCAGCTCAGTATTATCTTACTAAGCCAGCCCTTGGGGGCTACACATTGTTGTCCAAGTTTACATGGTTATATCTACAAAGTCCCTGCTCATTATTGCATAATGACCCGACCCTTGCTGGTTACACTGGTTGAAGTTTTTATGAGCATAAGGCAATTTCAAGTCCCAGGTTGCTGCAAGCATGACAACCCGGCACTTGGGGGCTACATATATGGAGTATTCAGTTTTTACTAGTGACTGAGATGAACATGGATTTCTTCAAAGTGGCAGTAATTATATGGAAACAAGTCTCAAAACATCACTTTGTTTTGTTCAAGACTTGGGGGCTACATGTAATATGGATATAAGGGAGAAATATCTTCCAATTTTCAGTTTTGAGCAAACCAGATTGACCCGGCATCACCAATCATTATGACCCGGTGTCTGCAACAATCATAACCTGGCGTCATCAATACTCATGAACCGGCATTGGTAACAATCATGAACCGGCGTTGGAAACAATCATGACCAGGAATTATCAGTTTTTATAGCCCGGTGATTTTGGAAATCATAGATCGGCAAGTTCTATATTTTCAAACCGGCTGAATATCAGATGAGTATTTCAAGGCCAATATTTCTTAAGCCGGCGCTTTGGAAGCCGACTCAAGTGGATTATTCTTCACAATATTTTTCTATGAGACACCAACGTCAGCAATTTGAGTATGAAGCTGGTCTATTGACCCGGATTTTCTAGAAGAAGGAAATAACAAGGACTTAATGATGTTCAGGTGCCGGTTTACAAGAATTCTTAACCCGGAGCACAACCTGTCAAATTTGTTCTTGTGTTTATTTTGTAGCATAAGTTTACCATGGATAAATCCAAGCTAAACTTGGGGGCTAATGTCGGGGATATACCCCACGGTGTAACCCGGCCGGAAGTATAACCCGGCCGGACTTGGCGACTCACTAATGACCCGCCCTGGCTGGACGACACACTAAGTGACCCGCCCGATCCCGGTGACTTATGGGTGGCCTGGCAAGCGGATCAGAGGAGCGACAAGACCCGGGGGCCCAGGAGGCTCAAGGCCCAGAAGGCCGGCTTACGTTATGGTAGGCCGGCTTAAGAGGAAAGGCGTGTGGAATATCTTCCTTACAAGGAATCAAGACCCAGACTTGTATCCGACTCATAGTAGAAGATAGGCTAGTCCTAATCCTATTTGGACTCCACATGTAACTTATATAAGGAGGGGCAGGGTACCCCAAAGAGGGACAAGCAAGAAGAAACAATCTCTAGGGTTAGACACAAAGAGCCGGCTTACCGGCGACTTCCTCATGATCATAATGAGACCTAGCCACAAACAGCATGTAGGGTTATTACCGGATGATGTTTCCCGGGGCCCGAAGCTGTCTAAATCCTTGTCTTATGTTGCGTGTCTCGATTCTGCCCAACCCCTCTCAAGCTACCACATAGATGCGTTGGCCTCGCGACTAAGTCCTCTCACTAAGGACATCTGATGTGACAATTCCACGACACAAGCCCTCCCGATGAACACGACCACGCATTCCGTTCCGACCCAGCCGGTTGGCTCCCCATGAACACGACCACGCATTCCGTTCCGACCCAGCCGGTTGGCTCCCCATGAACACGACGACGACGATGTTTCTCCGTTCCGACCCAGCCATGTACGTATGCGCGAGTAGGCGTTCGAGACCCTGCCCGTATGTACGTACGTGGCTGTATTTTCTTTCTTGCACCCTCGCCGCTGTACGTACGTGTACATGCTACGTGCGCGCCTCTACTACAACACGTGCGCGCCTCTACTACGACACGTGCGTGCCTCTACATCGACCAGTATGTACGTACACTTTCGCGACCAGAATGACAACGCTACGTACGCTTCGACCAGGTGGGTCCCGACTGTCAGGCACTTCCTTACCTGCGAAGATGTAGCTGGTGGATCCCAGCAGTCAGGGGGGCGAATCGTTTTGGGTTTTTTTTGCTCGAACGCACTTCCTTGCGTGCGAAGATGTAGCTGGTCGGTCCCAGCAGTCAGGGGGGAAACGTTTTTTTTTCGCGAAATACTGGTGGCCCGTCAGGTGGGTCCCTGCTGTCAGGTGGATGAATAATTATTTTGCGCGTAATAAGGAGGCACTTCCTTGCGGCCGCTGTGGACCCAGTTGTCAGCCTCTCCACGCACACTACTCTTCCGATGGAAGTCGGTCGTTGACCACATTGACCACGCCGTGCCGAGAGCATCACGGCGGTGGATGACGGCGAGGCCTAGGAAGGGGACGACGTGGAGCCGGGGAAGACGCAGCAGTGGATTCCCACGTGAAGAGGAGTACGAGGGTGAGGCTGCCGTCGCCGCAGAATAACAGGGGGTGTGGCTGAGTAGAGGGATGGCCTGGCCAGCGGTGGGAGTAGTAGGGGGTGGTGAGGCCTCTGCGGCATCATAGCCGGCCACGGGAGGCAGGAGCACGTGGCACGACCGGCGCTGCTTTAGGCGGCTGGAGCACGAAGACCAGAGTTTGAAGAGGCACTACGGTCGTTGGATGGACATCGTACGGTCACTGGAGCTACAGTCGTTCATATTGACTAAGTTGACAAAGCCCTCCGTCCCCGTAAACTTAGTAGGCCCACAAGTCAGCCTCCCACCAAGGTGAGTCCCAGCTAGCAGGGGGAGTATTCATTTTTTGTGCGTAATGAGGAGGTATTTCCGGTGGGTCCGAGCTGACAGCGGGGGGAACGTTTTTTTCATGAAATACAGAGCCCCTTCCGGTGGGTCCCAGCTATCAGGTGGAGGAATCATTATTTTACGCGTAATAAGGAGGCATTTTCCTGTGTGGGCCCCTACTGTCAGCCTCTTCCGATGGCTGTTGTTTGTTGACCATGTTGACCTCGCCGCACCGAGAGCACAAACGCGGTGGACGAGGGCGAGGCCCAGGAAGAGAACCACCTGGAGCCGGCGAAGCCACCGCAGCGGATGCCCACGCCGAGGGGAGAACGAGCGCTGACTGGTCGGCTGCGGGGTGAGGCTGACGTCCCCAGAAAATAACAGGATGTGTGGGTGGTTAGAAGTATATTCGGCGGCAAGACATCCAGCCACGGGAGTAGGGAGGCAGCAGTCCCCGGGCGCTGGTTTGGGCGGTACGGAGCAGAAGATCGAGATTGAAGAAGACGGCGGCCGTTGGATGGACATCCAACAACATCGCTGTGTGTTGACTAAGTTGACAAAGCCTTGCGTACGCGTCAAAAAAAAATTAGGACAGCGTGATCGTCAACCTAGTAGGCCCAGAAGTCAGCCTCCAAATCTGTGGAAAACATCATACAGCCCATTAGCCATTATTTTCAATAATTTACAGCCCATTTGCTAAGCCCATATTCTTTTTCTTAGCATTACAGACCATATATTCTGGGCACTGCTAAAAAATTCAACGAAATTTTGCATATTTCGGTGGGGTCCGAACTCTTTTAATCACAAAATTTTGAGTCACGTTAAAAATAGTTTTCAAAAAATTATATCAAAATAAAATTCAAAAAAAATTCTCCGCAAAAAAATGAATGAAATTTAGAATCTTAACTAGCAAGATGCCCGTTCGTTGCACGGAACATGAAGATGCATTTGTATGAGTAGTTTATCTTGTGGGAGAAAAGATGATATTTTAATGTAATTGCCAGTTAGCGTTGGTTTTTATAAGAGTGGAGAGTAGAGAAATCCTGAAAAATGATATTTTAATGCAATTGCCGGTTGGCTTTGGTTTAAAAATTTACAGCCCATTTCTTACAATTTATAGCCCGTTTTCTGGGGAAGCCCATTTCTTACTACTTACATCCCTCATCGTCTTGAAAGATTTGTAGCCCAGCAGCGCTGAGAAAAGCAAGTAGACCTCGGTTTTGGTATTCTCCAAAAAAAAGAACTGGGCTAGCCAATTTCAGAAAGAAAAAATATATCAACTGGGCTCTTCATGTGCTTAATAAAAGCGTAAGAGTGGGCTAGACGGGCCACAGCCCGCGTACAGCGCGCAGTTGAGCTCCGTATCTGAAACTGAAAAACAACTGGGCGAGCTGCTTGGTCCCTGGTGTTATCCGCTCGTTGTGTAATTTTCTCGTTTATTGACTACATTGACAATGGCGTGGAACCTAGTTGTCAAACAATTAGGAGGAAGTGTTTTTTTGGCTTGTAATAACGAGGCACCTGCTATGAAATGCAATGACCCTGGTGGGTCCCTACTGTCAGCCTCTCCACGTACAGTCATCTCCTGATTCCTCTTGGTTGTTGACCATGTTGACAACGCCAAACGGCGGCGGGCACAGCGAGCTAACCAAGGCGGAGAACGACAACAAGGCCTCGGACGGGAATGAACAGCAGCCATGGAAGATGCGGCAGTGTAGTGGCAGGTGGAGGCGAGTACGAGGGCAACAACATGCAAGTCAAGCATACAAATGGTACAAAAAGCCCAAGGATTAATTATTCATCAAAATTTTAGACAAAACCCAGATTGAACATGATAGTAACATCTAACCCAACCACTCTTTTTTGCAGTCACAAACAAATGGATCGGTCTGATCCATAAAATCAACATCCTGTGCAAAAAAATTATTTCAGGATGTCTACAACTTATTGTAAATATAAGCCGAGCACGTTTAGAAGCCCATTTGTCCACCTGAAACTTCTTTTTTTGCTGTTCAACATGTTCGTCCATGAGAAATCTCTTGCTGTAAAAATTAAGCCTCATGGACAATAGTAACCTCGCATTCAACAGGAAGAATGTGACAAAGCTTCTGTTTGCCTGGTTGGATCCATATTGTCCCATCGTTATTGTCCTCAAACGAATGTCATGAGAACTGAGAAAATCCTTGTGCTTATTACGCCAGCGATTGGTTATATGTTTTTCTCCATGTGGTTCTTCCTAAGTAGACATGAAGATTGAAAACAGTTAAGGTCTAAAAAAAGAGTATGACGAAAGAACGACAGCTGAACAGTTAATTCTAGTACAATATATACGGGCTTTCAATGTGCATGAAATCATCACCTCTATGTATAAATTCTCCAGAGATCGAAAGCATCACAGCAAGCCAATAATTATGTCCAGATCAAAACTATACATTCTGATATATATGATCTTGACAGAATCCAGCAGCATTGATAGGCTATCAATGGACGAACTCTTCATTGAGCATATAACATAATATTAGTACCCAAATTGTACTCCAAGATGATATAAAACTTATGCGCACAAATGAAAAATGCAGCATATGATGAAAAATGTGTAGATGATAATATACGGTACCTGAAAAAGTGAGGAGCCAAACACCAACTCCTTGTGATTATTAAACGGGTCACCCAAGGTCTCCAGTTTGGGCGCAGAGACGACAGTTATTTCTGAAGGTGTATAAAAACTATGAAGGAGCAACCTTTCAAGTGAAGGGGCATCTTCGATGATGAGCTGCTGTCCTTTAAAACAAATTCCAATGCTTTTAAGGTGAGGCGACTTTATTTGGAGACAACTGATACCGATTTCTATTCCCAAAACAATCAACAAGCGCTCCAGGGCAGGGCAACTGGAGTGGATGATGCTGTGCAGTGAGGCCTCCGACAGATAAACCACCACAAGCAAAAGTTTTTTTAGCAGTGGGAGTCAAAGCATTTGTACCAGATCGTCTAGTAGATAGCACAGGGTGAAGGTGGTGGTGTGGAGAGAGGAGGAAAACCGCGAGATGGACAACGGTGGTGTGGGCACGAATTTTTGGTATGTTCGTGGTATGAAACTTTCGTGGTAATGGTAGAACTCAAAATGCTGGAGTTTTCCGAATTCAGGGGATGTCAGCCAAGCGTCCACCTTGCCGGGTATGGACAGCATGTAGCTTGTCGGGATGCAGAGGCATTGAATGGGGCCCTGCTGGTGAGAAGAGACGATGGCTCTGATGAGACCAAATTCAGGAAGGACAGATATCTGACGACAGTCGAGATTGAGGGGCGCGGTGCGCATAGAGGGCGCCACCGAGTTGAGAGGACTTGTGTGCGGCAGCAATCCTTGGTGGGGAGAAGCGAGATGATCTCCTCAAGGATGACGCCAGGGAGATCGCTGATGCAGTCCACCGGAGATTCTACCGGTTCCTCAGATCCGGGTGGGGGGGGGGCTCGCCGCTTCTCCCCGCGCTACCGGGTGCGGGATCTACAACCGGCGTCGCCGCTGGCAGGAGCCTCATCTTCTTGGCGCTGGGGCCAGCCGACTCCATTTTCCTTGTGGGCGTCGCGCCGAGCTCACGGGTTTGAGCAGAGTAGCCAGAGATGAGCCTAGTGGCAGTGCGAGTGGGGAAGAAGGAGGGCTGGGGATTTCTGTAGGAGTGGAAGAAGAGGAGCAGGCGTTTTCTGTACGAGTGAGGAAGAAGGTGAGCGGGGTTTTCTGGACGAGTGAGGAAGATTGGGGAGCGGGGGGAATTGGGTGGGGAGACGGAAGCGGGAGAGCGAGCTGTTCGTGTTTATAAGGCCCGCTGCACTAACTACTCGCTTTTTCCCAAGAACCGCTCTCTTATTTTGCGTTGCTGCATTGGAGCTGGCGCATGGGCTTGGCTGACTGGCCATGCATGCAGGATGCATGTGCCCGCCGGCCACTGCATGCGCCTGGTTTCTTACTAGGTCTATTTAATAGGGTGGTTATGGAGTAAATTAAGGAGATTTATTTTCTCTGTGTGCATCCACCAAATTAGAGGATACGGCATCGATGCGCACACTCAAATTAAACTAACATTCAGAAGAACAAAAGTTCAGCATGTCTATGCATCTCAATGATTCACCATACTATAACCAATATACAAAGCTGTGAGAAGGTGTGGAAATAAAGAAAAACGGTCGATGCTTCTCTGAGCAAAGGGCCTCCCTCCACACGCATTAATTTCCTGGGCATGCTTGTTTCTACTCAATGTTGCGAGCACTTTGAGCATGTTGGCAACTCCACAGCTAGCTAGCTGCCTCATCTTGCAATTGATGCTGACACATTTGCAGCAAACACATGAGGCAATAGAGATGACTCAACATGGGGTCCATATTGTGTAGTTCCCCTGATATCATATTCATTGTCCTGAATCTGAAAAGATAGGAAAACAGTAGCTATACTTAAATGGTGTTGCAAAACAGTAGCACATATCAATAGCTCGGCATGACAAAACACGATCATCTGGACGACGGGATACCGACCTGCACGAGGAAGATTACATATAATTTCATAAGTCCTTGGTTGATTTCCACCTTGGCTGCACCGCTTGTTTGCTCCTCCACACATGACAGGATCGTTCCGCCGCATTCAGCAAGTCAACGCATTGAATAAGATAATTTCATCTTGCGGTGGTCATTGTACCTAGTTACGAATGTAGGAATACCTGGAGCACCATGAGGTTAGCTGACAGCAGGTAGATGCAGCCATATAAATTTTGTGCGGTGCTACCAAAATTTAGGTTTGTATCCCTTCCCGTTATGAGAATTCTTCTTGAATTTGGTAGAATGTGACGGCTTGAACTTTGCATCAAACTTGCCTTTCCCCTGAGATTTGTTCTTGTTGTTTTGGGGCTGGTTGGGCTGGAAGTTCTTCTCGTGTACCCTGTGGGCACTAGAAGCTCCCTCAGCGACCCGAGCACGTGTGTCTTTTGCTCTCGCCTTCTCCTAAAAATCAAGAGTGCTAATGAGATCCAAAACAGAAAACTCATGTCTCTTGTTTTTCAGAGAAGTAGCAAAATCGTTCCACGAAGGTGGAAGCTTGGTAATGATGGTCCCAGCAACAAATTTGTTCGGCAACACACACTTAAAGTACTCAAGTTCCTTAGAGAGTGACTGTATCTCATGAGTCTGCTGAACAACAGAGCGCTCATCAGCCATCTTGTAGTCACAGAATTGCTCCATGACGTACAACTCGTTGCCAGCGCCTGAGGGCCCAAACGTGGCCTCGAGCGCAGCCCACATGTCTTTGCTACTGTCAAACGACATATATGAATCCACAATGGAATCGTCAAGAACACTCAGCAGGGCGGCTTTGAAGAGGGTATCCATGTTCTGAAAAGCTTCCTGCTATGTAGGATTAAGATCGCACTCAGGCTTACCCTTAGTGGCGTCATAGCGATACATGATCTGAAACCAATATACTGCTCTTCAGCGCCACCTTTTATATTGCACCCCCTTAAAAGTAGGTGGCTTCAAAAGCGCAGCAAAACCACTCGGAGTAAATTGCCTGTGATCAGGTTTTTGGATTGGATTGTTGAATATATGAGCAATTTAGTATGAGATTTAATCTGAATCAGTAGTAAATAGATCATGACGACAATTGCAAACATCAAAGTAATGATGCGGACTAAACCAGGAGGACAGAATCACATACTGTACAGCGGGAGAAGAACCGATGTGGTTGATGTTGTCACTCATGTCGTTGATGAAGAGGTTACCGAGGTCGGGGAAGAAGGTTGTCGTTGAGGAAGTCATCGCTGGCAGCGATCCGCGATAGTGTGCTCCCCAAAAACCTGATCGCCTCTCCCGTACAGGATCACGAAAGGCGGGGTTCGGAGGACTGCTGTCCCTTCTCGCGGTGCACGCCGGAAGGAGGGCTGGAGAAGAATTGTGTGGCGGCGCTAAGATCTGGAACGGTGCGAAACCATATGACACATTGACGGCTAGGGTAGAGCATGTCAGGCCGGTCGTGCGCGTATAATAGTAGGCCTTTGGCCCCCAAACCCCACGTCCAAGTCAATAATAGCTCAAAAAAAGTCAATAATAGCCTCACCAAGGTTTTTCTAAAAAAACGTAGTAAAGGCGTCCGTTAGTCCCTTTAGTATAAATACAATATCAGTCATAATGGCCCCACCTTTTGTCTCACAAAGTATGTTGGAGTACAACCGGCTACACGTTTATAATACGCTTCTCTTCTCTCCCCTCTTCTCTCTCCTTCAACTAAGCACAAATACTATATTTAAATCCTTATAGTCTGCTTATGTCATCTAATTGTAGTACTTGCTCTAAAAGTTACTATCCATTGTGTAGTCTGAAATGCCGGGCGTGCCGCGGGCGGTGCCCTCGGTCGGTGCACCGCTTCAACGACGGAAGCAGTGAGAGGTCGCGTCGCCCTGACTTGCCATCAATGTGGAGCGGCGGGCTCAGCTGGCGCCGGGCGGGAAGCGTGCGCGGGAGGGGGAAGGGGTTTTTGTTTGGCCAAGAAGGTGAGAAGCCAACTTGGGATCGGTCCGGACGGGGAAATATCATGTGCTCCCATACTCTGCATATGACACTAGTCTATGTTACTACTCCCTCCTTTCCGGTTTATAGAGATGTTTAGAGTAACATAGTAATATGTTACAAAGACAAGTTACTCCCCACTATGACCAGCCTTGGCCTCTCCCAGTGCTCCACCATGTATAGCTGCTAAGCCTGCCACGTAGGCATAAAATATGATGTGGCACCAATAAACTAAGCACCTATGCATTGAAGACTTGAGTTATTAAGCCATTTAATGCACTTAGCACCTCATCTAAAGAGCATTAATAGTATAGCCAGCTGCTGGCTATAAGTCAGTGCCATGTCATCTACAGCCCATCTTATAGTCAGCATGTACAATAATAGATCAAAAGAGTGTACTACTACTTTTTTGTTCTGTGGCCCACCTTTCATTCTCACAAAGTGCCTAGGAGCACGTGCTAGAGCTGGCTCTTCACGAAGAGCCCGCTTACCTTCTCTCTCCTCTTCTCTTTCCGCCAACTAAGCAGAAATATACTATAGTTTATTCCTTATAGCCCGCTGACTCAGCTCTATTGTACTTGCTCTAAGAACATCTAAGCACTTACTAGCACCCCCTTGACCGTGGACCTTGACGGTGCACGTCACCTTGTGTCTCATAATTTTCCTCGTCATCATCTGAGTCCTAGAAGATCTCACCCACATCATCATTAGCATGCAGCCGCCTTGATAGACAACGTGCGCAGAAGGAGTAGAGGCGACTGGGGACGCACCACCACCACGTCGTGGGCACTCCGTATGTGCTCGTGTGCATGCAGCGTGCGTGTTTTTCCATCGGTGCTAGCTCTAAGGCCGAGGCTGCGGTCGTCTTCATCTCCGACTAGTAGTTGAGAAACGACGGCAAAGAGGTGCTGCAAGAGATGCGTATGCACCATTGCGTGTGAGCTTCGCCGTAGCACGACGAACCGGACGTCGCCGCGGATGGCGCACGCCTCCATGCAGCCGAGTGTGTGCGCATGCATGTGTTATTCACGTGCATTCTGCGGCCGAGCGTGTGTGCATGCACGTCTTGTGTACGTGTGTTGTGTGCTCCATGCTGTGCGCATATGTGCATGAGTTGGATCGGATGGAGTTAGTGCGTTGGCTTGTGTACATGCGTGGCTTGTTGCGTGGTTATCAATAATTCAATATAAACTACTCCCTCCGTTCCTAAATATAAGTCTTTCTAGCCATTTCAAATAGACTACAACATACGGATGTATGCAGACATATTTTAGAGTGTAGATTCACTCATTTTGTTTTGTATGTAGTCCCATATTGAAATATCTAAAAAGACTTATATTTGGGGACGGAGGGAGTATAAAACATCTTCAACTTAGCATCCTGATGTACCGTTTCTAGTGGTTAGCGAAAAGTTCATGTTCTTTTAGTTGTTTATAGGTGGGCAGGCGGCAAAAAACAGGGGAAAACGTGCAAGGTTCCTTGCTCCTCCTCGGTCGTCGGGAATCTATGCTCTTCAACTCTTTTCTTTTATGTGAGCTTTTTTCATCCTTTTCCCAACACGCGAGACATCTAGCATCAAGGTGCACGTGTCATGCAAGAAAATGGAGATAATCAGATAAGCAGTGCGTAAGTGAGTCGTGCGGGGGAGAAAGCGGGGGGAAACCTTTTTCTTAAGTGAGTCGTGCACTTCGATGGCACCTACGCAATATTTTTTCTCCTCGATGGGATGTGAATAGTGCACGTACTCAACGACGGAGCACGGGATGGTAGCAATGACATGGTCAGCCCTTTTTTGGAGAGAGTACGTACTACTAGTAAATAACTTTGATGTGTCCCATCAACTCACAGAACGACGAGAAGATTGATTACACCTTCTCCCTCGCCAACGCGTGCGCGGTGGCTCGCAGCACGAGGAGAAACTTTTGCTTACAAGCGGTGGACGTGCAGCAGTTCATTTGGTGTCAGATTGCCAGAAGCACTACTGTAGAACCATCGACTTCTGGAAGAGGCGAAGAGCCAAGCGCAAGGTCACCTACTAACCTTAGGCTAGGCATAGTGGGATTAACATAAGTAGGGGTACCTCCTTTTTTTATTGTAGAAACAACCACACGCGAATATCAATGTGCTAGTTATGTAGAACAAATTTCTTGCAGTCCGTGCTCAGCCCTCCTCTATCTCTCCTCTCAGCCAACCAGCGGACGCGCGGAGCCCATCGTCTGTTTGCTCACATGCGGCCCCACATGTAAGTGGAAACGCAAGAGGACCCACTGAACCTGCACATCTTTCACCTCGACGTGCTGGCGATGAAAAACAAATCCAATAAAGATCTTCAGTGGCCGCTTTTGGAGTTACTCAAGAGTAGTAAGATTCTATTTACAGTTTAACCCAAGATGTACATCTCGTGGCTTCAACTTATCAACTACTACCTCCGTCCGGGTTTATTGGTCCTCATTGTATTTCGTGTCAAATTTTGACCATAGATTAAACTAAAAAAATGTTTACGCATGTTACCAAACATTATATTTTTGAAAACTATGTTCAAATACGTATCCAATGAGATAATTTTTCTTGACATGCATTAACATTTTATTAGTTAAATCCTTAGTCAAAATTTGACACAAACTACAAAGGGGACCTATAAACCAGGACGGAGGTAGTACCACTCTATTTTCTTTCATGATATGACCTGGATGCTGGATGTCCCATGTGTCGGCAAAAGGAGGAAGAACCCGACCAAATCTTCGGTTGTGCTCTCGGATTAGACTAGTTGTGCTAACTTAAAAAATTTATTGTGTACTCCCTCTGTTTCAAAATACTTGACTTCCATTTGTCCAAAAATGGATGTGCCTATATACTAAAACATGTCTAGATACATATATATTTTGACAAATACTACCTCCGTCCGAGTTTATTGGTCCCCATTATATTTCGTGCCAAATTTTGACCATAGATTAAACTAACAAAATGTCTACGCATGTCACCAAACATTATATTTTTGAAAACTATGTTCAAATACGAATCCAATGAGATAATTTTTCTTGACATGCATTAACATTTTGTTAGTTAAATCTTTAGTCAAAATTTGACACAAACTACAAAGGGGACCTATAAACCAGGACAGAGGTAGTAGAAGGCATGTATTGTGCAACGGAGGGAGTAGAATGGATGCATGTTTTTGTATTGGGAAGAAGAGTACATCCATATATTGATAGAGCGTTGGAGTTGGCCTTACAAGTGGGACCGCAGTTGAGGAAACCGACTATCGGCAAACACCCACCTCGCCCGTTGCGCGATGGCTGAGTTAGAGAAACGATGAGGTTGAAGAGATTGCTCTAGCACGGACTCCAAGAAATATGGTGTCAGATGGAAGTTGTGCTGGTGGCGTGTGTCGTACTCCTGGACGTGAATACTTGTTCTGGCCCATGCCACCCTACTACTCCTACTACTTACTATATAGTACTAGTATTGAGGATTCGAGGTGCTGGTTACGTACAATATGGCTACAGTAAAAACACCCGCACGATGCACGAAGCATCTGAAGCTAGTACAAATAGTGTACTACTATTGTTGATTGGCCTCATCCGATAACCTGTTGCAATGCACGTACAATTATGTATTCGAAAAATATTTTTTGCCTCGTCGCACCACTCACTCACAGAAGCAACTCGAAAGCCATTCATAAATTTGGTAAGTTTATCACAGGCATATCATTTTATTACATACAACAGGTCATCAACCCACATCGACAACGAGGATACATTATAAATACTAAAGTTTTCACACACAACAAATAACAAGCAATGAAATGAACTTCAACTCAACCATTCCTCGGCGTTGGAAACGCTTGCTTTGAACCACAAGTGATTCTCTGGGACGGGGCATCTATTGTCGATCTCGAGACCAACGCAGGACTGATCATCCAGGCTGAAGCAGCCTACTATATCAGTACCAGGGTAGGGAACCACGCTAATGTCCGAGGTATAGACACAGTTGCTTCTCATAAATGGTGCTAGTAACGTTGTGTCAACAGCAGTTGGATCGCCTTTCACCATCATCGGATAGTTTTGTCCAAGGAAGAGCGAGTTTTCTCCAAGACTATCAATTCTGTACCAGGGAGAAGGTGTTGGCGCTAGCACACTAGTATCCATCCCGAATACCATGCAACGGGTGTTGGAATAGGTCCGGAGAGTGCGACCATGGGAGACTACACCTGCTTCCTTAGCAGTAACATCATCAGTGGGTTGTATACACACACGAGAAGAGGTGATCCATCGAAATTAGTTGCCAGGCGCCAACGAGTATATGGGCGCTGCTCGTCCTCATGCTCGTGATCATCACCATCGTCATCTCCCCCTTGGTTATAAAATTTTTCAAGTATAGATGGTGGAATGTTCACATGACCTTCGAAACACAAGAAGAAGGTTAATTAGTAAAGGGAAACTTGCTAACCCGCATGCATGTGGATGAAACAATTATAATTACGGTGGAAGACAAACGTACCGAAATCATAACCATTCCATGCAAAAACAGTGTCACGAGTGGTGGCAGCAAACACAAGGCCCTCGTATTGAATTGCATCACAGTACTCATGTGTGTACAGAAACTGATTTTTGAGCAATGTCCATCGAGTCAAACCAGCAATGACAGCAACAAGCTTGTCGAAGATAGCAACAACTTCATAGTTGTTGTAATTCCAAGAGCGGGTGGGAACTCGAGAAATTGCTATCTTCCGTAGAAGACAGTCACCATGATTGTATTTTAACGTGCATACAATATCGGTGTGCTCAACCTCTGGGCAGTCTGCTGAGATTTTTGGAAGTGGAACCCGGTCACGAGTGTACACATTCACAAGTTCCCACTCGCAGTTGGACCCAATGTAAACAACCAAATCTCCATTTGCGCCTGCCCAAGCCTTGCCCTCAAGCGATGGCATCTTAACATCATATGTATCATTATCAAGCGGCATCAACTTGCACAGGACGAGGCCTCCGTTGTGTGGCGCCGATCATCGTGGTCACGGCGAAAAGATAGGGGAGATCAAACCGCTCCTTGACTCTTGGGTTCCTTGTAATGATGTTATTAGTTGAGTCAAGAATGGGCTTGAACTAACCTGCCATGCTAGCCGAGGTGATGACGTCGCACCGATCAATGAGTTCCTCCACCATGTCATCTTTCAGATCGGGGCAAGAATAACGGGGTCGTTTCCGTCCTATTCCCTCCATGGAGAAGACGATCGAACAATGGCAGAAGAAAGGGTGAAGGGCTGAAGGAAAATGGAGGAGGGAGAGGAAGAGCGTGCGACAGCAGTTCCAAATCGAGAGGGAAAGGCGAAGAGTCGGTGGACGGTTGCCAGTTTGCCACGGTTCACGAAGGGGCGCCCCGGCCTACACGTCGGTTCGGAAATACTCCTACTACTCGTCATCGTCTCACTGATATGTTGGAATGGGACCACATGTCAACGAAACATGGTGTGTAATTTCTCGTGCAAAATGCGATCTGGCCGCGTTGGCCCGAGGTGCCGCATTAGTTGTTTTTTTTTTGAAAGTTTGCCCCATTAGTTATCGACCTTTATTTTTTTTAACATGCAATCTGAATGGATAGCTCCTGTGGTCATCACACGTGAGCGGATATAGTGATGGTTGATTCGCCCGAGCAACTTATTACTGTGGGAATATGGGAGTACCAGCGGATTCAAGGAACAGAGAAATGATGGTTGCTTCGTCCGAGCAACTTACTGTGGCGAAGGTGGGGCTCTGTGATTTGACTGCTCACTAGTCATTACTACTGCGGCGCAACGACCGGGGTGAATCTTTCTGGCATTGCTATCAATCCTTCAGGATTTGTTTATATGTACGCATAATTTTGATGAAATTGTACTGTGATGCTATGAAGGTTTCAACTCTGGTTCCCGCAGAAAAAAAAATGTTTCAACTTAGGATTCATGTGTCTTGCCTCGAGATTATCTCGTTACAACATTCCATCAAATACAAATGAAACTACCATCTATAGTCGGGTTTGTAGTCGTTGAAATTGCACATCTATAGAAGCTGAAATCATTGTTATTATTATTGTGAGGAATCATGATACAAGTTGTTTTTGCTGGTTGATAATGCCCTGCAATTAGCTTCTCTGAATTTACATGTTCTGAATTCAGGAGCTGCAGTACAGAACGACAGAAACCCAAATATGCACCATAATGGATAGGTTCTACACCATAATGAATAGGTTCTGTAGGCGCAGACACTGCAAAATCGAGCAGTTATTGTGTAATATACAGAAATTTGCACATGCGGTTAGACATCCAGGTAATAAATACAAACCTGTTTAATAATTTCTCAATTCAGAGCCTTGTATCATGGTAAAACATATACTGTTTTGAAACTTGAGTGGCTAGTGGTTTAATTTGGAGTGCACTTGGCCTGGACATAGGAGGGTGGCTTACCCCTGCTCCATGAAAAAGTGCTATGAAATGAGGTGAGGTACATATTCAGACTGAAAGTTAAACAACGTGCCAATGCTACAAGGGGACTGTTTAGCAGAATAAAACATGACAGCATTAACCTATCTGTTTCAGCCTGAGTTGCTATGCGTTCCTAGACCTAAAATGTCGCTGATTCCCAGTGTCAGCGTTCGGTACTGATTGGCTTCACACTGTATTGTAGATGATTCTGATTTGCCTGAGTTGCTATGGGCTTGTCACGAGCCAGCAGTCCGAGACATCTATTACACTGATAATAACATGCGGTGTTGCTACCTAAAATGCAACATGCATGAGGTCTGTTGTCACCCGCATGCACTGTTGTCAACGAATTTCCTAGTGTTTTATTATTGACCTATACTTCTCCCCATGTTATTAATATACGCAGGGTTGCAAGTTGTTCATTCGGGAAGACCTCCTCAACAACTACGCTGAACTGAATGAACGTACTGGATCATGGTGGTTTTCTTGCTCTTACTGATTCATTATGTGCTTATGGTCCATCAGGAAGCGTATGAACATTCAGATCAATTATGGAAACATGATCGATCAATTCCATGTAACGTACAATTGGCACGGGCATGCATGGCCGCTATGAGAAGGATTAGCACGAGAATAACTGCAAGTATGTTCATTCACACAAACATAAAGAGAAGATGGGCACGTAATCATGCAGTAGAGACTAGGCCAGTATGATAACAACAAGAGTCAACACTGATGCATCTTCTAAATTCCAATCTCACAAAATTCTTTACAAACCACAACCCAGTGCTTGCTTGAAGCTCAACCTGCAAAAAAGCAGGACAACCACACCGAGAGAGTGCCCTTGGCGTCCTTTTCTTGTCGGTTTCATCAAAGTGCTTTACTTCACAATATCCTTGTTTGCAGCACACAAACGTCCTCCGGTATGCATTTTCCTTGTTTCCCTTATATTTCAGATCGCCCTTTCTAACACCAAACCCTTTGTTCTTCACATACCCTAAATAGAACTTGTACGCTTCGTTCTCACTTTTAAATGCCCGCCTGACCATCGAGTCGTACTCCATAAATTCATCTATCAAGATGCCTTCACCAGCCATGCCGATATCCTGCCATAAGAAACAGCAAAACCTGTTACATATTTACATGAAAGAAAATACGCTGCAACTAAAAAAAATTAATTATGCATTGTCAACGATTATCATCTGTAACTAAACCAGTAATCTCTGACATCCTTACTAATTTTCTGAGCAGCCAAGAATCCTACTGGCCATAGTAATTTAACCCATCGTTTTCATGTTCTAAGAAATCTGTATTATGTTCTTGTAAGAAGTAACATGCATCCCACAATATCAAACTCATAATCTGAGAGCATTTTACTCACAGTACAAACCCTTTGGTTGCCAGCCATCACAATTTATTGTCTGTTCTCAGTTCTCACGCACTACTATTCGTTGCTAGGAAAAATGAGAAGAACTAGAAACCTCTCACACACTACTAATCCAGCATCCACACGCACACAAAACCCAGCAGCCATTTTCGAATACGTATTGCGTGCACAGCCAGCATCCATGTGCGCCCAGCTAGGTGTTTGGGGAGCACCAAAGGCAACGTATCTATGCGAGGGATCTCAACCACGACGCACGGAGGAACCGATCTCGGGCGCCGTCCGAAGATCCTGCGATGGAGAGAGAGGGCCGCCGGGCGGCGCGGGCCTGCTGCGCCGTTGAAAATCTTGGGGCCCCGTCCAGATCTTGCGGCGGCGACCGCAGGGCGGGAGACGGAGCAGCCGCCCCTGTGCGACTCAGGCGACGGTGACCGCAGGGCGGGAGAAGTAGAGGCTGCCCCTGTGCGACTCAGGTGACGGCCGCCGGGCACCTAGGCGGCGGCAAAAAAATGAAGAACAAATGACGAGGGAAACCTACGAACTAAGACAGGGCAATTCTTTTCCAGCTGTGATTACTTCGTTGTTAATCATTGCAATTACCCATATTATTAATTAATAACATTATCATTAAGAAATGACTAATCTACCCTTACAACCAATTACTTAAATGTCCTCAAGAGAAAAAAACTGGGATCAATAATGACCATTGGATCAATTATATACTACCCACTATTTATAGGAGTATGATGCACCGTAAAAACTCTCTAGATTTGTTCCTAACATGTTGATCATACTGGGATTTCCAAAATTGTGTGGCTGATGTACGTCCTTGTTGCCCTTCTCCAGGTACACCTTCTTCTCTAGGTTCACACCCCTCTCCCATGGCTGCCTTCCTGGCCTGTCTTTGATCTGCAATTTCTTCTTCTCCCTTCCCTTCTTCCATGGCCGCCGGCCCTAATTTTGTTTCTGTGGCTGTGTGTTAGGTGAGATTTATGCTGTCATGTAGGAGGGGTGGAGAGGGTTTCCCTTCCTTTCCCGTGCGTAGCAAGTTGATGGCAAGCAGGGAAGTTGTGGCCAGCTGTTAGCTGTGGTGGAAACCGGGTCAGGGTTTTGCCCGACCTGTTTTTGCTAAAATACAGAAAATAAAGTGGCTGGTGGGATGGTTTTTTGGGACATACAGGTGTCATCTGTTTATTTGCTAGGAAATTTGAATGTTGTCAAATTGAAAAACAGTCGAATGTTAAATAGACAGTCAAGGGAAGCAGAGCAATGAGCAGAGGAAATGTCCATATACTTTACTGAAAGTTAAGAGCTCACCCTCTGCTGTCACCGACGTAGGAGCCACGGCCGGCGCCGGCGCTCCAGAGCTCGCAGACGTTGCTGGAAGCTGCACGTTCACCGGGCCATTGATGAAGGGCTTGGTCTCGTACTCGAAGCTGCATCGGGGACCAAGAAGCCTGCCCCCGATACTGTCCGTGAACTGCACCGGCAACTGCGCAATCAACTGAGCGAGGCAGTCCCGGCACCGGCCGGGCGTCAGGTCGGGGGTGCACTGCGCCTAGCCGTACACCTTGGGGAACTCCCGGTCGAGGTCGGCTTGGCCGGTGGCGTACCGCCGCGTGGAGTTGTAGGCGGCGTAGTCCGCGGTGCCGTTCATGAGCGTGGCCACGACGCGCTCGTACCGGCCCGGCTCCGACGTGGCGTTGGCGTCGTTGCGGACCGTGTAGGTGAGCTCGATGCCCAGGGGCCCGGAGTCGTCGGCGGAGAGGAACTGCACGTCGGAGTAGCGGAGCATGCAGGCGTCGTAGTAGATGACGGCTTCCTTGGAGCCGGGGCACACGTTCGGGAGGTTGGCGAAGGCGTTGACGAGGCAGCTGGAGCAGGCCCTGGAGCTGGCGCGAGGGCCGAGACCTTCTCCGGGACGGCGCCGGCCTCGGCGGTGGCGAAGAGGTTGGCAACGCCGAGGCGTTCTTGGGGAGCGCGGCGGCGACGAGGTTGAGGTTCGCCTGGTACACGCTCTTGTCGTCATATTCGCCGCTGTCGCCGCACACATACCACGGCTCTCCTGCGGCGTGGCCGCCGGGCGCGAGCAGTGTGAAGGCAACGATGAGCACAGACAGGGCGAGACGATGAGCCGCCATTGAGCAGCATGGTGGACGGAAAAAAATTCTATAAGACCAAGTCTCACGGATTAGCAGGTAAGACCCATCCTGATGGATGACACATGGCATTCATAAATCGTAAAGCATTTACCCCACCCCTTCCTGAAATCAGGGGAAAGATTAGATGTTTTGTGATTTGTGAATCTCACGTGTCATCTATTAGGATGGTCTCACCTGCTTTATAATTTTTTTCCACTGTAGGCTAACAACGGTAGCTTTTGGAAACGAGGAAAATTAATAGTAAGTTACCGACCATGGCAATTGGGAGTCGCCATCCACTCAGTGCAACTAGGGAGGGTCGTGTTTAATTTCTCAACGTTTACATGAAGCAGCTGGACCTTTAATTTCCCTAGATTTAACATTTTTTCCACAAATTACTATCTCATTTAACAATTTTTAACTCAGACTATTCCATTTAGCAAAAGTCTTGCTGGTTTTTACCTCATTTAGATAAGGGAGCGTCTAGCTGGCGGCGCAAGCGCGGCCGACGCCTGGTCGCGGCACATCTGGTCCTATCGTATACTAAAAAGGGCAAAATTACTGTAATACAAAAAGCTAAAAAAACACTGCTAATTAATCATTTTATGTAGAAATTTTTCACGTGATGAATGCATGCATATCGCTGCATTAATGTTTCTCATGTTCGTTCCTTGTGCTTTCAAAATTATAAAAGACATATCTTCTAAACCGCGTGTTGAAATTAAGATCCGTTGTTATCGTTAAAACTCTCGCGATGTGCACTTCAAAAATAGACCCTGTATGGGGATGTTTCGACGAACTAGTCTTCCTACCAACTAAACATCAACGCGTGTGCAACTAGACTACATTGCCGCGCCAACTGAGCATTTGTGTGTGTCAATAGTCTTGTCAACTAAACATCAATATATGTGCAACTAAACTACATTGTCACGCCAACTGAGCATATGTGTATGTAACTAGTTCTGCCAACTAAACATCGATTGGTGTGCAACTATACTATATTGCCGCGCCAACTGAGCATATGTGTGTCCCAAATAGTCCTGCCAAATAAACATCAACATTTGTGCAACTAGACTACATTGCCGTTCCAACTAAGCATATGTGCGTGTAACTAGTCCTATCAACTAAATATCAATGTGTGTGCAACTAGACTACATTGCCGCGTCAATTGCGCATGTGTGTGTGCAACTAGTGTCCTGCCAACTAAACATCAATGTGTGTGCAACTAGACCAAATTACAAGTCAACTGAGCATATGTGTGTGCAACTAGTCTTCCTGCCAACTGAACATCAATGTGTGTGCAACTAGACTACATTACAAGCCAACTAAACATCAATGTATGTGCGACTAGTCTTCCTGCCAACTAAACATCAATGCATGTGTAAAAAAACTGCCACCCAAAACAAAAAATTTCATCAGAAACAAAAAATTAGGTTGGCTATTTTTAACATGAAGTTGGCTAGTTCAATATAATAGGTTGTACAAGGGTAGCTATCCCGGTTGCACAAATGGCTAAAAAACATTCACACAAAATTGACCCTAAGACTCCTAACTATGTTGTCGTGTGTGTGCAACTTCGACAGTTGTTCAGGCCAACTATCTAGCAGTCATTGTGCAATTTTGACTGCTTCCTCAACCATCTGCGTAGATATGAGTGTGCACTATTGCTTGTTCGCCCCTAAATCAAATCATAGATTGTTGTTTGATATCAAGTGCCTAGAACTCGTGTGCTACTACACTATTCTACTCGAATATGACCAGAAGCTAGCAATCAATTAACAAGCTATGGGCTATAAAGCTAGAAGTATCACATATGAGCATTTTTCCTAATCCCAGCCATTGCGAGTGTATTTAGCTTTAGGATTACATCACCTACGGAGATGGGGGTTACAGGAAGGAGAGATTGGAGGAGGCCGGAGTGCGTACGGGCTTCGATTTGGTCAGCGAAGAACTCCATTTCCTAGCCCCCGTTGTCTTCGTATCGTTGCATCGAGGACGAGCTCCCTTCCCCTGCTCCTTCTCCTCCGGCTGCTTTGGCTAGATCGAAGCCCGTGCTTCCTCCTCCCCCAGCCGCTGCAGCCATGCCCGGCAACCAAGCAATGGCCATTCCGCTCGGCTTGACTCCTCGCCGGTGCCAATCGCCACCAGCGACCGGCTCAAGCTCCTAGACTCCACCGCCGCCCTGCTCCGGCAGCTCGCTGTAGCCGCCCAAGCGTCCGCCTCGGACCCCGTTGGCGTTGTCTTCCCTTGCACCAATTTCCAGAAGAGTTCTATGGTGCCCATTCGCTGCAACCATCTTGATTTGGGCCGTCTAACCCAAAGTTTGCCGGCAATACGGGCTTCATTCCCCTTGCGATACTTGGGGCTGCCCCTCTCCGTTTGGAAGCTTAAGTTGATGGACCTTCAATTTCTCGTGGACAAAGTTGCGAGCAAGTTATCAACTTATGATGGTTAAAACATCACCACCATCGAGCGAACGATCCTTGTCAAGTCCGTGATCACATTCCAAGTGGTCTACCCCGCCACCCCGCTGGTCATTCCACCAACCATCCTTCTCAATGTGAACAAGCTCGAGAGAGCTTTCTTATGGTCTGGTTCGGACAAGACGACGGGGGCAAAATGCAAGGTGAATTGGGAGATTGTTTGCCGGCCTCTTGAGTATGGGGGGCTTGGGGTTCTCAACACCGACAAGTTCACTCGGGCTCTCAGGTTGCGGTGGCTGTGGTATGAATGGAAGGATGCCACCAAGATGTGGGTGGGGATGGGAAACCCATGCGACGAGGAGGACCTCAACTTTTTCTATGCTTCCACCACCATCATCGTTGGTAACGGCGCGAAGACCCCCTTCTGGGACTCTCCTTGGCTCCTTGGACGCAAGCCTAAGGACATTGCTCCGCTCATCTATGAGGCCTTCAAGAGAAAAAATTGGAAGTTGCGGGAGGCGCTCAAGCACAATGCATGGATACTCAAGATCAAACCCCCCACCGTTGTTTCTGTTGAGCACGTCACACAGTTCTTCGCTCTTTGGATGCTCCTCCTTGAGGTCCATCTCGACGATCTCACCGAGGACGACATCCTTTGGAAACATACAGCAAGTGGGCAATACTCGGCGGCCTCTGCATACAAGGCGCAATACCTAGGGATGGTCCTCTCACCCATGGATAAGATGGTTTGGAAGGCTTGGGCACCTTCAAAAATCAAATTCTTTGCTTGGTTGGCGCTCCAAGATAGAATTTGGACCGCCGATAGGTTGGCAAAGCGTGGGTGGCCAAATTGTGATCTTTGCCCTTTTTGCAAGAGGGTGCAAGAATGCGGACCTCACCTCTTCTACAAATGCCGCTATACTCGAAGGCTTTGGTCATTGGTCATCGAGAAATTCCTCATTCTCGGGCTAGACACTTCCGCTTGGCCCTTCTTTGACTCGGTTAAAGATTGGTGGGCGATACTTGCGCCGACGGCACGCCAAACCGACAAGCCAAGGCATCCCTCACCATGCTCGTGTCATGGACAATTTGGAACGAGCGTAACGCAAGAGTTTTCAAACATAAGAGTGCTCCACCGACAATCTTGCTCTCCTCCATCTCTACTGAGGCCAACCTTTGGATCGTCACCGGTGCAAAAAATCTAGGGTCTTTAATTTTGCGAGAATAATCCGCATGCCGTGTAATTGGGTGACTTGTAACAAACTCTCTTCTCTCTTATTTAATGGATGAGGCAAAGCTTTTGCCTCCGTTTTAAAAAAAAGCCCAGAACCCCCCCCCCCCCCTACAGCCCAATGCATGGCCCAGCCAACTCTCTAACTCTACAAGCCCAAAGCCTACTCAAGCCTCCCGTATCCCTACCCCTGACAGCCCTCTCCCCTGCACTTGCTCCCACGCGCAGCCGCCGCTGGGAGACACACGCGCGCGCGACCCTATTGCCCCTCCGGCCGGCGAGCTCCTCAGCTCCGCCGCGCACCTCCGTTAACTCCTCTTCTCCCACTTCCTTCCCTCCTCTCGGATCCCCTACGACAACCAAGCAATGGCCATTCCGCTCGGCTTGACTCCTCGCCGGTGCCAATCGCCACCAGCGACCGGCTCGAGCTCCTAGACTCCACCGCCGCCCTGCTCCGGCAGCTCGCCGTAGCCGCCCAAGCGTCGGCCTCGGACCCCGTTGGCGTTGTCTTCCCTTGCAACCACCGCCCCTGCCTCGACCAGGTGAGAAGAGCGATGCGCCCAATCCGACCAGGTGACACCTGGCTCCCTCACGCGGCGATTCGGACGTGATCCAGTGGCCAGGAGCCGGCCGCTCGTGATGACCAAAAAGTGCGCGTGCACTTTTTAGATTTTAGGTTTAGATAATGGGTTGCCAGTTTTTGCCCTGTTTAATGATTTGTCATATGATTATCGTCCGTCAGGTACACTAGTGATCAAACCCTACATGTGACACTTAAGTGCCTTTTTTCGCGAACACGCGGCGGTTGATAGGGGGAGAACATACAAGGTGGTGTCACGTTCGCGTACACAAGAAGGCACGGCCATGACACAAATCGAGCATAAGATGGGGTTGCTCAGCCCCTTACAAGTACACTAGCCTATAGGGATGATAGCACTAAGTCCTTTCGCTCCGGCGTACGCCCAGGAGCGGGCTTCGTCCTGATCGCGGCCAGGAGGGAGGAAGAAGAGGGCGTGGCCTTGTCGAAGATGATAGCGTTGTGATGACGCCAGATTGACCAGGCCATGAGAAGGGCGATGGTGGAGAGCCCTCGTCGCCCATCCTGGGTAGCTGTAGCATGGCCACACTAAGCCAATCAAAGAACCCAAGTTATCCGTCTGGTGCGGTTATCATGGGACAATACCAGGAGAGGATGTCGTGCCAGATGATGCGGGCCTAGACGCATTCGACGACGATGTGATGTAAGGTCTCGGCGTGCTGGGAGCAGAGAACACATGCCGGCTCATGCTGCAAGCCGCGACGGGCCAGCCGATCAGCCGTCCAACAATGGTTGATGGATGCGAGGTATGTGAAGAATTTAACCGATAAAGGAGCTCCCAATTTCCATACGAGTCGCCAGTGCTCGGAGGACGTGGATCCAATGAATAGCGCGTTGTAGCGAGAGGATGCGGTGTAGACTCCATTTTCCGTCCACTTAAGTGCCTCGCTATTGCGGATTGTTATTTCAGTAGGAGGCAATGTTTTATGTTGTAATTGTTGTTTCTAAATTACAAAATTTGAATCAAGTATAAGTAGTAGTGTACTCAAGTCATGTAATTTTCAACAGATACGACATTTGATATCATTGACAAAAAATGATGGTAGATCTAATGACTATTCTGTTCGGCAAATGTAATATCTTGTACTATATTAGCAACAAAAGTTAGAAATTCTTACTTGTGCATGTTTCATGACATAGCTATCAACCTTTTTTAAACTTGTTATTAGCATTCAGGAAGAAACCCCGCGACAGGGGAGTAACTAAACTTCAGCCAAAATCAGTAACCCCAATAGCAAAAGTGACACAACAAGGTGATCGATTTAAAACCACTCTAGCGGATTTGCCATAGTATCGATCACCATCAACTGTACGGAGCGCCCTCCATAATAATATAATGGCTACCGAGGGGATGCACAAACCCAGAATAGCCACAATTATAGCCTCCAATTTATTTACCATGTGAAACATCTTTCTTGCCCACCCTAATAATAAAATTGTTCCATGTGAAACCTTTCTCACTATCCTTCAATGTCAAGAGATGGTTGGTGAAGATATGGTGGTTGTTGTCGTTCATCAATCGTTGTTTTGACCGCTTTTTTTTTACTAAGCCTAGGCATAGCTTTGGTCTTGTGTGATTTTGCTATACTACGTGATTCTTTGTGTGTTTGGAGGCTGTGTTGGTTGTGTGCATTGTAATTATGTAGAGGCCGGATGTGTGCTCATTGTGCTATTACTTCATTGACGTTTTATTTCATTGACTGCACTTGACCCAAGGAGCGCACCGGAGAGGGCGGGCAAATACAACAGGCAGTGTTTGTCTTAATACTCCTACGAATGTAAATACTTACTTTTTTATTTTGGCATTCTATTATCAAAAGTCAGAACATTAATGTTATGATGTGTTGTTCTTGTTTTCTATGAGAAAAATAACGACAAGTAGTCAGAAACGTCAAAAAGGAGGCAAGAACGGGTCGGGGCAAACGAGACTGCCATCCCATGATGCATCGCAACGAGGAACAGAGCTGCAGCACGTAGCCGTAAAAGATTGTCTCATCATCCAGAGCATAGCTGATCTATGCTTCAGCTTCAACTAAGATGAAAACTATTTCGCCATCTTGGAACTGGCGGAAGGAAAACGAACAATGGCAATCCTTTTCCTAGAGTCGACGTCCGTCACGCTCTTAACCTGGCGGTGGGCTTCGTTGATGATGCTCTCCGCCTTCCTCCGCCGCTTCTCCAGCTTGTTTTTCATGCGGGAGCACCTGCGGTCCAGCAGCAGCTTCCTCACCGGGTTCCTCTTCTCCCCATGGTGAGCCACGATGAGCCCCTGGAGGCAGAGGTGCCGGTGCTCGACGTTGTCCAGCACGGCTTCGGCTTCCTGGAGAGCGGTGTCGAGGCCCTCCAACATCCGGTGATCCGCGACTCGAAAGGTCTGAAGAACCGATTCCGCTGTGAGCATCTTCTCGAGCTTCTCCAGCCTCTTCGTTGCGTCTGCGCCGAGGAAGGGGCGGCCGACGAGCCTGGAGATGACGGCCAGGACGTCCGCGGCCGAGGTGGTCTCCTTGACGCCGGCATCGTCTTCAGCAGCAATCGCCTTCTTCTTCCTCATCATCATCTTCGCCATGCCTGCCGCCGCCGTGGTCGCTAGCTCGGTACATCCAACGGCAAGTCTGCTGCAGGCGGCCTCGATTAGTTCCCCTGCTCCGTCTGAGATGTACAAAATCATGTCTGCGAGACTGCGACTGCGACGGAGAAAATCATCTTCTTGTCGACGTACGTATATACTTACAGAAATGTTAACGTCCACACGTGTGGGCGTTAGCCAACTCGCCCACACGCCTCCATCATCATCCAGCGCCTTTTGCACGAATTTTGGCATAAAAAGCCTAATTTTATGTGCCACATAGGATCATTCATGTGTGTGGTATGTGGGGAAGTTCGCCCACACGCTTGTTTTCTCTTCGCGGCCAACGTTCGCCAGTCAGGGCGTGCGATGGAACTGTTGTCGCGCCCGCACGCCATGCACCACTCCTGTTCCCCATCTCCCACGACTGCCATTCACCCACTCTCCCACACTTAAGCTGTCATTTGCCATGTTTTTGAAGGGTACATGGCAACTGCCCTATTTGTGATTGTAAGCATATGGCAACTCTCTTTTTACCCGAAAATATTATTGTTGCCACGTCTGTTTGTAGCGTTACATGGCAACTGTCTAGTGTTAGTAGGTGGCAACTCCTAAAGATATCACCGTCACCCACATGCCTGTCTCCTCTCCCACACACCAAAAGCCATCAGTTGCCATGTGTTTTGTAGGATACATGGCAACTGCCCTCCTGTCTCCTCTCACACACAACCAAAAGCCATCAGTTGCCATGTGTTTTGCAGGATACATGGCAACTACCCTAGCATGCTTGTAAGCAGATGGCAACTCTCTTTTTACCCGCAACATGTTTTTTGCCATGTTTTTTAGTGCTACATGGCAACTGTCCAGTGTTAGTAGGTGGCAACTCTTAAAGTTTTCCAAATCATGATAACTGTAGTTATCCGACATGGCAACAGCTGCAGTTGCCCAAAAATGGCATCCGGCACTTGACCTAAGACGGCAACTGCAGTTGAGCAACCATGGCAACTGTAGTTGTCTGACATGGCAACTGTAGTTCAGCAACATGGCAACTGCAGTTGAGCAACATGGCAACTGAAGAGGGTCCGGACCATGGCAATCGCGGCGGGACATGTGGTTACTGACATGCGGGGCGTGTGGCTCGCAGGCGGGGAGGGGCGACGGCCGAGACGGGTCGTACGAGCCGCGTGCTCGCTCGCCCGGACGTGCTCGTGCAGGGCGATCACGCTGCACCGAACGTGCGGGCTGTGGCTGCGCGCGCCTGGACGCGGTCGTGTGGGCGGGGTCATCTTCGTGCCACACAAGACGTGCGGCACAACCACCCGATACATCACACGTGTGGCAGTTATCGGGATCCTATACTTATAATATAGATAGACTTCCGAGTTGGTATTTCTCTCCCACTCGGTCTGGCTGTCCGATTCGCACTTGGGCGTCTAGGACTCGATTGGGCACGTACTCTGATTGTACCAACATCTAGTCTTGTCCTAAAGATGGTAAGAGCATCTACAATCGGACCTCTCAAACCCGCCTTATACGCCCGGACGGGCCGCCCAATCACTGTCCGGTCACGATTTTTTGACCCAGACGGACCCCTCAAACGCCCGGGCTAGCCGACACCCCCCATATCCAGCTCAAATATTGGCAGATATGAGGGCATCCGGGCGTGCTCGGGCACGTCCGCTGTTGGAAATATGCCCTAGAGGCAATAATAAATTAGTTATTATTATATTTCCTTGTTCATGATAATCGTTTATTATCCATGCTATAATTGTATTGATAAGAAACTCAGATACATGTGTGGGTACATAGACAACACCATGTCCCTAGTAAGCCTCTAGTTGACTAGCTCGTTGATCAATAGATGGTTACAGGTTTCTGACCATGGACATTGGATGTCGTTGATAACGGGATCACATCATTAGCGAGAATGATGTGATGGACAAGACAATCCTAAGCCTAGCACAAAGATCGTGTAGTTCGTATGCTAAAGCTTTTCTAATGTCAAGTATCTTTTCCTTAGACCATGAGATTGTGCAACTCCCGGATACCGTAGGAATGCTTTGGGTGTACCAGTCGTCACAACGTAACTGAGTGGCTATAAGGGTGCACTACAGGTATCTCCGAAAGTGTCTGTTGGGTTGGCATGAATCGAGACTGGGATTTGTCACTCCGTGTGACGGAGAGGTATCTTTGGGCCCACTCGGTAGAAAATCATCATAATGTGCACAATGTGACCTAGGGGTTGATCACGGGATGATGTGTTACGGAACGAGTAAAGAGACTTGTCGGTAACGAGATTGAACAAGGTATCTGCATAGCGACGATCGAATCTCGGGCAAGTACAATACCGCTAGACAAAGGGAATTGTATACGGGATCGATTGAGTCCTTGACATCGTGGTTCATCCGATGAGATCATCGTGGAACATGTGGGAGCCAACATGGGTATCCAGACCCGCTGTTGGTTATTGACCGGAGAACGTCTCGATCATGTCAGCATGGTTCCCGAACCCGTAGGGTCTACACTTATGGTTCGATGGCGCTAGGGTTATAGGGAATAGATATACGTGGTTACCGAATGTTGTTCGGAGTCCCGGATGAGATCCCGGACGTCATGAGGAGTTCCGGAATGGTCCGGAGGTAAAGATTTATATATGGGAAGTCCTATTTTGGCCACCGGAAAATGTTCAGGATTTTTCGGTATTGTACCGGGAAGGTTCTAAAAGGTTCCGGAGTGGGGCCCACCTGCATGGGGGACCCACATGAACGTGGTTAGTGGGGGCAAGGCCCCACACCCCTGGTCAAGGCGCACCAAGATCCCCCCTTAGAAGGAATAAGATCATATCCCGAAGGAATAAGATCAAGATCCCTAAAAAGGGGGGATAACAATCGGTGGGGAAAGGAAAGGATGGGATTTCTTTTCTCCCACCTTTGCCAACGCCCCAATGGAATTGGAGGGCAAGAAATAATCGCCCTCCACCCCTATATATAGTGGGGAGGCGCATGGGAGCTGCACCCTTGCCCCTGGCGCAGCCCTCCCCCTCTCCCAAGTCCTCCTCCTCTCCCGCGGTGCTTGGCGAAGCCCTGCAGGATTGCCACGCCCCTCCACCACCACCACGCCGTCGTGCTGTTGCTGGACAGAGTCTTCCCCAACCTCTCCCTCTCTCCTTGCTGGATCAAGGCATGGGAGACGTCACCGGGTTGTACGTGTGTTGAACGCGGAGGTGCCGTCCGTTCGGCACTAGGATCTCCGGTGATTTGGATCACGACGAGTACAACTCCTTCAACCCCGTTCTCTTGAACGCTTCCGCTTAGCGATCTACAAGGGTATGTAGATGCACTCTCCTTCCCCTCGTTGCTAGTTTCTCCATAGATAGATCTTGGTGACACGTAGGAAAATTTTGAATTTCTGCTACGTTCCCCAACATCCGCCATGTCGGTCTGACGGCGTGGCCCCATACGGACTCGCCGGGAAACTCGGTGGTCCGACGGGCGCCTTAACCATCGCCGCAGTGTGAACGCCGCATGGCGCCGCTCCGGCTCGCCACCCGAGGCCGTAGCCGACTATTTAAGCCGGCCGGCGCCCCAGCCCTATCACATCCGCCTCTTCCCTCCCTCCGCCGCCACTCGAGTCTAACCATGCCCCACGCCGCCGCTGCTACAAGATCCAGCACAGTCTCTTCCTCCTTGAGCAGGCCCGGATCCATAGGGAGACGAGGCTACCTCTGGAACCGGAGGAGGATTTCGAGGAGGTGTCGGGGGAGGAGGAAGAGGAGGAGGAGCAGGAGCCGGCGGGGGAGGAGGAGGAGTAGGAGCTAGCGGAGGAAGAGTAGGAGGCGCCGCCGCTAGATGTGGGGGAGGAGGAGACGCCGGTGATGGAGCAGGACGTGGGCGTGTGGCCGGAGCAGCACGCCATCCTGGACTCCATCCGCTCGGAGTTGGCTGCGGAAGCCACGCGTCGCCGTCGGCAACAGATTGGGGCGCGCAGGCGGCTCCGGCTCCTGCCACCGCCGCCAACAACAAAATTTGAGTAGTATAGAATGTAGTACGTAGCTATATATTCTGCATGCTTTTATATGGATTTAGGGGATACGTATGAGAGACTTGTATGTGGAGAAGGAAATATGAGGAGTGCCCGGTCAGTGTCCATGGACGCGCCTGGGCGCGTCCGCGGGCATTTGAGGGGCCAGATTTACCAAATCCGGCTGTAAATGCTCTAAGATACTAATGTACCTCTTTTTTCGAACACAAGATGGCAAGATACCAGATACACAGGGTATGAAATTGCAACCAAAACTCCGAAAATATGGGTTGTACTCAAATGTCTGAGTCGAGTGAGATTTACTCAAGTCATAATCGACTTGGGAAAGTGCAACTTTGCACTTTTTACATAGATGTAGGTGGAACTTTTGGTCTATTTAATATGAGTGGAGTGCATAAGAGGTCCCTAAACTATTCCGGAGATACATCGTAGACCTTTAAAACGGCTTCCGGTTGCTCGAAGTGCAATAAGTGTCATCCAAGTCCAAAATTGATGCGTTGGGTGACTTTGTCCTGAAAATATGCCAGGATTCATGCACCAAAATTAGCTAAGTTTCCAAGACCTAGACAATCATTTTGCACACATAAATTTTTTGTGTAAGGAGGAAGTGTTGTCATAAAAATGTCATCGACATACTATATCTCATTAATAGCAGTAGATTAGTTGTCCATGAGGCCATAAGGGTATGGGGAGTCCAGCTTGTTTTTCATGTGGGAGTACTTGAGCTCCAACAACAGCTTCCTCACCAGATTCCACTTTTTGCCCTGGTGGGCCATGATGAGCCCCTTGAAGCAGAGGTACCAGTCCTAGACATCGTCCAGCCCGGCTTCTGCTTCACGGAGAGCCGCGTTGAGGCTCTCCGGCAGCTCGTGATCCGCCACTTGAAAAGTCTGAAGAATGCTTCCATTATGAGCATCTTCTTGAGCTTCTCCATCCTCTTCGACAGGAGCACTGGAGCTCCAAAATATTTGCGTCATTTTCACTTCTCCAGTTTCTTCTTTGGCCCCCGCATGAAAAATCGTCGTTGTTGAACCCTTGAAACGATTCGAAGACCCTGGCACCAAATCTCAATCAAGTACGCAAGGCGAGAAGCCCTAGCCTCACTGCCCCAAGGAGCCGTTAAGAATCTACATGGGATCTCCATCTAATTCGTCTTGATGAACGAACTTAAGGAGGATCGGAGCCCGAAAGACCGACTGAAATATGAAGCACCACCATTTGCCCGAGCGTCGCCCCTGCGAAGACTAAAACCCTAATATATCTAATGGCTGGAGCCGAGACACCAAGATTCTCCTCGCGCCACCGGCCACTGGAACGGCAGACAAAGGGGAGGTGAACCCACAAGCTCGCCACCGGAGATAGAGCCTGGAAGGCTTCACCCGACCATGCGAGAGGGGAAAGAAAGATTCACGCTATTGCACGTGTGGATGGGGCGGTTCTTAAACCTGTTGCAAGTCAACATTGCCTGCAAGGACATTGCACATTTTCATCTAATGATTTCATTTTGGGTTTTTTCTGCCGTAGATCCTAATTGTGGATGTTCCGCTCTCCATGCTAAGTCTTTTACTTGATTCAATAGTTGTTTTATCCAAGAAGGAAGAGCTCAAGATGGCAAGAACATGATGTATCTCAGTACTTCAGCCGGTTATTTTTTCGTCAAATTTTTCCATGATCTAGTTTTGTTTTTGACAATCTTGATGACTATTGCACACTTCTGTTCTTACAGACTTGTTGGACCTTCAAAGGCAAAAGATTGTAGAAAAACAACAATTTCCCTCAAGAGGGTGATCTAAGGTTATCAATCCGTACGAGGTGTAGGTTGAAAGTATTCCATGATTTAAAGTCGACCTCCATGTACACAAATCATGTAAAGTTACCTCAATAATGCATAGGCTTGTTCTAATCAGTTCAACTGTATTCAGTGACATAGGCCAAGTTTGGTAATTTCAGATGTTTCATTAGTGGCATGTCCCAAACTTCCTAGGCTAGTTCTTAGTGGATCTCAGGGCATCTTCAAGGTGGATCACCAAACTGATGGCACCAAATGCTTGCAGACACGTCCGGACATGTCCACGGACAGCAGGCGGGGTGATGGCCATCTAACCATGATCACCAAATGCCTGACCCATCAATTTTTTTTCCTATACTACAGGTACTGAAAATAATCAAAGATAAATAGCACAATGCATCCATAATTTACAGATAAGTACTCTGATGCAACGATAATTCAAATACAAATATTACAACTCAAATATAAAGTGGTGAAATAATAAGTTCAAATTTGAACTTTAATTTACTTGGACACGTGTTCTAATCATACATATGGAACGTCCACAAATGCTCAAGATCCTTTCTAGTGGCCCCTTCTTGTTTTGGGGCAAAATGTCCATTTTTGTTCAAAATATTTTGTTGCCACATAGGTAGTCAAAAGCGAATCAAACAAACACCAAGAACGGCTCGAGCAAACGAGATAACGATGATCCTTGGCAATGCCAAACATAGCTGCAACATAAAAATTAGCGTGGAGGCGTGTCCAGATATTAGTAGCTCCGATAAAAGATTATCTAATACTGCTGTCAATATTTCTCATCATCTGATCTATGTTCTTCTGATTTATGTGAAGATGTAAACTATTTCGCCATCTTCGAACTGGCAGAACACGTCCACTATGCTCTTCACCTGGCGGTGCGATTTGTTCACGGCTACTTCACCGGAGAGCTTGAACCGTGGCCCACCAGGGCGAGAAGCTCAAACTACACGATCTACGAAACATGGATGATTCCTCAAATCACGTACGGCCTGCTGCTGGCAGCGGCATGTATGGATAGATAGATACATGCACCGCCCGGGAACAAGATTGGTCTCTTCTAGTACGATTCGGTTACTCTGATCCGGCTGCAGGTCGGTGTCCGGATCGAATCTCTGAACTGTGATGCTTGGAGTTGGAATTCCACGTCAGGGTATTAGCGTCATTTTTCCTTTCTTCTTGTAGTTTTCTAAATATTCAGCAACGACGCTTCGACAAACATCAACGTTTCTACACGCATATCAGCATTGTCATTGTTAAGGGCATCTCCAACGGAAACCACAAAATTCCTCCCGCATCCGCCCGCGAACACGAATGCGGGACGACGTCATCCAACCGTAGGCACATACATTGCAAACTCTTTTTCAACAGACCGGCTGAAATTATGCAACCCCAACGGATTTCATTCAAGTTCTAAGGGCATCTCCAACGACAACCCGCAGAATTCCTCCCGCATCCGTTCTCGCGGGCAGGGGGACCAGTCCGCCGACACGAATGTAAAAAGATCTCATCCAACCATAGCCGCATACATTGCAAACTCTTTTCAACAAACCGGATGAAATTCATGCAAACCCAACGGAATTCATTCAAGTTATAATATAATTTACATAAACGGACGATATTTCAACCATTTTACTAAAAACTATAATTAAAGCGGCGGCGCCCGAGAGGTCGCGTCCGTCTGCGCCGCCTTCCCGGCCGGTCAAATCGCGGCATCAATGGTGGCCGCTGCATGCTCTGGGCCAGCATGAATGTGACCTGACAAGCGGCGCGAGGTGTGGGATGGAAAGCACGGGAGGGGCGGGTGGGGGTTAGGATGGGCCAGTGTGAGCAGAAGTGTGCTTGGGAGCAGTTTGGACCCCCGCACCCCCTCCCCCCCCCCCCCCCCCACACACACACTTGTCTCCGCTTTGCGGGGAAAAACGCGTTTGGATCGCCCAGCGGACCGATACAGGCCCGCATCGGATGGCTTCCGCGGAACGGATGCAGGAGGTTTGAGGGTTGGTGTTGGAAAAGCCCTAACAACCAGGAACCGATCACCTCCTCCATTAATTCATCATCATCACACTAGTAGAAAGAGCCCCCCCCCCCACCCCCCCCTTTAGTCCCGGTTCTTATACGAACCGGGACTAAAGGCCCTCCACGTGGCCGCTGCCTGGAGGTCCACCTTTAGTCCGGGTTGGTAACACCAACCGGTACTAAAGGAAATTTTATGACTTCTTTTTTAAAAAAATTCCCGATTTTCAAATTTCTGAATTATTTTAACCTCTAATCTCTATAATCACCCCTCATCACTGCTCAATTTAACCTCTAATCTCTAATCACCCCTCATCATTCCAAATCATCTAACTTCCCGGACGGTCACCCATCCTCTCATTAACCCAGCCTGAGCACGTTTAACTTCCGGGTTCTATTCTCCCTCGTTTCCAAGTCTGCACTTGTTGTTTTCCTGACAATAGTAAGATGTCAATCCTATTAACCCTCAGGAATTTAGCTTCAGCATGAAGTCACACATTTCACTGTTTGAGTTTAAAACTATAGTTCTAAAAACAATAATTATTTAGTAACACTAATATTTCTTGAATAAGTAGTTTAACCACAGTTTGACCAGATTTGACCAAAATTCAAAAAAACTGAAATAATTATTTAGTAACACTAATATTTCTTGAATAAGTAGTTTGACCATTGTTTGACCACAGTTTGACCAGATTTGACCAAAATTCAAAAAATCTAAAATAATTATTTAGTAACACTAATATTCTTGAATAATTATTTAGTAACACTACTACTTCTTGAATAAGTAGTTTGACCATAGTTTGACCAGATTTAACAAAAACTAAAAAAACTGAAATTTGAGCATAACTTTTTTTTCCTTTTAGAATTTGAGGATTCTAAAAATTTGCAAACAGGCCATAGGATGTCAAAATCGGATGAGCATTTTCGTGCTGAACATTTTGATATATTACATGTTTTTTCTGACATCGTATGCAAAAGTTATAATTGTTTTACATTTTCCCTACACTTTTTGCAAAACATGTCCAAATTTAAGTTTTTAAATTTTCCTAACTAGTAGATGTAGTAACATAAATACATCTCGAAGGATTTTAATTTTTGAAGTTTTTATCATTTTCTTTTGCTTTTCACAAAACTTTGAAAATGGGACCTTTAGTCCCGGTTTGAGACACGAACCGGGAGGGCATTGCACCCTTTAGTCCCGGTTCGTGTCTCAAACCGGGACTAAAGGTCTAAGGGCATCGCACCCTTTAGTTCCGGTTCGTGTCTCAAACCGGGACTAAAGGGCTCATTTGAACCGGGACTAATGCCTTTAGCCGCACGAACAGGGACCAATGCTCACATTAGTCCCGGTTCGTGACTGAACCGGGACTAATGGGCTTATCTGGCCCGAACGAAAGCCTTGTTTTCTACTAGTGTCATGCGGGGGTGTGCCTCGGCGATGGACGCGTGTTGATGAAGCACGTGGGTGGTGGCGTTGTCTGGCGTCATGGTGGTGTTACATTGATCGCTCCTTAAGGTGGAATAATGGAAAACGACGGCAGCCGATTCTAGAACATGTGAACGCGGTTCACGCAGATGATCTGCTATACCGGTTGGTGCTCTCGGCTGGTTGGAGGACGGCTCGGTGAGGTCAACTGATTATATGTTGTGTTGATGCGAGGATATGGCACATTATCATGTTTGTAGGTGCAGTGACTATGGTTACCAGGAAGGTAGCTGTTGGTTGATCGATCTACTTGTTTTGTCAGGTTTTGTTAAATAATGTTATAAAAATGATTGTGTGCATCGTTTGATGCAGAAGCTAGAGATTACCCTCCTTTTAGAAAAAAAAATCATGCGCGGGTGTGCTTAAGTTAGGCGTGACCAAAACATGGATTTACAAACGCTAGCAAAGTGTGTGCGGCCTCACGCAGGGGCCTCCTGCCCCTCAAAAAGCTTAGGGTTCCTCTACCTCTCGTAGGTGCTACCGCCGGTCCGCCTCGTCTCCGGTGGCCTTAGGGCTATGGTGGTGCCCTTGTCGGCGAAGACGAGACGTCGGCGGCTCTCTCAAAATGAAATAAGGTTCTCCTTACCTAGCCCGTCCCGATGGTGCGTATACGGAAACTCTATCGCGAAAAAAGAGTGTCGGCTGTGCTCCAACAGGCGGGGGAAAGGGAGCCGCCACCGTCAGCATCCCATCGTGGGGAGCTGCTTCGTCATGGCTGGTGCTACTCCTGGGCTGCCTCTTCGGCGCAGGGGCGGAACAAGAGCTATAGTTCATGCACACAGTCGGAGTACTCATGTATGCGAGGTACAGGCATGCCTCTTCGTCACCATGAGGTACCATGATGTCTGCTAGGGGCTCATCACCGATAGTGCGACGTCGTTCTTGAACACGCCGGCGGACGATGGGAACGAAGTCTTGAGCGCGTTGAACGTGATGGGCGTAGTCACCTTTACGGTATGTGCCACCATGGTGGTGCATTTTTTTTCATTAGCCCTCTTTAAACACTTATTCGCTACTATCACGCCACTGATCCAGTTTGGTCAGGTAGTACGCCTTCACATTACAGAGCACTCGCGGAAGCGCGAAATTTTGGTTGGGAGTTGCCGAATGCCGCATCTCGTTGGTTAGCCCCATCCTCACCTTGATGTCGTACACCCTCGCCATGGTGATGTTTTGTTTCTCTTCGTAGTTGCGGCATGGAAGTCGGGTCCGACATGTTAGTCGCCACCCTGTCACAGCACACGCCCACCTAGCCCTCTCTGCTGCAGTAGCAACAAACGATGTACAAAACTACACATGCGCTACATATATACATCTCCGAAACAGAATTCATTTGATAATGCCTATATGCATTATTCCCGGCACGGGAGAAGAAGAGTGATGCCAATGCGGCAATGAGGCGGCAAGCCATCTTTGGTAGTGTCAGAGTGGAGTGATCGAGCTAGGTCTGAGGAGAGACTACGACCGATGCTACTCTTATAGGTTAAATAATTATTAGTGGCGTGTGACATACTTAACATATACGCCGCTGGTAAACTCCCGAATACCAAAGGCATGCGCGAATAGGGATGTACACCACACATATTATGTCAATACTGGCGTCGGGCAAACATCACACATCACCCGTATTCTCACAAATACCAGCGAAGTCTGATCTAAGGGAACGCCACTGGTTTTCCCACTATCTTAGGCGAGCCCCATATTTGACGTCGATACTTAAAATTTGCCAGGTAACTAGTCCTCACTACTACAGATCCGAACAACACGGATCGGCCAATTTGCATCATCACTGATGCGTTTTTAGCTGGTCAGTGATGATAACTAATAGTTCTTCATCACAAACCCCCAGCCGGTTAGTGATAGAGCGATGGTAGTTTATCCCCAGATGAATTTACTTCTTTTTATTGTTTGGCTTTATTTATGTTGGTACCGGCAAGATACCCAAAATGAAAATGACAAAAACACTGGAGCAGAATACTCAAGCGTACATCACTTATTTATACAATTTATTTTTCATAAAACAATATGTATTTACATTTGCATACTGATATTCGTACTCGGGTTCTGGTGAGCTTCACATATCACCGTTAACATATACTATGTAACAGAGGGAGCTAGGGCCCTACCGGGTCTTGGCCGGAGATTATAGGGGAAGGAGGGAGGCGGGCGAGGTCTTGACCGCAGCGGCCGGCGTGTTGGCGCCTTCTCGCGTGTAAGGAGAGGCGGCGGCGATGGAGGAGGCGGCGGCTAGGTTAGGGTTCCGGCTCCTCTAAGAGCCGGGCAATAGAATATGTCTTATTGCTTAATTTCCAAACGAGGGTCTTACAGCTGTTTATATAATCTCGATGCTAATAAAAATAAGATAACTTGGGCTAGGCCACTAACTAAACGCGTTCATTGGGCCTCTTCCGGCTATAAGTGGCGCCGGTCATAACATCAGCTAGCACCACCGGCTCAATATCGATAACCAGTTCTACATCGGCTTTCTCTCCGGTGATGACAGCTCGCTGCCATCCGACTTAGAGGAAGGCGCGCACAGTCCTTTCCTTCAGTGACTTCGGGCTAGATAATCCAAACAAAATTTTAGGTTTACAAACAACAACTATTAGTGTTTCTCTATGAACTCGTTTTGGGGGCTTTTGTAGAACTCGATTATATATATCCATGATTTGGTTAGATAATCCAAACAAAATTTTAGATTGTTATAACAGAAATCGGATTAAATGAAAATCAGTTCTATATAAACTCTGTATCCAAATCCAAACACCCCCTAAAGGCAACTCTAGTCAATCCCTCAAAAGGGTATAACTCCTAAAATTTCCCCCTTTGGAGGAGTCTTAAAAAAATTCAAGCAGCGCGTTGACTCTGCCTCAAATATGAGTATCCGCAGCCACCTCTCAGTAAAAAAAATCCCCTCCCCGCTCGCCCCCATCCACACTTGCACCGCCCGCCACCACCGCGCAGCCTCCGTTGGCACCACAACCCACACTTTAAATCATCCGCTGCCACCACTCACACCCGCTGAATCAACAAGGAGGGACATGGCCGGATCTGCGTTGCGTCCGGACGGGACCCCACAGGTGCCCCGAGAACCTATCACCACTGCCTGCTCAAGATCCATGCCTCAGCTATCGTCGCCGAAGAAGAAGAAGAAGTATCACAGTGTGCGGCAACAGCCATGGGGAACTTGGGTCGTGGAAAACTGCAATCCTGACACGCGGGAAAGTTGTTGGGCCAGCACTTTCCAGTGCGCGGAGCAGGTGAAGTTGGGTGGCGGCGATCCGCTTTTTGGTGTCGGTGAAGGTTAACTTTCCCCTCGGCAGTCGCGGTGTCCCGGACTTTGTCGAGCTTCCATTGATCTCCGCGTGTGGAGAAGAATAGACAAGACTTATATGGCCGAGCTCAGAGTGAAGCATCGGTAGCTCATCGCTGAGGAACTAGTTTGCTACGAGGGCTACAAGAAGTTTAGCAACTACGCCGATAAAGCTGGACCCTCAGCCTCCGCGGGGGTGATCGATATATCCTCCAGCTGCTCCGACCCCATCGACTCCGAGGTGAATTGGAACGAGCTCATGGAGGAATCCAAATAGTTTTAAGTATAGATGCTATGTAGTTTTAAGTAGTTTTATGTTGTCTACGGACCACCGAACTATGTTGTGTATGATGTCCTATAGCTTTGTTTAATTTAGGTAATCAAGTAGTTCGAATTTGTATTCGAAATGAAATTGTGTGCAAAAAGTTTTTTAGGGAGTTCAGTATACAAGTTCAGCAAGGAACCATTTTCTTCCAAAAATGAGGAGTTCCAAAATTGAGGAGCCTTTTTTTCACGAATACGCAAAGCTTGCGTATCATTGCATTATTAGAAGGAATAGAATGAGTACAGAGGGGATACATCACATGACACGAACGCAGGCATGCGTGAACATGATGCCCGGAGCAGGAAGACAAGGGATGCTCGGCCGGAACAAGGATAGAACACAGCTAGACCTACCAAGCCTGAACCAAAAGCGGCAAAGCCAAACTAGCGAGAATACCAACATCGCGAAAACCAAAGACCGGGGGCACCACGAGCGAGCAAGATAGCGCCTTCAAGAAGGAAGACGATGCCGAGACGCCATCGCCATCCGGTCCGGAGGACCTAGGGTTTCCCCTGTGCTCGAGGAGGGGCTCAGCCGAGGGCCTTGACAGTGCCTCCAAGAAGGAAACGACATCCGCAGACGCCGACACTGCCAGCACCGGCAAGCCGGGCAGAGATTTCGCTCCGGCCATAGGTTGAGCAATCCCATAGCCACCGTATCTGGAGTCGAAGATGAGGAAGCCGTCACTAGCCAGAGCCACTGATTGGGGAGGCGGTTGGCCGGGCTGCACCTGCCGTCGGAGGATGGCACCGCCTCCGGACCCACGAGCATTGGATCTGACCGAAGGGGAGACTTTCGAGATGTACAAGGCAGGACAGGCGACGGAGCGAACCACGAGGAGGGTGGGGCGACGGCAATCAGCAACGCCGGCAAGCTAGGACTGGAGGGACGCAGATCCAAGCTGTCGTGACCATAGCCATCGAAACATCGGTGAGCCAAGCGAGCTGGAAGGGACGCATCTGCTGGGTCACCAAGGGCGGAGCTGCCCGGCAAAGGACACCGGCGGTCGTGGGCACCAGAGAGACGCGGGCCCAAGCTCGTCGGGGCCGGAGCAGCGCCAGCAAGTACCCGCCTTGAGAAGCACCGTGACTACACAAGAACTGTAACCTCGTCGCCTCTGTGCGTTAGCCATCACCGTTGCTCGCGAAGGGGGGGAAGGGCCACCGGAAACGGGGGGCCACCTGCACGGAGGCGGGCAAAGAACAACCCACAGCCGGCCGCAGGTCTCGCGCCCAGCCCACGGGCAACAGCAGCACCAGTAGGGTTGGGCCGTGCTGCAACAGGGGGATGGGCGGACTGCAGGGAGGACGCCGAGGCCGGAGCCAAGAACGTTGTGTCCGACGCCGGACCGGCAGGAGTTGCAGCAGCTGGAAGGGAGGGCATCCGCGGTGCGCGAAGAAATCGGGGACGCGGGGCAGGGGAAGCGTGAGAGGGACGAAAACCGCCCCGCCGCCACCATCCCAGGGTGCGGCGCGGTCTCGTCGGCCGGCCTCCGGTGGCGGCGGCTGGTGGATCTCGAGGTTGGAGGTGGGGTGGGATGGGGATGCGCGAGGGGAACCGATCCGCCCTGCCGCCACCATCCCGGGGAGCGGCACGGCTTCGCCGGCCGGCCCTTCGGCGGCGGCGCAGCGGGAGTAGGCGGAGGGAGGGTTACCTTGCGGCGGCGGCTGAGGAGCCTTTTGAGGAGCTATAAATTTTGAATGTTCGGCTAGGGACGCCCTAAGAGGGCAAAACTTTAGCCACAAAGTTGATCAGATAGGCATCCATTATCATCGATCAAATTCCTCACGCACAGAAAATACAAAATACGTACGAATCAAGCATCGGTTCCTAGTTGAGCGTCCCGCCGAAGAATGAAGAATCGGCTTCTAGTCACCGGAACAGGCGTAGCTGAGCCAGACCACCGCATTCGCCACCGCGACGGTCGACCCGGCGAGGAGCCCAGCGCAGAACACCGCCATGCCCGTCCTCATGAACAAAATGGAGGCCGCATGTGCACCCTGAAGACATTCCCTGTGCGCAGATGGTAGGAGTTAAAGATGAGATCCAGCTATATATACACCTACCCAAAGTAAAAAAAAGGCACAGCATGCCGGATCGTGCTTACAGGTCGGCGCCGTGCCGCTTGACGTGCACGGAGAGCTCACGGAGCAGCCGCGTCTCCCTATAGCCCGAGATGTCGCCCTTCTTGACCGCCGCCGCCATCAGATCGTACAGCTCCTCCTTCTTCTCCTGGATCCACCTCTGCTCGCCTGCTTTCCCAATGGTGACGGCCTCCGTGTGGTTGAACCGGGGCAAAGTGGCCGTCTGCCGGAGCGGGGCGCCACCACTAGTACCGATCCTCCTCGCCGCCAACCTTCCGAACGCCGCCGCCATCGCCTTGCTTCAGAAGTTACGATTTTTACCCTATGTGCCGCATGCATGTCTATATGTAGGTTTTCCAAGTCGAGTCGGTCACGAGTCAGACTCACGAGCTATGTCGCCTCTGTTTCTGATTCCTACCCCGATGGCCTCCGATCGACTGAAAAAGAAACATGTATCATCATCGCAAAAAAAAAAAACACGTACCAATCTCAATTTCGTTTCAAGCTGTGTCACATGTTATTTATTTTATTTTATCTTATTTTGAGGGGAGCGTCACATGTTATTTTTATATATTTCCCACAAAAATATATTTTATATCTATATTTTTTATATATATATTGCAATATATATTTAAAAAATCAGTGAATATTTCCAACTTCTGAAAATTTCTAATTTTAAAAGTTCAAAGTTTAAATGAACGTGGAAATTCTCATAAGTAATCTCGAGTTCAAATCCTAAAAGTTCCAAAGTTCAAATTTTAAAAGCTGGGGCAAGATTTTTTTGAAATATGGTTGTATAATTTCCAAAATCTTCCAAAAAGGAAAGTCCCGTCAAGATGGTACCATGTTCACTCGGCCTTTACAAGAAAAGTGTGATCGAGAATAAGTTTGTTGCGATCAATTTGTAGGACACCATGTGTTCGTGTACATCATTCCTGTGCACGACGATTCCCCTTGGATACAATTATCCCTCATGTCTTGATGAAGCTTCAGGCATCTCTCTCCATTGTTTTTCCTTGCTGTTGCGGTCGGTCAGTGGTGGAGCGGAGCATTCATATGGTGGAAAGGACTACAAAAGCCACACTGGTTTTTCGTTTTGCATTATTAGCCATAGTAGCTAAAGCATATGTCACCACACACTATGCAAGGACTCATACCTTAGCTAAAGAAAACTGATATTTGCCCGTTGTGTGGGGTGGAACGTGAGGACACATTCCACATGTTTTGCAGATGCCCGTGTGCTCGGGATCTTTCGCATGCTATGGAGAAGACCTGGAAAATGCCGAGTCTAAAGACCATTATCAACACAGGACCGAACTGGAACTTGTGCTATGATGAAGATTCAGAAGAGGAACAAGTACATTATGAGGGTGACACGTAGGTTGAGAATTTTTTTGAGATGGAGGAGGATGAGGAGGAGGAGCGGGAGAAGGAGGAGGGGGTTAATGTTGTTGCAGAAGAAGAACCACTAATGGAACAACCTACAAAAAGGAGGAAGAAGCTGGAAGTTAGGAGAGGCCCCACCAGTAGGCCACATTCAAGTGTGTTACAGGAGGTGAAACATGATTTCAATCCTTCATCAGATGAAGAAGATCATGGGTTGTTGTTTGAGGATGAAGATGATGGACATGAGCCACTATCATTTGTTCTAACAAAAGACGAGAAGAGTAGGGCCAAGAACAGGAAACCAAATTGTACAATGACAAACTTGAGCAACCACATCAGCAGTTATGTCTGTACATGTGCTTTATGTTGGAAATATTCCCTAGAGGCAATAATAAAAGGATTATTATTATATTTCCTTGTTCATGATAATTGTCTTTTATTCATGCTATAATTGTGTTATCCGGAAATCGTAATACATGTGTGAATACTTAGACCACAATATGTCCCTAGTGAGCCTCTAGTTGACTAGCCCGTTGATCAACAGATAGTCATGGTTTCCTGACTATGGACATTGGATGTCATTGATAATCTAGATCACATCATTAGGAGAATGATGTGATGGACAAGACCCAATCCTAAGCATAGCACAAGATCGTGTAGTTCGTTTGCTAGAGCTTTTCCAATGTCAAGTATTTTTCCTTAGACCATGAGATCGTGTAACTCCGGATACCGTAGGAGTGCTTTGGGTGTACCAAACGTCGCAACGTAACTGGGTGACTATAAAGGTATACTACGGGTATCTCCGAAAGTATCTGTTGGGTTGACATGGATCGAGACTGGGATTTGTCACTCCGTATGACGGAGAGGTATCTCTGGGCCCACTCGGTAATGCATCATCATAATGAGCTCAAAGTGACCAAGTGTCTGGTCACGGGATCATGCATTACTGATGCAGTAAAGTGACTTGCCGGTAACGAGATTGAACGAGGTATTGGGATACCGACGATCGAATCTCGGGCAAGTAACATACCTATTGACAAAGGGAATTGTATACGGGGTTTCTTGAATCCTCGACATCGTGGTTCATCCGATGAGATCATCGAGGAGCATGTGGGAGCCAACATGGGTATCCAGATCCCGTTGTTGGTTATTGACCGGAGAGCCGTCTCGGTCATGTCTACGCGTCTCCCGAACCCGTAGGGTCTACACACTTAAGGTTCGGTGGCGCTAGGGTTGTAGAGATATTAGTATGCAGCAAACCGAAAGTTGTTCGGAGTCCCGGATGAGATCCTGGACGTCACGAGGAGTTTCGTAATGGTCCGGAGGTAAAGAATTATATATGGGAAGTCGAGTTTCGGCCGTCGGGAAAGTTTCGGGGGTCACCGGTATTGTACCGGGACCACCGGAAGGGTCCTGGTCCACCGGGTGGGGCCACCTATCCAGGAGGGGCCCCATGGGCTGAAGTGGGAGGAACCAGCCTGGTGGCTGGTGCGCCCCTTGGGCCCTGCGCCTAGGGTTGGGAACCCTAGGGGAGGGGGCGCCTCCACTTGCCTTGGGGGGCAAGGCACCCCCTTGGCCGTCGCCCCCCTAGGAGATCCCATCTCCTAGGGCAGCGCCCACAGGGACCCTATATAGAGGGGGGAGGGAGGGCAGCCGCACCCTTGCACTTGGCGCCTCCCTTCTATTGAGGAACGTAGCAGAAATTCAAAATTTTCCTACGTGTCACCAAGATCTATCTATGGAGAAACCAGCAACGAGGGAAAGGAGAGTGCATCTACATACCCTTGTAGATCGCTAAGCGGAAGCGTTCAAGAGAACGGGGTTGAAGGAGTCGTGCTCGTCGTGATCCAAATCACCGGAATCCTAGTGCGAAGCAGACGGCACCTCCGCGTTCAACAATCGTACAGCCCGGTGACGTCTCCCACGCCTTGATCCAGCAAGGAGAGAGGGAGAGGTTGAGGAAGACTCCATCCAGCAGCAGCACAACGGCGTGGTTGTGGTGGAGGAGCGTGGCAATCCTGCAGGGCTTCGCCAAGCACCGCGGGAGAGGAGGAGGAGGAGAGGCAGGGCTGCGCCATGGAGAGGTGAAAACTCATATGTTGGGCAGCCCCTAGACCTCAAGTATATATAGGGGGAGGGGAGGGGGCTGCGTCCCCTCTAGGGTTCCCTCCTAGGGGCGGCGGCCAGCCCAGATCCCATCTGGTGGGGCGGCCAAGGGGGGGGAGAGGGGGCGCCCCCTAGGGTGGGCCTTTAGGCCCATCTGCGCCTAGGGTTTCCCCTCTCCCCACCTAGCTGCGCCTTGGGCCTTGTGGGGGGCGCACCAGCCCACCTGGGGCTGGTCCCCTCCCACACTTAGCCCATGCAGCCCTCCGGGGATGGTGGCCCCACTTGGTGGACCCCCGGGACCCTCCCGGTGGTCCCGGTACGTTACCGATAAAAACCCGAAACTTTTCCGGTGACCAAAACAGGACTTCCCATATATAAATCTTTACCTCCGGACCATTCCAGAACTCCTCGTGACGTCCGGGATCTCATCCGGGACTCCGAAGAACATTCGGTAACCACATACAAACTTCCTTTATAACCCTAGCGTCATCGAACCTTAAGTGTGTAGACCCTACGGGTTCGGGAACCATGCGCATATGACCGAGACGTTCTCCGGTCAATAACCAACAGCGGGATCTGGATACCCATGTTGGCTCCCACATGTTCCACGATGATCTCATCGGATGAACCACGATGTCAAGGACTCAATCGATCCCGTATACAATTCCCTTTGTCTAGCGGTATTGTACTTGCCCGAGATTCGATCGTCGGTATCCCGATACCTTGTTCAATCTCGTTACCGGCAAGTCTCTTTACTCGCTCCGTAACACATCATCCCGTGATCAACCCATTGGTCACATTGTCCACATTATGATGATGTCCTACCGAGTGGGCCCAGATACCTCTCCGTTTACAGAGTGACAAATCCAGTCTCGATTCGTACAACCCAATGTACACTTTCGGAGATACCGCAATGCACCTTTATAGCCACCCGATTCGTTGTGACGCTTGGTACACCCAAAGCATTCCTACGGTATCCGGGAGTTGCACAATCTCATGGTCTAAGGAAATGATACTTGACATTAGAAAAGCTTTAGCATATGAACTACGATCTTTGTGCTAGGCTTAGGATTGGGTCTTGTCCATCACATCATTCTCCAAATGATGTGATCCTGTTATCAACGACATCCAATGTCCATGGTCAGGAAACCGTAACCATCTGTTGATCAACGAGCTAGTCAACTAGAGGCTTACTAGGGACATGGTGTTGTTTATGTATCCACACATGTATCTGAGTTTCCTTTCAATACAATTATAGCATGGATAATAAACGATTATCATGAACAAGGAAATATACTAATAACTAATTTATTATTGCCTCTAGGGCATATTTCCAACAGTCTCCCACTTGCACTAGAGTCAATAATCTAGTTCCCATGTGATTAACACTGATAAGTCACATCGCCATGTGACCAACATCCAAAGAGTTTACTAGTGTCTGTAAACTAGTTCACATCATCATGTGATTAAGACTCAATGAGTTCTGAGGTTTGATCATGTTTTGCTTGTGAGAGAAGTTTTAGTCAACGGGTCTGCAACATTCAGATCCGTATGTACTTCGCAAATCTTTAAGTCATATTGTAAATGCTGCTTCTACGCTCCACTTGAAGCTATTCCAAATGGTTGCTCCACTATACGTATCCGGTTTGCTACTCTGAGTCATTCGGATAGGTGTTAAAGCTTGCATCTACATAACTTTTTACATCGAACTCTTTATCACCTCCATAATCGAGAAACATATCCTTATTCCTCTAAGGATAGTTTTGACCGCAGTCCAATGGTCCGTTCCTGGATCATTCTTGTACCCCTTGACTGATTCATGGCAAGGCACACTTCCGGTGCGGCACATAGCATAGCATACTATAGAGCCTATGTATGAAGCATAAGGGACGACCTTCGTCCTTTCTCTCTCTTCTGCCGTGGTCGAGCTCTAACTCTTAACTTCATACCTTACAACTCAGGCAAGAACTCCTTCTTTGACTGATCCATCTTGAACACCTTCAAGATCATGTCAAGGTATGTGCTCATTTGAAAGTACCATTTAGCGGATTTTGATCTATCCTCATAGATCTTGATGCTCAATGTTCAAGCAGTTTAATCCAGGTTTTCTATTGAAAAACACTTTTCAAATAACCCTATATGCTTTCCAGAAATTCTACATCATTTACGATCAACAATATGTCAACAACATATACTCATCGTAAATTCTATAGTGGTCCCACTCACTTCTTTGGAAATACAAGTTTCTCATAAACTTTGTATAAACCCAAAATCTTTGATCATCTCATCAAAGCGTACATTCCAACTCCGAGATGCTTACTCCAGTCCTTAGAAGGATTGCTGGAGCTTTGCATACTTGTTAGCGTCTTTCAGGATTGTCAAAACCTTTATGGTTGTATCACATACAACCTTTCCTCAAGAAAATCGTCGAGGAAACAATGTTTTGACATCCTATCTGCAAGATTTCATAAATAATGCAGAATCGCTAATCCAATTCCAACAGACTCTTAGCATCGCTACGAGTGAGAAAGCCTCACCGCAGTCAACTCCTTGAACTTGTCGGAAAACATCTTAACAACAAGTCGAGCTTTCTTAATGGTGACACTTACCATCATTGTCCGTCTTCCTTTTAAAATCCATTTGTACCCAATAGCCTTACGACCATCAAGTAGTTCTGCCAAAGTCTACACTTTGTTTTCATACAAGGATCCTCTCTCGGATTTCATGGCTTCTAACCATTTTTCGGAATATGAGCCCACCATCGCTTCCCCATAGCTCGTAGGTTCATTGTTGTCTAGCAACATGAACTTTAAGACAGGATTACTGTATCACTCTGAAGTAGTACGCATCCTTGTCCCCTTACGAGGTACGGTAGTGACTTGATCCAAAACTTCATGATCACTATCATAAGCTTCTACTTCAATTGGTGTAGGCGCCACAGGAACAACTTCCTATGCCCTGCTACACACTTGTTGAAGTGACGGTTCAATAACCTCATCAAGTCTCCACCATCCTCCCACTCAATTCTTTCGAGAGAAACTTTTCCTCGAGAAAGGACCCGTTTCTAGAAACAATTACTTTTGCTTCCGGATCTGAGATAGGAGGTATACCCAACCATTTTGGGTATCCTATGAAGATGTATTTATCCGCTTTGGGTTCGAGCTTATAACGATGAAACTTTTCCACATAAGCGTCGCAGCCCCAAATTTTCAAGAAACGACAGCTTAGGTTTCTCTAAACCATATTTCTCACGGTGTCATCTCAACGGAATTATGTGGTGCCCTATTAAAGTGAATGTGGTTGTCTCTAATGCCTAACCCATGAACGATAGTGGTAATTCGATAAGAGACATCATGGTACGCATCATATCCAATAGGGTGCAACTATGATGTTCGGACACACCATCACACTATGGTGTTCCAGCGGTATTAATTGTGAAACAATTTCCACAAAGTGTCTTAATTGCGTACAAAGCTCGTAACTCAGATACTTATCTCTATGATCATATCATAGACATTTTATCCTCTTGTCACAATGATCTTTAACTTCACTCTGAAATTACTTGAACCATTCAATAATTCAGACTTGTGTTTCATCAAGTAAATGTACTCAACATCTACTCGAATCATCCGTGAAGTCGTAACATAACGATATTCACTTTGCATGCCTCAGCACTCATTGGACTGCACACATCAAAATGTGTTACTTCCAACAGGTTGCTACCTTGTTCCATCTTATCAAACCGAGGCTTTTCAGTCATCTTGCCTATGTGGTATGATCTGCATATCTCAAGTGATTCAAAATCAAGTGAGTCCAAACGATCCATCTGCATGGAGTTTCTTCATGCGTATACACCAATAGACATGGTTCGCATGTCTCAAACTTTTCAAAAAAAAGAGTGAGTCTAAAGATCCATCAACATGGAGCTTCTTCATGCGTTCTACACCAATATGACTTACATGGCAGTGCCACAAGTAAGTGGTACTATCATTACTATCTTATATCTTTTGGCATGAAAATGTGTATCACTACGATCGAGATTCAATAAACCATTCCTTTAGGTGCAAGACCATTGAAGGCATTATTCAAATGAATAGAGTAACCATTATTCTCCTTAAATGAATAACCGCATTGCGATAGACATAATCTAATCATGTCTATGCTCAACGCAAATACCAAATGACAATTATTCTGGTTTAATACTAATCTTGATGGTAGAGGGAATGTGCGATGTTTGATCACATCAAACTTGGAAACACTTCCAACACATATCGTCAGCTCACCTTTAGCTAGTCTCCGTTCATTCCGTAGCCTTTTATTTCGAGTTACTAACACTTAGCAACCGAACCGGTATCTAATACCCTGGTGCTACTAGGAGTACTAGTAATATACACAATAATTTGATGTATATGCAGTATACTTCTATCGACCTTGCCAGCCTTCTCATCTACCAAGTATCTAGGGTGGTTCCGCTTCTGTGTCCATTCCTCTCATTACAGAAGCACTTAGTCTCGGGTTTGGGTTCAACCTTGGGTTTCTTCACTAGAGCAGCAACTGTTTTGCCGTTTCATGAAGTATCCCTTGTTTCCCTTGCCCTTCTTGAAACTAGTGGTTTTACCAACCATCAACAATTGATGCTCCTACTTGACTTCTACTTTCGCGGTGTCAAACATCGCGAACACTTCAAGGATCTGAAGGAAATATGCCCTAGAGGCAATAATAAAAGTTATTATTTATTTCCTTATATCATGATAAATGTTTATTATTCATGCTAGAATTGTATTAACCGGAAACATAATACATGTGTGAATATATAGACAAACAAGATGTCACTAGTATGCCTCTACTTGACTAGCTTGTTAATCAAAGATGGTTATGTTTCCTAACCATGAACAAGGAGTTGTTATTTGATTAACAAGGTCACATCATTAGTTGAATGATCTGATTGACATGACCCATTCCGTTAGCTTAACAGCTTGATCGCTTAGTATGTTAATGCTTTCTTCATGACCCATACATGTTCCTATAACTATGAGATTATGCAACTCCGTTTACGGAGGAACACTTTGGGTACTACCAAACGTCACAACGTAATCGGGTGATTATAAAGGAGTACTACAGGTGTCTCCAAAGGTACTTGTTGGGTTGGCGTATTTCGAGATTAGGTTTTGTCACTCCGATTGTCGGAGAGGTATCTCTGTGCCTTCTCGGTAATGCACATCACTTAAGCCTTGCAAGCATTACAACTAATGAGTTAGTTGTGAGATGATGTATTACGGAACGAGTAAAGAGACTTACCAGTAACGAGATTGAACTAGGTATTGGATACCGACGATCGAATCTCGGGTAAGTAAACATACCGATGACAAAGGGAACAACATATGTCGTTCTGCTGTTTGACCGATAAAGATCTTCGTAGAATATGTAGGAACCAATATGGGCATCCAGGTTCCGCTATTGGTTATTGACCGAGAATGGTTCTAGGTCATGTCTACATAGTTCTCGAACCCGTAGGGTCCGCACGCTTAACGTTTCGATGACAGTTCATTATGAGTTTATAAGTATTGATGCACCGAAGTTTGTTCGGAGTCCCGGATGTGATCACGGACATGACGAGGAGTCTCGAAATGGTCGAGACATAAAGGGTTCCGAGTGAAAACAGGAAGTTACCGGAACACCGGGGGGTTACCGGAACCCCCCGGGGGGTATATGGGCCCTCATGGGCCTTGAGGGAGAAGGAGAAGGGCCGGCCAGTGGGCTGCGCCCCTCCCCTTCCAAATCCGAATAGGACAAGGAGAGGGGCGCGCCTTCCCTCTTTCCCTCCCCAATCCTACTCCAACTAGGACAGGGGAGTCCTACTCCCGGTGGGAGTAGGACTCCTCCAGCGCCTCCCCTAGGCTGGCCGCACCCCTTGGCTCCTTTATATATAGGGGCAAGGCACCCCAATACACAAGTTGATCTACGGATCTTTCCTTAGCCGTGTGCGGTGCCCCTTCCACCATATTCCACTTCGTCATATCGTCATGGAGCTTAGGCGAAGCCTCGCCGGAGAAGTCATATCGTCATGAGCTTAGGCGAAGCCCTGCGTCAGTGGAGCATCAACATCGCCACCACGCCGTCAGGTCGACGGAACTCATCCCCGACACTTTGCTGGATCGGAGTCCGGGATCGCCATCGAGCTGAACGTGTGCAGAACTCGGAGGTGCCGTACGTTCGGTGCTTGGATCGGTCGGATCGTGAAGACGTACGACTACATCAACCGCGTTGTTATAACGCTTCCGCTTTCGGTCTACGAGGGTACGTGGACGGACACTCTATCCTCTCGTTGCTATGCCATCACCATGGTCTTGCGTGATCGTAGGAAAATTTTTGAAATTACTACGTTCCCCAACAGTGGTATCAGAGCCTGGTTTTATCCGTTCATGTCATATGCACGAGTAGAACACAAGTGAGTTGTGGACGATACAAGTCATACCGCCTACCAAAGATGTCATACTTTGGTTCAGCGGTATTGTTGGACGAGACGATCCGGACCAACCTTACGCTGCATTTTACGCGAGACCGTTCCCTCGACGTGCTTTGCACATAGATGGCTTGCGGAAGACTGTCTCTCCAACTTTAGTTGAACCGAAAAGTGGCTACGCCCGGTCCTTGAGAAGGTTAAAACAGAGTCTATTTGACAAACTATCGTTGTGGTTTTGATGCGTAGGTAAGAACGGTTCTTGCTCAGCCCGTAGCAGCCACGTAAAACTTGCAACAACAAAGTAGAAGACGTCTAACTTGTTTTTGCAGGGCATGATGTGATGTGATATGGTCAAGACGTGATGCTATATTTTATTGTATGAGATGATCATGTTTTGTAACCGAAGTTATCGGCAATCGGCAGGAGCCATATGGTTGTCGCTTTATTGTATGAAATGCAAACGCCATGTAATTGCTTTACTTTATCACTAAGGAGTAGCGATAGTCATAGAAGCAATAGTTGGCGAGACGACAACGATGCTACGATGGAGATCAAGGTGTCACGCCGGTGACGATGGTGATCATGACGGTGCTTCGGCGATGGAGATCACAAGCACAAGATGATGATGACCATATCATATCACTTATATTGATTGCATGTGATGTTTATCCTTTATGCATCTTATCTTGCTTTGATTGACGGTAGCATTATAAGATGATCTCTCACTAAAATTATCAAGAAGTGTTCTCCCGAGTATGCACCGCTATAAAGTTCTTCGTAATGGAGACACCACGTGATGATCGGGTGTGATAGGCTCTACGCTCAAATACAACGGTGCAAAACAGTTGCGCACGCGGAATACTCGAGTTAAACTTGGACGAGCCTAGCATATAACAGATATGGCCTCGGAACACGGAGACCGAAAGGTCGAACGTGAATCATATAGTAGATATGATCAACATAGTGATGTTCACCATTGAAACTACTCCGTCTCACGTGATGATCGGACACGGTTTAGTTTATATGGATCACGTGATCACTTAGATGACTAGAGAGATGTCTGTCTAAGTGGGAGGTTTTTAATATGATTAATCAAACTTAAATTTATCATGAACTTAGTACCTGATAGTAGTTTGCTTGTCTATGTTTGATGTAGATAGATGGCTCGTGCTGTTGTTCCGTTGAATTTTAATGCGTTCCTTGAGAAAGCAAAGTTGAAAGATGATGGTAGCAATTACACGGACTGGGTCCGTAACTTGAGGATTATCCTCATTGCTGCACAGAAAAATTACGTCCTGGAAGCACCGCTGGGTGACAGGCCTGCTGCAGATGCTGAGCCAGAAGTTGTGAACGTCTGGCAAAGCAGAGCTGATGACTACTCTATAGTTCAGTGTGCCATGCTTTACGGCTTAGAACCGGGTCTTCAACGACGTTTTGAACGTCATGGAGCATATGAGATGTTCCAGGAGTTGAAGTTAATATTTCAAGCAAATGCCCGGATTGAGAGATATGAAGTCTCCAATAAGTTCTATAGCTGCAAGATGGAGGAGAATAGTTACAAGTGAGCACATACTCAAAATGTCCGGGTATAACAATCACTTAATTCAGCTGGGAGTTAATCTTCCGGATGATAGTGTCAATGACAGAATTCTCCAATCATCGCCACCAAGCTACAAGAGCTTCGTGATGAACTATAATATGCAAGGGATGACTAAGACAATTCCTGAGCTCTTCGCGATGCTAAAAGTCATGGAGGTAGAAATCAAGAAAGAGCATCAAGTGTTGATGGTCAGCAAGACCACTAGTTTCAAGAAAAGGGCAATGGGAAGAAGAAGGAAACTTCAAAAAGAACAGCAAGAAAGTTGCTGATCAAGAGAAGAAACCCAAGTCTGGACCTAAGCCCTAAACCGAGTGTTTTATTGCAAGCGATCGACACCGGAAGCGGAACTGCCCCAAGTATTTGGCGGATAAAAGGATGGCAAGGTGAACAAAGGTATATATGATATACATGTTATTGATGTGTACCTTACTAATACTCATGATAGTACCGGTATTTGATACTGGTTCTGTTGCTAATATTTGCAACTCGAAACAGGAACTACGGATTAAGCGAAGATTGGCTAAGGACGAGGTGACGATGCGGCGTTGGAAATGGTTCCAAAGTCGATGTGATCGCAATCGGCACGCTACCTCTACATCTACCTTCGGGATTAGTTTTAGACCTAAATAATTGTTATTTGGTGCCGCCGTTGAGCATGAACATTATATCTGGATCTTGTTTAATGCGAGACGGTTATTCATTTAAATCAGAGAATAATGGTTGTTCTATTTATATGAGTAATATCTTTTATGGTCATGCACCTTTGAAGAATGGTCTATTCTTGTTGAATCTCGACAGTAGTGATACACATATTCATAATGTTGAAGCCAAAAGATGCAGAGTTGATAATGATAGTGCAACTTATTTGTGGCACCGCCGTTTAGGTCATATCGGTGTAAAACGCATGAAGAAACTCCATACTGATGGGCTTCTGGAATCACTTGATTATGAATCACTTGGTACTTGCGAACCGTGCCTCATGGGCAAGATGACCAAAACGCCGATCTCCGGAACTATGGAGCGAAACAACTGATTTGTTGGAAATCATACATACCGATGTTTGTGGTCCAATGAATATTGAGGCACGCGGCGGGTATCGTTATTTTCTCACCTTCACAGATGATTTGAGCAGATATGGGTATATCTACTTAATGAAACACAAATCTGAAACATTTGAAAAGTTCAAAGAATTTCAGAGTGAAGTGGAAAATCATCGTAACAAGAAAATAAAATTTCTACGATCTGATCGTGGAGGAGAATATTTGAGTTACGAGTTTGGTTTACATTTGAAACAATGTGGAATAGTTTCACAACTCACGCCACCCGGAACACCACAGAGAAATGGTGTGTCCGAACGTCAGAATCGTACTTTACTAGATATGGTGCGATCTATGATGTCTATTTCCGATTTACCGCTATCGCTTTTGGGGTTATGCTTTAGAGACGGCCGCATTCACGTTGAATAGGACACCGTCAAAATCCGTTGAGACGACGCCTTATGAACTGTGGTTTGGCAAGAAACCAAAGTTGTCGTTTCTTAAAGTTTGGGGCTGCGATGCTTATGTAAAGAAACTTCAACCAGATAAGCTCGAACCCAAATCGGAAAAATGTGTCTTCATAGGATACCCAAAGGAGACTGTTGGGTACACCTTCTATCACAGATCTGAAGGCAAGATTTTTGTTGCTAAATTCGGGTCCTTTCTAGAGAAGGAGTTTCTCTCAAAAGAAGTGAATGGGAGGAGAGTAGAACTTGATGAGATAACTGTATCTGCTCCCTTATTGGAAAGTAGTTCATCACAAGAAATGGTTCCTGTGACAACTACACCAATTAGTGAGGAAACTAATGATGATGATCATGTAGTTTCAGATCAAGTTACTCTTGAACCTCGTGGGTCAACCAGAGTAAAATACGCACCGTAGTGGTACGGTAATCCTATTCTGGAAGTCATGTTACTTGACCATGGCGAACCTACGAACTATGAAGAAGCGATGGTGAGCCCAGATTCGCAAAATGGCTGGAAGCCATGAAATCTGAGATGGGATCCATGTATGAGAACAAAGTATGGACTTTGGTTGACTTGCCGATGATCGGCAAGCCATTGAAAATAAATGGATCTTTAAGAAGAAGACTGACGCCGATGGTAATGTAACTGTCTACAAAGCTCGACTTGTTGCAAAAGGTTTTCGACAAGTTCAAGGGGTTGACTACGATGAGACTTTCTCACCCGTAGCGATGCTTAAGTCTGTCCGAATCATGTTAGCAATTGCCGCATTTTATGATTATGAAATTTGGCAAATGGATGTAAAAACCGCATTCTTGAATGGATTTCTAGAAGAAGAGTTGTATATGATGCAACCAGAAGGTTTTGTCGATCCAAAGGGTGCTAACAAAGTGTGCAAGCTCCAACGATCAATTTATGGTGCGGTGCAAGCCTCTCGGAGTTGGAATAAGCGCTTTGATAGTGTAATCAAAGCATATGGGTTTGTACAGACTTTTGGAGAAGCCTCGTATTTACAAGAAAGTGAGTGGGAGCTCAGAGCATTTCTAATATTATATGTGGACGACATATTATTGATTGGAAATGATATAGAATTTCTGGATAGCATAAAAGGATACTTGAATAAAAGTTTTTCAATGAAAGACCTCGGTGAAGCTGCTTACATATTGGGCATCAAGATCTATAGAGATAGATCAAGACGCTTAATTGGACTTTCACAAAGCACATACCTTGATAAAGTTTTGAAGAAGTTCAAAATGGATCGTGCAAAGAAAGGTTTTTACCTGTATTACAAGGTGTAAGATTGAGTCAGACTCAATGCCCGACCACAGCAGAAGATAGAGAGAAGATGAAAGATGTTCCCTATGCTTCAGCCATAGGCTCTATCATGTATGCAATGCTGTGTACCAGACCTGACGTATGCTTAGCTGTAAGCTTGGCAGGAAGGTACCAAAGTTATCCAGGAGTGGATCACTGGACAGCGGTCAAGAACATCCTGAAAAGGACTAAGGATATGTTTCTCGTATATGGAGGTGACAAAGAGCTAGTCGTAAATGGTTACGTCGATGCAAGCTTTGACACAGATCCGGACGATTCTAAATCGCAAACCGGATACGTGTTTTTATTAAACGGTGGAGCTGTCAGTTGGTGCAGTTCTAAACAAAGCGTCGTGGCGGGATCTACATGTGAAGCGGAGTACATAGCTGCTTCGAAGCAGCGAATGAAGGAGTCTGGATGAAAGAGTTCATTTCCGATCTAGGTGTCATACCTAGTGCATCGGGACCGATGAAGATCTTCTGTGACAATACTGCAATTGCCTTGGCAAAGGAATCCAGGTTTCACAAGAGGACCAAGCACATCAAGAGACGCTTCAATTCCATTCGGGACCAAGTCCAAGTGGGAGACATAGAGATTTGCAAAATACATACGGATCTGAATGTTGCAGACCCGTTGACTAAGCCTCTTCCACGAGCAAAACATGATCAGCACCAAGACTCCATGGGTGTTAGAATCATTACTTTGTAATCTAGATTATTGACTCTAGTGCAAGTGGGAGACTGAAGGAAATATGCCCTAGAGGCAATAATAAAAGTTATTATTTATTTCCTTATATCATGATAAATGTTTATTATTCATGCTAGAATTGTATTAACCGGAAACATAATACATGTGTGAATATATAGACAAACAGTATGTCACTAGTATGCCTCTACTTGACTAGCTTGTTAATCAAAGATGGTTATGTTTCCTAACCATGAACAAGGAGTTGTTATTTGATTAACAAGGTCACATCATTAGTTGAATGATCTGATTGACATGACCCATTCCGTTAGCTTAACAGCTTGATCGCTTAGTATGTTAATGCTTTCTTCATGACCCATACATGTTCCTATAACTATGAGATTATGCAACTCCTGTTTACCGGATGAACACTTTTGGTACTACCAAACGTCACAACGTAACTGGGTGATTATAAATGAGTACTACAGGTGTCTCCAAAGATACTTGTTGGGTTGGCGTATTTCGAGATTAGGTTTTGTCACTCCGATTGTCTGGAGAGGTATCTCCAGGCCTTCTCGGTAATGCACATCACTTAAGCCTTGCAAGCATTACAACTAATGAGTTAGTTGTGAGATGATGTATTACGGAACGAGTAAAGAGACTTACCAAGATGCGAGATTGAACTAGGTATTGGATACCGACGATCGAATCTCGGGTAAGTAAACATACCGATGACAAAGGGAACAACGATGTCGTTATGCGGTTTGACCGATAAAGATCTTCGTAGAATATGTAGGAACCAATATGGGCATCCAGGTTCCGCTATTGGTTATTGACCGAGAATGGTTCTAGGTCATGTCTACATAGTTCTCGAACCCGTAGGGTCCGCACGCTTAACGCTTCGATGACAGTTCATTATGAGTTTATAAGTATTGATGCACCGAAGTTTGTTCGAGTCCCGGATGTGATCACGGACATGACGAGGAGTCTCGAAATGGTCGAGACATAAAGATTGATATATTGGAAGCCTATGTTTGGACTTGGAAGGGTTCCGTGAAAAGCAGGAAGTTATGAACACCGGGGTTACTGAACCCCGGGGGTATATGGGCCCTCATGGGCCTTGAGGGAGAAGGAGAAGGGCCGGCCAGGTGGGCTGCGCCCCCTCCCCTTCCAGTCCGAATAGGACAAGGAGAGGGGGGGCGGCGCCCCCTTCCCTCTTTCCCCCTCCCCAATCCTACTCCAACTAGGACAAGGGGGGGGGAGTCCTACTCCCGGTGGGAGTAGGACTCCTCCAGGCGCGCCTCCCCTAGGCTGGCCGCACCCCCCCTTGGCTCCTTTATATACGGGGGCAAGGGGCACCCCAATACACACAAGTTGATCTACGGATCTTTCCTTAGCCGTGTGCGGTGCCCCCTTCCACCATATTCCACTTCGGTCATATCGTCATGAGCTTAGGCGAAGCCCTGCGCCGGAGAAGTCATATCGTCAGCGGAGCTTAGGCGAAGCCCTGCGTCGGTGGAGCATCAACATCGCCACCACGCCGTCGTCTTGTGGAACTCATCCCGACACTTTGCTGGATCGGAGTCCGGGATCGCCATCGAGCTGAACGTGTGCGTAACTCGGAGGTGCCGTGCGTTCGGTGCTTGGATCGGTCGGATCGTGAAGACGTGCTGACTACATCAACCGCGTTGTTATAACGCCCGCTTTTGGTCTCACGAGTGCGTGGGACGGACACTCTATCCTCTCGTTGCTATGCCATCACCATGGTCTTGCGTGATCGTAGGAAAATTTTTGAAATTACTACGTTCCCCAACAGGATCATCATATCTATCCCTGATATGTTATAGTTCATCACGAAGCTCTAGTAGCTTGGTGGCAATGTCTTTGGAGAAACATCACTATCTCATCTGGAAGATTAGCCCCCACTCGATTCAACTGATTGTTGTACCCAGACAATCTGTATACAAGCTCAACGATTGAGATCTTCTCCCTTAGTTTGTAGGCTAGAAAAACTCGTCGGAGGTCTCATACCTCTTGACGTGGGCACGAGCCTGAAATCCCAATTTCAGCCCTCAGAACATCTCATATGTTCCGCGACGTCAAAAACGTCTTTGGTGCCTCAATTCTAAGCCGTTTAACATTACCGAACTATCACGTAGTCATCAAAACGTGTGTGTCAAATGTTCGCAACATCCACAGACCATGTTCGAGGTCCAGCACACCAAGCAATGCATTAAGGACATAAGCCTTCTACTGTCCGCATAATCGCTACTGTCAACTTTCAACTATATTTTCTCTAGGAACATATCTAAACAGTAGAACTAAATCGCGAGCTATGACATAATTTGCAAAGGGCTTTTGACTATGTTCAGGATAATTAAGTTCATCTCATGAACTCCCACTTAGATAGACATCCCTCTAGTCATCTAAGTGATTACATGATCCGAGTCAACTAGGCCGTGTCCGATCATCACGTGAGACGGACTAGTCATCATCGGTGAACATCTTCATGTTGATCGTATCCTCCATACGAATCATGCTCGACCTTTCGGTCTCTTGTGTTCCGAGGCCATGTATGTACATACTAGGCTCGTCAAGTTAACCTAAGTGTTTCGCGTGTGTAAATCTGGCTTACACCCGTTGTATGTGAACGTAAGAATCTATCACACCTGATCATCACGTGGTGCTTCGAAACGACGAACTTTCGCAACGGTGCACAGTTAGGGGGAACACTTTCTTGAAATTTTAATGAGGGATCATCTTATTTACTACCGTTGTTCTAAGAAAATAAGATGCATAAACATGATAAACATCACATGCAATCAAATAGTGACATGATATGGCCAATATCATTTTGCTCCTTTGATCTCCATCTTCGGGCTCCATGATCATCATCGTCACGGCATGACACCATGATCTCCATCATCATGATCTCCATCATCATGATCTCCATCATCGTGTCTCCATGAAGTTGTCTCGCCAACTTATTACTTCTACTACTATGGCTACCGTTAGCAATAAAGTAAAGTAATTACATGGCGTTTGTTCAATGACACGCAGGTCATACAATAAATTAAGACAACTCATATGGCTCCTGCCGTTGTCATACTCATCGACATGCAAGTCGTGATTCCTATTACAAGAACATGATCAATCTCATACATCACATATCATTCATCACATTCTTCTTGTCCATATCACATCACATAGCATACCCTGCAAAAACAAGTTAGACGTCCTCTAATTGTTGTTTGCATGTTTTACGTGGCTGCTATGGGTTTCTAGCAAGAACGTTTCTTACCTACGCAAAACCACAACGTGATATGCCAATTGCTATTTACCCTTCATAAGGACCCTTTTCATCGAATCCGTTCCGACTAAAGTGGGAGAGACTGGCACCCACTAGCCACCTTATGCACCAAGTGCATGTCAGTCGGTGGAACCTGTCTCACGTAAGTGTACGTGTAAGTTTGGTCCGGGCCGCTTCATCCCACAATACCGTCGAAACAAGATTGGACTAGTAACGGTAAGCATATTGAACATCATCAACACCCACAACTACTTTGTGTTCTACTCGTGCAAAGAATCTACGCATAGACCTAGCTCATGATGCCATCATGGGGAACGTAGCAGAAATTCAAAATTTTCCTACGTGTCACCAAGATCTATCTATGGAGAAACCAGCAACGAGGGGAAAGAGAGTGCATCTACATACCCTTGTAGATCGCTAAGCGGAAGCGTTCAAGAGAACGGGGTTGAAGGAGTCGTACTCGTCGTGATCCAAATCACCGGAGATCCTAGTGCCGAACGGACGGCACCTCCGCTGCTCAACACACGTACAGCCCGGTGACGTCACCCACGCCTTGATCCAGCAAGGAGAGAGGGAGAGGTTGAGGAAGACTCCGTCCAGCAGCAGCACAATGGCGTGGTGGTGGTGGAGGAGCGTGGCAATCCTGCAGGGCTTCGCCAAGCCCGGCGGGAGAGGAGGAGGAGGAGAGGCAGGGCTGCGCCATGGAGAGGTGAAAACTCATATGTTGGGCAGCCCCTAGACCTCAAGTATATATAGGGGAGGGAGGGGCTGCGTCCCTCTAGGGTTCCCTCCTAGGGCGGGCGGCCAGCCCAGATCCCATCTGGTGGGCGGCCAAGGGGGAGAGGCGCCCCTAGGGTGGGCCTTTAGGCCCATCTGCGCCTAGGGTTTCCCTCTCCCCACCTAGCTGGCGCCTTGGGCCTTGTGGGGTGCACCAGCCCACCGGGCTGGTCCCCTCCCACACATAGCCCATGCAGCCCTCCGGGGATGGTGGCCCCACTTGGTGGACCCCCGGGACCCTCCCGGTGGTCCCGGTACGTTACCGATAAAAACCCGAAACTTTTCCGGTGACCAAAACATGACTTCCCATATATAAATATTTACCTCCGGACCATTCAGGAACTCCTCGTGACGTTCGGGATCTCATCCGGGACTCCGAACAACATTCGGTAACCACATACAAACTTCCTTTATAACCCTAGCGTCATCGAACCTTAAGTGTGTAGACCCTACGGGTTCGGGAACCATGCGCATACATGACCGAGACGTTCTCCGGTCAATAACCAACAGCCGGGATCTGGATACCCATGTTGGCTCCCACATGTTCCACGATGATCTCATCGGATGAACCACGATGTCAAGGACTCAATCGATCCCGTATACAATTTCCTTTGTCTAGCGGTATTGTACTTGCCCGAGATTCGATCGTCGGTATCCCGATACCTTGTTCAATCTCGTTACCGGCAAGTCTCTTTACTCGTTCCGTAACACATCATCCCGTGATCAACCCATTGGTCACATTGTGCACATTATGATGATGTCCTACCGAGTGGGCCCAGAGATACCTCTCCGTTTACACGGAGTGACAAATCCCAGTCTCGATTCGTGCCAACCCAACATACACTTTCGGAGATACCTGTAATGCACCTTTATAGCCACCCAGTTACGTTGTGACGTTTTGTACACCCAAAGCATTCCTACGGTATCCGGGAGTTTCACAATCTCATGGTCTAAGGAAATGATACTTGACATTAGAAAAGCTTTAGCATATGAACTACGATCTTTGTGCTAGGCTTAGGATTGGGTCTTGTCCATCACATCATTCTCCAAATGATGTGATCCCGTTATCAACGACATCCAATGTCCATGGTCAGGAAACCGTAACCATCTGTTGATCAACGAGCTAGTCAACTAGAGGCTTACTAGGGACATGGTGTTGTTTATGTATCCACACATGTATCTGAGTTTCCTTTCAATACAATTATAGCATGGATAATAAACGATTATCATGAACAAGGAAATATACTAATAACTAATTTATTATTGCCTCTAGGGCATATTTCCAACACCTTCCCCCTTGCTACACCTCTCCCTCCCGCAGACGCTTGGCGAAGCCTTGCCGGGATCCCTGCTGCATCCACCACCACGCCGTCGTGCTGCTGGATCTTCATCAACCTCTCCTTCCCCCTTGCTGGATCAAGAAGGAGGAGACGTCATGCTGACCGTAAGTGTGTTGAACGCGGAGGTGCCGTCCGTTCGGCGCTAGGATCTCCGGTGATTTGGATCACGACGAGTACGACTCCCTCAACCCCGTTCCCTTGAACGCTTTCGCTCGATCTACAAGGGTATGTAGATGCACTCCTCTCTCTCGTTGCTAGATGAACTCATAGATTGATCTTGGTGAAACCGTAGGAAAATTTTTATTTTCTGCAACGTTCCCCAACAGTGGCATCATGAGCTAGGTCTATGCGTAGTTCTCTTTGCACGAGTAGAACACAAATCTGTTGTGGGCGTAGATGTTGTCAACTTTCTTGCCACTGCTAGTCTTATTTTTCTTCAGTGGTATTGTGGGATGAAGCGGCCCGGACCGACCTTACACGTACGCTTACGTGAGACAGGTTCCACCGACTGACATGCACTAGTTGCATAAGGTGGCTAGCGGGTGTCTGTCTCTCCCACTTTAGTTGGAGCGGATTCGATGAAAAGGGTCCTTATGAAGGGTAAATAGAAGTTGACAAATCACGTTGTGGCTTTTTCGTAGGTAAGAAAACGTTCTTGCTAGAACCCTATTGCAGCCACGTAAAGATGCAACAACAATTAGAGGACGTCTAACTTGTTTTTGCAGCAATTGCTTTGTGATGTGATATGGCCAAATGTTGTGATGAATGATGAATGATATATTGTGATGTATGAGATCATGTTCTTGTAATAGGAATCACGACTTGCATGTCGATGAGTATGACAACCGCAGGAGCCATAGGAGTTGTCTTAATTATTGTATGACCTGCGTGTCAATGATTTAACGCCATGTAATTACTTTACTTTATTGCTAAACCGTTAGCTATAGTAGTAGAAGTAATAGTTGGCGAAGTAACTTCATGGAGACACGATGATGGAGATCATGGTGTCATGCGGTGTGAAGATGATCATGGAGCCCCGAAGATGGAGATCAAAGGAGCTATATGGTATTGGCCATATCATGTCACTACTATTTGATTGCATGTGATGTTTATCATGTTTTTGCATCTTGTTTACTTAGAACGACGGTAGTAAATAAGATGATCCCTCATTATAATTTCAAGAAAGTGTTCCCCCTAACTGTGCGCCATTGCGACAGTTCGTTGTTTCGAAGCACCACGTGATGATCGGGTGTGATAGATTCTAACGTTCACATACAACGGGTGTAAGACAGATTTACACATGCAAAACACTTAGGTTAACTTGACGAGCCTAGCATGTACAGGCATGGCCTCGGAACACAGAGACCGAAAGGTCGAACATGAGTCGTATGGAAGATACGATCAACATGGAGATGTTCACCGATGATGACGAGTCCGTCTCACGTGATGATCGGACACGGCCTAGTCGAATCGGATCATGTAACACTTAGATGACTAGAGGGATGTCTAATCTGAGTGGGAGTTCATTAAATAATTTGATTAGATGAACTTAATTATCATTAACTTAGTCTAAAATCTTTGCAAAATATGTCTTGTAGATCAAATGGCCAACGCTCATGTCAACATGAACTTCAACGCGTTCCTAGAGAAAACCAAGCCGAAAGATGATGGCAGCAACTATACGGACTGGGTCCGGAACCTGAGGATCATCCTCATAGCTGCCAAGAAAGCATATGTCCTAGAAGGACCGCTAGGTGAAGCACCCATCCCAGAGAACCAAGACGTTATGAACGCTTGGCAGTCACGCGCTGATGATTACTCCCTCGTTCAGTGCGGCATGCTTTACAGCTTAGAACCGGGGCTCCAAAAGCGTTTTGAGCAACACAGAGCATATGAGATGTTCGTGGAGCTGAAAATGGTTTTTCAAGCTCACGCCCGAGTCGAGAGATATGAAGTCCCCGACAAGTTCTATAGTTGTAAGATGGAGGAAAATAGTTCTGTCAGTGAGCACATACTCAAAATGTCTGGGTTGCACAACCGCCTGTCCCAGCTGGATATTAACCTCGCGGACGAGGCGGTCATTGACAGAATCCTTCAGTCGCTCCCACCGAGCTACAAGAGCTTTGTGGTGAACTACAATATGCAGGGGATGGTGAAAACTATTCCTGAAGTATTTTCAATGCTGAAGTCAGCAGAGGTAGAAATCAAAAAGGAACATCAAGTGTTGATGGTCAATAAAACCACCAAGTTCAAGAAAGGCAAGGGTAAGAAGAACTTCAAGAAGTACGACAAGGATGTTGCCGCGCCCGGTAAGCCAGTTGCTGGGAAGAAGTCAAAGAATGAACTCAAGCCTGAGACTGAGTGCTTTTATTGCAAAGGGAATGGTCACTGGAAGCGGAACTGCCCCAAATACTTAGCGGACAAGAAGGCCGGCAACACTAAAGGTATATGTGATATACATGTAATTGATGTGTACCTTACCAGTGCTCGGAGTAGCTCCTGGGTATTTTATATCGGTGCCGTTGCTCATATTTGTAACTCAAAGCAGGAGCTGCGGAATAAGCGGAGACTGGCGAAGGACGAGGTGACGATGTGCGTCGGGAATGGTTCCAAGGTCGATGTGATCGCCGTCGGCACGCTACCTCTACATTGACCTACGGGATTAGTTTTAAATCTCAATAATTGTTATTTAGTGCCAAGTTTGAGCATGAACATTGTATCTGGATCTCGTTTAATATGAGATGGCTACTCATTTAAATCCGAGAATAATGATTGTTCTATTTATATGAGAGATATGTTTTATGGTCATGCCCCGATGGTCAATGGTTTATTCTTAATGAATCTCGAGCGTGATGTTACACATATTCATAGTGTGAATACCAAAAGATGTAAAGTTGATAACGATAGTCCCACATACTTGTGGCACTGCCGCCTTGGTCACATTGGTGTCAAGCGCATGAAGAAGCTCCATGCTGATGGACTTTTAGAGTCTCTCGATTATGAATCATTTGACACATGCGAACCATGCCTCATGGACAAAATGACCAAGACTCCGTTCTCCGGAACAATGGAGCGAGCAACCAACTTATTGGAAATCATACATACTGATGTGTGCGGTCCAATGAGCGTTGAGGCTCATGGAGGATATCGTTATGTTCTCACTCTCACTGACGACTTGAGTAGATATGGGTATGTCTACTTGATGAAACACAAGTCTGAGACCTTTGAAAAGTTCAAGGAATTTCAGAATAAGGTAGAGAATCAACGTGATCGAAAGATAAAGTTCCTACGATCAGATCGTGGAGGAGAATATTTAAGTCACAAATTTGGTACGCACTTAAGGAAATGTGGAATCGTTTCACAACTCACGCCGCCTGGAACACCTTAGCGTAACCGTGTGTCCGAACGTCGTAATCGCACTCTATTGGATATGGTGCGATCTATGATGTCTCTTACCGATTTACCGCTATCATTTTGGGGATACGCACTAGAGACAACTACATTCACTTTAAATAGGGCTCCGTCTAAATCCGTTGAGACGACATCGTATGAATTATGGTTTGGGAAGAAACCTAAGTTGTCGTTTCTAAAAGTTTGGGGATGCGATGCTTATGTCAAGAAACTTCAACCTGAAAAGCTCGAACCCAAGTCGGAAAAACGCGTCTTCATAGGATACCCTAAGAAAACCATTGGGTATACCTTCTACCTTAGATCCGAAGGCAAGATCTTTGTTGCCAAGAACGGATCCTTTCTGGAAAAAAAGTTTCTCTCGAAAGGAGTAAGTGGGAGGAAAGTAGAACTCATGAAGTATTACCTCTTGAACCGGAAAGTAGTGCAGCTCGGGAAAATGTTCCTGTAGTGCCTACACCGACTGGAGAGGAAATTAATGATGGTGATCAAGGTACTTCGGATCAAGTTGCTACTGAACTTCGTAGGTCTACAAGGACACGTTCCACGCCAGAGTGGTATGGCAACCCCTGTCACGGAAATCATGTTGTTAGACAACGGTGAACCTTCAACTATGAAGAAGCGATGGCGGGCCCAGATTCCAACAAATGGCTTGAAGCCATGCAATCCGAGATAGAATCCATGTATGAAAATAAAGTATGGACTTTGACAGACTTGCCCGATGATCGGCGAGCGATAGAAAAGAAATGGATCTTTAAGAAGAAGACGGACGCGGATGGTAATGTTACCATCTATAAAGCTCGACTTGTCGCTAAGGGTTATCGGCAAGTTCAAGGGGTTGACTACGATGAGACTTTCTCTCCCGTAGCGAAGCTGAAGTCCGTCCGAATCATGTTAGCAATTGCCGCATACTATGATTATGAGATATGGCAGATGGACGTCAAAATGGCATTCCTTAACGGCTATCTTAAGGAAGAACTGTATATGATGCAGCCGGAAGGTTTTGTCGACCCTAACAATGCTAACAAGGTATGCAAGCTCCAGCGATCCATTTATGGACTGGTGCAAGCATCTCGGAGTTGGAACATTCGCTTTGATGAGATGATCAAAGCGTTTGGGTTTATGCAGACTTATGGAGAAGCATGCGTTTACAAGAAAGTGAGTGGGAGCGTTGTAGCATTTCTCATATTATATGTAGATGACATACTTTTGATGGGAAATGATATAGAACTTTTGGACAGCATTAAGGCCTACCTGAATAAGTGTTTTTCAATGAATGACCTTCGAGAAGCTGCTTACATATTAGGCATCAAGATCTATAGGGATAGATCGAGACGCCTCATAGGTCTTTCACAAAGCACATACCTTGATAAGATATTGAAGAAGTTCAATATGGATCAGTCCAAGAAAGGGTTCATGCCTGTATTGCAAGGTGTGAGATTGAGCTCGGCTCAATGCCCGACCACGGCAGAAGATAAAGAAGAGATGAGTGTCATCCCCTATGCCTCAGCCATAGGATCTATTATGTATGCCATGTTGTGTACCAGACCTGATGTAAACCTTGCCGTAAGTTTGGTAGGTAGGTACCAAAATAATCCCGGCAAGGAACATCACCGACCTAGGAGTCATACCCAATGTATCGGGGCCGATCGCTCTCTTCTGTGACAACACTGGAGCTATTTGATTTACTTGGACACGTGTTCTAATTAAGAAACAGTATAATGGAGTGACCTACGAGCCCTCACAACAATTTAACGTCCCTGGTCGTCCGATTGCTGCATGTGCTGATCTATCTGTTGGGCCGCTGCTCCGCAGAGCTATCTAGACCCGTTGTTGTTGATCGGGCCAGGTTTTGCTTATTGGGCCAGCCGACTGGCTTTAGCTAATGAAAAGTGTAAACCGTGCGTGCAGCATGCATTCCTCCGCTCATCCCTCCAGTCCAGCCTGTGCATGTGCATGCGCCTTCGACCTCTCCACGCCCACAATAGTTGTCATGAACAAGGAAAGGCATCTGATCAATCCCCTATCACCTGGTTAACACTTCCATTTGATCAATCCCCTATTCCACCTGACACGTTGTGCTCATGCTTTAGTCTCTGCTTTCTACACTTGTTTGAAAAAGGATGTCAATTATCTTGCCGTTAAGTCTGAAGATAATTGCTCTTATGTATCGCTGGAAACACTTCCATTTTTTTGACAGGGTCACTGGAAACGCTTTTCTATCCACACACTGTTGGAAAATATTTACCTACACATTTGGTTAAATCATTTTATTTATTTATTTTATTGTCTTGTGTCTGCTAGCACATGTATGTTCACCTTTTCTCACTTCAGCCACAACAAAGGCATGACAAGAAGTCTCTGTATGCACATATTATCTACAAAGCAACCATAGATTTAGTAGTTCAAATTGTGTGCTTCTTTGGTGGTGTCGCTGGCATAATCAATTTATCCTTTTCTGTATCTCTGCTCAGTTTGGGATGTCTATCTCATATATGTACCTGTGACAGGAAGTCTCCTATTGTGTGAACAAATATGCTTTTTATCATACTTTCAGAAAGTGAAAGTGAAAGTACTGAGTAACTAAGGGTCTGGTTTGCAATAGCCCCACTAATAGTGAACCTCTTGTTTAAGAACCATAAAAAATAGATCAAAAACCACCTAGAGTTTTTAAGCGCTTAACAGTTTGATGGCACGAAAAGTGTCAACATAAGTAAATCAGTTTTCACTAGCACTCATTATATAAGTTGTACCATCATTTTATTAACTACCCGATAGGAGATGTAAAGAGGGGTATCAAAAAATCATTTCCTGAAAATTGTCACTCATTATATATGTCTAAAAAACCATTATTATAATTTTCTTTATCTGAATAAATATTTTATGTGTTACGATGTCATAAGAAATGCTATCTTCTGTGAAAATTGTCATTTCCTATATATGTCTATGAAAGAAACAAAATATTATATTTTCTAGACTAGGATTTTTATAATATTATGTAAAAATATTTCTCTATATTTTGAAATATTTATATAATATTCTATCATTATTTTGAAAAATGAATAGGCGCAGCAACGCGTGCTATCATGATCTAGTTATACATATGGAACGTCCACAAATGCTCAAGATCCTTTCTAGTGGCCCCTTCTTGTTTTTAGCAAAGTGTCTGTTTTTGTCCCACGTCAGCACAGACGCATCTTATAGCATCACATCCAATGACTGTAAAAGGTGACTGAGACCAAATTATATCTCATCTAGATGAGTTCTAGCAAAATTGAAAATAACAATTGCCACATAAGTACTCCTAGTCAAAAGCGAACCAAACAAATATCTAAGAAGGGGTCGAGCAAATCAGATTACGATGATCCTGTTGGGATATCCTCCTCATGTGGGCTGTGAGGAGATGACCATTTGAGGCCTTTTAGGCAGCCCAAAGAGGTGCATAAGCCCACTACCCATTAGGGTTATGACCTAGGGTCATTTTGGACTTTGCACATGTGTGGATGGGGATGCTTTACCCTCCATCCAGCAGCCACCATCAAGAGTGACGAAAATCAGTTCATCCTCCAAGAGAGAAGAGAGAAAACCAAGAAAGCAAGGGAAGAAGAGGAAGATTCAAGGAAGAAGCAAAGGGAGCTCCTCCCCAAAGTTGTGATGGTCCAGATCCACTACCTTGCCTCCTTCAAGCTTCAGTTCCACCATCTTTGGTGAGATTGTTCCAATCCCTAGTTCTTGAGCCCCAAATCCTGTTGTGTTCATCCAAGATTCAGAAATCTTGATGTATGAGATCCTCTAGTGCTGTCTAGAGGAGAACTTGTTGTATCCCACATTTGATAATAGTGGAAGAGGATTTGGGTGGCTTCGGCCCGTGGTTTTTCCCCTCAAATTAAGGGGTTTTCCACGTAAAAATCTGGTGTCTCTTTGTTGATGCTTGATGCTGCCAGGAAAACTTACTCCTACCACAAGACACTAGGCTGAGGAGTGTCTTGTCTGCTGAGTAACTTTTTCTGCCTTCATATATGCTGCTGCATATGTTTCCTTCCGTGCTAAGCAACGATCCTTGAATTAGTACAGGATGTGATGCTGAGATTACTTGTTTCCGCTGCAGTTTTTAGTTAACCACAAGTGTATTTGTGTGCTAATTCTTAACAGATCCTTGGCGATGCCAAACAGAGCTGCAACATAAAAGTTAGCGCGGAGGTATGTCCAGATATTAGTAGCACCGATAAAAGATTATCTAATACTGCTGTCAAGATTTCTCATCATCTGATCTATGTTCATCTGATTTAAGTGAAGATGAAAACTATTTCGCCATCTTCGAACCGGCGGTCGACGTCGACGATGCTCTTGACCTGGCGGTGCGCCTTGTCGACGATGCCCTCCGCCTTGCTCAGGCGCCTCTCCAGCTTGGCCTTCATGCGGGAGCACCTGAGCTCCAGCAGCAGCTTCCTCACCAGGTTCCGCTTCTCGCCCTGGTGGGCCACGATGAGCCCCTGCAGGCGGAGGTGCCGGTCCTCCACGTCGTTCAACGCGGCCTCGGCTTCCCGGAGATCCGCAGCGAGGCTGCCCGGCAGCTGATGGTCTGCGTCGTCAAGAGTCTGAAGCACCGCCTGCGTGGCCAGCCTCTTCCCCAGCTTCTCCAGCCTCTTGGATGCGGTTTCGTCAAGGAAGGGGCGGCCGACGAGCCTGGAGATGATGGCCAGGACGTCATCGTCGTCAGTTGCCGCTGCCTCCTTCTTCTTCTTCTCCGTCTTCGCCATGGCCGCCGGCGATTCCTTCCCCTGCGCGCTCTCCGGTGAAGTAGCCATATCCATATCTCTCGACCTACGTAACATGGATGATTCCTCAAATCAAGTACGGCCTGCTGCTGCCAGCGGCATATATGGAGATAGACATATACGAGTACTACAAGATTGGTCTCTTCTAGTACGATTCGGTTCCTCTGATCCGACTGCAGGTCGGTGTCCGGGTCGAATCTCTGAAGCTTCTGTTTATATTAGTGTTGTCATCCTACAGTAGAATTTACTCCCTCTGTAAACTAATATAAGAGCATAAGAGCATTTAGATAACTAAAATAGTAATCTAAACACTATTATATTAGTTTACGGAGGGAGTACAAAGTATGTCGAAGGACCGTATGGGCTTCCGGACAAGAATAACATGGTTTCCCAAACTTCCCACTGATATAAAACAACTAACACATAGATGAAGGGAATTTCACTCTTCACAAAACCCGAACAAATAACATTCCACAAGTCACAGCTGAAGAGAATGAAATCCTCACGTCACCTTTCTCTCAAGAGGAGAGGAGAGCTGCGGTGTTCCAAATGAAACATAACAAAGCTCTAGGCCCTCATGACTTCCCCGCAAAATTTTATCAGAATTTATGGGATGTCATCAAGACTAACCTATTGAAATTGTGCAATTGTCTTCATGCCAATCCAACTTGACCTATCTAAGATTAAATTTGGTGAGATTGTTTTGTTGCCAAAAATTGAGGAGACTGAGCGGATACAACAATATAGTCCCATATGTCTTCTTAATGTCAGTTTCAAGAGTTTCACCAAAGTGGCTCCTAATAGGCTCAACACTGTTGGTGACCATGTCGTCCAACCATCTCAAACGGCTTTCATGCAAGGAAGAAATATATTTGATGGAGTACTAATTCTACATGAGACCATCCACGAGATGCACAAGAAAAACATAAGTAGGGTAGTTTTCAATATTTACTTTGAAAATGCATATGATAAGGTCAAATATGGCCGTTCCTTCAACATGCCCTGAGAATGAAAGGATTCTCCGATAAGTGATGGCAATGTATCCAAAATTTTGTTACTGGAGGTAGTGTGGCTATCAAAGTCAATGATGATGTAGGCCATTACTTTCAGACGAAACAAGGAATACGTTAGGGTGACCCCATTTTTCGAAAAGGAGGATGGCCCCCGGCCTCTGCATCTGGGCGATGTATGCATCAATTTTATTAATTATTCACAAAGCCCTTACAAGGTAATACATCAGTAAGCCTGAAGCCATCATCTTGGCAACACCTGTCGCTACTCCTATCCCCGTGATGAAGGGGTGCCGAATGTCCAAGCCTAATACCAAACAGACATCGCACAAATACCTAATACATATTGTCGGATGCCCCATCCAAGCCACAATACCTGGACTGAGTTACACACCGGTCCAGCGCACTTACAGTGGGCACCACATGTGCACGCTGCAAGGGTTGTGATCTCCTTCATCCATCGATCCATCCTCAGATCAGATACTGACGCATCGACCTTGCCAGACCTCTCTGCCATCAACGCCACCACGACGCCAGACAATGTCGTCCTCCTGCACGAGTCCATCGCCACTCATCGGACACCGAGTCTCCACTGCGCCATGCCGCCGAGATCTGCTGTCATCGATGTGTAGGATGAAGCGTCGCTCCACCACCTACCGACGCCTAACCATCAAGCCATCCACATGTCCATCCAGCCGATGAATGTCTCCAAAGATGATGCCTCCACGGGGGTGACGACGAAGACGTCACCATCATCCGATCCAGGAGGCCCCTCAACACCTCAAATGAGGGCTACGACGCCCACGTGCGTTGTCGTCAATGGTAGCCTCCTCCAGATCTGAGGTTTTCCCCGGAAACAATAGAGCGAGGGATGCCCCCACCATCACCTCTAACGAGAAAAACGACACCCACGGGCGCCGCCAACGATGGTGGCATTCTCACCCACTTCAACAGCTAGGCCACCATCTCCTCTTCCACTTGATCCGCCGCTGGAAAGCCACCGCGAGGCAACACCCACTGACCAGATCCCTTTGGACCGATGATGAAGACAACCAAAGGTATAGGAGGTCACATCACTACGTGACCGGCGCCATGGCCACACACACGTCGTCCCGAGGCGCCCGCTCAAGATCCACCGTCACAACCATGCCTCCAAGTGGCAACGAAGGGACGCCCCACTGCCGCCATCATCCCTCGCATGGGCTTTGCCCAACCGGGATCCAGCGGCGGCTGGAGGGAAGGGGGGGGGGGGCGGAGGCGGAGAAAGAGACACATCTGGATCGGTAAGGGAGGTGGAGGCGGACAGGAGGCGGAGGGATCAAGACCGGGAGGACCCCATGTCTTCAATATTATTTCACATTCTTGCTGACATGTTAGCTATTCTTATTGATCATGCCAAGCAGGACGGTCAGATTGTAGGAGTGGTTCGACACCTTGTGGATGGTGGCCGCTCTATTCTGCAATATGCTGACGGTACGATTCTTTTTACAGATGGCACCAAATGCCCGCTGACACGTCCGAAAATGTCCACGGACAGTGGATCGGGCGCTGGCCATCCAACCGTGGTCACCAAATGCCTGGCCCAACAATTTTTTCCCCTATACTACAAGTACTGAAAATAATCAAAGATAAATAGCACAATGCATCCATAATTTACAGATAAACATTCCAATGCAACAATATAATTCAAATATAAATATTACAACTCAAACATAAGTTTCAAAACAAAAAGTTCAAATTTGCATTCAATTTATTTGGACACATGTTCTTGTTGTCCATATATGGAACATCCACAAATGCTCAACATCCAAGAAAATATGCAAGAACGGGTCGAGCAAACGAGATAACTACGATCCTTGGCGACGCCAAACAGAGCTGCAACATACTAAAAATTAGCGCAGACGTGTGTCCAGATAGTACCACCAATACAAGATTATCTAGTAATGCTGCTGATGTCAAGATTATCCCATGATCCGGAGCAAAGCTGATCTATATATGTTCTTGTGCTTTAACCGAAGAAACTATTCTGCTGCCTTGAACCGGCGGAGGAAGCAGGAACGAGCGATCTTCTCCGGCAGTCGACGTCGACGATGCTCTTGACCTGGCGGTGCGCCCTGTCGACGATGCCCTCCGCCTTGCTCAGGCGCCTCTCCAGCTTGGCCTTCATGCGGGAGCACCTGAGCTCCAGCAGCAGCTTCCTCACCAGGTTCCGCCGCTCGCCCTTGTGGGCCACGATGAGCCCCTGCAGGCGGAGGTGCCGGTCCTCCACGTCGTCCAGCGCCGCCTCGGCCTCCCGGAGGTCCGCGGCGAGGCTGCCCAGCAGCCTACGGTCGGCGCCGCGGAGAACGGTCTCAAGGACCGCCTCCGTCGCCAGCATCCTCCCGAGCTTCTCCAGCCGCTTGGACGCGGTTTCGTCGAGGAAGGGGCGGCCGACGAGCCTGGAGATCACGGCCAGCACGTCCGCGGCGGCGGCGGCGGTGGCGGTCTCCTTGCCGCCGGCGCCATCGTCGGTCGCCTTCTTCGTCGTCGTCGTCTTCTCCATGGCGGCCGGCGATTGCTTCCCCTGCACGCTCACGCTCTCCGGTGAAGTAGCCATTGCAGATGCGTCCGGCTCCGCCTCTTGCTCGACCTACGTAACATGGAAGATCCCCTCCGCAAATCACGTACGTGCTGCTGCTGCTGCCAGGGGCATATATGGATCGGATGGATAGATCATATTTAGATTTGAGAAGATGCACCGCCAGGGATGAAGATTGGTCTCTCCTAGCACGATTCGGTTACTCTGAATCTGATTATACCACAACAGACACGTACGATCCGTCTGCAGGACGGTTGCCCGAATCCAATCTCCCAACTGCTGCTTGGAGTTGGAGCTCCTTTTTCTTTCCTTCATTCATGCCAGTATTTCCTAGAATTTTCAGCAATGCTATTTCCTAGAATATTCCGCGACGACGCGTTTGATCGACACACATCAAACATCCTATCACACAGATGCTGGCATTGTTGCTGCGAACAACCAGGAACCGATCGACTCCTCCATTCATTCATCATCATCATCATCATCATCATCATCATCATCATCATGCAGATAACTTTGGTGAGACCAAAACGGCCGATTTACAAACGAACGCTAGCAAAGTGTGAGCGCAGCTGCCCTGCCTGCGCTACAGCGACAACGGAACAAAGAAAAACCTGTACCAAATCTCTCTTTTCTTTGCGACCTGCATTACGTATACGGAAACCCTATCGGCGAAAAAAGTGTCGAGCACAAAACCGGCATACTGTATGGCATGACCATCCTATCCATGCTAGTTGCTAACTACTCATATTCACACTGCGCAGAGCCGTCACCATCTAAACCGGCATGCCAAGAACCAGCAGCACTCTTATTTACAGCGAAACAGATCGACACGAAAATACAGCCGTCCGAAAGAATCAGTCCAGTGCAGAGAACTCGTGCTTGTCTTCGTGCCACTTCCTCACCGTGCCGTCCAGCTCTGGGAACGCGGCTAGGACGAGGAGCTCCACGAGTTCGAACGCTAGCTGCTTCAGGCAAACTGGGGACTGCACGGAAAACCAAGCATAGATATCAGTCTGAGGATCATACAATTTGCCAATTCTAATGTTTCGTTTATCCTAGAGTAAAATTTACAGCGTGAGCATACGACTAGTATGAACAAACTGATACTAAACAGATAAACTCACAATACTGGAACTATGTCGACGCTGAATGCAAAAATGAGACGAAGATGGCGATATAAAGGTGATGTTTCAAGAGTGTTCCGTTGGAGAAAACTGGGAGCTTTCATGCTAGCTAATACAACCGGCAATGTGCAGACTGTTGATGAAATGGCAGATTTTCATTCAACATGAACTGAATCCACCTATAATGTTTTACCTGAAGAAAGAAGTAGATATCCTGAGCACATCTTTCGTACTCCTTTCGACCAACCAGACTCACTAGGGCTGATGGTGCTTTATCTGTGCACATAAAACAGTAAAAAACTGAAAGCTAATAGAAGAACTCTGAAAAACTATCTAGAAATCATAGAGGCGACGAGTCTGACAGCAGAGGACATTACGCCTCTAGAAATACATCAGCAAACCAACGGGAAAGGCAGTAGAAAGTTCACCTATTATCAGTTCACGAACAAATTCTGCACGATGAGCATCTTCTAATCGTTGTTGTTCAATCAGATAGTTTGTCCTGCTATCATTCTGGGAACCAGGAGAAGGAGCAGCTGGTTTTCTGTCGGGATGCTTTGTCATGAAAATTCCATCTGGCCAGAGTATCTGTATATTGAGAAAAAGGAAGATACAGCCTAAATTAGGGAAGCAGTCATGACTTAAGACTTCACGAGGAGAATTCATCTAACTGGCTAATTGCATTAAACAGATCCCTTCGCAAATTATTGGTTGTTCGCACTTGGCACCTGCTTTGCTAAAGATGTCATATGAGACTTACTTGTTCAACACGCTTGACTGCAAAAGCAATTATCCTCCCCTTCCTAAGTAACTGGATTTTCTCAACAAGCCAGTCATCAAATGTGTCTCCCATCCCCAATTGCAGTATTTGCTTCGCTACCCAAAATGCTTGACGCCTACAAAAACAAAAGATCAAGGTCAAACGGGTACAATAAAAAAAAGTGCAAATCCCAAGGTCAGTCTTACAGTAGCCGAATAGTAGAATTCATAATCATGGGCGTAAAAGTAACTCACCTGATCCAGCCTCCATCTTGGAGCTGGAAAATCACATCGACCAGATGAAATATGGGGGCACTAAGATTTGGGGCCAACCACTGCATTAAAGTAGGTATAAAGTTGTCAGTCAGGCAGCTATCACATACGAATAAAAACAAAAGAAATATAGCTTGAGCATACATAAAGAATTGATCGCGAGAACTTGTAGAAACAACAAGAACTTACTTCATTAGGACTCACTGAGTATCCATCAGATTCCAAAATTTGAGATATATAATCAGTTTGAGCTGACTGCTTTTTCTTATCATTTCCTGAATTTATCAAAAACGAGTGATCGTTCTGTTCAGGATCACTTCCAGAGTGGTCTTGATAAATATTGGCACTTGAGTTGCTAACACTAGGTCCTAAATTCTGTTCCGTATTTCCCTTCCTCAATCTCAAACCACCATCAACAGCAGCAACGTACTTATCCTTCTGATCATTATCATTTTGAGATGCACTTAAAGTTTGTCTCGGAGAGGCCAAATTTCCATCCAAAGCTTTGGCAGAATTCAATGGTTTTGCACCCCTCTCATTTGATCTTACATCTAAATTGACTGCATGAAATAAGGACGAGGGCAGAAAATTTAGCACAAGGAATTAGAAAGGGCAACCAGCTACTCAATTAAAGGGAAATTGCTCACCTGACAGTGCCTGGATAACTGATAGAGAATCGGTGAAAATGTATGTCTGCAAATGAGAAAATTTCACAGTTATATACATACAAGTTTGGAAAAAGGTAGGGCAATGATTTAATACACTGACCTGTGAATCAACACTTAGAAAATCCCAGACTTCAATACAGCTTGAAACAGTTGGAATCTGAAGAAGATTCTGCAGAATTAACAGGCAGAGTTACTATATATTCAGAATTTAACCATTTCATGAACAGATAACAGATCGCTACGGAAAGCAAACATGACAAAAGATAAAATGTCGATTTTAAAGTTTACAGACCACATAGCAATCGTAGAACAGAAAAAAAAAATGACTGATGTTATAAGCATGCAAAGTACATGGATCACACGTAATGAATATTCATGCTTGCAGAGATTTTGACCGCTAGTCAAGCTGATACTGAACTATGACTTGAATTAAGTAGTACATTCCAAGAAATTGTTTCTTGCTTAGACGTCTCAATGCCAATACTCAAACTTATGGAACAAATGAAAAATATCTTCAGATAGGGCAAAGAAATGCACCTTCAAATATATGTCAAGCAAGTTGCATCTCTCTCGAACAACAGAAACCTCTAACCCTGATGAGAGGAAATGCTTCGGAGGCAAGTGAAGACTGTACTGAGGATATTCTTTCAGACGCCGATGTAGCTCTTCAAAATGACGAAACCTGATTACAATGCACAGCAAACCACATGGGAATTAGGATGCAACTAACATACTCGAATAATCATTCATATTTCGTAGGCAGCATCTGTTTTTGTCTTTGTTTCGAGGTATAGGCATTGTATATGCTGTGGGCTTGTAGCTGACATAATCAAGTGAGAAAATATAGCATAATCACCTCCTCTTGATGGACCAACTATTACTGTTGGCATCAGTTACGGAGACAGAATACACAGCAAACATGCCAGACCCACTTTTTACGATGCTGGCTCCTACCACCTGAATAAGGAAATCTAATAAGGATATGCACCACCAGTAGTTACAAGGATCAAAGAATAATCAACAGGAAGTTTGTTACCTCACATCTTAACTTCAAATACGAGTCTTCCAACACATTGGTGCTAGATGAATAGGAAGAGTCACTTGATGCCAACGACAATGATGAGGTATTTGCACGACTAAGCATCCTAGTCATGCTTTCCACCTCAGTGTCATCATACAGTCCATCCGTCCTTGAATCATTTGCTGATGTATTTAGTATGCCAAAATCACCACCCGCCAAAAAAGATCTATCTGCCTCTTGCCACAAAGGAATCTTTTGAACATTTGACCTTGTCCTTTTCCTTCCTGATGAAGTTCTTGCCATTTTCAACTTGCTCGCATGACTTCTATTTGTCCTTGATTTATGGAAACCAGACATTTCAAGTGGATGATGTATATGAGATGATGTCCCATTTCCTTTACTTTTACTGTCCCAAACTCTGGTTACAGGAGAGTCCAAGCCAGTTACATTATTATTTTCGTCCTCCTCAGTGCAATATGAACTCTCACTGTCCAATGCAGACTCTTCTTGGCTGGCATGACCTGCCATTTCTCCAGCTAAACTTTTTGGCAGGTGGTTAGTGCCATTTGAATATGCTGGAGTAGCTGAGTGTTTTATCGAATGATGATGCTCAGAATTAGACAATGTTGTTTGCCTTTGTGGAACAGGAGGAGGATGACGAACTGAAGTGCTGAAGGGAACTGGCTCCTGCACTGAAGAATGGGTGACCAAAGAAGATCTAACAGGTGCTTTAGCAACATGTTTTGCAATTTCTGATTTGTAATTCTTCCCTATAGTCCACATATTCTCAAGGTGCTCAGGTGCCACGACTCGAATTTTTCTGTGGGAGCTGAAATCCAATATTTGTGCTGACTCTCCTTCATAACTCTCTGCAGCTATCTTGCCACAAGCTTGGGGGTGTACAGAAATACCGGTATCTGGATAGATGTGGGAATTGGACGGTAAACTGCCTGACTCAAGTGGATGTGAATCATTGACCATAGAAGAATTAAGGGCTTTTGGTTTGATACTAGATGTACTTTGAGTTTTGCTTAGTTGCATATCGGAGGCAGTTTTGGACTGGCCCTGACTGAATCTAACAAGTTCAACCCCAGGACTTGAGTGGTCTGCTAGTGCAGAAAGTTCATCCACAGATGGCATAGGAGGCTCCCTTTGCTTCACCATTGTAGCATCCTCCAAGGATCCTTCAACTCCTTTATCTGCCTTGTTGGCGCGAGAAAGAACCAAAGATTCAATCCTTTCATTAATAAACCTGCAAATTTTACATCTCAATATGATGGCACTAGAAAATACCATGTGCAATAGACCAGATACGGTATGTTATTACCTTGGATTTGCCAAGTTTATGACAGGCCTCAAAACTGTGCATGCAAGAAGTTCTCGTGCAGTATAATGGAAGAACGAGCACTGTAGATTCTCAGGCTTTACTGTGATTGAGAGCAAACCATCAGCAAGACTTTGCAAGACCTATAAATAAAAATAAACATATAGTATGCATCAGATAATCATATAACTTTGATCCTTACACAGATACAGACATGTTGCCAAGATGCTCAACTCGTCAATAATCATATGCAAGTGCTAAATGAACACATGAACTATGAGATGGTGTGTGTTGTCAAAGTTATAAATACACCAGGAACAAAACAGATGTGAATGCCATATCTCACAAACAGTTTATGGAGGAAGTATTTAACATTCAGATATGCATGTTTAAATATGTGTTGACCTGGCAGGCTTGCAATAGCGGCACCTAATTATCCTACATAAGTAATGCATGAAGCTTATGATGCACATGTGCCGGGGAAAGGAGCCAAGTTACTTATGAAACATAATCCAAATTCCAGTTCCAAACCAAAGTGTTCATCAAGGTGCCAACCTTATCTTGGATATTTTGCAGCTAAGCAGCTTACTATAAGCAATAACCAAAAGCTTAAACATCAACAAAGTCTTTACCTTGTATTCAGCACTGGCTGAAAATAAAGCCGGATGCAACTTGCTCTGAGCTACAAGGGCGAGTTTCAGTTCAGCATCACGACGCTCCGTCGGGAGTCTAACAAACTTCTCTTTTCCAATCTTAGCTTCACAGGAATGATAAAGCTCCAAATTATTGCATATGAGATCGACCAGGTCCCTGCATAAGGTCGTCGTAAGACACCCAATGTTCTGAAAAGAAAAAGATACAACTGTTCGTGCATTTGATGAGATAAAACAAACTTTCTAACCTGGTTAGCAGAGTGATGATGTTAATGCTTCTTGCCCGGTTAGAAATCTCTCCAAGGACAGAATTAACTATGCTGATGAGTTCCTCCGGTCCGTCCTTATCAGGTGTTATACGGGAGTACCAAAGATCTGTTACCCACTCCGTGACAAGATGCCTTGTGAATTGTTCAAATGCTGCTTCAACTGGAGGTGAGTTCACCTTGCTCCTCCAACTGGAATTTCCATTCTTCTGGGAAAGTGAAGGTTTGCTTAATTCAATACTTTTTGTTTTGGCAAGTGGGCGACTGGCATCACGATCTGTGGTAGTTGTGCTCTTTCTACGGAAGTCGTAGTCAAGTGATAGGTAGCGAAACAGAACTATCAAAGATATGGCGAATGGGAAGTTAATCCAGACTGAAGAGCTGGTCACTGCAATGGAGAAAAATCAGTCATTCAGCACAGCCATGAGCGAGCAACAATATTCAAACAGAATTAAAAAATGGTGTGACTGCAATATAAATCTGCCTTGATATGTATAGCCTTTCTTTTTCGGCGACTTTCAGAAAGACTTTATAAAATTGCTGGCCATATTTCAATTCAACATCGAACGTACATGTCTAGCTCGTACATTCCTTGTCTTTAGACTACACCATGATGTATTCCATGGTATAATCCGGCTACAACCATCGGCTAATATACTCTACCTTCTACAATTTCATCGCAAAACTTGAATCATCCAACCATCTACTTGGAGCAAACAACCTACTCGGAGCTAAGTCCAGTCATCGCAAATCATCGCAAATGGAAGCAAATCATCCAACCATCTAGAATGGAAGCAAACAACCTACTCGGAGCTAAGTCCAGTCTCCAAATCCCCAATGCAACATGTAAAATTCACTACAAATTCCAGCCATCTTGAAATGGCAGTGAAATTTCTGACGGGCCAAAGAACTCACCAATCGGCTAAAATGGAAGCAAACAACCTACTCAGGGCTAAGTCCAGTCTACCGATTCCCAATGCAGCAAATTACAACACCAATTGAACAAACTAATATCGCTACTCCACAGATGCGCCTGAAATGACGCCCCCCAAATTAGCGCCCGCGCATCAGGGGCAGCCGGCATAAAACCTAGCCACGGCACCAACGGCGACCGACCGACCGACCGACGCGTCGGACCGAAATCACGGGGGCGCGCGCCCCGCCGGCGGGGAGGTGGGCGCCCTAGGGTTTGGGGGGGAGAGGGGGCTCACGGGACATGAGGAAGGCGAGGCCGAAGGCGAAGACGAGGAGCAGCACGGCCCGCTTCTTCCCCTCCTCCGCCAGGTCGCGGACCGCCCTCGGCGCGCCGCCCGGCGGCGCCATCCTCCTCCGGCGGCGGGCGGCGCGGCGGCGGGCGGCGGGGGAGGAGGCGGCCGGCGGTTCTGTTCGGAAAGGGGACGGCAGCTGTGGCCTTTTCCGGGCGACTGGAGTTTTGTTTTCTGTTGCGGTATTCTTGTTTGCGCCAGGTCACTGTAAGGTGGGGCCCGCTCGAAGTGAGTTGGACCAGTTGGCAGGAAAATTATAGGTTTACTCATTATTATAAATTGGCTTCTTGTGTTCAAATCAATTTATTTTCCTTTTTTTTTGCGAGAAGTCTAAATCGATTTCACCCGCGAACAAAATAATAACTCAAGCAATAGTTTTCATCGTGCCCCGGAGCAGCAGTCTCCGCCATCGATTTGAAGCAACTGACGCCAAATCTCATCGTCGGCAACGCACCGCGAGAAACCATGACCTCGTCGCCTAAGGAGACGACCGGGATCTACATTGAAGCTTCGTCGATTCTGTTCCAATGGACGAACTCTAGGAGGATCAGAGTCCAAAAGACCAACTCAAGGATGAAGGGCCACCATCTGCCCAAACGTCGCCCCTGCGAGGAAAAGACCCTCGCCTAAACTACTGGCCGGAGCCGAAGCACTGGGATCCCTCCTCGCCGCCACCGATCGCTTGAGCAACTGGCACGGGAGGGTTGATCCATGGGCTCATCGGCAAAGGTTGGATGGAGAGGACGAGTGTCCTAACTGCCACGGTCGCGAGAAGAAAAGAGAAACCCAGGGTTGCGAGCAGCCTTTTTGCTTGCGTTTTTTTCAAAAAGGATCGGATCTATAATAAAAGTTCATCGGAAGTACGAAGCATCTCAAACATAAAATTACACCAAGAATTCCGAGACCACTGAACGACCAATACTACCGCCAGAACGAGCCGTCGACACGCCGATGTCGCCGCTTCCCTGCCGGAGCGGGCTTTACCTTGTCGATGACAGTCCATGTTCAATAATTTGTCTGATTAACCAGTTGACTTGCCTATTAATCCCTACTCGTTGGGTCACCGAGTAGCCGATAAACTGATACATCGGTTGTTTAATTGATTAATTATCTAATTAACTTGCTGATTAGCCTATTAATCTACTATTCGCCAGCCAACCAATCAGTTGCTAGTCAACGATTTCCTCATCAATGATGATAGTTAGGAAGTCTTAGTGCACGTGCCCCTAAGGACCAGCACCCTGGAGCCAGATGATGAACTTGCATAGATTTGAAGCATCCGACACCAAATTGCCACATGATGAGAAACCATAACCCTAACGCCCCAGTGAGATGGCAGGAAACTATGTTGGAGCTCTGTCGACTATGTCCAGACGAATAAACCCGAGGATGATCAAAGCCGGAAGACAAACTCGAAGAAGAAGCGCCGCCATCCGTCCGACCGCCGCACCTATGAGGACTAAGAAAACCCTAACCTAAACTATTAACCAAAGCGAAGGCACAAGGATTCTTCTCCTCGCCACCGGCCACCGGAGCGGCAGGTAGAGGGGAGGCGAATCCACGTGCTCGCCGATGAACTCTAGAGGAAAAAGTTTGCCCTAGCCCCTAGAGTTAGGAGAGGAACCAAGAGGTACTTGCGCTTTTAAAATGGAACTACTTCAGGTATGATGTTTGGTTGTCTCATCCTTATACGGTGAGTAATCTAGGGTCTGCACCTTTTATACTCTCTCTGTTTACTAAATACAAGACCCTTTTAGAGATTTTAATATGGGCTACATATGAATGTATATAGATATATTTTAGAGTGAAGATTCATTCATTTTGCTTCGTATGTAGTCTATATTGAAATCTTTAAAAAGTCTTATATTTGTGTTAAAAAAGTCTTATATTTAAGAACGGACGGAGTACATTCTACCTATGTATGGTCTGGTCAACAACACTCGTCTAAAAGATGTCACAGGTATAGTAGGGTTCTTTCTAAAAATAGTAGTTACAAATACCAAAAACACTCGCATAATAAGGAAAAGCAAACGATATACTTGCAAAAATCAGATCAGCTTTACTGCTAGTTTCTCACAAATTTTTGTTAGCCATATTTTGAATTTAAACGTAAACCTCTTTCTTTAGTGAAATTTAAACTTTGAAGTCTAGGCCACCACACACACATAGACACATAATTTTCATCTAGAAAAAATATCGTACTCATTTCTACTGTTCGTTGTCCAAAAAGACCAATATGAATGCATCACTGAGTAGGAATATGGTTTGGTAGTTGCATAGACACATCCTAAATTGATGCCTCTCCGAACGGCACCGAAAGCGAGGACAAGAGCAGAATGAGTCCTGAAAATGACGGCTAAAGGGATTTTGGTAATGAAGGAATAAACAATACACTTTTATAAGTTTCTTTTGTAAGTTAGATCAAAGGAAAAACTGACTTTAAAATACTAATTTTTTACAAAAAATGGGTAGAGTTAGTAGAATAACTTTTCTTACATGCCTTCAATTCACACTCACAAACAATTAAGGTCTCCAATTTAAACTTGGGTCACGCGATTTTAAGGGTCAACAATTTCTTAAGGAGCTCTCTCATAATTCTTTTAATTCACTATGCTCTATAATTTTGGAGCTCTCCTATTCGATTGGGGTATACAATTTTATTGCCTCGATTTTGACTCGGTCAATCCTTGGTTGTGTCAATGAAATCTCTAATTTCACTAATCTCCTTAATTTTAAAGCCCCCTCATTGAACCAAGGTCTTTAATTTAGACTGGGTACATGATTGATTGGGTCGTTGACCTAGGCTTCATGGTGGGACCTCTTGATGAGTGGCTCCAGTGGTGGAGCTATGTGCAAGTCTGCCACAACTTTGGACCAGACTATGAAGAAATTTTCTGAGGGAGGGCTTAGATGAGGATTTTTTTTAGCAGTTTACACCCTCAAACACCCATGATTTAGCCTTGCCCCCCGGCCATTCCTAGCTAGCTCCGCCAGTGAGTGGGCCCCTTCGTTTGCAAAAGGAAAGGAAGTGTCGCCTATGACACATTAAGCGCCAGCATAACACATGCGACCAACAACATATGTAACTTTCTCACATATTTGTATCAATTAGAAGATGCCCTTCAAAAAACCCACTCAAACACCACAACAAATTGGTCATACAGAACACTCTCCCACCAATCACTTTCTTGATTTTCATCGGTGGGCCACTCTTCCCCTAATCTCCAACCATAAATTGGTATATCCGTCTATAATCATGATTCCGTAGTCTGTGAGTGGTGTAGCATCTCTGATAAAAAACACTCCATTGGCCCACCACACGTCAAACCAATAGCATGTAAATAATTTTCACAACTTAAAAGAAATTACCACCTAAAAGTAAATTTTGTACTACAACCCTAAGAACATAAGTGACGCAGCATAGCGCACACTACCCTTCCTAGTAAGAAAAATAAGCCAAAAACCTTAAAAAGCATAAATGATTCGAAGACAGCCGTGCAAAATTCAGACAACGGAACACCTAGCTAAATTAATCATGGAATGCAAATTGTGTTTTCCGATGCCGCCATCATAAACCCATAGCTAATTTTTGCACAGGGTAACATGTGAGATGGTGGCCCTTCCAAGGAGGGAAACAAACGTTCATAGATGTCATCGTCGCCGCCACGGGCGCAACTATGTGTCGCTTATTGCGAGGAACATGGCTGCCTCACCTGCCGGGCATGATGGTGGGCTAGTCCAATAGGACATGGCTCGTCATGCTGATGTGACTTGAAGTTTTTACTCTTATTTCTATTCCAAATTAATATAGTTAAAAAACTTAAAATTACTTAAGAAAATGTAAGATCATGTATTTTCAAAACGTTAACATAGTAAAAGAAAATTGCTAGGATAGATTTCAAGATATGTTGATAACTTCCAAAAAAAATTTCATGCCAATGAAAATTGTTCCCGCGTTAAAAAAAATGAATGCAGTTTTTTTAAATGTGTATACATTGCAGAAAAAATGTTTGCGTAATGCATAGAAATTTTTCGTCCCAATAAACAAAATGTATGTGACAATTTAGGAATTATTCCTGCGTTTCAAAAAATGTTTAAACATTTTTTTAAATGTTATAAACAATGTAAAAACATTATTTTGTGTGGGTGAAAAAGGTCTATTTTCACTAAAAATGTACGTTTCATTTTAAAGAAGTAATCACTTGTTTCCATAAAAGGGACCATGAAATTTTTCAAAAATATTAATACAATACAAAAAAATCACATAGTTAAAAAAGTAAAACATGTATTTTGAAAAATATTTCCATATTCAAAGAAGTGTTCAAAACATGTATTTAGAAAAATGTACATTATGTATTTGAAAAATGCCCAGCGTGTATCGGAAAAATGTTTCACGTGTGCTATAAAATGTACATATTGTATTGAGAAACGTAGACATCTGCTAAAAAATGATAAATACGACTAGGAAACAAAAAGAAAACCAAAGAAAAATCAAGAAACCGAAGAAAGAAACAAAGAAAACCAAAGTATAGTGAAGAAAAGGAAATATAAAAATTTATGGGAAAACAAAGAAAACCAGAGTAAAATGAAGAAAAAAAAATCCAAGGAAAACCGGTGAATAACAAAATGAAAAATATAACAAAACAAAAAGGAAAATATATGAAGAAAAAAATGGTCGAGCGAACCTGCATCGACCGCTAAATGGTCCAGCCCTCTAGTGGTTGCCCGTACGCAATTCCAATTAGGAAAGGGTATGGGCGATACATAGTGTCGCATCCCACCACTCCCATGGGAACCCTAGCTATCCCGGATCCTTTTGAGGCCATGGTTCATACCAAAAACCTCGATTTGATATGTAATGTTACATGAACACCTAGTTAAACCAATCCTGGAATGCAAATTGCATTGCCCGATGCCGCAATCATGAACCCCAAGCACTTCCACCGCACCATGTAAGATGTAAGACGGTGGTGCTTCCAAGGAGAGAAACAAACGTTTCATGGATGTCATCATCGTCGGCATAGACCCATTTCAAGACAAAGCTTAGCCCAAAACGTCGCAAGTCACTACCAAACCGAGTGCATGGAAGGGTCCCGCCACGGGCGCGGCTACATGCCACTTGTTTCGAGGCACATGGCTGCCTCGCCTATTGGGCGCAATGGCGGGCTGGCCGAGTAGGACGTGGCTCGTCATGCTGACATCACTTGAACTTTTTTATTCTTATCTATATTTTAAATGCATATAGTTCAAATTTTTAAATCTATTTAAGAAAGATTTAAAACCTTGATTTTTTTAAATATTAACAGAGTATAAAAAAATTGTTAGCACAGCTTTTAAAAAATGTTGATAACTTTCATAAAAATGTTCATGCCAATGAAAAATGTTCCCGCATTTCAAAAAAAATGAATGCAATTCTTTTTACAAATGCGTATAAATTGTAAAAAAAATGTTTGTGTAATGTATAGAAATGTTTTGTCCCATTTAAAAATGTATGTGACAAATTTTTTATAAATATTTCCACATTTCAAAAATTGTTCAGACGTTTTTGAAAATGTTACAGACAATGTAAGAAAAATATTTGCGTAGGTGAGAAATCGAAATATTTATTTTCACTAAAAATATACTCCCTCCGTTCCCAAATAATTGTCTTTCTAGCCATCTCAAATGAACTACAACATACGGATGTATGTAGACATGTTTTAGAGTGTAGATTCATTCATTTTGCTCCGTATGTAGTCACTTGTTGAAAATCTCTAGAAAGACAATTATTTAGGAACGGAGGGAGTACGTGGCATTTTAAAGAAATAATCACTTGTTTCCAAAAAAGGTACATGAATTTTTTCAAAAATGTTTATACAATACAAAGCAGTGTTCGCATAGTTTTAAAATGTAACACATGTAAAAGAAATGTTACCGTATTTAAAGAAGAGTTCAAACATAGCGAGTGTGTTAGAGTGCGCCTGTTCGGAATGACCTGTATTCATGTAACTGAGGCTAAAAAAAGGAAAGGAGAAAGACGCCATATTGTCTTGGATGGAGCTGCTCCTTCCAACCCAACGGAATATGATTCTTTGCACCTAGGTGATTTTTACAAATGTACATATAGTCGGAAAATCTTAAAGAAAACACCACGTCAGTCATTGTGATCAACTAATTCCTTTATATTTTCACGTATGACACCAAAATATGAAGTAGAGTATATGACGGGGTGAGTTTTGCGTAGGATTTCAGCGAGAGATGACCAAACATGATATGTATACTAATTCCTTTATATTTCCACGTATAACACCAAAATAAGTATGAAGTACAATATATTTCCACGTAGTTTAAGCTAAACCATGGCCTCGGCAGCCGAGAGGGGCTCTGACCCTGCCGCGACAAGCTCCCTGCAGAGCGGGCAGGTGCTCTTGCTCTTGATCCACAGCGCGAGGCATGCCCGGTGGAACACGTGCCGGCACGCCGGCACCTCGCTGCACTCCGCCCCGCCGACCAGCGCCTCCAGGCAGATGGCGCACACCACCACCGACCCTGCGGCCGTCCCTCCGCCGCCCTCCGCGTCGGGCGCTGCGGGGTAGAAGAAGTAGACCAGCTGCTGCGGCCTCCCCGGCGCCGGCCTTCGCCGCTGTGAGCACGGCGGCCACCTCCCCCTTCTTGGACCCGCGGCGGCCACGTTATCTCCTTCTTCCACCTCTGCAGGTGCCATGCACCAGATTACGCAGACGCCCACTGCCGCGATGAGGATAGCAACGAAGGCCATGATGTCCTGCCACATCATCGTGCTCGTTCGTTAGGCACGCGAGAGCTGCGGGACGCCCAATCTAGCTAGCGTGGTGAACCGGGACGTACGTAGCGTATAGGTGGTGATTGGCTCCTCCGCCTCTTGTGTGTTTGTTTCTATACGGCTTTGGCCGGAGATTTCTTTCTTGCAATACAATACAGGAGTATATATATCAACAACAACAGCCGGCGGTCGAGATCTGATTGTAGGCGGAGTCACATGTTAACTCGATCAGTATCTGGAACGGAAAACAGGTCCGGCACTTCAGCAATCACACGCAGTATTGTCAAACTGCAATTTCTATTTCTTGTGGGTTTTGTAAGGTAGATGCAATAATTTTATTTTATTTTGGGGTCTGTCTGATGTGACATCTGGTAGTAGTTAACATGCTTTTATCAAACACATAATTTATTTTGGGATCTGTCTAGGACTCATTTAGTTGGGACGCACGCACAAATTTTATTTTATTTTGGGGACATTATCCCACGTCAGCAGAGAAATAGGCTCATCCATTGTCCGTTATTTGTTTGTTTTTGTCTCGATTTCGTGCTATTTGTGTGTTTGTAGTGAGACAAGCGCCCAACCACAACAACACAACAAGTGTCCTTTCACTCTGCATTTATTTGCCATAAGTGAAAAAATTAGCCAGCGGATATGCATGTGTCTCCCTGTCTAGTTCCCGTTCAGGTGGTGTTTTCAGTATTGTCGGAGGGCATGTGAAGGTTTGTCTTCGTCGGATCTCGCGAGATTCGGTCGATGTTTGTCTTTAGTGGATCCACGTGGATTCTATCTTCGTAAGACTGTGTCCGTGTGTCTACATGTTCGATCCTTCCGATATATGTTTCTCTTCATCGACGGTGGTTGTTGTTCTGATGCGCTGGTCCAATGGGGCCTTAGCACGATGACTTCCCGACTATGTACTACAATAAGGTTTGCCCGACACTGGTGAGGGAGGGGCGAAGACGGCCTCGCGCCTTTGTCTCGCAGTGGCGCACCTAGAAATAAAATAGAGGGTGTGCACACTAAAAAAAATTAAAGTCCGTTTCAATTAACTTGCATGGGCTTTAAAAATAAGCTAATGTTTACATGGTGAAAAAATGTTTTCCAAAAATCTGGGTGTGCCATGGCACACCTGGCACACCCCCTGGGTACGCCACTGTTGTCTCGCACTAGTGCTTGCAGTAGTCGCTAGATGGTCTACGGACCGTACTTCTGATGTTTATTTATACTATCTTGACAGTTTGATCAATTGATTGAAAGTTTTCTCGCAAAAAAGCATATGTGTGTGGACTTGTGTAGCTTTTGTCACATGCACGCACAGTTACTATTAACACGCTCAAAAAGTGAACGTACTATTAACACAAGAAATTATGGAGAAAATTGATAGATGTGCATGGAGGAGTATCCATATGGCATGCATGCATGGTTTGTGAATGTAGTGGGGTGGTGTGGGGTTGACACACAAGTTATACTCCTTGTGTGTTTTTTTAACAAGTCAATTGTCTTTGTTCATCTACGGATCTACCAAGCTTTGTCTGGTTCAAAGAAGAAGAAAAAAGTCTGTCTGTTGTTTTTTTTAGTTGGTGCATTGGGTTGCCCTTTGACGTCATTTGGGCTGGGCTTTAGTGTCTTGGCTTCATTTGCATGTCTTGCTGGTTTAAAAAGTTTGAGAATTAGAAAGGAATTAGCAATTTTCAAAATATGTTCAAGAATTCAAAAATAATAGCAAATACAAAAAATGTTTGTGAAATTCAAAAATGACAATGGATTTTAGAAAAGATCACGATTTAAAAAAACTTGATTTGTAAAAATTTCATAGTTTTAAGAAAATGTTCATAAATTTATATAAATATGAAAAAAATATCATAAATATTTAAAAAAAAATAAAACAAAAAATCATGAAAACTCTCCTCCTACACCTAATTGCACTCTCATTGCATGCATTCAGTTGCGTGTCTAAATGTATTTGCGACTGGGACAGAAATGGGTCGAGCCCGAGTTGTGTGTCAGCAGTGGACTTATAACTAGGACAAAAATGGGTCAGACCCCTTATAGCGTATTGAGGCTGGAGTTGCATTTGGGGCAAAATTGGTAAGAACCCTTATTGCCTTTGTTGGTTTCCTTTGTCAGACCAAAGTGCTAGTCTTTAAGAACAAACATGTGGCTCAGTGATTAGGAGGACTGTTATATCCTTAGCCCCCTAGAGATCAAAATCCAGGTTTGACATATATGTATCTCACAAAGACATAATATTTTTTTTAGTGGGAGGCGACATTTCTGTAAAATAGTGAGGCATTTGTGTTGATTTAGTAAACCTCAAGACCCATCAGCTCAGTTTCTCAGAAGCCCTCTTTGGGGTAAGGTTTGTGTGTGATTCATCGAGGTGAGTGTATGTGCATGTATATGAGTGTCTACCTCTATATTGTGTCTCTCGAAAACAATGTTAGTTGGTATACATAAGCACTTCAAATACAATGCATTGGGAGTGCTCTTAAGGATAGTAAACACAAGAAAAATACATGAGAGATAGCAATGGGTTTACTTTCTCAAATTATAACAACAAATATTTTTGTGGGTTTATCATCAAGCACTAGTAGAAAAAGGGTCAAACGTGAAGCACATTAGTGCCGGTTTGTATTAGAGCCGGCACAAATGTATACATTAGTGCCGGTTCTAACGGCTAGCCGGGCCGCTCTCATTAGTACCGGTTCGTGGCTAACTTTTAGCACCGGTTCGTGCCACGAACCGGTACTAATGAGGGTGGTGGCAGGATGTTGTCGATCTGGGCCCCCTCCAGCACCTTTAGTACCGGTTCGTGTCACGAACCGGTACTATAGGTCCTCCTGCATATAAACCCTTCGTCCAGCTCGCTCTGTTCTTCCCCCTTTCCCCTCTCCTCTCCTCTCTGTTCTTCCTCTTCTTCCCTCGAGCTCATCACACATTTTGCCTAAAATTTGTCAAGATTTGAAGGCCCCCATCCATTCAAGTGATCACAAAGGTTAGCAACTTTGTTCTTCCATCTCTCATTGCTAGATTAGCTCTTGCAATGCTTTATATAGTTATTAATTTGTGAGTTTAGTAATTTGGGAGGAAATATATATATGTGCTAGTATTTGATTTATATGCAATTTGAGGTCAAAATAACACTTAGTTTGCATATGTAGGTGTGGTTTACTTAGTGCCTTCTAAATCTCTGTCAGAACCACCGTCGATCGCCTGCATCCGTCTCTGTCACGGCACCACCTTGTGGTGAGCCTCTTGTTCATGAAATTTTATATAAAAATTGATGTTTGTGTGATTTGGATATATAGTTACTCGTATAATAATTATCTTACCCGTCGTTGTTTGTTATACATAGTGCCATGGTTTTGATATCCGTCCCCGTCATTGCCCAAGTCCTTGTTATGATTCGATGTGGTATATTCTGTTTTAAAACTATTTGTTGCATTTCGTGTTTATGACAAATTATGCCCATCAAGTTGACATAGATATTTTTATCTAGGAGGTATGTGAACCGGAAATTCCAACCGACCCTATTGTCGAGAGGTTAAATTTAGTTGAAAGAGAAAACGAGTACTTGAAAGAAAAATTGAAAAGAATTGAGGGCGAGAAGATGGAATTGGAGTTGCATGTTGCCGATGTCATCGATGATCACAAGATCAAGATGGAGAAAATGCGCTTGAAGATTAGAAAGATTAGAAAATATGCCATCGATAGTGAGGCTTGGTATCATTATGCTGTTGGATCAATTGTTACCTTAGTTGCGATCTTGATCGCATTTGTTGTTGCATTTAAATGCTTTAGCTAAAGAGTTATTTGTTTGTTGCATTTAAGTGTTGTATGAACTTTATGTATGAACTTGTATTAATTTGGTCTATTCGGTGTTGTGTAATGAAGATGAGCCGCAATGGATGTACGATTACCGATGCTCTCCCAGTTCGTTGAGGGCGTGCATACTTTTCTCGCTATGCTGAGGCAAACAAGCGGGCGGATGGTTTTATGCCTTGTCCATGTGTTGGCTGTAAGAATGGTCGCAATTACTCTACGCCAAGAACCATTCACGCCCACCTGTTTGAGTCCGGTTTCATGCCCCACTATAATGTTTGGACCAAGCACGGAGAAAGAGGGGTTATGATGGAAGACAATGAAGAAGAAGAGGACGCACGACAGCCTATCCCGCCATGGGTTCCCTGAATACGATGATACAACAATGGGTGAAGAAGCTAAGCCGGTAATGCAGGAAGAAGCTGGGCCGGCAATGCGGGAAGAAGATGAAGAAGAGGCATCAGATGAGCCCGTTGATGATCTAGGTTGGGCCATTGCCGATGCAAAGAGAAACTGCGCAAGTGATTTGGAGAAGAATAAGTTGCAGCGCATGTTAGAGGATCACAAAAAATTGTCGTACCCAGTGCGTGAGGTGACAAGAAAAAGCTGGGCACCACACTGGAATTGCTGCAATGGAAGGCAGAGAATGGTGTATCTGACAAGGGATTTGGAAAGTTGCTGGTAATGATAAAGGATATGCTTCCAAAGGACAATGAATTGCCCGAGAGTACGTACGAAGCAAAGAAGGTTGTCTGCCCTCTAGGGTTAGAGGTGCGTAAGATACATGCATGCCCTAATGATTGCATCCTCTACCGCGGTGAGTACGAGGATTTGAACGCTTGCCGGTATGTGGTGCATTGCGCTATAAGATCAGCCGCGATGAGCATGGTGATGTCGAGGGCGAGCGCCCAGAAGAAGATTCCTGCCAAGGTGATGTGGTATTCTCCTATAATACCACGGTTGAAACGCTTGTTCCAAAACAAAGAGCATGCCAAGGCGATGCGATGGCACAGAGAAGACCGTAAGAAAGACGGAAAGTTGAGAGTACCACCGACGGGTCGCAGTGGAGAAAAATCAAAAGAAAGTACGGGAAGGAGTTTGCGGATGACGCAAGGAGCGTATGGTTTGGTCTAAGCGCAGATGGCATTAATCCTTTTGGGGAAGCGAGCAGCAACCATAGCACCGGCCCGTGACTCTATGTTTGTATAACCTTCCTCCTTGGTTGTGCATGAAGCGGAAGTTCATTATGATGCCGGTGCTCATCCAAGGCCCTAAGCAACAACTGTGCAACGACATTGATGTGTACCTAAGGCCATTAGTTGAAGAACTCTTACAACTGTGGAATGGAACAGTGTACGTCGTGGGATGAGCACATGGGGAAGAATTTGACCTAAAGGCGTTGCTGTTCGTGACCATCAATGATTGGCTTGCTCTCGGTAACCTTCGTGACAGACAAACAAGGGATACCGCGGATGCACGCACTGTTTGGATGATACCGACAAAGATATATTTAAATAGTTGTATGAAGAATGTGTACCTGACATTGTCGATTTCTTCCGGCAGGCATCCCGTGAAGAAAGAAAGGCAAGCATTTCAAAGGTGAGGCGGATCACCGGACGAAGCCTCGCCACCGTCTTGGTGCTGATGTACATGATATGGTCAAGGATTTGAAGGTGATATTTGGAAAGGGTCCTGGCGGACAACCTGTTCCATAGGACGCTGACGGACGCGCACCCATGTGGAAGAAGAAATCTATATTTTGGGACCTGCCATATTGGAAAGACCTAGAGGTCCGCTCCGCAATCGACGTGATGCACGTGACGAAGAATCTTTGCGTGACCCTGCTTGGCTTCTTGGGCGTGTATGGGAAGACAAAAGATACACCTGAGGCACGGGAGGACCAGCAACGTATGCACGGAGAAGACGGCATATATCAGGGCCATGCAAGCTACGCTCTTACCAAAGAAGAGAAGGAAATCTTCTTTTAATGCCTGCTCAGTATTAAGGTACCGTCTGGCTTCTCGTCGAATATAAAGGGAATAATAAACATGGCAGAGAAAAAGTTCCAGAACCTAAAGTCTCATGACTGCCACGTGATTATGACGCAACTACTTCCGGTTGCATTGGGGGGGGGGCTTCTACCGAAAAACGTTCGATTAGCCATTGTGAAGCTATGTGCATTTCTCAATGCAATCTCTCGTAAGGTAATCGCTCGTAAATCATACCAAGGTTACAGAATGATTTGGTGCAATGTCTTGTCAGTTTCGAGTTGGTGTTCCCACCATCTTCTTCAACATCATGACGCACGTCCTAGTTCACCTATGCGAAGAGATTGACGTTTTGGGTCCTGTATTTCTACACAATATGTTCCCCTTTGAGAGGTTCATGGGAGTCTTAAAGAAATATGTTCATAACCGTGCTAGGCCAGAAGGAAGCATCTCCAAGGGCCATCAAAATGAGGAGGTCATTGAGTTTTGTATTGACTTTATTCCTGACCTTAAGCCGATTGGTGTTCTGAATCGCGACATAAGGGCAGACTGGATGGAAAAGGCACGCTAGGAGGGGAACAAATAATATGTATGGACGGACATTCTCTCACCGAAGCACACTACACAGTTCTACAGAATTCGCCTTGGTGGCTCCGTATATGGATGAACACAAGAATTTGCTACGCTCCAAACACCGGAGCGGTCTGATGACTGGATTACACGTGAACAAACCAGGAGTTTCGCCAGCTGGTTGCAGACACGTACCATGCATGACACCTCTATTGAAGATGACATGTACTTGCTGTCCCAGTTATCATCTTCGAATATAGTGACTTTCAAAAGGTACGAGATAAATGGTAATACATTTTACACGATCGCCCAAGATAAGAAGAGCACCAACCAAAACAGTGGTGTCCGTTTTGATGCAGAAACCAAGACGGGAAAGGAAACATATTATGGTTATATACATGACATATGGGAACTTGACTATCGACGTGGTTTAAAGGTCCCTTTGTTTCGGTGCAAATGGGTCAATATGACACGAGGCGGGTAACGGAAGACCCGCATGATGCGGAATGACAACAGTGGATCTCAACAATCTTGCGATGCAGACGAACCATTCGTCCTAGCCAATGATGTGGCACAGGTTTTCTATGTGAAGGACATGTCTACCAAGCCAAAAAAAGAAAAGATAAGGAAGCGAATGCATCGTACGATGAGCCAAAGCGTCACATAGTTCTTTTCTGGGAAGAGAAACATCGTGGGAGTGGATGACAAGACAGACAAGTCATAAGATTATGAAAAGTTTGATGAAATTTCTCCATTCACAGTGAATATTGACCCGAGCATCCCGTTAAATGATGAAGATTTTCCATGGTTACGGCGCAAAGGGACACACGCGAAGAAAAAGTTTCACACCCAAAGATCTGGATGTGATCGGCTTCACTATCATCACTTTCTTACATGTTTCACACCCACAGGGGAATCTCTGTAATAGTTAGGGTAGTTATGTGTTTTGGCATTTGAAACGCGAAGAAATTTTATGTGCAAACAAATTCTTTCATGCCTTTACTGATTTTTAAAGTTAAATTATTCACAAACTAGTGATTCACACTAATTTCAAATAATTCAAAATTTAAACTATTCAAATTTGAAAACTACGGGCACTAACTTAAAGTTTGTAATTTTTGATACCTAAAGCAAAAATATTCACAAAGAAACTCTAAATACACAAAAAAACAACACAAAAATAAATAAAGCAAAAAAAAGCCCGCCTACTAGGCCGTAGCGGCCTGCATACGACTAGAAACCCAACCTGTTGTTGGGCCAGGATGCAGGCCCGCAAAGGCCAAGTGGGCCCACAAGGCAGCAAAGAACACGTAGGCCCAGTAGGCCTGCTTTGGAGAGGAGCTCGAGAGAGCGACCGCACGGGGGTTTATAAACCAGTGTGGTCGCCCCTCGGCTAGCGAGGTGGGACTAAACTTGCCGCACCGCACCTGCGCCAGCGCACCCCCTTTAGTACCGGGTCGTGGCACAAACCGGTACTAAAGGGGGGGGGGCTTTAGTACCGGTTTGTGCCACCACCCGGTACTAAAGGGGGTCGCTTCCGCTGCTTGGCTGGTTGAAACAGACCTTTAGTACCGGTTGGTGGCTCCAACCGTACTAAAGGTGCCTTCTATATATACAACACTTGAAAAATTTTATTCTCCTCTGCTTCTTCCTCTGCTTCTCCATTGAAACGCTGTCCCGATCAATCGACGCCGTCACCGACCCGTCGCCGTCGCCGCTTCCATCCCTTCGCCGCCCGTCGCCGCCGTCGCCGCTTCGTCCCGTCGCCGCCGCTTCGTCGCCGCTTCGCCCCCGTCCCGTCGCCGCCCTCGTCTCTGCCGCGCCGCCGTCCCCGTCGCTGCCCGTCCCTGCGTCGCCGCCCACACACGCCTGCCGTCGCTGCCCCCGTCGCCTGCCGTCGCCGTCGCCCGTGAGCTCTCCCCTCTAACCCCTCTCCCTCGCCCGGCTGCCACCATGGGCGCCGCCCTCCCCGAGCCCATACACACACACACAAGCATGATGAACACACACACATACACGTATATATGTATGAATGCATGTATATATTAGTATATACGTATTTTGTATGTTTAATTAGTTTAGATTTTTAGATTATTGTTTTTTCACTAGTATATATGTATGAATGCATGTTAGATGGATATAATTAGTGTTTAATTAGTATGGAATTTTTTTATATAATGTTGTTTTTATGTTTTTAATGGATGTATAGAAATTGTTTTTTCTGTTTTTAGTGTTAGATGCTTAATTAGTATGAAATAGTATATAGATTTTTGAAATAGTAGAAATGTTAGAAATTTTAGTTATCAAAATCTAATCATTAAAAAAAATTATTTTTTGCGGGCATATAGCTAGTATTTGTTCTCAACGATGCCCGGCCCGCATCCTCGCCGTCGACCCGTCCATGACGACGTCCAGCCGCCCATGTCCGGACTGGCTCCGCCGGCTGGCAGTGGGAGGTGCTGCTCGAGGCGCGCCGCTTGATGAGGAACCCGCCCCGGGTCCCGCTGCCGACCTCGATCTCGTTTGGTGGCGTTCATGGGCCAGTTTCGGTGCGGAGGGACCCGGCCCGCCGGAGGAGGTACGTCGCCGTGTCGAGGAGGAGGACGAAACGCCCATCGCTACATGGTTGCGTTAGAGGGCGGTAGGTTCTCCAATACCGGCAAGATCTTCGAGGATCTCACTTCAGCTATGATCCCGTGAGGGTTCCTTCTCTTTGGGTGTCCACCGCCATGACGCAGAACCGCGAAAGTGTCCTAGATTCTTCTGTAGTATTCGATCTTTAATTAGCTAGCCAGTGATGTACTATTCAATATTATATATTATTCGAGACGATGTATTCGAGATTGTATCTATTATTCTAGATGAAGTATTCGAGATTATATCTATTATTCGAGACGATGTAATTTGAATACTAAATTATTTTATATTTCTTTTGAATTAGTTAAATAAAAGCTATGGCGGAACAATACCGACAGAGAGGAAGAACAGACCATGTTCGATATGATACGCGGGCCAGATGATAATTAGAATGAAGAAGATTATGACGGCTCCGAATTTCTAAACAACACCGGAGAGGGTGATATGATATTCGATCGCGACGACCAAATTGATGAAGTCATGAACTACGATTATGACGATGACGAAGAACATGTTGATCCTGAAACAACAAAGACCGGCGAGGTATATATATTTATATAAGCAGGTTTCGTGATCATCACATGTTTTAAATGACTTGAAGATATATTAACGAATCGATCTTTGTTCTTTCAGCCATCCGGATCGAGCAAATCTTCGTGCAAAAGGACGAAACGAGGCCCGAACAAAAAGTTGAAGGAGGGTGTAAAGTACAATATCGAGGCAGTCAGACCTAATGGCGAACCATTAGCGCCTAAGAAGATTGCGGACAAGTTCATTCGTCAGTGCGGAGTTCTTGTGAAGGACCAACTCCCGATCTCCCTTCAAGAATGGAGAGAGCCAGCAAAAGACAAAGGACAAAGGACAAAGAGGACGCTGCTCCACGCCCAGATGTTACTTTTGTCGACAAGAATCAAAAGATCTGCTTTGGGATACTCTCATGGAACATTTCACCCTACCAGATCATTTCACCGAAGCAGATGTGCAGAAAGTCAAGGGCGCTGCTCTTAGGAAGATGGCGGTTGCATTCAAGAACCACAAGAATCGTGAATGGAACAACTACATCAAGGGAGGAAGGAAGACTCCAGTATTCGAGGGAACACTAGAGAACCAACGTGCTCATTGGGACGATTTCGTGAAATTCAAGGATTCAGAATTAGCTAAGGAACGGTCGAGAATAAACAAGAAGAATGCCGAAAAAAGGATAAGTTCCATAAGTGGGGCCAGGTGGCTGCGCGGTGGCAATGCCTAAGTGGGATAAGTCCGAGAAAGAGATGGAGGATGCAGGTGCCACTCCGGTTACTAAGAGCTGGCCCCCTGTGGTCGTGGACTTGGTTCTATGCGCATGGGGGGAGTTGGACCCGAAGACAGGCAATGCTTCGACGAGGGCAAGTCTGAAGGGAGCCGACGATGCGATACTTGTTGCAATAGAAGAGGCACGATCGGGGGTGTTCCAGCCCAACAGAGAGAACGACGAGCTTACGCGTGCCCTGGAAATCCTGAGCACCCGGGACGAACATGAGGCAAGGGCGCTATTCCGTGGTATGAGGGGTTTTCAGATCGAACACCGACTACGTAACCCGTGCGAGAAAGAAGATTGCGGAGGAGAAGAAGAGGAAGATGGAGGAGGAGCAGAGGAAGCGGGACTATGAACGCCTTTCAAGGCCTAGAAGCAAGTCAAGCGGAATTGGCGGTCAAATTCCAGCGGCAGCAGGAGCAGATCGACTCACTTAGCCAGCAAAGGGGTCTCAAAGAGTGCAGCAGCTAGCGGATGATCCAACATTGGATAGCACCGCCCCATCCATGCAGAGAAGCAGCATGGGTTCCGCCCGGACGACGCAATGTCGGGTAGATATCCCGTGGATGACATCACGGAGAACACTAGCTGCGAGCTACACGTCAAAATGAAGAACATATCCCTGAAGGTGGCGGACGGCGTTGCTTTTCCAGTTACCCCCCACAGCAACCTACCATTGCATCCCGATTCCAGAGGGCTATGCTCGTGTCATGGTTGACGAGGTGGTGCAGCCATATTCGGGCTAGAGCTTGACATTCCTGGAGGTGAGGACGAGCGCTTTCTCGGAGACGCCAACCATCGTATCATCCTATGGAAAAAGGATTGCATCATCTTTCAAGGCCACCGACACTGGCCATCCGACTCCTCGTCAAGTCCGCCACCGAGTCAGCCGTCTCCCGCTCCCGCAAGTCCACCAAGTCCGCAAAGTGTCAGCCACCTCCTCCAAGTCCGCAAAGTGTCAGCCACTCCTCCTCCTCCAAGTCCGCCACAGCGTCCGACGCCCACCTCCTCCAAGTCCGCACAACCTCAGGCCACTCCTCCTCCAAGTCCGCACAGCCAGCGGCCACTCCTCCTCGTCCAACTCAGCCGTCACACCGGCGTCTCGCCGCCTCAGCAATCACAGAAGAGACACCCCGCAGCTATGGTGCGAGCGGCACGAGTCGAGGTAGTACAGGAAGTACAGTAGGAGGCAAGCGATATAAATATGGTCCAAGCCTCACGCCTCTTCCGTAGAGGTCTTATGACAGGTCCGAGGAGGAAATCGCAGCCATATCGAAGTCCGAGGTGGAAGCCCATTTTGCACCGAAACCGCCACCGCCCGCCAAGGGAGAAAGTGCTCGAGGAAACAATTGACCACTTCATTCGTATGGCTCAACCACTAGCTCCCAAGCCTGTTGACACAGACTATGAGCGCCACATCAGGAAGTTAAATCGAGCACGCCACGTGAAGAAGGCGAGCTCGGGATCGAGCAAACAAGAAGCAGCTGTCAAAAATGCGGGAAAACCATTCCCAAGCTGGGAGAAAAGGCGGCGCAATCGATCAACTCGATTGTTGTGACAACAACACGTGATAAAGACGCTGCCGCCCAATATTATTGTGGGCAAACAGTTTACGTTCCTGAGGTAGGCAATGTGGTAATAACGGAGGACCATATAATGCAGGCTGAAGTTCTCAAAATCACTGTTGGACAACTCCTCGAGATTGAGCCCATGCCTATGCTTAGAGAGGATGAAATAAAACAGAAATATGTCTGGGGCCAACCTTTGGTCCATCCAGACAAGGTCAAGAACCTCCCAACGAGAATGTATGAATTGCATCAATGGTACATGAACATTACCAAAATTTCCGATCGATTGTCCCTCATGGTGAATGTCAAGGAGGAGCATTACTTCCATGAGAAAGCTGTGTCCGTTGAGTATTCTCGAACTGTTTCAGTTATACAATCAAGATGCACTCGACAAATCTATATCGCTTGCTATTGTCTCAGTAAGTGATTTCTTTCTGTAATTTAAGTCTCAAGCTAGCTGTACTGATCCTTTTGATCAATCATTACCTGTAATTATCCTCACTATATTCTTTTCTGTGGTATTATATGCAGGATGCAGATATATGAAATGAGAAAAGGTGGACGCTTTGTCATTGGGTTCATTGACCCAAACACCGTTAATGAATACACATGGAAACTAAATCCACGTTATCAAAAGGACGTAGAGGACAACATGCTAGAGTTCTTGAAGCGCCTCAAATACAATGAAGATATACTACTTCCTTACAACTTCCAGTGAGTCACACTGTCTTGTACTACAAATTCTCTGTTTTTGCCTACTAGCTAACTACATGTTTTTGCTTTACATATGCCCGCTTAATTAAGACATGCAAACGTGTGTGCATGCAGATTTCACTGGTCTTGTGTATCATTAAAGTTGACGCCTTGAACAGTTGAAATACTGGACTCACTACTCAAAGAAAAAACTGACTATAACATCTTGTTTGGGATAGTCAACAGGTAAATTCAATCATTATTAACCATATATCTCGGCCTATTTAGTTCGTCATTTTTCATGATATGAACTATTTAATAACCCCTTTATTCATTTTCTTTTGTCGTGGCAGGGCTTGGGCAAGGTTCATCAACAGGACCCCAGGAGAATGGAAACAAAAGCTTAAATGGTTTCGACCCAAGGTAAGTAATTAAGTAGTACTAGCTAGCTAGCTAGCTAGCTGCCATCTCTTTAATTATCATGCTTGCTTAATTATTATCTGATCAAATTCCATTCTCGTAAAGGCCCTGAAGCAGGCGCAGGGGACTGACCTGTGTGCATTCTGCGTTTGCGAGAACATTCGCATGATGGCGTCCGAAAGGAGCAGATCTCAAAGACAGGAATGGGTACGCTTCTCAAAACACTATTCACAATTTTTACACCATTATCGATATCTAGTCACACAACTAATACACATGCATATTGATCTCCTTCTTAACAGTTCACAGAGGTGCGGAGAAGCTCCTAGAAACGGAGGGCGAGAAGCACTTCAAGAGGAAATAGCGGGATTTTTGCTCGACCAGGTCATAAATCCGAAGGAGAATACTATTACCCGCCACCGCCCCATCGTGCTTCAAGGCACCAATTAGGCTAATGCCACTGGCTCCAAAGGCAACATGCATATGTAGGAGAAATTGTATATAGCTATACATGTGTGTATGTGTGAATTAATTAATATGATGGTTTGTGAGACATTGATGATATATATATATATATGCATGATTGGTTTTATTAGAAATTCTATTTATATATATAAATATACATACATACATATATATATATGTATATAACGTGTACAATGTGTAGTATCGTAAAATACCAGCAAACGAAAAAGAATTAAATTGATAACACAAATTTAATTGAAAAATAAAAATAAAACAAAACTCATTAAACATTTAGTACCGTTGGTGTTACCAACCGGTACTAAAGGGCTCCGCCCCGGAGCTGCCTCGTACACGTGGTTGGCCTTTAGCACCGACCGATTCGTGCTGAAGCGGTAAGGGGCTTTAGTGACCACACTTTAGTGCCGGTTGTGGAACCGGCACTAAAGGGCCTTACGAACCGGTGCTATTGCCCGGTTCTGCACTAGTGAAGCTAGACACGACCTGAACAACATAGTTTATTTTATTTTTTCAAATGTTTTACAAGCTTTGCAGCATAATTTCATTTGGTTTTCACCGCAACATCTTTGTTTTCTTTCACCTTATGGTTTCTCATAGACCATTCCTCGGCAGCCGAGAGTGGCTCCGGCCCTGTCATGACGAGTCGCCTGCAGAGCGGGCAGGTGCTCTGGCTCCTCATCCATAGCGCGATGCAATCCCGGAAGTACACGTGTCTGCACACCGGCACCTTGCTGCACTCCTTTCCGTCCTCCAGCGCATCCAGGCAGATCATGCAGACCTTCTTCGACACCCCTCAATCCGCCATCCTCCTCCACGGCGGCGGCTGTAGAGCACAAGACCCTAGTTGTGGTTTCTCCATGACCACCGGCTCTGGTGCTTGATCCACCGGACTATTGTAAATCAACTAAGAATTACAGTGAAAAATCCACTAAGAAAATCTAATGTGAATCCACTAAGGATTACAGTGTAGATCAACTAAGGATTACAATGTAAATCCACTAAAGATCCACCATCAAATGAAAAAAGAGTAACTAACCTATAGCAATGTAAATCCATTAAGAATTACGCTACAGATGCAGTGTAAAATCTCTTACAAAACACTAAAAATTACACTAACAAATAACCAGGGAAGTCCAGAAGGGCAATCTCACATTTTCATAGTAAAAACTAGATAAGAATGACATGGACAATCTATAGCAATCACACAGTTACACAAGAACATAGCTGAATTTACAAAAATAAATAAATAGGAGAGCTAGGATATTCACAGTCACACTAGACCACTGAACAACGCATCTCACTCGAAAAACAGCCCACATCAAACGCCCTGGAATGAACAGAGGAAATTCCCACTAAACCTAAGGTTTCAAAAGGAACTACAGAGGCAAACCTAAGCTTGTTCACTTGCTATTCCTGCGGAACACAAAGAACAATACATACAAGCCTACATCAACAAACGGCACATGGGGTATAAAACCCACATCCACGAACAAAAGCAGTAGAGAATCTAAGAGACCAGGGGAACGAAGTCATTAAATATGTTCCAGTGCGTTCGAATTGAACATTAGCGCATGACAACCTGCCGAATTCAAACAACTAACCATATAACAGATCAACCAAACTACAAGTAAAACCCTAAGCTAGCTCACACGACAGACGAGATTCAAATCCACTAACAACGCAACCACATACTCCAACCGTTCCTAAATACAAGCTTTTTTAGAGATTCCAATATAAACTACATAAGAAGCAAAATAAGTGAATCTAAACTCTAAAATATGTCTATATATATCCGAATGTTGTCGGCAGCCGAGAATGGCACTGACCCCGGCACGATGAGCACCCTACACAGTGGGCACGTGTTCCGGCTCCTCATCCACGTCGCGATGCATTTCCGGCAGTACACGTGGCCGCACACCGGCACCTCGCTGCACTCCTTCCCGTCCTCCAGAGCGTCCAGGCAGATCAGACACACCTTCTCCAATGGCCCTCTCACTCCGCCGCCCCCCTCCGCGCCAGCGGCAACGGCAGCGGCCGCGGTCGCGGAGTACAAGAAATACCGAAGCTGCGGCTTCTCCATGACGACCGGCTCTGGCGCTTGCGCCGCCGGGCTACCAGGCTGCGCGTTCCTTCGAGTTGGACCTGTGGCGGTGACGACCGGCGCTGCCTCGGGCGACGGGTGCTCCAGAGACGTGATTGCCCTCGCGCAGGCGCAGGCGTAGAGCACGTAACATAAAAGCACGAAAACCAGCCCAAGAACGCAAAGCTAGGGCGAAGACCATGGCCGTCGTTGGCACGCTCTGGTCGGGACTCCGAGATTGTTTGCTTTTAATTCACGGCTTTGTATTAGCTGCCGCCGATGATCTCTTTCTTGCAGTATATATGGAGGCTGGAGTAAGGCCGGACGGCCGGCGCTCTAGCTTGATTACGCGTACGCATAATAAGGTGAGTTAGATATGGACCGTGTGACTTTATAACCGGAATGTGTAAAAAAAAGACTTTATAACCGGAAGGTATGGTTCAGAAAGGCAACGCAAACAAGCCCGGCCGTGTGCTTTATAGGGACCCTATGCACATACCATCTTGTGCAATTGCTATACTATTTCTTGGGTTTCTAGGTCAGGCTTGAGGAAACATCGAGGACTATGATAATCCACCGCAATGTCACCTAGACGTAACCTTTAGGCCTTGTACAATACATGATGCTTAGGAATGCGCTTGGTAAATAAATCGAGACAAAAATTCATCTTGGATAGACATGCTTTTGAGATAGTAAAGAAGCTCATCTTGATGTGCATTCGAGGCAAAATTACTTAAAAAATGTTGACAGCCGGTGATGATATCGGCCACCAAATAAGTGTGATAATGTGGTTGTCTAGGGTCCCCGCTCACTGACGACACCAACAAAGCTAAGCCATTGGATATGGGCCACTGCGGTGGTGAAGAGGCTCCATATCAAGGTCCACACTGATCTTGAGGGGATGAAAACAACGACGCCACACCTAGGGGTTTAGTCACTTGGCCGGCGAGAAAGAAGGGGTGCTCTGAGCTCCTAGTTGTCATGATTGATGACGAGGTAGCTCCATCACGAGCTCTAGTCGTCAAGGCCGACATGGAGAACAACACGCCAATTGTAGTGTCTCACATCCTTTCACTCCCGCTGACATCTATGTGTCTCATAAAGGCGAAATATTCTTGTAGTGGGAGACGGCGTCCTCGTTGACAGTGAGGTGCATGTGGTGATTTCTTCAGTCACAAGACCCGCCGACTAAATCTCTGTGTGTATCTGTTCATATAGATAAGTTAATATATATGTGTGTATGTGAATGAGCGTGTCTTTGCTTCTAAAAAAGTGCTAGTTGATAAAAAAAAGACACGTAAAATTCAATGCATAATAAGGATGTTAAAAAGTGGTACTACAAGAGAAAGCGATGAATTTACTTTCTTCTGAAGTTATAACAACAAACATCTTCGTGGGTTAATCATCAAGCCAGACACGGCCTCGCCTCAACAACATAGTTTATTTTCTGTTTTCAAATGTTTCACAAGCTTTGAAGCATAGTTTCATCTGGTTTTCACTGTGACATCTTTGTTTTCTTTCACCGTATCGTTTCTCCTAGACCATCTCCTCGGCTGCCGAGAGGGGTTCTGACCCTGGCACGACAGGCCTCCTGCAGAGCGGGCAGGTGTTTTTGCTCTTGATCCACAGCGCGAGGCAGCCCCAGTGAAACACGTGCCGGCACGCCGGCACCTCGCTGCACTCCGCCCCGTCGACCAGCGCCTCCAGGCAGATGGAGCACACCACCACCGACGCCCCCCTCACTCCACCACCACCGACGTCCTCCGTGGCGGCGGCCGCCGAGTACAGGAAGTACCGCAGCCGCGGCTTCTCCGCGACAACCGGCTCTGGCGCTTGAGCCGCCGGGCTACGGTGCTGCGACCCGGGACCTGTGGCGGCGACGACCGGGGCCGGCGACGGGTGCGTCGTGGGTGCACTCGCGCAGGGGCATGCGCAGAGCAAGGCACATAGAAACGGCCCGAAAACACAAACCAGGGCGAAGACCAGAAAAGGGTCGACCATAGCCGTCGTTGGCACGCTCTGGTCGATCGGGACGTGGAGATTGTTTGCTTTTAATTCACGGCTTTATATCAGCTGCCGCCGGTGATCTCTTTCTTGCGGTATATATGGGCTGGTAACGACGGCGCAGCTTCTTCGGCCGGTGCTCTAGAACGATTACGTGTACTGTATAAGATGAGTCGAGTTGGATATGGACCGTGTGGCCCTTATAAATGGAAAGTATGCTCTTTTTTCACAGCGTTGTTTAAGTGGAAGGTATGGTTCAGAAAGGCAACGCAAACACGGCCCGGCCGTGTGCTTTTGGGATCTCATACACATACCATCTTGTGCAATTGCTATTTCTTGGGTTTCTATAGGTCAGATATGAGGAAGCATCTGGGACTATGATAATCCACCGCAATGTCAGTTAAATGCAGCCTTAGTTGCGCGCGTGTGCGAACTTTGTTCATCGTTTCCATTTTTATGCAGAGAAGATTCGCTGCAAAACAGGGGGAGCTTTGAACTAACAAATATTTGGACAGGCCCCCGCTAGGGTCCCCCCGCCGCCATGGCGTGCCCTGCTCCCCTCCCTCCTCCCCGTACCCCCAGCGTTGCCTCCCCGAGCGAGGCGACTGGGGCTCCTTCCCTCCCTCCCAGCGGCCCCCTCCTCTAATCCTCCTCCGCCGCCGGCATAGGCCTCCGGGCCTGGCTCGCGTGATGCGCGGCGGCCCCGTTCTTTTTCCTCCCGCTGGCGTTGTGGCTCGGGCGATGGCGCCGGCGGTGCACCCAGGCCGGGCGTGGATCTGGTGGCGGCTCGTCTTCGCAGGCGGCGCAGCTTCGGGTGGCGAGGTGGCGGTGGCGTGGCTGCTTGGCTGCGGGGCGGCGCGATGGCTGGCGGCGGAGCCCTTCCGGCCTAGATCAGGGCCCTTCTGGGCCCCATCTGGGTCTGGGTGGGCCTGGCGTGTGCTTTTCGGCGTCATCTCCAGCGGACGGAGGTGTGGCTTGGGCTGGGGGTGGCGGAGACGACGGCGCGTGTACTGCAGCGCAGCGACGGGAGCTTCACGAGCCCGCTTCGGGCTCGGCCGGGCAGGGGTGCCTGGTTTGCTCCTGAGCTACGTCCGGTCGGTCACCGCCGAGGGTGGTGGAGGTTGTCCCCTCCCACGTGGCCACTGACCCTGCTGCTCCTCGTTTCCGGCTGGTTCCTCTCGATCCCGCCGGTCTCGCTTCGCTTGTCACGGTGAGACGGCGATGGTGACTGCGAGTCCGTGGTGGCGCATAATGGTGGACGGCAGATATGGTGGAGCGCGATGGATCGTCTGGGGTCGTGGTTGGTTGGAGGTTGGGAGAAATCCTTGTTGGCTTGTTCGGCACCGACACGGTGACGCCCGTGGGCACCGCCGTGCCTTCCTGAAGGGCGTCGGATATCCCCCTTCCCTCCCACGGCCCTTCGCGTACCGGGGGAAACCCTAGGCCATGTCTGAAAGTGCAACTATCCCTAGGTGGTTTTGGTAATTCATAACAACATATAGCTCATTGAGCTAATGCTGTTCCAAGACAAATATTTCAGGAAAGCTCAATGAATGGCATGGCATGGATGATGAAAGTGGATCCCTCAAAATATCAAGGATAAAGGATTGGCCCAAGCTTAAAAGCTCAAGACTCTACATTTTACATTTTAGTGATCCAAGATCACATTGAGTCTATAGGAAAAGCCAATACTATCAAGGAGGGATGAGGTGTTGCTTAATGAGCCTCTTGCTTCATGTGCTTAGTGATATGCTCCAAAACCCTCCACTACTTTCTCACATCCACATATGACCTAAACCTAAAGTCAAACTCGCCCTACCGATTCTTTCTATCCGCGCCACCGAAGTTCAAATGTCATAGCCACTGCCACAAACCCTAGGCAAATCGGCCTCACCAATAGGGATCTCGATCTCACCGAGATGGGATTGTAATCTCTCTGTTTCCCTTCGTAACGTTTCGGTCTAACCGAAGTGAGCGATCGGTCCCACCGAGATTGCAATGTAAACTCTATGTTTCCCTTTCATAACTTTTCAGTCTCACCGAAAGAGCGAATCGGTCCCACCGAGTTTACCTGACCAACTCTCTGGTTAGCTAATTACCAAATTCGGTCTCACCGAATTTGTGTAATCGGTCTCACTGAGATTACGTTATGCCCTAACGCTAACCATATCGGTCCTACCGAGTTGCATGTCAGTCCCACCGAAAACCCTAACGGTCACTAGGTTTACTAAATCGGTCCGACCGAGTTTGATGATTCGGTCCCACCGAGTTTGGTAAATTGTGTGTAACGGTTAGATTTTGTGTGGAGGCTATATATACCCTCCACCTCCTCTTCATTCGTGGAGAGAGCCATCGAACAAACCTACACTTCCAACTTACCAGTTCGAGAGAGAACTACCTACTCATGTGTTGAGGCCAAGATATTCCATTCCTACCATATGAATCTTGATCTCTAGCCTTCCCCAAGTTGCTTTCCACTCAAATCTTCTTTCCACCAGATCCAAATCCTATGAGAGAGAGTTGAGTGTTGGGGAGACTATCATTTGGAGCACAAGAGCAAGGAGTTCATCATCAACACACCATTTGTTACTTCTTGGAGAGTGGTGTCTCCTAGATTGGCTAGGTGTCACTTGGGAGCCTCCGACAAGATTGTGGAGTTGAACCAGGAGTTTGTAAGGGCAAGGAGATCGCCTACTTCGTGAAGATCTACCGCTAGTGAGGCAAGTCCTTCGTGGGCGACGGCCATGGTGGGATAGATAAGGTTGCTTCTTCGTGGACCCTTCGTGGGTGGAGCCCTCCGTGGACTCGCGCAACCATTACCCTTCATGGGTTGAAGTCTCCATCAACATGGATGTACGATAGCACCACCTAACGGAACCACGACAAAAACATCCGTGTCTCCAATTGCGTTTGAATTCTCCAAACCCTGCCCTTTACATTCTTGCAAGTTGCATGCCTTATTTTCCGCTGCCTATATACTCTTTGCATGCTTGCTTGAATTGCGTGAAGATTGCTTGACTTGCTTAAAGATAGCTAAAATCTGCCAAAGTTTAAAATTGGGAAAAGGTTAAGTTTTTAATTGGTCAAGTAATTTAATCACCCCCCTCTAGACATACTTCAAGGTCCTACAAGTGGTATCAGAGCTTTGGTCTCCATTTGCTTTGATTTCCACAGCTTTTGGTGGTCATAGCCTTGGTTTCACAACCTAGGAGAGTATGGCGTCTAGCGAGGGAAATTATCACCGTAGAGGTCCTTACTTTGATGGCACTAACTTTGCTAGTTGGAAGCATAAGATGAAAATGCATATTCTCGGACATAACCCCGCCGTTTGGGCTATTGTGTGTATTGGCTTGCAAGATGAATTCTTTGATGGGAGAGAACCGAACCGTGAAGCTAGTGCGTAAGAGTTGAAGATGTTGCAATACAACGCTCAAGCTTGTGATATCCTCTTCAACGGATTGTGCCCCAAGAATTCAACAAAATCAGCCGACTTGAGAATGCAAAGGAAATTTGGGATACTTTGATTGATATGCATGAAGGTATCGACCACAAGGAATCCAAGTTGGATGTGCTCCAAAGTCAGCTTGACAAGTTCAAAATGAAGGACGGTGAAGGTGTCGCTGAAATGTACTCTAGGCTTGCTCTTATCACAAATGAGATTACCGGCTTAGGAAGTGAAGAGATGACCGACAGATTCATCATCAAGAAGATCCTAAGAGCATTGGATGGAAAATATGATACCGTGTGCACATTGATCCAAATGATGCCAAATTACAAAGATCTCAAGCCAACGAAAGTCACTGAAAGAATTGTTGCTCATGAGATGTCACTCAAGGATAAGGAGGAACTTCACAACAAGTCAAGTGGTGCTTACAAAGCCTCATGTGAAGCCTCCACATCATCAAGTGAGAAACAAACCTTCAATGAAGAATTGAGCTTAATGGTGAAGAACTTCAACAAATTCTACAAGAGTAGAAGCAAAGAAAGAAACTCCAAGTCAAGGTCCTACAATGACAAAAGATCTTCCAGTCGAGAGCGCAATTGCTACAATTGTGGGAGACCCGGACACTATTCCAATGAGTGTACGGTACCCTACAAAAGAAGAGAAGATTCTCCCAAGAGAAGAAGTAGAAGAGAAGAATCACCACCAAGAGAGAGAAGGAGTAGAGATGATCGTTATGAACGAAGAACCTCACGGAGAAGCAAGGATTCGGAAAGGAAGTGAAAGTGCTAGTTATCGACTAGAGGGGGGGGGTGAATAGGCGATTTTTATGAAAGTCTTCAAAACGTGGAAGTTTCGAAGACAAACAATAGAAATGACCTAATTGATATGCAGCGGAAGATAAACTACAACAAGCAAACCATAGTCAAGTATGCAGTAATGTGAAAGTACAAAGACTAATAGCAGCTTAGTAGTAAGGATCAGTGTCGGTGTCAAAACCGGCGGATCTCGGGTAGGGGGTCCCGAACTGTGCGTCTAGGCGGATGGTAACATGAGACAAGGGACACGATGTATTTACCCAGGTTCGGGCCCTCTTGATGGAGGTAATACCCTACTCCTGCTTGATTAATATTGATGATATGGGTAGTACAAGAGTAGATCTACCACGAGATCAAGGAGGCTAAACCCTAGAAGCTAGCCTATGGTATGATTGTTGTTCGTCCTACGGACTAAAACCCTTCGGTTTATATAGACACCGAATAGGGTTAGGGTTACATAGAGTCGGTTACAATGGTAGGAAATCTACATATCCGTATCACCAAGCTTGCCTTCCACGCCAAGGAAAGTCCCATCCGGACACGGGACGAAGTCTTAAATACAGTATCGTCATAGTCCAGAGTCCGCCAACGATGATAGTTCGCTATCCCGGACACCCCCTAATCCAGACTCCCCAGAGCCCTCGAACCAGGCTTCAATGACGATGAGTCCGGCGCGCATATTGTCTTCGCATTGCAAGGCGGGTTCCTCTTCCGAATACTTCATAGAAGATTTTGAACATAAGGATAGTGTCCGCTCGCAAAACAAGTTCCACATACCACCGTAGAAAGAATAACTTTTGCACAGATCTGCCGACGTATTCCGCGGTGTGACATCACACCACGGCCGTGCCTTCATACTGAATCGTTTTATTGTCCACCTCGGTAGCGTTTAGCGAGGCGGTTTCCTTGGCACGCCTTATCAAAGCGGAGATCGTGGCCCCTTATTCCGGGATTCTCATCAATACGGACGTGGGTAACCCAACCGCGCCATTGATTACGGCGCTTGGGAGATAAGCGAGTTTTACCAGGCTGGCAGGGGACGCATAGCTTCGTCCGTCCATATAAGGGGATAAGGATCCACCTTTTCACCTACGCCTTCTTCCTCCTTTGCTCATCCATTTCCGCGCACTCGAGCTCCAGTGCCCAAGTCGTGCCCCTCCCCTTAGGCCCATGGTATCTCCAGAGTGTAGTTATGTACGCGTAGTACTGGCTTCGCTGTTTCGTGAGGGCTGGGGTTGGGGCCGGATTGCTACGCGTGCTCGGATCGTGCCAGGCGGTCTTGTTGTAGGTTACTCCGGGCGCGCTTGACGGTGGCCGGACGTTTAATGGCCGGACCCGGGAATTGCTGTGAGAGGCTGCTTTGCACCTCCGCGCAAGGGCCGCCGTGTGCTCCTCCGTTCGGAGAGAGCGTTCGGTGTTTCCATTGACCGGGATTACTCCTCGAGGGCCTGGCATCTTGAGCTTGAGGTTTGCGTAGTGTGGCACCGCATTGAACTTTGCAAATGCGGTTCGTCCAAGCAAAGGCGTGATAGCCGCCATGAACGGGACTATGTCGAAGATTAACTCTTCGCTCGAAGTTATCCGCCGATCCGAAGACCACTTCGAGTGTAATCGAGCCTGTACAATTGGCCTCTACACCTGGTATGACGCCTTTAAAGGTCGCCTTTGTGGGTTTAATCCTTGAGGGTCTATGCCCATTTTGCGCATCGTATCCTCGATAAAGCAGGTTCAGGCTGCTACCGCCGCCCATCAAGACTCTAGTGAGGTGAAATCCGTCGATGATTGGGTCAAGAACCAATGCGGCGAATCCGCCGTGACGGATGCTAGTGGGGTGGTCCCTTCGATCAAATGTGATCGGGCAGGAGGACCATGGGTTGAACTTCGAGGCGACTGGCTCCATCGCATATATGTCCCTTAGTGCACGCTTCCGCTCCCTTTTGGGTATGTGGGTTGCGTATATCATGTTCACCGTCCGCACTTGTGTGGGAAAGCCCTTCTGTCCTCTATTGTTCGGCGGCCGGGGCTCTTCCTCGCCATCGCTATGCAGCCCCTTGTCGTTGTTTTCGGCGCTTAGCTTGCCTGCTTGCTTGAACACCCAACAATCCCTGTTGGTGTGGTTGGCTGCTTTTCCGGGGTGCCATATATCTGGCACAAGCGATCGAGTATTCTGTCCAAGTTTGACGGGCCCTGGGTATTTCTTTTGAATGGCTTCTTACGCTGACCGGGTTTAGAGCCTTTGAATCCGGCATTTACTGTCGTATCTTCAGCATTATCACCGTTAATGCGGCGTTTATACTTGTTGCGACGCGACCTGCCATTGTTGTCCTTGGTATCCGAACTACTAGGGTGTTTGGCCAAGTTGTTGCTTCGAGCTAGCCAGCTGTCCTCTCCCGCGCAAAAGCGGGTCATGAGTGTGGTGAGGGCTGCCATGGATTTCGGCTTTTCCTGTCCTAGGTGCCGGGCTAGCCACTCGTCGCGGATGTTGTATTTGAAGGCTGCTAGCGCCTCTTCATCCGGACAGTCGACGATCTGATTTTTCTTTGTTAGGAACCGCGTCCAGAATTGTCTGGCCTATTCTTATGGCTGCTGAATTATATGGCTAAGGTCATCGGCGTGGTGGTCGCACATATGTGCCCCGAAGTTATCAAGGAATGCGGCTTCCGTGTCCTCCCAACAACCAATTGACTCTTGGCAAGCTGTTGAGCCAATGCCGAGCTGGTCCTTTAAGCTTGAGTGGGAGGTATTTGATGGCACGTAGATCATCACCGCGGGCCATGTGGATATGGAGGAGATAGTCCTCGATCCGCATCAAGCATGATCTGTGGTACCATCGTATGATTCGATGTTTACGGGTTTGAAGCCCTCGTGGATTTGATGATCCATTACTTCATCCGTGAAGCATAGTGGGTGTCTTGGCGCCTCAGATTGGGCTATATCACGACGTAGCTCATATGAGCTTTGGTTCATCGTGTGTTCGCCCGGCGGGTTTGTCAGATCCGCGTGACGGTAATCATCCCGAGTCGTTACGCCCACGCCGATCTGTAGATCGATCTTGTATGCTTTGCCTTATCCTCCAATATATCTCGCAATCCGCACGCTTTTCCCGTGCCTTGGTACTTTTTGAGCGGGCGTCGGGCGTGGCTTGAGCGGAGGGCCGAGAGGCTTCTCGTCGTGGCCACGGGTGGCCGGTCTGCCATGTCGTCTTGCCGGTGACGTGGGTGCTTCCTCCTCTGATCGAGGCAACGGCCTGCGTTTGGGGTAGCTTTTGGAGGGCGCTGAGTTCATACTCTTCGCTGCAAGGACTTCATCCATCCGCCGCCTAGCGAGGTCTTGGTCAGCTCTAAGTCGTTGCTGCTTTCTTGAGGCTGCTTGTCGTGGCCATGAGCCCTGCGTTTAAAACGCTCTTGTTCGACGGGGTCCTCCGCACGACGAATTAATTGCCGTCGTCGAGGCTTGCCTCGCCTTCGAGGGGGGCGATAATTATCGCCCTCTACCTCTCTTTTTCTGCAGACCGCCGTCAGGCGGACTTGCTTTCTCCATCCTCCTGCGCCGAGTCCCGCCGGAGGGGTCGCCTTCGCACTGTCCGGTATTATTGTCTCCGCATCGAATCGCTGTTTTTACCGTGGCGGGATTTAGAGCGGCGCCACGACGCCGGGCGCTTGGGTTGTTTCTTGGAGGGTCATCCTCCGTCGTTCCATCGCCATTCCCATCTTTTGGGATGTCCACCATGTATATGTCATATGACGAGGTGGCCTTCCAGCCCTGCGGGCGCCGCTCTTGATCGCCTCCGCACCGTCGTCCATACCGTCGATGTCTTGAGTCAAGTCGAGCATGTCGGTTAAATCATCGACAGTGGCTACAAAGTGGGTGGTGGGTGGGCGTTGAATTTCTTCGTCGTCTGAATCCCAACCTTCCTGACCATAGGTCGGCCAGGGCTCCCCTGACAAAGAGAGAGACTTTAATGAGTTCGTGATATCGCCAAAGGGCGAGTGCCGAAAGATGTCCGTGGCGGTGAACTCCATAATCGGGCGCCTACCGGATTCGACCGGTAGAGGCGCTGGAGGTTCGGAGTCCGTAAAGGAGTCCGCACTGGAGTCACGAAGCTTCGCAGCGAGGATGGTGTTCGCTCAATCGCCGTGGAGATTTCAACCCCGAGGCGGTGTCCAACCAACCGCCCTCGATCGGCAAAACCGCTCCGGATTAAGGGTCGGAGCAGATATCGTGCGGCCTCCGCGCTGTTCGGCGTGCAGAGCTAGATCGCATCTATCGAGACAAAGCGCGGCGCTCGGTGGCTCGAATCCGTCGAAGATCAAATCTCCGCGGACATCGGGCCGTATAGTTCAGGCTTCCAAATCTGACCTGATGGCTGTGGGCGAAGCTTTCAATCTGCTCCAGATGGCCTAGCGAATTGGCCCGCAGCGCAAAGCCGCCGAATACGAAGATCTGTCCGGGGAGAAAAGTCTCACCCTGGATTGCGTCGTTGCTGATGATCGAAGGAGCCATCGGGCCTATCGGCGACGACACAGAGGAACTCTCAATGAAAGCACCAATGTCGGTGTCAAAACCGGCGGATCTCGGGTAGGGGGTCCCGAACTGTACGTTTAGGCGGATGGTAATAGGAGACAAGGGACACGATGTTTTTACCCAGGTTCGGGCCCTCTCGATGGAGGTAATACCCTACTCCTGCTTGATTAATATTGATGATATGGGTAGTACAAGAGTAGATCTACCCCGAGATCAAGGAGGCTAAACCCTAGAAGCTAGCCTATGGTATGATTGTTGTTCGTCCTACGGACTAAAACCCTCTGGTTTATGTAGACACCGGATAGGTTAGGGTTACACAAAGTCGGTTACAATGGTAGGAGATCTACATATCCGTATCGCCAAGCTTGCCTTCCACGCCAAGGAAAGTCCCATCCGGACACGGGACAAAGTCTTCAATCTTGTATCTTCATAGTCTTGGAGTCCGCCGTGATGATAGTTCGCTATCCGGACACCCCCTAGTCCAGACTCCTCAAGAGCCCTCGAACCAGGCTTCAATGACGACGAGTCCGCGCGCATATTGTCTTCGGCATTGCAGGGCGGGTTCCTCCTCCGAATACTTCATAGAAGGTTTTGAACACCAGGATAGTGTCCGCTCGCAAAACAAGTTCCACATACTACCGTAGAGAGAATAACTTTTGCACAGATCTGCTGACGTATTCCGCGGCGTGACATCACACCATGGCCAGGCCTTTTTATGAATCGTTTTTTACCGTTCCGCCTTAGCGCGTTTAGCGGCGGTTTCCTTGGCACGCCTTATCGAAGCATAGATTGTGCCCCTTATTCCGGGATTCTCATCAATACGGACGTAGGTAACCCATCCGCCGCCATTGATTATGGCGCTTGGGAGATAAGCGAAGTTTTACTAGTGGTGGAGGACGCATAGCTTCGTCCGTCCATATAAGGATAAGGATCCACCTTTTCACCCACGCCTTCTTCCTCCTTTGCTCATCCATTTCACAAGACTCGAGCTCCAGCGCCCAAGTCCGCACATCCCACCTCAACCTTCGCCCACCATGTCGAGCTGGAGGCAGGTGGATGGCCTCCTCCGTCACGGAGGGGCACATCACAAGACTGCGGGTGGCCGACATTTGTCCTGGATATATCACACAGGCTGCCTGACACGGGCAGCTCATTCCAACCCCTGTGCCCCATGAGAGGGTGGTGTTTCTCCCCACTTCCTCCATGGACTAGGTTTTCCACTTCACCCATTTGTCCGGGGCTCATGTTCTACTACGGCTGGACTTCCACGACTTGGCCCCGATTTCGGCCCCAACATCTCGGTGTTTATCGTCAGGTGCGAGGCCTTCCTCTCGCATCCAGCCCCACTTCGCCTATGGCTCAAGACCTTTAATGTCGTGCCGAAGGTTGTGGGCGGCCGCTGAAGCGGAGTACGGAGGCGCCATGGTCGGCAAGATGGCCAAAGTCCTATGGCTCAAGGGCTCCTTTGTGGAGACAATAAAGGGGTGGCAATCGGGTGGTTCTACATCATCGAAGCCACGCCGACCCCTGAATGGGTGGCGGCCCCGAATTCAGGTTCGATTCCCCACACGGCTCTCGCCATGGAAAGAGACGGGCCTGAAGTGGGGGAATTAGGACGAGCTATCCGGACTCCAAACATTCGTCCGAAACTGGTGGACAAGAATCTCGTGCTTGTCGACGTAATCCGTGTGATGCTCATCCGCCGGATTCTCCCATGCCAACAACGGGCCTTCAATTTGTGGGAGTTCGATCCGACAACACCGAACCTTGAGCCGGCTCTTCGATACTACGCACGAAGATGCCCGGAGGTGTTGTTCAAGGGCGCTGGCCCCGCATCCGCTAACAAAGATCGCGGATACAGCTCGCGCGCCAAGCCGGCGAGGTAAGTTATTTTACCCTTTACGGGACTCTTTTTTCATAGATTGACTCTACGTGGGATCTAAAACTCCCTATTCTTTGACAGACTGGTTGAAGACGCCCGACAGATCAACCGTCTGCTCTTTGCTAGAAGACCCAGCGGATGCCCGATTGATTTGAAGTTAAGCTGGCTCCAGCACCCCATGTGGTGCCGGAGAAGAAGGCCAAGAAGGAGGCCACGGGAACTCAAAGGAGCTCCCGACGCCAGGTGCTGTCAGATTCTGAAGCAGAATCTTCTCCTGAAGACGAGGAGGAGGAAGAAGAAGCTTCTCCCCCAGCGGGGGAGGAGAGGAAAAGGAAGGCCGCCCCAACTAGGGAGGCCGGAGGGTCCAAGAAGGGAAGAACCCTTCCTCCGGACTTCTCCACCAACGCCGGGCGATTTACGAGGAGGATTGGCTACAAGGGCCAAGCCTGTGGCGAGATCGTAAGTGTCCGGATACCCATGGCTTTTTATTATTGCAGAGTGTTCTCTAATGTCGAACAATCGTGCAGCGCGCCCAAGGGCGAGTTCGCCGATTCATCGAGCGGGTCCCTGGGCTCGTCGGAAATGGAGAGTACTTCGCCCGACCGCCTCCTCGCCTCACGCCGCGGACGATGCCGTGGTGGGGCCCCAAGGGGGTCTTGGTCATGAGGAGGTGGCGCAGGAGGTGCCACAAGGAAACCTCCCTGACTCCATTCGCGTGGGGGGCAAGACCATATGGGCTCTAATCCAGACCCTTGTCCGGACTCCATGCCGGAACCTTCAGCGGTTTCGGAGTCCGCAAGCGGTCCTTCGCAAGAAGGGTAAGACGCCGTGTCCTCCGGCCCAACCGGAGGCACCGGATAGCTTATTGGAGGCGCTCAACGGCGCCTCCATCGAGGAGGAGCACCGCACTGTTATGAGTGCGGTGATCCGGACAGTTCAGTCCGCCAAGAGCGGACTGACCGAAGCCTGTACCAGACTTCTAACAGGCTTTGAGGTAAGTTTAAAATATGTAAAAATATTATCGCATAGACAACAGCCCCTGATGCTTAGTTTGGTGTTCGGAAAGAAAAGCCGGACTAAGGATCTAAAAAGATGTACACAGGAGTCTAACATAAGTATGTCAATATGGGAATGCAGGTTATGCTGGTCGACCTCTCAAGACCGATCATGGAGGTCGACAAGAAAGCAGAGCCTCGAAGCGGTCCGAGAACGAGCTCGCCAAGCCAAGAAGCAGCTCGAGGACAAGGAAGGTACGTAGTACCTTATTAAAGAAATACCATATAGAAAGGTTTCGTTGCAAAAGATAACAGGAATAACATGGGTACCGCAGGGCCACGAACGAGGTGGCGACCTCGAAGGAAGGGGTGTCCGTGGATTAAAACAAAGCGTCTGAGGAACGCACCGAGCGAGAGAAGGGGGAGGCGCAGCTGGCTAAGGTACGGCAAGAGCTCCAAGCTCTCGTGGAAAAACACGAGAGTTTGGAACGTGACTCGAAGACTCGAGAGTCCGAGCTCGCCTCGGCTCTTGAGAGTGCCAAAGCTGCTAAGGCCGAGGCCCAAAAAGCCCTCCAAGAAATTGAGTCGTTAAAGAAGATAGCGGCGGTAAGGCATTCTTTATGCAAAGCAAGCATGTGAAAGTGAATTACCTATTACTTACCCGGATTCGAGCTCTCCAGAGCATTCGCAGATTTGCCCCTGTAGTGTGTCCGATGCCGCCGCATTCTATCAAGGCCAAGGAGGGGAGCCCGACGGAAAAGGTGTTCTGGTCTCGATGCCGAGGCCGAACATCCGTGCCTTCGAGCGACCAGCTGAAGCAGCTGGTCGAGCTCCACAAGGTCGCCGAACAGGCCATGAAGGGCCTTATAGCGCGGCTGTGGCCATTGGAGGCCATGCCCGGGAGCTATTTCGGCTTGGTGCAGCGGCTGGTGGATGCCTGTCCACGGATTAAAGTCATAAAGCGCTCCGTCTGCATTGAAGGTGTCCGTCAGGCCCTTGCCCGTGCTAAAGTGCACTGGGGCAAGCTAGATACGGAGAAGCTTGTGACGGACGGGCCACCGAAGGGCCATGAGCATCGCACGCCCGAAATGTACTATGAGGGCCTCCTGAAGGGTGACCGCCGAAAAGCGGATGAGTGCTCCAAAGATGTAATTTTTAATAGGCTCGCATTTGTTATCCTGTACGCTGAAAACTTGTTCATATGCGCTAAGCAACGCTTGTTAATTTAAAATATTACCTTCTGTGCGGCCGTTTATCAAAATTGAGAGATGGCAAGTCGTTGGCTTCAGCCCCCATGTCACGAGTGCTGGGGTGTTCGGGATAAACTTGAGCACTCTTGTTCCCATTCTTTGGTCCATCTAGGGAGGCGCTCAACACAACGAACAAGGCAACCGGAGTTATAATGCTTGAACACTCTCACTTAGCCATAGAATTCTATAATTTTAAATTTCGGCGAAGCCCCTAGTATTCGGAAGACCGAGTTTGGGGCGCTATCCATGCCTTGGCCGGACAATTCCGGTTCCTCGCTCTAAGCGGCATAAGTCTTTAGGGACCCGAAAAAATCTCTCGAACAGCGACCGGCTCTCGCCCTATCATGACGGTCAGTTTTAGCTTTCTCCACTGAGGTGCTCGACCCAGCTCAACTGGGGCACAATCGCAGTGGTTCTCCCGGTGCTACCTTAGCTGATATAACGGAACGTAAGGTACCAAAACACGGGAGCCGGGCAAACCCAACTATTGACCCAAGACATGATTCGGAGCCGATTCATATAATGCTATAAGTTCGGGTGCCGCACTTGTGAAAGTGTTCGGACTTATCACACCATAATTTTGGGATACTTAAGCCCCTGGTGTATTGGCCATACCAAAGTGTACGGTTGCAATATGTCGTGAAATGAACATATGTATAGATAAAGGAAGTAGAGAAATAATAAGCAAAATCTATGTATTGTTTATTCAAAAAGGTGTTGCAATGGAAGCAGAACGATACAAATAGTGTGATAAGCAAGGGATAGGACTATCTAACATGTCCTCTCCGTGGGTAAGTAAGCTGCGGATGGTATGTAAAACAGGTATAATGCTCGTAATAGAGACCACCGAATACTTCGACGTGGCTTACCGCTTCCCCGGCTGTTGCATCGTGAGTTCGGCGATTCTAGTGCCGGACAGGACTTCTGAAAGACGGAGTCCTGAAAGTAAGAAGAAGGAAGGAAAAGGAAAAAGGAAAAGAATGACACAATCGGGAGCCCTGGTGCGGTCGAGCCGCATTCTTGGCGTGCCGTGGTCTTGCCCCTCCCCATATGCCCATGGTATCTCCAGAGCGTAATTATGTACGCGTAACACTAGCTTCGCAACTTCGCGAGGGCTGGGGTTGGGGCCGGATTGCTACGCGTGCTTGAATCATGCCAGGCAGTCTTGTTATAGCTTACTCCGGGCGCGCTTGACAGTGTCTGGACGCTTAATGGCCGGACTCGAGAGTTGCTGTGAGAGGCTGCTTTGTACCTCCGCCGCGAGGGCCGCCGTGTGCTCCTCCGTTTGGAGAGAGCGTTCGGTGTTTCCATTGACCGTGATTACTCCTCGAGGCCCTGGCATCTTGAGCTTGAGGTATGCGTAGTGCGGCATCGCATTGAACTTTGCAAATGCGGTTCGTCCGAGCGGTATGATAGCTGCCGCGAATGGGACAATGTCGAAGATTAACTCTTCGCCGGAAGTTATCCGGGATCCGAAGACCACTTCGAGTGTAACCGAGCCCGCATAACCGCCTCTACACCCGGTATGACGCCTTTTAAAGGTCGCCTTTGTAGGTTTAATCCTTGAAGGGTCTATGCCCATTTTGCACACTGTATCCTCGATAAAGCAGGTTCAGTTGCCGCCGCCGCCCATCGTGACTGGTTAGGTGAAATCCGTCGATAATTAGGTCAAGAACCAATGCGGCGAAACCGCCGTGTCGGATGCTAGTGGGGTGGTCCCTTCGATCGAAGGTGATCGGGCAGGAAGACCATGGGTTGAACTTCGGGGTGACTGGCTCCATCGCTTATACGTCCCTTAATGCACGCTTCCGCTCCCATTTGGGTATATGGGTTGCGTATATCATGTTCACCGTCCGCACTTGCGTGGGAAAACCCTTCTGTCCTCTATTGTTCGGCGGTCGGGGCTCTTCCTTGTCATCGCTATGCAGCCCCTTGTCATTGAGTTCGGCACTTAACTTGCCTGCTTGCTTGAACACCCAACAGTCCCTGTTGGTGTGATTGGCTGGTTTTTCAGGGGTGCCATGTATCTGGCACAAGCGATCGAGTATTCGGTCCAAGTTGGACGGGCCCTGGGTATTTCTTTTGAATGGCTTCTTCCGCTGACCGGGTTTAGAGCCTCTGAATCCGGCATTGACGGCCGGATCTTCAGTATTATCGCCGTTAATGCGGCGCTTGTTCTTGTTGTGACGCGACCTGCCATTGTTTTCCTTGGTATCCGAACTATCAGGGTGTTTGGCCAAGTTGTTGCTTCGAGCTAGCCAGCTGTCCTCTCCCGCACAAAAGAGAGTCATGAGGGTTGTTAGGGCTGCCATAGATTTCGCTTTTCCTGTCCTAGGTGCCGGGCAAGCCACTCGTCGTGGATGTTATGTTTGAAGGCTGCAAGGGCCTCGTGCATCCGGACAAATAACGATTTGATTTTTCTTTGTGAGGAACCGTGTCCGTAATTGTCTCGGCCGATTCTTCCGCTGCTGAATTATGTGGCTAAGGTCATCGGCGTCCCTGTGGTCGCACATATATGTGCCCCGGAAGTTATCAAGAAATGCGGCTTCCGTGTCCTCCCAACAACCAATTGATTCTCACCGCAAGCTGTTGAGCCAATGCCGAGCTGGTCCTTTAAGCTTGAGTGGGAGGTATTTGATGGCATGTAGATCATCACCGCGGGCCATGTGGATATGGAGGAGATAGTCCTCGATCCACACCGCAGGATCTGTGGTACCATCGTATGATTCGATGTTTACGGGTTTAAAGCCCTCAGGATTTGATGATCCATTACTTCATCTGTGAAGCATAGTGGGTGTGCGCGCCTCAGATATTATATCACGACGCAGCTCAAATGAGCTTTGTCTATTGTGTTCGGCCCAGCCGGAGTTTCTGTATCCGGCGTGACGGTTATCATCACGTGTCGTGGGTTGCCCACGCGATCCATAGATCGATCTTGTATGTTTTGCCTTATCCTCCAATATATCTCTCAAGTCCGGCGCGTTTTCCCGTGCCCAGGTATTTTTTGAACGGCGTCAGGGTACGGCTTGAACGGAGGGTCTAGAGGCATCTCTATCATGGCCACTAGGTGGCCGGTCTGCCATGTCGTACGCTGGTGACTTGGGTGCTTCCTCTGATCGAGGCAACGGCCTGCGTTTGGGGTAGCTTTTGGAGGGGCGCTCGAGTTCATACTCTTCGGTTGCGAGGACTTCAGTCCATCTGTCAGCTAGCAGGTCTTGATCAGCTCTAAGCTGTTGCTGCTTTTTCTTGAGGCTGCTTGCCGTGGCTATAAGCCTGCATTTGAAACACTCCTGTTCGGCGGGATCCTCAGGCACGACAAACTCGTCATCGTCGAGGCTTGCCTCATCTTCGGAGGGAGGCGCATAATTATCGTCCTCAACCTCTCTTTCTGCGCAGACCGTCAGGCGGATTCTGCTTCTCCCTCCTCCCGCGCCGAGTCCCGCTGGAGGGGTTTTCTTCGCACCGTCCGGTGTTATTATCTCCTGCATCGAATCCCCGCTTTTGCTGTGGCGGGATTTAGAGCGGCGCCACCGACGCCGGGCGCTTCGCTGTTTCTTGGAGGGGTCATTCTTCGTTGTTCCATCGCTGCTCCCATCTTTGGGGATGTCCACCATGTATATGTCGTATGACGAGGTGGCCTTCCGCGTCTCGTAGGCGCTGGGTCTTGGGCGCCTCCGCATCGCCGTCCATACCGCCGATGTCTTCGGAGTCAAGTCGAGCATGTCGGTTAAATCGCCGATGCGGCTACAAAGTGGGTGGTGGGTGGGCGCGGATTTCTCCATCGCTCAGATCCCAACCTTCCCGTCCGTAGTCCGCCAGGCTCTCCGGATAAAGAGAGAGACTTTAGTGAATTCAGGATGTCGCCAAAGGGCGAATGCTGAAAGATGTCCGCGGCCGTGAACTCCATGACCGGCGCCCAATCAGATTCGATTGGTAGGGGCGCAGAGGGTTCGGAGTCCGGCATCCTGGAGTCGAGGTCTTCGCAAAGGACAGGGATAGAGTTCGGCTCAATCGCCGTAGGGATCGTAGCCCCCGAGGCGGTGTCCAACCACTCGTCCTCGATCGGGGAATCCGACTACGGATTAAGGGTCGGAGCGGAAGCGGGTGCGACCTCCAGGGCACTGTTCGGCTGCAGAGCTAGATCATGCCCATCGAGACAGTGCGGCACGCTTGGTTGCGGCTCGAATCCGTCGAAGATCAAGTCTCCGCGGATATCGGCCGTATAGTTCAAACTTCCAAATCTGACCTGATGGCCAGGGGCGTAGCTTTCGATCTGCTCCAGATGGCTGCTTAATTGGCCCGCGGCAAAGCCGCCGAATACGTAAGATCCGTCCGGGAGAAAAGTCTCACCATTGACCGCGCGTCGTTGTTGATGATCGAAGGAGCCATCGGCCTATCGGCGACGGCTACACGCAGGAACTCTCAATGAAAGCACCAATGTCGGTGTCAAAACCGGCGGATCTCGGGTAGGGGGTCCCGAATCAGACGCTTAGGGCGGATGGTAACAGGAGACAAGGGACACGATGTTTTTACCCAGGTTCGGGCCCTCTCGATGGAGGTAATACCCTACTCCTGCTTGATTAATATTGATGATATGGGTAGTACAAGAGTAGATCTACCACGAGATCAAGGAGGCTAAACCCTGGAAGCCAGCCTGTGGCAGTGGCGGCTCCAGGAAATGAAGGTTGGGTATTCATTTAAATAATTTTTTTGCTCTAAATGTAGTATATGAACCAAATAACACAACACTAGCAATATATGAACAAAACAACACTAGCATAAGCATAATAGCAATATTTCAATGTACCAGACCATAACGACATGAATACATAAGTACCTTTTGATTGATAAAGTGATGATATCATTCTTACAATATAACTTTGCGGTCACCTTTTTGGAAGAGGTTGATGACATCTTCATCCTTTACTTGATTGAAAAGTTCTCTCTCAACAAATGTAACCAAACAATTGTTCAAATATTCATCACCCATTTTGCTCCTTAGCTTATTCTTCACATGGCTCATGGAAGAGAATACCCTTTCAACACTAGCAGTAGCTACCGCGTAATCAATACCAACTTAAGAAGCTTGTAAACAATATGATATTGTTCATGCTTGTTTGTCTCCACAAGCACAACCGAAAGTTGACATGCATTTTTAGGTTTTGAAACCTTTCATCTCTACGCACATTAGTAACATACATGTTTAGTTGCCATGGAAGTCTTGCCAGTTCATCACTTGTAAAATCAGAAGCATAAAACTTGTAGCAAGCCTAACCAACTTCTCTTGGTCATAAGAAGCAAATAGATGAAGTGGACAGAATGCTGCCATGCAAGAAAGTAGCTCTGTGTTTACCTCATCAAATCTGGCATTCAGCTCACTGATTTGCCTATCAATGACACCCACAAACATATCAACCTTGAAGCGGTGGTAATTGATCACACCATTACATAAACCCCTTCTAGGCCGCCAACGGAAAGTAAGGACCCTCCATATCAACAACTTTGATCTTATGCTTTGTACAAAAAGATGTGACCTTTGTGAGAAAATCATCCCATCCAAAGATCAGTCCTCAAAGCCTCCAAGTAATACTTTGTGTCACGAACAAGCTCAATAGCATGAACAATATCTTCATCCTGCTTTTGCAAAGCTCTACACAACTCATCTCAGGTATCCAAATATTTCTTGCATCAAGTGTGCCATGAAAACAAACTCAAATGATCGAAATATTGTCTCTATGGATAGATCCGCTTGTGCCTCCGCACCATGGTACTCGTCTCCAATCTTGCAAAGGACTCGTCGTAGTGCACCATACATAGAGATGACATGGTTCACAGTTTTGAAGTGAGAGCCCCAACGTGTATCACATGGCCTTCCCAAACCCATTTCCTGATTCAGCCCACTCCCTGTTTCTACTTCTTCCAATTCCAATGCATCAATGAGTTCTTCACGAGCTATCCGAAGCATTCTCATCTTTTACAAGACATGCCAAGAGCATTTAACAAGTGTGCAAGCTTCCAAAGAACCAAGTACAATCACCACTCTCCTTAGCAACAACAACAAGAGTTAATCATAGTTGATGGGCAAAACAATGAACATAGTATGCGTATGGGACTCATCCATAATCAGTTTTTTCAGGCCATTAACATTACCTCTCATGCTACTAGCTCCATCATATCCTTGCCCACGAACCATTGAAAAGGTCAGATTGTAGTCCATAAGCATTTTCTGAATTGCATCTTTTAGTGTCAAAGAGGTAGTATCTTCAACATGAGCAAGACCAAGAAATCTTACAACCGCCCTTCCTTTCTTATCAACAAAACGCAAGCAAACAGCCAATTGTTCATTCTGATACACATCACTAGACTCATCTCGCAAGTATTGCAAAATGACCACCATCAAGTTCTTCAATGACTAATTTAGTAGTCTCTTGTGCACAACATTTTATCACCTCTTGTTGTATATCATGGTGAGTCATCTTGCAGTTCCGTGGAGCATTCTTGAGAACAACCTGTCAACCTCTTCAAAATTTCCAGCTAGCCAATTTAGAAGCTCAAGAAAATTTCCTTTATTTAGTGAGTCTTCACTTTCATCATGTCCTCTAAATGCCAAGCCTTGGCGCAATGTAAATCTCACACACTTGAGTGTCCATGTCAAACGCTGTTTATACAAAGCCTTGTATTGTGAGGTGTTTGAAGCAATAGACTCCCGAATTGATGTTTGTGGTGTAGTGAACCTATCATACTTCTCTTGAGCTTGAGCATGAGCACTACTAAACTCACCTTCATGTTTCTTCAATCTCCACTTCATGTTCCAGTTATTAAATCCCTTATTCACAAAAGCATCTCCACCGGGACATCTTGTTTTATCCTTGAACAAATAGCAAACGAAGCAGAAAGCTCTACGTTTTTCCACACTATACTCAATCCATGGAAATTCTTTAAACCAAGCACGGCAAAAGCGACGATCTTTCCCACTTTTATTTGTAAACTTGAACTCATGATTCTTTGGTTGACATGACCCCATCTCAATATATCTCCTTCTTACTCTATCTTGGTCATTGACAACATACATTGAGATGAGAATCCGCTTTCCAGGATCATGTTCGAGTGCCTCCAAATCTGCTTGCATCGGTTCATCATCTTCATCAATAAATTCATCATCTTCTACATGAGGCATTGAGGTTTCTCCTCTACTCTCCGGTTCTTGCCATAACACCAATTGCAAATTGCTCTCCAAATGAACAGGAGAAGTACAAGTACTAGATGCAGCTACGGTCTGATTCGGTGTGGATACTTCACCTATTTTCCTTGCCTTTGAAGCCTTTTCCCACATTGCACATATGCTACTGCCAACAATTCCACTCCTCTTCATCTTCATCTACGTTTGGCCAAACAAAGGGAACATAAATTTAGATACCTGCATATGTTAAATAGATCGACTGCCTCCATCTAGTAATTTCAGCAAATCAAGAAATCACAAATTGGGGGCGAGGCCGCGAGGGCAGAGGTCGTCGCACCTTTTGTTTCTTTGCCGCGAGGGGAGGGGCGCCGCCGCCAGGGTTGCCCGTCCCTGCTCGGCTGCTGCTGCTCCCTCCGAGCCGAACAGGAGGGGCGGACTGGGGCGCAGGCGCCGCCGCGCTGGTGGCGGGCGCCGCTGCCGTGGTCGCCTGGCCTCGCCGGTTGTCGCTTCCTCCGAGCCGAAGAGGAGGGGCGGGCGTGGGACTGGGCGCCGCCGGCGCGGGGGGCGGGGCGCCGCCGCTAGTCGACATCTACCTCTGGCGGGCGGCGGCGCTGCATGAAACGCTGCGAGGAGGAGTCGAGACGTCCATGGAAGGCTGGAGGCGTCGGTGCAAACTACGAACTGGAGCGAACGAGAGATTTCGTGGGCTGCGTTTGTTTTGGGCTGACCGCTGACATGTATATATATTTTTTTCTTCCAAATCTTGGGTATTCCCGTGCATACACAAGCATACACCTGCCGCCGCCAATGGCCTATGGTATGATTGTTCTGTCCTACGGACTAAAACCCTCCGGTTTATATAGACACCAGATAGGTTAGGGTTACACAGAGTCGGTTACAATGGTAGGAGATCTACATATCCGTATCGCCAAGCTTGCCTTCCACGCCAAGGAAAGTCCCATCCGGACACGGGACGAAGTCTTCAATCTTGTATCTTCATAGTCTTGGAGTCCGGCCGTGATGATAGTTCGGCTATCCGGACACCCCCTAGTCCAGGACTCCCTCAGTTAGGGTTACACAGAGTCGGTTACAATGGTAGTAAATCTACATATCCGTATCGCCAATCTTGCCTTCCACGCCAAGGAAAGTCCCATCCGGACACGGGACGAAGTCTTCAATCTTGTATCTTCATAGTCTTGGAGTCTGGCCGTGATGATAGTTCGCTATCCGGACACCCCCTAGTCCAGACTCCCTCGCTTAGGGTTACACAGAGTCGGTTACAATGGTAGGAAATCTACATATCCAGACGCCAAGCTTGCCTTCCACGCCAAGGAAAGTCCCATCCGGACACGGGACGAAGTCTTCAATCTTGTATCTTCATAGTCCAGGAGTCCGGCCAACGATGATAGTTCGGCTATCCGGACACCCCCTAATCCAGGACTCCCTCAATCAGGATGGAAGATAGTATGAAACCAACCAACGATAGTAGTCAAGCAATGAAGTCAAACAGGTACGACAAATAGGCAATGACTTCACGAAGACAAACTCTGAGTAAAGGGAGGGAGAGGATAGAACCAGTCACTTGTTGATGACACAGGATTTGTTGGACTAGTTCATTCTTTGTGACAACAAGACGTCTGGGTTAGGGAGGCTGAGATTCAACTCAAGATCGCGTCTTCACCTTATTCCCTTGAGCTAAGGACACACAGTCCTCGCCTAATCACTTTGGTAAGTCTTCAAGGTAGACTTCCGAACCTTCACAGACTTCGCTCACCGGCGATCCACAATGACTCTTGGATGCTCAGAACGCGACGCCTAACCGGCTAGAGGATTCACAAGTCCTCAAGTGTAATAAGTCTTCGTGTCATGCATGTAAAGACTTGATGATGCCTAACACTCTTTGGCTCTGGGTGTTTTGGCTTTGTCCTTGCAAGGATTTCTCTCTCAAAGGCTTCGAGGTGGGTTGCTCACAAACGACAAAAGCCGTGCACTAACTCTGAGCAGCCACCAATTTATGGTGTAGGGGCGGCTATTTATAGCCACTAGGCAACCCGACTGATATATCCGAAATGACCTGGTCACTAAGGAACCGACACGTGTTCCAACGGTCGATTTCAAACACACACGACAACTTTACTTGGGCTACAAGCAAAGATGACTCATCCAGCTCTGGATAAGATTTGCTCTCATTGTCTTCGCTCAAGACATAGGATTTGGGTTGAGCATCACTTCACCATTCTCGACTTTGTTCACTTGGACCCCACTTAACAAAGACGGTGGTTCCTATGACTCAACAAAGAAGAAAAAGGAAACAACGAAAGGACACAGTCTTCAAGGCTCCATAGTCTTCACTCAATGTCTTCTCATGTCATAGTCTTCAATATGAATATCTTCACATACCACCATTGTCGTCAATGTCTTCATACATTTTTAGGGGTCATCTCCGGTAGGTAAACCGAATCAATGAGGGACACTACCTGTGTTATCCTGCAATTCTCACAAACGCATTAGTCCCTCAAACAAATTTGTCGTCAATACTCCAAAACCAACTAGCTAGGGGTGGCACTAGATGCACTTACAGGAAGGACAAGTCATCAACGAGCTACACAAAACGAAGACATCAAGCTCATGTTGGTGAATGGGTATCCGGCTCCGACTCCGACAATCACTCCGAGAGAAGCTATCACTCCGACTCCGAATACACTCAAGATGAAGGTGTTGCCGGTTTAGCACTTGTGTCAACCAACTCCTACGACATATTTGAATCACCAAATGAAGGAATTGGAAGATGCTTCATGGCCAAAGGTCCTAAGGTAACACACCCGAGTATGTTGATTTTAATAGTGATGAAGATGACTTGCTAGGTGATGATGATTTACTTATTGACAACTCTAGTGATGAATACTATGATGAAACGTCAATTAATCATGCTAATCAAGATGAAATGAATGACAATGATAAGGAGAAGATTGAGCGCCTAACTAAAGAACTAAACACTCTTAAGTTAGCTCATGAAACTATCTTTGAAGATCATCGAGAACTTTTAAGGGCTCATGAGAAGTTACGCTTTGAAAAGCTCAATCTTGAGCAAGAGCATGAGTTCTTAAAGGCAATCAATGATGATCTCCGTAAGAAAAGTTCTTCTTATATTGCCAAGCGTTTACTCTTATCTACCTACATGCCTCAAGTCAAGTCTAGTAACAAGAACAAGAAAGATTCTTCTTCTAGTAGTAACAATAACAATGCTAAACCCAATATTGTTGCTTCTAGTAGCTCTCTTGATTCCACTAATGATTCTCTTAGCCAAGTTACACTTGAGCAAGAAAACAGCTTATTGAAGGGAATTATAGAGAAAGGTGTATACAAGAGCCTTGCCGGGAGTAAGCAATTTGAGGAAATTGTACGAAAGCAAGGAAGGCACCGGAAGAATGAAGGTGTTGGTTTTGAATGAAAGTTCAATGCCAATGGAGTTGAGTGGGAAGAAGATCAATACCCCAAGACGAAGTTTGTTCCTCAACAAGAGAAGTATGATCCTACTTCCTTCAAGGGAACACAAGCACAAGATGATCTTCCACCACAGGACCACAAGAACAAAGGCAAGCACAAGCTTCAAGAAGAGATTGATGCATTTGAAGAAGCACCTAAGGGCTTGGTCAAGTGGGTTCCCAAGACTACGTCAAATTCTACTTCATCAAGCACAACTACTACACCAAGGATTCCCATCAAGATGATGTGGATCCCGAAGAAGAAAAGGAACTAGAGAGTTCTTGAGGGTGACTCCGCCAACATTTTTCACTCATATCATTATGGCAAGGACAAGTGCAATCATCTTCCATATCTTGCACTAGTTCAATGAGTCACAAACCCTCATGTTGGTAAGGCAAGGGACAAGGTAACCTAATGTTTTCATGGACATTATTTTGTGTGTGCATCACTCTATGTCTATGGATATTCTTGTTTGTTACTTGTGGGACTAACCCGTGTAGGTATTGCAAGTGCAACTCACTCCAAAGGATTGCTCCAAAAGATCTACATCAACTTTGAGCATCCACATCTTCAACACCTACATGAAGTCATCATTGACAAAACCCAAGGTTAGTTTATCCCTCTAAGGGGGGATCTCACATCTAGGGGGAGCTTAACTCTAAGAATGAGTCAAAGCAACTCTAATGATGTGAACACATAAATGCTTTATATAAAAGTGGTAACCCCACTTGAGCTTAAACGATGAGTATGACCTATGATCAAATGTTCTCATTTGACTCCTAAGTCAATATACTCATATATAGCTGACCTAGTCATCGCCAAATGTTTGATAGATGCTAGAATTGGTTGTGCATGCTTTGTCACATATTTCATTTGTCATTTTATTGTGTGAGCATGTTGGTTGCATATTTTACTCATTCGAGGACATCCACTTGTTGTTTTGATTGATTGGCTTCTTTTTCTTTGGCCAAGTGGATGGACAAGAATACCTAAGAACCTTCTCTAGCTATCTATGCTTTTCTCGTCTCAAACTCTATTCATGCTACATCACAAAATTTGATCAAGTCAGATTCGAACCACTCTGTGTGAGGAGCACTTGGAGTCCCTGATTCATTATAGACTTAAACTTCCAAAACTTCTTTGTGCTTTTCGGTCTGACCGATTCCTCCATTTCGGTCATACCGAGATCACTAAGTCGATCTAGGTTTTCAATCTCGGTGCAACCGATTTGAACTTTTCGGTCACACCGAGTTGCTGTAACTGTTAACAGTTATGCATCTCGGTGCCACCAAGTTGTTCCACTTTGGTCACACCGATGTTGTCGGGCTATATATTCACACTGCAAATTTTGGAAAACTTTCTCCGAAACTCCTCGCCACAAGATAGCTCGCTTCGCCTACTAGGTCTACGGATCGTCGACTTTGTCGCCAGCCGTCTCCTGTCGCTGGTCTCCGCCGCCGTCAACGGAATTCTTCCCCGCCGTTGCCACTGTAGCGAGTTCACCGCCGAACTAGGGTATGAACTCGATCACTGTGCTATCCTCGTCTGATTCTTAGCACATTGTGTTCGTAATGCATCTTGCCACGATTGAAACACCTCTATCCAGTAAAAACAATCCTTAGAATAGTTGTGATTCGAAAATTTAGGGTTAGGTTTTCGCCGAAACCATCTCGGACCCACCGAGTTGAAAAACTCGGTCCCACCGATTTGGCTAACGCCATTGCACTAGTAAGTCTCGATCTGACTGAGAATTACAAATCGGTGTGACCGATTTTAGAACTTTGTGAAACCCTAGCAGTCTCGGAGCCACCGAACTATGACTCGATCTGACCGAGTTCACTAGTTTAGGTTCCAAAACTGCTTCGGTATCATCGAGTTTAAAAATCCGTAGATCCAAAATGCTTTCTGTGGAAAACTAAAACTAAGTTTTTTGAATCATTCTTTTGCAAAAATCTCTGCATTTTGTGATGCTCATCCACTCTACCTCATCTATAACTATTCACAGGGTCATCACTGCAGGAGCATCATGTCGCACCAAAGTGACATGTAACAGGTGTCAAGAGCAGATTCACATGAGTGAGGGCACTAGTCCCTCTAGCAGCTCAGATGAGGGGAGCGTAAGCACTCCCAAAGAATCTTGCCCAAGGCTGCCACAAGGACAAGGAAAAATAAGACCTCAGAGTCTGAGGATGAGGATTATGTGGCAGCTGAGGATGAGGCCAGTTCAAAGAAGAAAGTGCTCAAGAAAGAGTACAGCTCAATAGCAGTTAAGCCTAGAATGAAGATCAAAAGGCCAGCAGGTAGACAACCAATGTCCAAAGCCGTAGTCTCCACTCAAGCTTCATGGAATCCCAACCCAAAGAACCCGCTGCTGAAGGAAATAAAAGGACGGAAAGGGTCAAGAAGACCATGGCCAGAGTGATTGGGAAGCCTTCTATGATGGAGGAAGATGAAGAAGAAGAGGTTGCTGAGCCAGCACCCAAGGCACAAAAGCTGATGGGTGATGCCATAAAGTCAGGGGCTGCAACTTCAAAGCCCAAAGCTGCCCCAAGCCCAAGAGTGCACCAAAGAGGAATACTGTGAGTATACCAAAGAATCGAGAAGAACAAGGCCCCAATGCCCGAGGTTGATGCCGAGGAAGATGAAGAAGGGCAGGTCCTAAGGAAGCTCAAGCCCAAGATTCCAGACCACAATGATGCTCATCCCGTGGCTGAGAACATGAAGATCAGAGAGATCAAGGGTTGAGGCTATGGAGAGAGATGATCCATATGCCACCAGGAGAAGGACTGTCAGTAGATTACAGTGTTCCACACCAAGGAGCAGCAGGACTTCTATGAGACCGCCTTATTGGATAAGAAGCCCATAGTTTGTGATATGAGGTGGGTCGACCGACCTACATTCGTGAGAATGCGTAACACTATCCTCGAGTGTATGACAGCTTCAAAGGCTTGTGGAGTTGCAGATTTTGTTGGGCGTAAGCTCACAAATTGGAATGACGAGCTCATTATGCAATTCTACTCCACAACACATTTCTATCCAGATGGCAGGATAGTTTGGATGTCAGAAGGAACGAGATACCAATCAACCATAGAGTAATGGGAAAGTCTGATCAATGCCCCAAAGGAAAATGAAGATGACTTGGACATTTATGCCAAGAAGAAGATGGGTCACAACTCAATGTCACAGATGTACAAGGAGATCCTAGATGATGCACTTGAGTCTTTCAAGTTTCGATCAGTTCATTTTCTTCTGTCAGGGCTGACTACGATCAACTGGATCCTAAGGCACACTCTGTTGCCCAAATCAGGTGACCACAACATGATCAGAGGGCATGCAATCAATTTGCTTCACATTTTTGATGTGCCTCAGAAATTCAAGGTCATGAGCCTCATAGTTGAAACTATCAAGAGGACAGCAGCAGACCAGAAGAGGAGCTATGGATATGCCCCACAGATTCGTGGAGTTGATTAACTCAAAGATGGGCACATGAAAGTATCTGTTGGATAAGGAACACATGGTTCTCTATCCTGACTTTGAGGACAATCAAGTTGTCATGACCGAGAATGAACCATCATCAAGACAAGCGCAAGAGAAGAATGAGAAGGCAAGGAAAGAGAAGGCTGCCAAGATGCCAACTCAAACAGAGGCATCTCGAGTACTTTCAAGAACAAGCAGGAGCAACTTGGTTACTTGATAGCATCAACTCTGCGGATTGAGAAGGGGTTGGCCACCCTAACTCAAAACCAGAGAGCCCTGGAAAGAATCATGGAACAAAAATTCTATAATCTTGATGTCAAAGTAATCGAGATTCACCACCGTGGAGCAGCTACAGGATGACATGCAGGAGAGGAAGGGTAGGACAACGACTGATGCATTTGCCAGAGTGCCACGAGCTCAGAGATCAGCTGCAGAGCCAGTCACCAGAGTCACTTCATCAGCTCCAGCTACAACTCCAGCGCAACCAGCTCCAGCACCAACTCCTTCAACTCCTTCCACATTGACTGAAGCCTTCGTTCTTGGAGTTCTCCGGACACCACCTCCAGAAGACCAAGCCTGAGAGACGATATAGTCCTATGCATTTTGTAGGAACTTTTTGGTAACTTGTTGCCAAAGGGGGAGAAAAATGTATAGATCATAGGCTTCGAGAGAGAGAGATTTGCTTTTGTTCTCTCTTGTCTTCTTAGTTGAACTTCGTTTGCTTTGATTGCTTGAGATACTATGATTTTACCTGTGAGACATTGATGATCATGTGTTTGATCATAAGCTACACTTATGCTCGTTATATGATATTATCTTACTTATCCTTATATGATCATTCACTTTACTTGGTGATGAGTGCATGTATTCAATCTTTATTATTTTGAGCGCTCCACCAAGATGTATGTGACACGGAAGAGTAACCCATGAGCCTAATTCATTGTGCATTTGCAGTCCAAAGCAAATCTTAATATTCACAAATTTAGGGGGAGCTCTTGCTTATCACATAATTCTCAAGGCGACGATGTTTTTCAAATTTTATTATCATTTGTCAAAGCTTTGATCTATATGTTGTCATCAATTACCAAAAAGGGGGAGATTGAAAGTGCAACTATCCCTAGGTGGTTTTGGTAATTCATAACAACATATAGCTCATTGAGCTAATGCTGTTCCAAGACAAATATTTCAGGAAAGCTCAATGAATGGCATGGCATGGATGATGAAAGTGGATCCCTCAAAATATCAAGGACAAAGGATTGGCCCAAGCTCAAAAGCTCAAGACTCTACATTTTACATTTTAGTGATCCAAGATCACATTGAGTCTATAGGAAAAGCCAATACTATCAAGGAGGGATGAGGTGTTGCTTAATGAGCCTCTTGCTTCATGTGCTTAGTGATATGCTCCAAAATCTTCCACTACTTTCTCACATCCTCATATGACCTAAACCTAAAGTCAAACTCGTCCCTACCGATTCTTTCTATCCGGCGCCACCGAGTTCAAATGTCATAGCCACTGCCACAAACCCTAGGCAAATCGGTCTCACCGATAGGGATCTCGGTCTCACCGAGATGGGATTGTAATCTCTCTGCTTCCTTCAGAACGCTTCAGTCTAACTGAAGTGAGCGATCGGTCCCACCGAGATTGCAATGTAAACTCTCTGTTTCCCTTTCGTAACTTTTCGGTCTCACCGAAAGAGCGAATCGGTCCCACCGAGTTTACCTGACCAACTCTCATGTTAGCTAATTACCAAATTCGGTCTCACCGAATTTGTGTAATCGGTCTCACCGAGATTACGTTATGCCCTAACCCTAACCATAGCGGTCCTACCGAGTTGCATGTCAGTCCCACCGAAAACCCTAACGGTCACTAGGTTTACTAAATCGGTCCGACCGAGTTTGATGATTCGATCCCACCGAGTTTGGTAAATTGTGTGTAACGGTTAGATTTTGTGTGGAGGTTATATATACCCCTCCACCTCCTCTTCATTCGTGGAGAGAGCCATCGAACAAACCTACACTTCCAACTTACCAGTTCGAGAGAGAACTACCCACTCATGTGTTGAGGCCAAGATATTCCATTCCTACCATATGAATCTTGATCTCTAGCCTTCCCCAAGTTGCTTTCCACTCAAATCTTCTTTCCACCAGATCCAAATCCTATGAGAGAGAGTTGAGTGTTGGGGAGACTATCATTTGAAGCACAAGAGCAAGGAGTTCATCATCAACACACCATTTGTTACTTCTTGGAGAGTGGTGTCTCCTAGATTGGCTAGGTGTCACTTGGAAGCCTCCGACAAGATTGTGGAGTTGAACCAAGGAGTTTGTAAGGGCAAGCAGATCGCCTACTTCGTGAAGATCTACCGCTAGCGAGGCAAGTCCTTCATGGGCGACGGCCATGGTGGGATAGACAAGGTTGCTTCTTCGTGGACCCTTCGTGGGTGGAGCCCTCCGTGGACTCGCAAGAACTGCTACTCCCACGTGGGTTGAAGTCTCCATCAACGTGGATGTACGATAGCACCACCTATCGGAACCACGACAAAAACATCCGTGTCTCCAATTGCGCTTGAATTATCCAAACCCTTCCCTTTACATTCTTGCAAGTTGCATGCTTTATTTTCCGCTGCCTATATACTCTTTGCATGCTTGCTTGAATTATGTGAAGATTGCTTGACTTGCTTAAAGATAGCTAAAATCTGCCAAAGTCTAAAATTGGGAAAAGGTTAAGTTTTTAATTGGTCAAGTAGTCTAATCACCCCCCTCTAGACATACTTCAAGGTCCTACAATGTCCGGTAGCAGCGCCGTTGTCGTCGCGTTCCTTCTTGAAGGTGTTGCTTGGTATGCGGCGTTTCGTGGTGCTAGGAGAGTGGTGGAATTCTCCGGCGGGCGCAGCGGTTGCGAGTCATCTTCGTTTTCGTTGATCCGCCGTTGTCGGCATTTTTTCCTTTTGTATTTTCTCTTTCTTTTCTTTTGGGCGTGCATGTGCTGCTTCCACCCCAGCACTTATCGTTGGTTGTATCGATGTTGTTGCTTTGTAATACAAAGCGGGGGGGAAACCCTTTTTCGGTAAGATTCGCTACAAGAGGTTCAAACAGTTTCTTTTGATTACTAGGGTTCAATTGCAAGTTGATTAGTACGGTTGCCTGTATATATAAAAAAGATATGTTTTTCATTGCTTGTTGTTCTAAAGGAGAAAAATACCCCCCCCCCCCCCCCCCAAAAAAAATCTCTAAACTCCTTTTTCAACTTGAAGGTTGAACTAGTTCATTTAAACTACAAAGGGCCTAGCCCAACACAAGGAAGATCCAAATGCGCTCGCAAATGCTATATACCCCCTCTGTAAGCGAATATACGACAATTTAGATCACTACTTTTGTGATCTAAAACTTCTTATAGATCACTACTTTAGTGATCCAAAACTTCTTAATTTGTTTGTAGAGGGAGTACCACTTACTATGAGTGATGTGAAATCGCCTCCCATGTGGTAGTTGGGTGTATGGGCTTGTCTAGGACAGAAAATCCACTGTTTAACCAGCAACAGCTTTGTTGTGACCTTATTAGCACACACTTTGGAGAACACTAGTGGTTGGGGCGCCACCTAGTGGCGCCTCCTGAAAGGGAGCTGGGCGGTGCCCGATTTGTAGCCGCCCAATCAACAGACTTGTAAGTTCATCACAGATTAATATTTTTTAGGAAAGCAAGCATACTTTGTGCACATGTATGGAGGGCATTGGGTATGCATGGCACATATGGAGATACAACCTCATGGCAAGTCAAATGCATTACAGACAACTCTTATTACTGTCACTACCCTTAGCAGCCCCCCGCCGAGTCGACACTCGCCTTCGCCTGCTCGAGCAGCTTCTCATCGGCACCATCGTGGCTCGCCATCATAGTAGGACGTAGACAACGTCCCTCTCATGGGTGTCATAGAAGAAGTAGCAGCTGTTGACGTAGACGGAGACCTTGGCAATACCTGACGCTGCACTCTACAACGAGCTTGGCAAGGAAGATGTCATCAGCGAAAAGGCGTTCGCCGAGTCCTTGGAACTGCATTGATCAGGGGAGCAGCAGAGACAAACAAAAGGTTCAATCAATTCTATCCAGTGGGATGCATAAATGCAACTAATGGCATATGTAATTCAAATACATACAGAGCAAAGCTAGTAGGCTTATACCAATGTTTGCATGTGAAAAGAAAAAAAGACAGTTCTTTCTTTGAGGTGGGCATTTCATTGTTGGGTGACAGCAGCATGTGAGTATCATAACTTAAACTGAAGTTCAGGTTTGATGTAAAAGATCATATTTCAGAAAGCAAGGCTAAGTCAGGAGAAAGACATACTGATGCTTGCATGTGAGTATCATAACTTAAACTGATGCATGCGAATACAAAATGCATCAACTTATGGAATGCTAATGCAAATAATATTATTATTTTCTATCATTGGGATGACACTTGTTAAGACTATGATTCATCTAACTTTGCTTGTTAACATATTATTTCTGTAGTCTAGGTTGCCTAACAAATCCGATTACTAATAAATGCCCTTGAAAGTAAAAGGGGGAACGACAATAAACTTTTGAAACATTCGGAACTCGGCCAGTTCCTCTGATAACAGCCGCTGGATTATGGTGGTGATGGTGGTCGTGGACGAAAGCCATCGAGCTCACGATATGCGTAAGGTGCAAATCAAACTTTCCTGGAAAAAAATACATTTCAACAATTCGATTGAGATATGGTAGCTTCAAATAAGCATCCTAATTCGCAGTCCAGATCATGCATGCAACTGCCTGATTCAGTAGAAATGTATTGCAAGACAATTAGAAAAGAACAAATGAGCTCCATATTAGTTCATTTATCTAGCGGTGACATTGTTTGTTGTCCAAGGTATATCATCTTTCACGACCATGGCTTAGAAAGACACCTTTTCATTTATAAATACTAAACGAGGACCGCTCCTTTTTGTAATGCATACAAGTTGGAAGAATGTTACTAAAAGGATATTACATGAAAAGTTAGATAAGACATATCATGATACTTATGAAAATATGGTTGCAAGAACCTGTCAACGGCATGAACTCTACCCTTATCCACACAACTACATAACCAATATACTGTAGCCGCGCTCAATGTATGATTATTAATTGTCGTGGATGATCCAGAACAATCTCTTGCAGACCATGCTTACTAAATTATAAGGAATGCAGATTTCAACAACAAAAACATTGTAGTTCTCTTAATAAAACATAGAAATAGAAATGGTTGATTTATCTGGCAGAAAATTAGGACGACCAGAACACATTTGCAGAACAAACTGCGATTAAAGATTGACATGTGTATATACATTACACATTGCTTCAGGATTACTAACAAGAACATGATAATTTCAAAAACATTCTTTCTTAGGCTTGTGAGGCTAACAGTTGAGTGCATCCCTGAATTTTTGGCGCAAAAATTTACATAAGACAGTATAATATGACTAGGTCAGTATTGCAAAGAGTTCAAGCACAATGATTTACCTATATGAGAGCCTATATATGCCATGTAAGCCAGGACTTCAGAATAAATTCCAAATGGGTTAGAGAGGCAAACATGGTATGGTGATATTGAAGTGCTCGGTTGTCTGACCTGCCAATCACCTTGGTAAGTGAATCACGGTGTTATACTTCCACATTGTCTAGCTGTATGAGTTGCAGCTCACTTGGGGAAGAAATTTCAGAAATTGCGGCAACCTTTTGATTCCCCTCATAAAAAATCTCCAGGCCATCAATAAAGAGAGGATGGATGCAAGTAGTTGGTGCAGCACACGCAAAAATTTAATTGGGTTTGTACCTTACCGAAAAAGGCTTTCGCCCTGCTTTATAAATAAAGCAATGATCAACCAGAGCCCAAGTACAAACGCACCCCACCACAACACACGCACACACCCAAGGCGGGATACATAGGCGCTGAGCGCAGCAACACCACCCCTAGCACAACAGAGCAATCGAGGTCCTCCACCGTGAACACGCCACCGCGAAGAGATGAAGCCGCATATGACAAACTGTGCACTCCAAGGCGGCACCTTCAAGAAGGTTATGACACCAACGCGCCGCCACCGCCCGACCTGAAAATCAGAGTTTCCCCTGGAGCAACACACTGGCTGATGAGAGCCACGACGATGCCTTTAAGAAGGGAACGAGCAACGCCGCTGCCGGTCCGTCCGAGGATAGAGCAGGTTTTCACCCCGGCCAACATTTATCGCGACCGAACGCCACACCCACGACGACCACGCCACCCATATGGCCATGGCCACCGGGCATCACCAATCCACGGGCTCTGCCCCAAGAGCACCGCGGAGCCACCACCAGGGCCGCCGCCCCGGCCTCCCAGACCTGGATACCACCTCACCTGAGGCCCGCCGCTACCCCAACCGAAGAAACGAGCGGAAAGGACCCACCTTTCGCACCCCTGGGTGGCCCCCAGCAACGAGACCCAGAGGGCCGGCCAAAACTAACCTCCATCGACCCGTCCAACAGCATCGGGCGCGAGACTAGGTCGGTCCTGCTGCCGGGCACGAGACGGAGCCGGTCCTGCTGCCGGGCGCGAGACGGGGTCGGTCCTGCTGCCGGGCGCGAGACGGGTGATGGATCACAGCCGGGGGAGGACTTGCCCTTCGACGAGGCAACGCCGGACGATGAGGGAGAGGGATCGCAGGTCGAAACGGACTGCCTACAAACGAGCCGACGCTGAGAAACCAACCGTCGCCACAGCCGGCCCGTCAAACTGTCGTGATGCCACCGCGGCACCATGAAACGCCGCCGCAGCCCACAGCCGGAGCAGCAGCCACGCCGGGCCGATGCCCCAACCCGCGCCGCCCGCCGGAAACAAAGCGCCGATCCGGCCGGCACGCCCACCACCACCGCCACTAAGTCACCAGCGCCGAAGCGCCCACCATAGGCACGGGCGGATCCCGCCAGCTCAAGGCGGCCGGCGGCTCACCCCGCCAGCGAAAGCACCGCAGCCGAGCAAGAGGAGCCACGCCGCCATGCCCGCGCCACAAAGATGACGCCGAGATCTGGTCGAAGACCAGCGGCGCCGCCGCCACCTTCGCCAAGCACCACCCGGCCCCAAAGGCCGCTCGATGCACCGCTGCCGCCCACCACGGCGGGAGCGCCGCCGCCGCGACGCCTGCCGCCTCAACCGCGCCCACGCCGAGGGAGCCACCCCGCCGCCCCTGGCCCCGCGAGAGATCGAGGTCGCCCCGCCGCCGTCGGCTGCGGGCGGGCTTTGCCCAGCCGAGCCTAGGGCGACGACGAGGGAGGAGGGGGAGGAAGGCTAGGGGACCTGGCGGCGGCGGGCTAGGGTTTCCTCCCGGCCGCCGCGCGGGGGCGACACGGGAGGAGGGGGAGGGGCCTAGGCGCCATTTCCTCAGGAGGACTGACTACGAGGAAGGCATCTGGGTTTGTACCTTAGGTATTGGGTAACAAAGATGAAGCTGAGAAGATGAGAAGCGTCCAACACATATGTCAATTTAATTAGTATGGCTGCTTGTTGGCAAGAGATCATCAGATGACAAAACAAACACCCAAAATATGTTCCCATCACATCACATAGCCAAGATGAGCAGTTAAGCTCGAGGTTGCAATACAACGTAACAACAGAGGATTGCGGGAGATGACGGGCTTGAGGAAGGATGAGGCCGCGACCCTGAGGAAGCTGAGGAAGAGGAGCGAGGGCAGCCGTCGCCATCACCCATTCGCCGAGCACGAAGAACAACAAAAAAGTGGAGATCTAGTGCAGAGCAAATCGGCGGCGGCTCACCTCGGCTTGATGTCCTCATCGACATCTCCCTCTGCTGCTCTTAAATCTTGCACCCTCATGGATTCCAACAAACATGTACAGAGTAGAAGATGCTATATTTGCATTGAAAGTTGGCTAGTGCATCTTACTTTATGTTCATGAACACATGTGAAACACCTAACAATTTCTTTATGCAATCAGTGACAACAAATTAAGCATAGGAGCACCATTATTGAGCCTCAAAGTAGAACTTCTATATAGATATATGTAGTGAAAGAGATTGCATGCACTTTCACCATCTGGTTAGACCAACCAGACATAATTTTAAGCCGAAAGATAATTACAAAGAGGATTTTTAGTGACAGCTGATCATAGCAAGAAAATTATTCTCATAATCCTTCATTAGGTTATCTACGTATCACATAAGAAACAACATGAAACGGGGAGTGCCATATGGCAGGTGTTGCTTCTCGACTTTATGTCTTTACCTCTTACTGATTGGTGCTTGTCACCACTATTGTTCACCCATAAATGCTACGTGAAGACACATATTAGATGAGCCGAAAGTCTGTGTATAAGTAACTTACCTAAGCAGCCAGATAATAGCCTTGATGTAAGCCGGACATCTTTGTGCTCTCTTCCTCCACTTCCTCTGTCACAATCATCATCATGCTCGTGCATTTCAGAGTCTCTTGTGTGCTGATCATGTATCCCTGCAATAAAAGTAAGATTACTGTAATATCTACAATTAAAACAAGGATTCGGCAACCTGGGAATAGGTTTATGCAAAAGGATAAGAGAAAGCTTCCGTGACAAGTGGGATCTCACATTTACAGTTGATACAAAAGGATGACCGAGTATAATATTTCTCTGGATCCTCATCTCTGAGCCTATTGCGGAAATGTTGCATCACCATATACTAAGAGCAAGGGCTTTTGGATATAGAACAGATATTCATCTTAATAAATACCATTGGGACACAACATATATGTGAAAACGAACCTCCGATGTAGCCTTATTCTTTCTACACAAGTTGCCATGTCTTGTTGGCGGAGAGAAATCACCACTCTGAGAAGAATAGCCCATAACAGGGATGAGATCCCATTGCCCTGCTTCTCACAAATAACAGCGAACAACAAATTATGACGCATAATACAGGAAGCAAACCTAAGCACATGCAAAACTATAATATATGGGTGAACACATTTGGAATCCTACCTTGACTGCGGATGAAGGTCAGCTCAAACAAAACAGACTCACGAACGATGACGAACTGCCTGCTTACTTGGTACCTGTCGAAAAAGAGCACATATCAGCACAAAGAGGAGCAGCAACACGGTCAAAATCATCTCCATTGCAGACATCAAGAGACGGAGCATACATGCAGATGAATTCAGAGCGGCCTCCCTCTCCGGCAGCCTTTCATACGGCGTCAGTTCTTGCTCTCCAGCAGCCTTCCAACATGCAGAATTCATCAAGACGCCACAGAACAATCAACAGGGGACAATTACCCATCTTCGGGAATTCGCCGCCGCGGCCGGCGCTCGGCCGGAAGCACCCGCCTCGGGCGAGTAGTCAGGGTGCACGCCCGGGCCGCTCCACGGCCGCGCGTTGTCAGAAGACCATACAAGGGACAGCCACCCTCCGTTCGTGTCAACCCCCCTGATAGGAGCGGCCCGCCAGTCAGCGTCAACAACTGCGTCGCCTCTGCTCCGCGTACGCCCAGGGCCAGAAAGCCCAACCCAAAAGTCATCGGGCCGGCCTGGGCTAACTGAGGCCCAGCCGCACCACTTCTTAAGGCAGGAGGAGAAGCTGCACGGGTCATCCAGTGGATCAGGCAATGGCGGCTCGGCTCTTTTCCCTTTTCCCCTTTCCGTCTCGCGACGAACCCTAGCTACCACATTCTTGTATTCTCCTGTAATCGCCACCTAAACTTGTATCCGCGAGAGATTGTTGCCACCTATCTTGAGATCCATAGTGTGCCCCTAACATCTGGTATCAGAGACCAGTCCATCCACCTCCGTTCCATCCTGGCGCAAATCATCGAGACCAGAGGTCTACGCCAAGCTCGTACACATCTCGTCACCATGGATCCGGCGATCGAGGCCTTCCTCGAGCGGCTCGACAACACCCTCAAGGCCCAGAACAAGGCGATCGCGGAGATCCAGGTTTCTACGGCCAAGATCGACGATCTGCTCAACTGGCGTCCCGATCTGGAGAAGAGAGTCGCTGATCTCGGCGACGCGGTGGCGGCGCTTCAGATGGCGCAGCCGCCGTCTTCCCGGAGGGACGAGGACCCCCAAGCAGCGCTCCTCAAGTCGAGCCCTTCTGCGACGACCGACACCCTCCCGGGGGCAGGTGGCGGCGCGGGCATCGACCTACAAGGGCCCAGTGGCCACAGCGTTTTCAATCTGCCACGGGGGACCGCGGCGGTGTTGCAGACGCCGCCGCCACCCCGGCATCAGGTCCGTCCTCCTCTCTGACAGCATCTCCAAGTTCGCTATCGCCGTTTGTTCATGCTAGTCAACTACTGACTGGTCTGGGGCAGTCGCACCCATCCATCGCGCTTCCGCAGTTTTCGGGCGATAACCCGAATTTGTGGAAAACGATGTGTGAACAATACTTCCAAATGTTCGGTATCTCGCCCTCATTTTGGGTACCCATGGCGGCCCTGAACTTCTCGGGGTCAGCCGCTGTCTGGCTTCAGTCCATACAAAAAAGGCTTGCAGATTTTGATTGGGAAGCTTTTACGGCTTTACTATGCACCCGTTTTGGTCATGATCGGCATCAGACGCTGATTAGGCAGTTCTATTCTGTCCGACAGACTTCTTCTGTAGCACATTACATAGAGCAATTTGAATTGATCATCAATCATTTGTCCTCGTATTCTGACACGATTCACCCTTTCTATTTCTTGACTCGTTTTGTCGAGGGGCTGCGGAGGGATATTCGAGCGGTGGTGCTCGTACAGAGGCCGCCAGACCTGGACACAGCGTGTGCTCTTGCGCTGCTTCAGGAAGAGGTGGCTGAAGGCGCGTTCGGCAGTCTCCCGTGACCACCAGAAGCGCACCCGCGAGGAGGCACACCCCTACCACTCCCACCACCTCCGACGCACTCGGTGCCTGCAGCACCGCAGATCATCGTGGTACAGACGCAGCCCGCGCGGACGCATCCAAGCTCAAGACCCTCCGTGATTATAGGCGAGCTCGGGGGCTGTGTTTTAAGTGCGGCGAGCGGTGGGGGCATGATCATGTGTGCCCCACCACAGTCCAGCTGCATGTGGTTGAGGAACTGCTGGATATCTTCGGCCTTGACAGTTTCGTCGACACTCAAGTGAATTCAGAGGATGGGGTTACAAGATACAACCATGGCCATATCAGTTTCAGCTGTAACAGGAGGGGTGTCAGCCAGAGCTTTTCAACTTTGAGCATGGCTACAGGGACATGAAGTACTCATGCTGGTCGATTCAGGCAGCTCCAATTCCTTCATCAACGAGCATTTGGCACACAAACTGTCAGGGATGTGATCTCTACCTCAACCTAGCCGAGTACGTGTGGCTGATGGGGGAGAGTTGTTCTGTATGGAGGTTGCATCGCAATGCGCCTGGTATGCTCAGGGGCATGAGTTCTATACGGATCTGAAGGTACTAGCTCTGGGCACGTATGACGTCATTCTTGGCATGGATTGGCTCGAAGAACACAGCCCGATGCAGGTCGACTGGCGCGCTCGTTTCATTGAGATACCCACTCCAGCAGGTCCACTGCGTCTCGTGGGGCACGATGCGGCTTCCATCAGTTGCCAGACCATCAACAGTTTACAGCTGCAGAACTTGTGCAGCAACGGGTCGATCACTCATGTTATACATCTATGTGTGGTTGCCCCTCAACAGGAAGAGTTGGAGCCGACACCAGCGTGCATTCAAGAAATCGTGGATGAATTTCCAGATGTGTTCGAAGAGCCAGTCGGACTCCCACCCAGGAGAGCGTGCGACCATCGCATTCCCCTAATCCCAGGAGCGAGACCAGTCAATGTCAGACAATATCGTTACAAACCAGAGCAAAAGACGGAGATAGAGGCTCAGGTCGAGGCACTTCTGAAATCTGGAGTCATTCAGCGAAGCAATAGTCCATTCTCATCCCCGGTCATCCTGGTTAAGAAAAAAAACGGGACCTGGCGCCTTTGTATAGATTACAGACAACTGAATGCCATTACAATTGTCGGCAGTTTCCAGTTCTAGTCATTGAAGAGCTTTTGGACAAGCTACATGGAGCAGCGTGGTTCTCGAAGCTGGATTTGTGCGCGGGCTATCATCAAATCAGGCTCGTGCCGGGGGAGGAGTACAAGACAACATTCTCCACGCATCAGGGCCACTTTGAATTCAAGGTTTTGTCTTTTGGGTTGGCTGGAGCACCACCCACGTTCATAGAGGGGCTGACTACAACATTCAAACCGGTAATGCGCGTGTGCGTACTCTGTTTCTTTGATGACATCTTCATTTTCAGCGCCACATTAGAGGAGCACAAGTGCCACGTGAGGCGGGTTTTGGAACTGCTCCGCAAAGACCAGTGGAAGGTGAAGCTCATCAAGTGTGCTTTTGGGCAAAGCCAGGTATCCTACCTGGGCCATGTCATTAGTGCTCATGGAGTAGCCACAGACCCGACCAAGATAGCAACGGTGATCAACTGGACACCACCGCAAGATGTCAAGGGAGTCCGAAGCTTTTTGGGTCTCGCAGGGTACTATCGCCGCTTCATGCGCAACTTTGGAGTGATAGCACGACCACTGTTCAATTTGTTGAAGAAAGGCGTGCCTTTTCAGTGGACTTCGATCACCGAGACGGCTTTCCAGGTCTTGAAGCAGCAACTAACCTCAGCACCTGTGCTAGCATTGCCGAACTTCGAGCAACCTTTCACAGTGGAGACAGATGCATGCGACACAGACATCGGAGCAATTCTGCAACAGCAAGGACACCCCATAGCATTCATGAGCAAAGCACTGAGTCCAAGGTACCAGGGACTGTCAACATACGAAAAAGAATATCTGGCGATCATTGTGGCAGTCGAGCAATGGCGCCCGTACTTGCAACACGCAGAATTTGTCATCTATACAGACCAAAAGAGCCTCACGCATTTGGAGGAACAGCGTCTGAACACGCCATGGCAACAGAAGGCTTTTACCAAATTGTTGGGACTTCAGTATCGCATCGTATACAGGAAAGGGACTGATAATAAAGGCGCAGATGCCTTGTCACGAGCTAACCCCTAGGAGGTGCTAAACATGGTCACGCCGTGTCAACCTAGCTGGCTGGAGGATGTTCTCAATAGTTATAACAACAACCCGCAGGCGCAGAACCTTCTGGAGCAGCTGGCTGTGCGCGATGATCCCAAAGGCAGGTTCACGCTGCAGCAGGGCATCATCCGGTTCAGAAACAGAATTTGGCTGGGTGGGGGCACACAAATTCAGCAACGTATAATCCAAGTGTTTCATGACAGTCCAGTGGGGGGTCACTCAGGATTCCCAGTCACGTACAAGCGCATCCGACGCCTTTTTGCTTGGCCCAAAATGAAGGTACAAATCAAGCAATATGTGTAGTGTTGCGTCGTATGCCAGCAAGCGAAGCCCGATCGAGCAGCCTCTCCTGGGCTCTTGCTGCCACTACCAATCCCTAACAAACCCTGGGACATGATATCCATGGATTTTGTGGACGGCCTCCCACAGTCCAGCCGATTCAACTGTCTCCTGGTGATCATGGACAAAAGAACCAAGTTCAGCTATTTCCTGCCTCTGGCGCACCCGTATACAACAGCATCAGTAGCTCAGCTTTTCATCCAGCAAGTTTACAAGATCCATGGTCTCCCTGGCGCAATAGTTTCAGATCGTGACCCTGTGTTCACAAGCCATTTTTGGCAGGAGCTATTCAAGGCCGCAGGCACTCAACTTCGACTCAGCACAGCCAACCACCCACAAACAGATGGTCAGACGGAAAGGGTTAATCAATGTGTGGAAACATTCTTGCGATGTTTCACTCAAGCGTGTCCGAGGCGGTGGAGTTTTTGGATCCCACTAGCCCAGTTCTGGTACAACAACTCCCATCACTCAGCTATAGGGATGACACCCTTTAAAGCCATGTTTGGGTATGAACCGAGGCACTGGGGGATTACAGCAGAGAACTCTTGCTCGGTGCCGGCTCTGCAGTCATGGATTGAAGAAAGAGACACCATCCAAGAGCTTTTACAGCAGCATTTAAACAGGGCAAGGCAATTGATGAAGAACCAGGCAGATAAAAAGAGGTCATTCCGCACATACCAGGTTGGTGATCAGGTGTTCCTGAAGTTGCAACCTTACATTCAATCCTCGGTAGCCCCAAGAGCGAACCACAAGCTGGCGTACAAGTATTATGGACCTTTTCCGATCATCGCCAAGATCAACAAAGTGGCTTATAAGCTCCAGCTGCCTCCTCAAGCGACGATTCATCCGGTGTTTCACATTTCCCTGCTTCGCCGCGTCCTGAACTCGGGTACATCGGTCGAACCTCTCCTTCCACATTGTTCTGATGAACTAGTTGTGCCTATGGAAGTTATACAGACTCGATGGAGGCAATCGAAGGGCAGGATGCGCGAGCAAGTTCGCATCCGCTGGTCCAACTCCGAGGTGCTGGGAGACACTTGGGAGGACAAGGCTAGTCTTCAGCAGTGCTTCCCGCTCGCGGAGGCTTGGGGTCAAGCCTCGTCTCAAGGAGGGGGGATGTCAACGCCCCTGACAGGAGCGGTCCGCCAGTCAGCGTCAACAACCGCGTCGCCTCTGCTCCGCGTACACCCAGGGCTAGAAAGCCCAACCCAAAAGTCATCGGGCCGGCCTGGGCTAACTGAGGCCCAGCCGCACCACTTCTTAAGGCAGGAGGAGAAGCTGCACGGGTCATCCAAAGGATCGTGCAATGGCGGCTCGGCTCTTTTCCCTTTTCCCCTTTCCGTCTCGCGACGAACCCTAGCTACCACATTCTTGTATCCTCCTGTAATCGCCACCTAAACTTATATCCGCGGGAGATTGTTGCCACCTATCTTGAGATCCATAGTGTGCCCCTAACAGTTCGACTCGACGGCGGCGGCGACATCGACGCCGGTTACTCGTCGGCGTCGCCCCTGGGCTTCAGATCCGGCGAAGAAATCGGTTGGCCCCCATCCTGCTGTCCCCTTGACTGCCCTCTGTTGTAGCCGCAAGGGCCCCTGAAGGAAGATGCGGAGGAGAGGAAGAGGTTGCGTGTGGGGATGGAGAGCGTGGGGTGTGCGACTTGGGCTGCAGACATACAGATGCCTTCTTTCCCTTCCCTTGTAAGCTTTCTCTCCCACGACAACCAGGCTGAAACGAGGTGGACCAACGAGTAGCCAATAGAAAGCAGCACAACTTGCCCAATCGATAGCACAGTAAATCCGACGTGGCACGCACCAGCAACCCTTCTTGATGCACACCTTATTGTTTTGGATTGTGATAATGAGTAATCCAAAGTTGTTTCTGTACAACCATTTCTCTCACAAAATGGAAGTCAATTTACATACGTTTCGTGCAAGCATGTTGACCGCCGGTTGAAGCTTTTTCGATGGGGTGAAGATTTTCCCATGCCGGTCACAACATTAGTCAAAGCCGGTTCCAGCACATGGTGACCACGGTTCCAACATTTGTCGATGCCGGTTCCAACACGTGGTGACCACGAGTCGCAGCATCTGCCCATGCCAGTTCCAGCAAAAACTGACCGCAGTTGCAACATCACAACAGGCTTGGTCGCGACCATGGGTCCAGCTCGCCGCGGTTGCCGACACAGCTTGTCGACCCCATGGTTCAAACACCACAAATCGCCGCCACAGATCACCGTGGATGCAGCTTGCCGGCCACAGGTGACTAAGGATGTGGCAGCGGGTTGTTGCAAACATGGCGGACGGCGCCATGCTCGCGGCAACCAGAAATCGGAGATGGAGGAGGGGCTGCCAACTTGGAGGGGGGGGGGGGGGGGCAGTCATGGCAGTGGGATATAGCAGAGAAATTTGGGGACGGAAAAAAGAGAACGAGGTGCGAAAAAGATAAGACGAATCTGATAGTCAGCGAGTCGACCGAGACTTGACTAAAACTCAGTCGAGTGAGTTTTAGCAACCCCGTTTCTATCGATAGAAATCGAAGAGGGAGCTGTCTTTATAAAAAGAAAATTGAAACTATGTTCACAAGCTTTGGAACGTAGTTTTCCTTTGGTTTGCACCGCAACTCCGGATGCCTTCTCTCCTAGCTAGACCATTGCTTCGGCTGCCGAAAGCGGCTCAGACCCCGGCACGATGAGCTCCCTGCACAGCGGGCAGGTGCTCCGGCTCCTCATCCACAGCGCGATGCACTCCCGGCAGTACACGTGCCCGCACGCCGGCACCTTGCTGCACTCCATCCCGTCCACCAGCTCGTCCAAGCAGATCGCACAAACCTTCTCTGACGCCCCCCTCACTCCGCCCTCCTCCGCCGCGACGGCGGCCGCGGAGTACATGAAGTGCCCCAGCTGCGGCTTCCCCGCAACGATGGGCTCCGGCGTAGGCGCCGCGGTCCTCTCGTGCTGCTGCTCGGGCCTCGCGTCCCTTCGACTCGGACCTGCGGGGGCGACGACCGGCGGCCTGGGCGGCAGCGACGTGTCGCTCCTCCTTCGACCCGCGGCGGCCTCCAGTCCACTACAGCAGCAGGCGGCGCAGCAGACAAGCACCCAGGACAGCCCGACGCTGCAAGTCGCCGTCCATGGCAGTGGTTGACACGTACATTTGGTCGCCCAGGGCGTGGAGATTATTTCTAGTCTTGTACGGCTTTGGCCGCCGGCCGGGGGTCTCTTATGGAGTAGCAACGACGGTACCCTCCGGACTCCCTGTAACGCGTACGTACAGTAGAGGGCAAGCCCCACATGGATGCCAATACGTCGGTGAGTAATTGGATTGGCATGCCATGTTTGTTGCATCATTTTGTGGAAGGTGTGATTCACAAAGGCAACACATGTTGGCGCCAAAACCCTAAACCCTAGCCTGCCCTAGCTCTACCTCTCTCTCTGAGCTCTCTCTCGCTGTGGCACGAACTAACAAAGAAGAAGGAGACAGTGGACACAGGTGGTTTTTGCCGGCGCACGAACGCCCTGCCGCACGAACGACCTTTTCTTCCTCGAGCACGAACTCGATCCGGCAAACTACAACACGGAGGAGGGAGCAGGCTTTATACGGGCGCGCACAGACGCTCTGCGCCGCACTCCCACGCACCCCTCACGTCCCACGCTCCCAGGCTCGTGCACCCGACGCGCACGCACACAGTCGTCACGGCCCGAGTCCAGCGCCCCGACGCGGTCACTCCTCCGCGCATCTCGCCTACACACAAGGGCCCACACGCTCGTACGCGTGGACACACATACACACACCCTTGGGCCTTGGTCACGCACGCACCCGACCAAGCCTACCACGGGCCGAGCCCGACGCGTCCACCGCGCGCACACACGCGCACCGTGTTGCCGCTCGCCGTGGCTTATTGCCCTACAATTCACCCCCTAAGCCATGGCCTAGAGGAGGCCGCCGTCCTCGACGCCGACGTCCGCCAGCATCACGCGCTCCGCCGCTGGGGGAAGTCCCTCTTGAAGTGGCCGCGCTCGCCGTGGCTTATTGCCCTACAATTCACCCCCTAAGCCACGGCCTAGAGGAGGCCGCCGTCCTCGACACCGACGTCCGCCAGCATCGCGCGCTCCGCCGCTGGGGGCAGTCCCTCTTGAAGTGGCCGCGCTCGCCGCACTTGTAGCACCGCCCGCGTGGTTGTCGCCGTTGCCCGACGCCACGCTCCGCCAGTCGTTGTCGTCGCGTGCTTCTCCCTGCTGCCGCTCCCGCGCCCGCCCTTGAGCCAGGGTCAGCAGTCGCTGGTCGCTTCGCCGCCGTCGCCGCTATCTTGTCCACGGCGCCGAACCCGCTCGTCGAACGCGCGCAGCCGCCCAAGCGCCTCGTCGAACGCCATCTAGTCGAGGTTGCAGAACTGCTCCATGCCGGCGACGACGGGAAACATCCGATCGGGCACCGTGTCCAGAGCTTTCTTCACGAAGCGCTGCCGCCGGCGTCTCTGTTCGCGTATCAGCGCCGTCATTATCCTCGCCAGCCTCCCGGCGTACGCATCCAGCGCCTCGCCGTCCGCCATCCTCAGGCGATCAAAATCCCCGCGCAGCGTCGCCGCCCGCCCCCGATCGGCGCCGACGAACCTCACCTTCAGGGAGTCCCATACCTCCCTGGCGGTGAGCTTCGTCGCCACCTGCAGCAGCACGTCCTCCAGCAACCCACCGAGGATCATCGCGCATGCCGTCTTGCACTTTTCCCCGTTCACCGCCGCGTCATCCGGCGCCGCCTCCTCCCACAGAGTGTGGGCGTCAAGGATCACCTGCGCCTTGATCGCCCACACCGTGTAGTTGTCGGGCGTGAGCATCGGCATCGCCATCAACACCGATCCGCCTGCGCCTCCGTCGTGTGGCACGATCTCTATTGCCGCCGGCGGGCTCCTTCACCAAGCTCTGATGCCAATTATTGGTGCCAAAACCCTAAACCCTAGCCTACCCTAGCTCTACCCCTCTCTCTCTCTCTCTCTCTCTCTCTCTCTCTCTCTCTCTCTCTCTCTCTCTCTCTCTCTCTCTCTCTCTCTCTCTCTCTCTCTCTCTCTCTCTCTCTCTCTCTCTCTCTCTCTCTCTCTCTCTCTCTCTCTCTCTCTCTCTCTCTCTCTCTCTCGCTGTGGCACGAACCAACAAAGAAGAAGGAGGAGACAATGGACACATGTGGTTTTTGCCGGCGCACGAACGACCTTTTCTTCCTCGAGCACGAACTCGATCCGGAGAACTACAACACGGAGGAGGGAGCAGGCTTTATATGGGCGTGCACAGATGCGCGGCGCCGCGCTCCCACGCACCCCACTCACGCACCCCCACGTCCCGCGCTCCTAGGCTCATGCACCCGACGCGCACGCACGCAGTCGCCACGGCCCGAGTCCAGCGCCCCGACGGGGTCACTCCTCCGCGCATCTCGCCTACACACAACGTCCCACATGCTCGTACGCATGGACACACACGCACACATCCTTGGTCACGCATGCACCCGACCAAGCCTGCCACGGGCTGAGCCCGACGCGTCCACCGCGCGCACACACACGCACCGTGTCGCCGCTCGCTGTGGCTTATTGCCCTACAACACATACAGCCCCGCGCCGGCCGGTACCTGAGAAATCTCATGTGTCGTGCACCTGAGAAAATATGGAGTTACGTGGACATCACACACTATATATACACACACACCGGAAGTTAGTTCTTCATCCATCATAAGAATATATCTCAAGTGAAAAGCTAAAGAGAAGAAAAACCGCTCTAATAATTGTCATCTACTACCACACATCCACTACGCCGCGATTTCACATTTATGTCTGGGTATTCTTCCTACTTTTTTTTTGAAAGAGAGAGATGGCACCAGACCAATTTTATATTTCAAAACAGGCCAAAGCCTGGGATTGGTTACAAAGTCTTGCTAAATGCACCAAGCTGCATGGCCGCAAGCAGCCTAGGGTACAGCCATAGAAGAAAGAAGGCAAGAGGGGGAGGGGGTGGGGGATGGAAGGAAGGAAAAAACCAAATGCAGTTACATGTATGCTACGTTACGTTCCGATCATCATGGCCCATGTGTGCAGATCCTCCTTGTCACGCTGTTTGAAAAAGTTCTATTGGCCCATAGCCATATCAAGTTGGCAGCATAAGATCGGGTTTGAGACTCGCTCCAGGTGTTGTCATGGAAGGTGTGATCATTTCTGGCATGCCATAAAGCAACAGCAGACGCTTCAAAGGCAATATTCCACTTCCTGTTGAATTGAAGCTGATTGGCTGCATTGGTGACGAAGAACTGAACATCCGGAGAGGTGCAAGCGAGGGGGGCCAGCATCAACTTGTCCCAAATTGCATTCACATACCGGCATCGTAGCACAAGGTGATGGACTGTTGCCAAAGCCGGGCAGAGGTCGCAGCATGCGGAAGGAGCCACTGCAACCCAGCCTTTCATGTCCATGAAATCCCTAGTGTTGAGGCGGCCCCAAAAAAGTAGCCAGAGGAAGATCCTATATTTCAGCGGTATGATTGGATCCCAAACCTAGTGCTCATAGTCCCAAAGCACCCCTCTGAAGTTAAGCAGACTGTAGAAGTGGCCCGTGCTCAACTGTCTCCCGAGGAAGAGAGGTGTGCGAGAGTCGGGCATGTAGTTGTCGGGAGTTATATTCGCAATCAACTGTCTGAGTTGTAGAACTTGTTGGGCTGCGGTGTGCGACAGATTTGGATGCAGAGACAGGTGCCAGCCCTCAACCTCGTATTGTGACTTCACGGAGCAGAAGGGGTGTGATACGTCTCCGTCGTATCTATAATTTTTGATTGTTCCATGCCAATATTATTCACTTTCATATACTTTTTGGCAACTTTTTATATTATTTTGGGACTAACATATTGATCCAGTGCCCAGTGCCAGTTCCTGTCTGTTGCATGTTTTATGTTTCGCAGAATATCCATATCAAACATAGTCCAAAACGGGATAAAAACGGACGGAGCTTATTTTTGGAAAATATGGAAAATTCCGGAAGAAAAATCCACGCGAGACGGTGCACGAGGTGGTCACGATGTAGGGGGGCGCGCCCCCTACCCTCGTGAGCCCACCGTAAGGTGGTTGACGCTCTTCTTTTGCCGCAAGAAAGCTAATATTCGGAAAAAAATATCACGGCGAAGGTTTCAGGCCAATCGAAGTTACGGATCTCCATATATACGCGAAACGGTGAAACAAAGCCAGAACAGAACGCAGAAACAGAGAGATATATCCAATCTCGGAGGGGCTCTTGCCCCTCCCAAGCCATGGGAGCCAAGGACCAGAGGGGAAACCCTTCTCCCATCTAGGGAGAAGGTCAAGGAAGAAGAAGAAGGAGGGGGGCTCTCTCCCCCTCGCTTCCGGTGGCGCCGGAACGCCGCCGGGGGCCATCATCATCACCACGATTTACACCAACACCTCCGCCATCTTCACCAACATCTCCATCACCTTCCCCCCTCTGTCTATAGCGGTTCACTCTCCCGCAACCCGATGTACCCTCTACTTGAACATGGTGCTTTATGCTTCATATTATTTTTCAATGATGTGTTGCCATCTTATGATGTCTGAGTAGATTTTCGTTGTCCTATTTGTGGTTGATGAATTGCTATGATTGATTTAATTTGCTTGTGATTATGTTGTTGTCCTTTGGTGCCCATCATATGAGCGCGCGCGTGGATCACACCATAGGATTAGTTGTATGTTGATAGGACTATGTGTTGGAGGGCAAGAGTGACAGAAGCTTCAACCTAGCATAGAAATTGATGCATACGGGATTGAAGGGGGACCAATATATCTTAATGCTATGGTTGGGTTTTACCTTAATGAACGTTAGTAGTTGCGGATGCTTGCTAATAGTTCCAATCATAAGTGCATAGAATTCCAAGTAAGGGATGACATGCTAGCAGTGGCCTCTCCCACATAATACTTGCTATCGGTCTAGTAAGTTAGTCAATTGCTTAAGGGACAATTTCGCCAGACCTACCATCACTTTTCCACACTCGCTATATTTATTTTAGTTGTGTCTTTATCTAAACAGCCCCTAGTTTTATTTTCGTGCTCTTTACTTTCTTGCAAGCTTACCCGAAAACACCTACAAAGTACTTCTAGTTTCATACTTGTTCTAGGTAAAGTAAACGTTAAGCGTGCGTAGAGTTGTATCGATGGCCGATAGAACTTGAGGGAATATTTGTTCTACCTTTAGCTCCTCGTTGGGTTCGGCACTCTTATTTATCAAAAACTGTTGCGATCCCCTATACTTGTGGGTTATCAGGGTGGCGAGCAAACGAAAACAAAAGTGGGAACAAGAGCCGCAGCCGACCTTCTGGAAGCCACCGGTCGTGCCAGAAAGAAACAATAGCTCCATTTTCGACAGCGCATCGCGAGGAAGAGATGACTAGAGGGATGCAAGCCTTGAAGCCTTTAACAGTGTCACGCGACCTGGCATCTTGAGGTATAGAAACACTGTAGTACTGGGAGGCGAACCAACAGTAGCATAGGACGTCGGATGACTGAAGAATTTTAGCCACAAACTTACATATCATAGCCTGATTATGCGCCTGTAGATTCTTGACCCCCAGCCCACCGTTAGCCCGAGGCAAAACAACTTTATTCCAGGCCACATTGCACTGACCCCCTTTCACCTTGTTCTTGCCCTGCCAGAAGAAGGCTGGAAGCAGGCCCTCCAGCTTGTCCAGAGATTCCTTGGGCCAAAGGAAACATTGCATGAAGTATGTAGGGAAGCTAGCTAACACGGAGTTGATAAGTGTGAGCCTACCACCCCAGGAGAGAAAAGAGGCCAGCCAGCCAGATAATCTATGATCAACTTTGTGGATGACCGGCAGCAGCATGCCATGCTTGATTTTATGAACGGATAGAGGCAGCCCAAGGTAGTTGCATGGAAATGAGGACACCGGGCACCCTAGCAGAGAGGCAATCTCAGCAATGATATCTTCATCCACACAATTTGGGACAAGGGTACTCTTCTGGAAGTTAATATGAAGACATCAAGTACTTAAATAGAAGATATCAAATAGTTGAATCTCGCGTTGCATAAACATTCCTTGATAAAAGTTTCTGCATCAAAGTTTTTCTTACAAATCAAGCTCTTCTGCCAGTAATATTCCCCGTCATGACCTCTCTCTGTTGTCGTGCTTGTCTTGTCCCGTTTGCGTGGCCGTTATGCCTCGGAGGGCTAAAATCGAAGTTGGCGGTGGATTTGGATGGTTTGGAATAGTAGGCGAGATGTGGGTCAACTTTGGTTGGGTGATGTGACATCCACTTTATTTAACATTTTCAGTTATTTAACATCATTTTACTGTTTGATGAAAAATTATTTGTCTCATTTACTACGAAGATACTCACAAGGAGTTTGCGCGAGATGAATTGTCGATACACGTGAAAAGTTGTGGTAAACTTGCTTTTTGTTTGCAAACGAGCCGTTGTGTGTAATGTCTTTTTATCCCGACAAGGAGTGCCTTGATTGGTTTGTAGGCCTCGCTTTGTCATCGTTATAGAATAGACAGGCCACAGACGAGCCTAGGCGGGAACAGGACAAACCCTGAGAGAGCTCAGATGGAACTCGAAGACCATAGCCACATGGAGAAGCCGCCACTCCCGCTTTGTGGGTAAGGCCCCGAAGTATTCTCTAAGTTTTCATATTACCATAGTTTTATTCGCAATGAGCTGTTTGGTTGCCACAAAAACTGCAGTATTGTCGAAACTGTGGTATTTTCTCTGCATATAAAAAAGAACCCTGGACCTCTTTTTTTAACAGAGCGAGCGGAAAAACGACGTTTGTATCATCTTCCTCGCTCCCAAGGTGTCACCCCTGCCTGTTGTTCAGATCTTCTCCATGGGCAGACATGGATAGAGAGAAAAAACGGTGTCCATCATACTGCCGCTTGCGCTCCTCCCTCTCTGCTCCTACGCCTCATGCCCCCAAGCAACTGGTTGCCCCGTTGGCCAACTCACGCCATGGTCGTGGCGCACTTCTTGTGTGCTACTGCTGGTCAAAGCTGTGTCATATGCTTGTTGTTTAATTTGCCACTGGCCGTGCAGCCGCCGCCATGCCGTGACCTTGCTAGCTGCTGCTCATCCCGCACACACTGCTCGTGACCGCCGCCAACATGAATGGCACCATGATGTGCCCCCATGCGCTCCACCCTGACGCGCTCCCTGGAACCGATGCGTGTCGTCGAACGACTATAAGTTACATTGATGCATACAAGCACTAACCAAACATGTCACAATATTCTCAATACTTGAAAATACTTTGTTTTGTCAAAACTGTGGTATGTTGTGCCTACATGTTAAAATACTGTAGTTTTGCATTACTACGGTTTTTGCAATACTTTGCTATCAAACACAGCCTAAGTCCCGAGACCACTCCCCGAGTTACTCCGAGCGAAGAGACAACAACTCTCGGCTATACCCTTACCAATGTGGGGGTACCGCGGAATTCTCATCTAGACAATCATCACGCACGTCATTTCTACATTTTTTCGTCTTAATTTTTCTCTAACATGCTTCGTCGTCTATATACTAGTTGATTAGTTCCACGGCCTACTTGGCTCCGGCATCGTAATCCTCGCGTGTGCCACTTACGGAGACGATATCGACAACCAGGGACGGATTCAAGGGGGGACGAGGGGGGTGGCTAGACCCCCCTGACAATCGTGTCGCCCCTCGATGGCGTTCAGTTAATAGCTACTTTTTTATATTCCGTAGGTGTACGCAACGTGCTCGCCCCCCCCCCCTAACGTGAAGCATCAGCGCCTCAGCCCATGTACAGCCCAATCTCTTTGCTAAAAGCACAAAAAAAAGATAAAGAGAATAAAAGCCCATCGTGGAGGACAAGAGAAGCTGTTGGTTGCAGGCTTGCCGGTCGCACGCAGCCACGACTTGGAGTTGGACTACCCACACAGTCACGTTGCTAGACGCTAACCTCTTCGTTTCCAAACTGCATTTGTAATCGCAACTGAAACCTGCAAGTGTTGGCTCCTGATCGGATCTCTCCATCGCGCCTCCATGAAAAGGGGCGAAGGGAAGAGGATGCCGTGACAGGCAGACGCCCATCCACGGGCACGTTGCCGCCTTGCCGGCAGACCGGACGCAGTGATGAGCTGCAAGTCTAGGGTCGTGGAGGAAAAAAGTGGCACTGAATCGACAAGGTTGCAACCAAAACCGATGGCCGCCGGCGATGTGACGCTGCGCGCCTATGCCCCGTGACTCTGCGATGATGGAATGATGCAAGGATATTGTTTAGTTAGTATACTTCGCTAATGTATATTGTACAATCTTGATCTGGATACTACTGCTATATTTTTTTTTTGTAGAAGATATATTACAATTTACAAAGTTTCTGCGTTTAGACGGAATATAATCAGCTTATCTGCACAGACTTGTTTTATCATCACTAGGCCTTATGCATTGATGGCATACTTTTGACTAAATGTATTGTGAATTGTGTATGTATAGTCATGAATAGGATATAATTTATCCATTCTACAGCGGAGCTAGTTTTACAACCTGTATCCGGCCCTATGACGTAAGTTTCTATCGCAATCAATCTAAAGCTAGTGAAATAATAGCATCGATTATAGTCCATCAAATGAGCACATTTGATCTACGTGACGTTAAAGCAAATGAGTAAACCATTGAAGATGCAAGGCTAAGGCTTAGGATTGCCATATGGCATGTCTATTTTTTCACTTGTTGTCTTCTCGACGCTGGATTTTTAGAGCACGGGCTCCTGGACACCTCCTATCCTCACCATCTTATGTTGCTTTGAGATCCGTACTACACAACTAACTTACTACATGAAAACTTTCTTTTTGTTTCTTCAAAACAAAACAACAAATGAACTTGAAACTCTCCAAGACAACAAAACATTCTTAGAACAATGTGGGATAAAACTTTCAGATTTTTTTGTCCAAGAAAAATATAGAAACTGAGATTTTTTTAATTAAAAAAATCTTATTTCTATTATTTATGATGCGCGAAAAAATCTGAAAGTATTTTCCCCACATTCTAGTAAGAATGTTCTGTTGTGCTGAAAAAGTATGAAGTTCATATGTCAAACTATATGAGAGAAATGAAAAAGAGAAAAGTACTTGCACGAATCGTGATGCAGAATTGAATGGCTAGATAAGGGGGTGTCCATGAGCCTAAGCTCCATAGGATATTCCCCCCCTCTTATGTCTAAATCCTGGCTCCGTCCCTGTTGACAACAAGGTTAGTACTCCCTCCACTACAGAAAAAAACTACCTTTGCCGTTCTGGCTGTTTGCCGAGTGCTTTTTATCGTGCACTGGGTAAACACGGCTTTTACCAAGTGACAAGGAAAAAATTCAATAAAAGAGTAAAACTCGATAAAGACTTTGCCAAGTGCAATTGGTCTTTCATCGAGTACTCTGGATACTCGGCAAACAGGTAGATCGCAGTGATCAGAGGTTGAGCTCATGCGTCTTCAAGTAACAAGAAACAATTGATCCGGGCCCAACCGCAACTGTATTAACTAATTAGCCACGAGGGAGCATGCATGCACAAGCAAAGCTAGCTAGTCCTAGCCAGACTAACCAGCTAAACAATGTCGCCGGCAGCCGCCGGCGAGATGGGTTCCCTGCAGAGCGGGCAGGTGCTCTTCTTCTCCATCCACAGCGCGATGCAGCGCCGGTGGAACACGTGCCGGCACGCGGGCACCTCACTGCACTTCTCCCCGGCCGCCAGCTCCCCGAGGCAGATCGCGCACACCTTCTCCGGCGACCCGCTCCCGCCGCCGCCCGCCGCGGCGGAGTGCCGGAAATACCCCAGCCGCCACGGCTTCCTTCTTCGGCCGGTGGCGGTGGCGGCCACGTTCTCTGGCGCTTCCGCTGGCTTCCGGCAGAGGTAGATCGCGCAGCAGAAGAGCGCCAACACCGGCAGCCAGAAGGAGAGGCTGACGATGAACCCGACGAGGAAGGCCATCGTCGTCGATCGCTTGGGACGCAGAGAGATTGCTTCCTTAGTTTGGCCGGGGTATGGACAACAGCATGCATGTGCCCTACCCTAATAACCGGAAGAGGAAGGGAATGCTCTTCGGAATTTTGGAAGGTATGATTCATCACACTTGTGGAAGGTACTTTGACGAATCATGCCATCTTGCGTACTCCCTCCGCTTCAGAACTATCCAAGTCTATGTAAAAATGTACTGTAGATGTCAACAAAGAAAGTCTATGTAAAAATGTACCAATATCGATCTATAATATCCAAATGGTTCATTTTAGACTATAGAATATATATTTTCGTACTAATGTTACAGATCTTAACATATCTTTTCTATAGACTTGCCCAGGCAATTTTTTTGTACAAAAAGGACTTTGATCAATTATAGAAGCTCTCTTGAAGTACAACATCGAGGATCCTAGAGCATCAAACGATCATTACAACCGCCAGAACAAGCCACCGATGCGCTCGCTACTCCCTTACCAGACCTAGCCCAACCTTGTCGATGACAACCAAAAAGTCTTTCATGCATGTTGCCCTAAGAACCTGTGCCCCAGCCGCACTTATCACCATTGGACCCTTAAATTGATCTGAAACTTCTGGCACCAAATTTCGTCATCACACACGCACATGAGAAATCCCAACCTTGCTGCCCCAAGGAGACAACAAGAATGTACACTAGATCTCTCTCGACTTTGTCCCGGCGGCCGAACTTGAGAAGGATCTATATCCGAAAGACCAGCTCGAAGATGAAGCGCCACCCACGTGGTAAAAAAAATCCTAAGCTAAACTATTAGCCGAAGTCGAGGCAATCGGATACCCTCTCCCTACCACCGATTGCCTGAGCAACATGCAGAAGGGAGAGGCAGATCCATTGGCTCGATGACGAAGTCCGGATGGGACGAGTGCCCTGGCCATTCCAGTTTTTCGAAAAGGTATTTTTTTTGGAAAGGTGGCCATTGTAGTTGCGAGAGGAAAAGAGTCATGAAGTGTTTACAGAACTTATCAAACTTAAACAAGGTTGACTTGGTACAAAATTAGAACTTTACCTAATTTGGAACCATTGGAGTAATTGCTATAGTATATCTATGGCGTTTCTAGGTTAGACCTTGAAACGTGATTTCAGTGGCAACCATGGTTGTTTCCTCATGTGGAAAAGAGTTTTTTTTTAATAAAGTACGTACGCAAGCGCTCATATAAACACGCATACACTCACCCTTATGAACGCACGCACACACACACATCCTACCCCTATTAGCACCTCCGAGACACTGAGCCGGCATATCATTTTGAGATTTTACGAAGTCACCGTAGGCGGCTCGTAGTCGACGGGAACATCTTCTCCCACTGAAAACGTATCGCCGGAAATCCTGAAATAATTCCAGGATAAATGCGAGCACCAGGACTTGAACCCTGGTGGGCTGGGGATACCACTATCCACATAACCATCCCAACCTCAGATTGGTTCGCATGTGGAAAAGAGTTATGATGAGCGGTTTAATCATATTTTTTAGGACCCAATAGTTGGTGATCATCCCGGGGAAGGCACCAGGGGGTGAACGAAACATTTGCTGGGGAAGGTTCATTCCATCCAACCAGTGCCCCTCTCTGTTTCGTTGTAGTGCGATTCTAGCGCGACCCGCTTTTGAATTAACTCTGTGATTTGGAAGACGGAGGAAATGAAAGTAAAAGAAGTTATCGAAACTCGG